>CM068320.1:11799186-11926686 GCA_034766995.1 Acanthacorydalis orientalis | reverse complement strand
TAAGATTATCCGAAGGAAAGGAAAAATTAAAATTAAGACATATTTGTTAAAACTAAGATAGCTATTCACGTATTCAAATAAATAGTAATAAAATTTATATCAAACGGTTGTATACAATCAATCTGGGAACAAATTAAAAAAAATATTGTTTTTTTTTTATATTGAACAGTATAAAAAAGCATGGATATATTTATTAAGTTATTAGTAAAAGTATAAAATGTTTCATATAATACTTATAAAATCATTCTATTGAAATAAATATTAAATTGAAAGTAATGTTTGAAACTGTCAGCATAAAATAAACATACAAATAGTCATTACTTTCAACACTATCTTTTTAAAAAAAATAACTCTTCAACTATATCAAAATTTCAATCAAATTCAAAATTAAATGAATAGATTGATCTTTAAATGTATAAGTTTTAATGTATGTAAGTTTTAATAATATTTATAGTCGGTATATGAATATTTTTTAAATTATTTATCAAAATATGATTTTAAATGTTTTTGTAAAAACATTAGTTCACAATAAACTTAGCTATCTTCATATCTGCAACTTATTCATTATTAGATGTGCATACGAGTATATAAATATATCAGGTAGACTGTCAGATATTTTTGTTTCATGGTTATATATATATATATATATATACATATGTACACATATTATATGTCTATATATATATATATATATATATATATATATATATAACAATATTTATAGAGTTGTATAACAATGACATATTAGTGACAATTTATTGGAACAAATAAACTTCATGGTTATTCAGTTTGACAAATTGTCAGTTGACAGTTTTTTGACAGGTCAGGATATGTTAGAGTTGCATAATTCTTTTTTAACCACTCTGTTCGTGTATGTGTTTTACAGATTTGTAATCGAACACTTCGGTTTTGTTGAGTGTAAAGTGTTTAAATGAATTTTGTCATTTATACTGACTATATCTCTCGGAATTTATTTAAATTATTTGGTAAAACATATATATATATATATATATATATATATATATATATATATATACATTATATGTATATATACATATTTAAAAAAATACACGCCTTAAATACACACACTTCTATAATAACATATAAAGTGACTAGTAGATGTTTACATACACAAACATATATATTTGTATATATATATATATATATATATATATATATATATATATATATATATATATATATATAAACTTACTTTAAAATTCTTAATTTTACTAAAGGAAGCACATATTTTATTAATTTAAAGTAATTACATACTTTAAATTTTGCAAAATATATCGAAATTCGAACTTTGTCATTATTTACAGCAATGGTTTTTAATTATTGTTTAGATGTTACTACCATTATATAATTATTTTGTTATTGTAAATATATATATATATATATATATATATATATATTTCCACAATTTAAATATGCAACATACAATTTTTATAACAGTGAAAACAAGACATAACTTGGAACAAAATTACACAATTAAAATATACTTAACTTTATTGATTTGGGATTATTATATGTATATGTATATATATATATATATATATATATATATATATATATATATATATCATATATATAAGTTCCATATATGTATATATATATATATATATATATATATATATATATATATATAATGTGTGTGTGTGTGTATTCTGGATTCACATGTACAACTGAATATTAAATTATACATGAAATTAATATTAATGTGAATTAAGAATAAGTTCTTTTTAACGAGCTATTGAATGAAATGTACATTTACGTTATTGATGGCTATACACTGGATGGTTGAAAGGAATAATCTTATTCAGAATCTTATTTCTAGCTTTCCATTCATCTGAGTATTTAAAAGTTGTCTTATCAATAAGTTTCATTCTATGAACCTTCTAATATAAAGATTTTATTAATATATATGTCTTAGAATTTATAATTCACATAGTTTACAATATAATTTTGCTATTTGTGCCTTACCGATTATTCTAATATCATTCTTACTAGATTAATATCAGTCTTATAAAACGTATTTCCTTTTACTTTAATATTACAACCCTTAACATTTCTCATGACAAAGTTTAGCAACATATAAGCTTTAGAAATGATATTATGAATAGGATTTGCCCACAACATATGTTGTGGGTAAACACAACAATACCGACAACTTAATACAGCTGTCCGCTTCGTTCACTAATGTAGCACTGACATTTTGCGAGATATAATCTTGAAACTTTTCATATAGGCAAGAAAATATTAATTATATTGTATTTAGTTGCAACATCATCATTTGTTATTTTTTCAAAGAATTTTTTATTCATTTTTCTAACAGTTTTTCATAAAAGCATAATTTTATATTTTTATTTGCATCAGATGTATTTTTAATCACATAAATGATATTTAATTTTTTATGAACTTTCTTGCTATATGTTAGAAAAATTAACAAAAGTACACATATTTTTTAAAACATAAATTTAATCACTGAAAATGAGGTAATTTATTAAAAATGTGTACTTTTGTTAATTTTAATTAATAAATTACCTCATTTTCAGTGATTAAATTTATGTTTTAAAAAATAATTGAAATTTGGTTAAATTTGTATCTGTGTTAGTGAAAATTGATATAAATTTTCATTGTTGTATAATAAATATTGATATAACATTTTTTAAAAATATCTTTTATAGAATGTACATCTTAAAAGGAGAATATGTAGTATCTACAAGTATGCAATAGTTTTTATATTGCATTTAAATAATTTTTTATTTGATCAATAAGTTATACATATATATATATATATATATATACACATATATATACACAACTGATCAATCTCTCACTGATCAACTGAACAATTTGTTCAAATCTCCAATTATTAATTATTAATCACTGTTGATTATTTCGTACATGTATTTCAATGACAGGCTTTACCATTTTCCTAGAATCAAGATAAAAAAATATTTTTTTAACAAAAAATATTTTATCGATCATGGGATGAATAAAAAAAAATGTTAAAATAAATTTAGCGATAGTACCAGAATATATATTGCATTTAACAATTGAATTCAAAATTCGGTTACCTAGTATTTTAACATATGTTTACAATATAAGAACGATTTTTAATTTAAATATGTTCATTTTATAACTTGAGTTAAAATATTATAATGTAAAATAGTTGAAGTGAGCAAGTGTATGAGGTATACCTCTTTATCGATTTATACCAAAGTTACTTAAATTTTTGTTCCATGCATCTGTTAATTACTAATTGACTACAATGAATAATAATTACAAATCAAGAAAATATTTAATAAAAACGATATTATTAATAAATTGTTCTTTAATATGAATAAATAATTTAAAAAAATGCTTTCTATAAAATAAGGTAGAATATCTTTAAATACTTGATATAAGATTTATGTTTGTATGAATATATATATATATATATATATATATATATATATACTGAAATGATTAATGTGGAATATGAATTGAAAGTAAAAGCAAATCATTTTAGTGTATAAAACTGTGTTGTAAGTTAAAAGTCTTTACTTATGTTTACTCGTACTATTGATTAATCACATAAAATTTAACAATAAAATTTATATTGTCAAGATAATAATTTTTATTTGTGACATTCCTGTTGAAAATAACAGAAAGATACAAAATAAATATATATGGAGACACATAAAATTTAGAACCATATTCGTTTGTAATATTAAGCATATAGTTTAGTATATAGTATTAACATATATATATACACTCTGTAATATTGGAATTAACAGATCGATGATTAATAATAAGAACTGCTGTCTAATAAATCATGGGTTTCCGTTCAATATTATAATTTGTCAACTTTCATTAAGATAACGATAGAGACTGTTATGGACTGATCGCTCTTAACAAAGTTACAAATTTTTTTTTTTTTTAATAACTGTCAACTATCAACGGGCTTAAGTAACTTGAATCCATGAAAAGTAATAAATTATTCCAGTGCATGAATTTTAATGTTTCTTTTATAAACCGTATATATATATATATATATATATATATATATATATATATATATATATAAATATATATATATATATATATATATATATATATATATATATATATATTTGTTGTTATTATTCAAACTGTATAAGATCTCACAAAATCCTCAACTATCTGAGCGTAGTTCATAATCTAGGATTAAGTATTAACAATTCTAAACCTTGATGAAAACTGTAGAGCGTTTTCGTATATATTTGGTTTACAATTTGTCTAAAAATCCGTTTTTAATATTTAACCTAACTTTTTTTAAAAAATGTAAACATTTGAATCCACCTTAAATGAAATTAAACATTATATGTTAAGTATTTCCTTAAAAAATATTTAAATAATATTTTATTTGTTTTAATAATAACTAGTTGTTTATAGAGTCATAAAATTTAAACAACTTTAAAAAAATATAATAAGTTGCCCATAATATGGCACAGTTACTTGAATTTTAACATTTAAACAACATTTGTTTAATATATTTATGTAGTACTGAGGGAAACTAATTTTCATTAATTTAAAATATGTTATTATTGTTAACATTTGCAACTAATAAATGTGTTTACTTAAAACATACTATATGACATTCCATTTAGCAGACATTTAATCGTGCACTTAATGTTTTACTTTAATTACAAGTACAATTTAGTTTGACATTTGCATGTTCGCGATTATTACCTTAATAATATTATTATGAATGATAATATTCAGAATATTAAAGTTACGCTAGGCTGATCAATGTAGAATTCTTTTATAGGTCATAAGAACAAAGCGAGTTGACTGATTTTATCATGAATTGAGGTAACTGAAGTATATATATATATATATATATATATATATATATATATATATATATATATATATATATATATATATACGTTGTATAGCTAATACCATACACTGTTAAATAAACTTACGTCAGTTTGAACTTAATCTTGAAAAATAGATCATATTTTATATTAAAAAACTGATGTTAAAAAAATTATCAAGTTTTTTCTATTTGTAACCGATTTAATATAGTAAATGAGAACAATTATATGCACATTTCTTCAGTATTAATGTTTAACATTTAATCATGTTATTTCAAGGTAAATTATTATTATCTGTAACAAAAATAAATTTATCTTTTGAATATTTAAAATAACTTCATATATAAGTGAATATGTATAAAATTATTTTAAATACATATTTTGTAATTAGATTAAACAATAAGGTTTTACCACAAAGATAAGACTATATGAATTACAGAAAGTATACCATTCTGTCTTTAAACTTGTCATTGTTTTTTTCTTATCAAATATAGTTTGGTTTTTTATATCACTAGATTTTATCATTGAAAAATCTTATATAAAGTAAGAAAAGTATCTCAGTATTGTGACTTATATTTTGCATAAAAGCGATAATATACAATCAGAAAATTAATCTTATACCCCACAAAAAATCTTTCAGTTCCAAAATAATATAAGTTCTTTTCATTGAATGAAGTAATCAGTGAAGAGACGGTGATCGAAAATATTTTTGGTTCAAACTTTTAAGTTTAAATTAATGTTCTGCATTTGATTAAATGGAAGGAATTAAGTTATGAGAGATTTTGACTTGATAAAAACATAAGTTAACATTTTGAGCTCTAGATTATAACAATGGAATCAATCGGATGAAAATGTAAACATTTGGGAATATAGAATTGTGGCGATATGGATTTTAATCAGTAATTTTTACAATATTAAAAACGTTCGTATTGCTGCTTAGTGGATGGCTTAATGTTGGCATTAGACAAAATCATTAATGAGATGAATAGAATGATTTTATTATTTGTCTGGAACAATCTTTTATGATATTTTATTACATAATGATATTTTTTTACTATTCTGTATTAATAGCTTATAGAGTACACTTAAACCTGTCGTACGAAAAAAACGAACAAAATTTAGAATGTATTAATTATACAAATCAAAACTAGAACATTTGCGAATATTTAAAAGTTATAGTTACAGATTCGTTTACAAAACAATAAAATGAATTATTATATATACATATATATATATATATATATATATATATATATATATATATATATATATATATATATATTGTAGTAAAACATTTAAATGTTAACTGTATATCTCTTAACAGTTATTAACACTGTCTCTTGTGATTGTTAGTTAGTTGCTAGCATTGATTATTTTATCATGACAACAATTAAAATATAATTGTTGTACCGACGTTTCTTATTAATGAGACAGTCACTCTCGATATGTTCGGTTGTGTAGATGCTGGATATCAATAAAGTAGTTTTCATGTAAATGAATTAGTTAGTTCATATATACACCTGCAATTCATCAACAATATACATGGTGATTCAATTTAAGCTTTCTCATAGAAGTATTAAAAGGTGCCGCAGCGGTTAAGAAAATTCATGTTATGTATTTTAGTTTAATTCAATACTAAAATACAATGAACTAAAATGCTAAATGGGGAATAACATATTTTTTAATTGTTGTGTTTTTTAATACTTTCGTGTAGAAGCCTAAGTTGAATCCCCCCCCTCCCTCTCTCTCTTTCTCTCTCTCTCTATATATATATATATATATTGTATAAATGGGATAGCTAAACAAATATTTTATTGTTAGACTACAGATTGACTACTGAAATATAATTTGATACTAGGAAAAAATGTCTTTAAATAAAACTTGCATTGTAATAGCGTTTTCAAAATATAGATGTGAGGAATAAATGTTGCAAATTGCTATTAGATCTGACACAGAGGTACGCCAGAATCTTCATATCAGTGTGCTTTGAAAATATATCAATTTATTTTAATCATTTTATATTAAGTACTTTTAGTCTTCCAACTTTTTTTTAAAAAAAATAAAAAAAGTATATAAAAATTTATATTCTACATTATTTCTAAAAATATTTGAAATATGAATAATAATTACAGCAATAATATGAGTATCTGATCTTGTAATCAAATACAAACAATTGAAATGCATCATTCAGTAGTATTTATTAAGTATATAAATGCTGTTCTTTCTTAAAAAAATAAAGTATTTGATATATAAAATTAGCTTTTAGAAAGAAAATCACAAATATGAAGTATTAACAAACTAACAATTAAAAAATAGGTATTTTGCTGCAGTTGTTTAAAAATAATATTTTGTACAAAAATTATCAATAAACAATAAGTAATTTGTATATTGAAATATATTATGAAATTAATATCTAGTATTTTAGTATAAATATGAAAATATATCTTGATTTCTCTCTCTCTACGTATATATATATATATATGTATATATATATATATATATATATATATATATATATATATATATATATATGTATATATATATACATATATATATATATATGTATATATATATGTATATATATATATATATATATATATATATATGTATATATATATGTATATATATATATAAGTTTACAACTATACACGTGATATAAATACATATCTTTTTATGTAATTAACAGGATAATTACTTAAAATCGTAAATATTGTTCAGAATATAAGTATCAAAAATAAAAATTGTATGACATCAATTCTTCAATATAAAGCTACAAGCTTTCAATAATAAAGAAACAGAATATTAACAAATAGTATTATAATAAATTCTATCCAAATTGCAATGATTGTATTTAGTACAGAATATTCACTCATGATTTTTATTATTATTTAATAAATTTTAACAAGATGTTTAAATCACTGAAATAGATAAATTAGTGTTGCAAGTTTTCTCTCATGTTTTGATAAAAATACCACATCGCACTCCAAAAAAAAAAAAACAATGACGTAAGTGCAAAAACCTACAGTTGTTTCAAATTGCGTTTAATTTTTTTTTAAATCTGATGTGTATTAAGATGATTCACAAGAAAAACTGAAAACGAATTTTTTAAGTATAAATGAAAACTCATAGTTCTAGTTGTTTGATTTTGTACCTTATTTCACAGATATAAAACATTAACGCATTTCACCCATTTTATAAGTTAGGAACCCCCCATTTACGTCATTGTTTCTACAGATTTTTTCTTTCATTATCTCTGTAGGAAACCAAGTGTATTAAAATTAAGTCATTATTCCAACGGAACAAGTTATTATTTTTAAAGTTTGTGATTCATTTTTTTTTATTTTCAAAGTTTTTGCACTTACGTCATTGTTATTCCGGGGGTTGCGATATATATATATATATATATATATATATATATATATATTCATGACGTAAATTAATTATAAGAAAAGTTCAATCGTATTTTATGAATAAAACATAACATTTTATGTTTCTACTGACGTTATAATTTATAATAACATATTTATTCCCTTTAGTGTACAACCATATGCAAAGAATATACATGTAATAATAAAATATTACGAGACATTAATGTCAATAAAATAATGAAGAAACCATATGTTCCCCATAAACGTCATTCACTTTCTTTATATATTTAATAAAAAATAATAAACAAAGCTAATTAAAAAAATTATATTCCTTATCTTAATTTTTTGATTATTTAAACAACATTCCATAAATGAATACTTGAAGTTTATGTTAGTTTTATTCAAAATATTAATTTTTTTTCTATTACATCATTTTCGCTTTGTTTTTACTAACAAAATATGTTTGGCTTTGGATCCAAATTATGAACTTACGGTTATTGATATGTGTATACATACATATATGTATGTATATATATATATATTTATATGCATATGTATGTATATATATATATATATATATATATATATATATATATATATATATATATGTGTGTGTGTATATGTGTGTGTGTATTTGTCTTATACTCTGGATTAATAGAGATGTAACAATTAAAGAATGTCTGATACTAATTACTTTACATTTTTATTATAAAATAAAAAATAAATCCGGTATCTATATAACTATATAAAAAAATATTGACAGGCTATGCAATAACATTGGTTAAAGAATATACACAATTATTATAGTTTAACATTCCATAAGATTATTTATTTTCATTATATAATTTTCTATTGAAAAAATATGGAGTTTTTATAACGCTTTATATTTTATTAATATTATTATTATTATTATATATATATATATATATATATAAGTATTTGAGTTTTGCTATATGAAATATTTTCAATTTTTTTCTTAGAATTCAATTTTAGTTTATTACGTCCTGTTCTTGTGTGTTCCTGCTTCAGTCTTATATTCAATTTACATCTGGCCTGGCAAATATTCACCTGTTACTTCGCACTCACGTATATATATATATATATATATATATATATATATATATATATATATATATATATATATGCTTATGTTTATGTAAATATATATATATATATATATATATCGTTAATAAAATAAGCATTTGTGAGATTTTTCCTATGAACTATATTTGAAATACATGTTAAATATCAGTGATCATCAATAATCAAATAAAGAGATATCATTTACAAATCAGTGAAAAATATATAGAACACTGATATGGATTTGCAAGTTTTGTGTGGTCATTGGTATATCATCACTAATATATTGAAAAATGGACTTTTGTAAAAAAATATATTGAACACATAGTTTTACAAACGTGAGTAATAAATTCTCCGAATTAACAAATCGAAGATCTAATTATCGTAGCTAAACTTTTGAACTTATATATGTATATACTATATATAAGTATAAGAGCTATATATATATATATATATATATATATATATATATGTGTAATAAATACACATATTTTATAATTGTTATAAAAATATAACTATTATAAACATTTGAGATTCCTTAACCCATTAAGAGCCGCTGTTGTGTGGAATATATGCAGACTCTGCAAGAGCCAGGCCATATATATATATATATATATATATATATATATATATATATATATATATTACTTAGAGTATATTATTTAATATATCACACATCATATACCATACTTGCTGCTTCCAATTCAGTAATTAATTATTGTAAGTAACGAACAGCAAACTTTTATATAGAAAATTCTTCCTTTAAGTATGAACAAATTTATTTAATCCATTTAACGCTGCAAATCAAAATCGTAGGAATTTTCGAAAATCTTTAACATGTTTTGCTTCTAAGTCACTTCGAATTAATTTGCGTTAGAAAGGAAAAAAAATAAAAATTTTGATTTTCCACAGTGAGATGTTTTGCATAAGCAACACTGGCGATGTTAGCATTATCAAAATAATATTTCAAAAGAAAATAAAAACTAATTTGGTTTAAAATTTTAAATTCAGTTATTTCATTAAAATTCGAATCAAATGTTGTGATAGTTGCTAAAACATTTCGGGTGGAGAAAAACGTTGCACTTTATATATATATGGCCTGGCTCTTGCAGAGTCTACATCTATTCCACACAAAAGTGGCCCTTAATGGGTTAAGGAATCTCAGATGTTTATAATATAGTTATGTTTTTATAACAGTTATAAAATATGTATATTTATTATATATATATATATATATATATATATATATATATATATAATAAAAGTCTCAGGGTATTTAACAAGTATTTATTATTTTAAATGAGATAATGAAAGAAACGGATCTAAAAGAATACAGAAGCTGCACAAAGTATGATCAAAAATGTAAAATGTTAATTATTCAGTCTTAATGAAAAATCTGTGTATTTGTAAGAAGTTTCAAGATATATATATATATATATATATATATATATATATATATATATATATATATATATATAGCCCGAAGAAATTGACTATGATAAAATGTTTATTACATTACGTTAATTTTACCAAATATATCGTTACAAAAAAAGTAACGATATTATTTAAGCATACACAATAAAATGGTATTGTACGATATTTTTGAAAGAGGGTAATTATTTTCTAAGAATTTCTACTTTTATTACGTGAATGTCAGCCTTTTGAAACGATTTTGTGTATAATGACATTAATGAACCGAAACATATATATTTCCTGAGTAAAAAAATAACATCCTGTATGAGGTTAGAACGTGAATATTTACGTGGAAATTGACTTTTTATCTACTATACCGCAATTAGTTTAATTTCAATGGAAAAGAAATAAAAATAAGTATATACGCAAAAACATGCACATATTTATTTATATATATCTATATATATATATATATATATATATTTATATATATATATATATATTTTTATATATTATATAATATATATATATATATTTATATATATATATATATATATATCTATATATATATATATATATATATATATATATATATGTATATATATATATATATATATATATATAGATATAAATTAAACTTAATGTACATTTTATATAACAATTTATTTAATAATATAAAATTTTGAAGAAGACGTCCCATATTTTCTCCTTTTTTTCGCTAAAACGAGAAACGAGATAAAAACTCTTTTTATATATAATAATTTCTTAGTAAATATTATAATAGTAAGATTTATTCAACTGCCTATCGAATAAATCATAGAAACAAATTCAGTTACTGTTTTTATAATATTTTAATGCTTTACAAATTAATATAATAAATTTTTATTTTACAAAATACTAAGTATACTTTACCATAAAAACAACGAGTTTATTTTTAAAAAAAAATATGAATCGAAATGTTACATATAATTTTACAAACAAAAGAAAAAATAATTGTAAACGAGTTTAATTAAACTTATTTGAATAATATAGGTTTTAAAAGAAATTCAATATTATGGGGAAAATAATAAAGAGAACATGAGGGTTGAGAGAAAATCCGATATATATATATATATATATATATATATATATATATATATATATATATATATATATATATTTGTGTGTTGTGCGTGTATTATAATTACTGTCAGTACTTGGGTATAGAAAATAGCATTTAAAAAAGACGTACGCAGTTATTAAATAATGACGTGAACGAATCTGTTTCAGCAAAAAATAGTTTATTATAAAAAATAGAATTTAATCTTGGAATATGGACAAAAAATATCCACATGGATACATAACATACATATATATATATATATATATATATATATATTAATTTGCATAATAATTAAAATACATTACATTACATATGTTTTGCAAACATTTTTAATAATTTATTATCAATACTAATAACTTTTTCTAGATTCGTGAACGACATTTAGTAATTCTTAAAAGTGTGTATTTTTGGAGTTGAAGGTTTGTTAGGAGTTATACATTTTATATAAGAGTAATATATTATGATTAAGATGAAGAAAGAGACATCAGAACATTTTTTATATGTGTTCTCGTGCTATACTAGATGTGTGTTTGGAATCATTGTTTTATTTGAATATAATTTTATTTTATGCACTACATTTTTGCAGAGTGATTTTTAAATTGTCCTCTTAAGTGTTACCATACATAAGAGAATCATTATCACATTTTAAGGTGAACTTTTTAGGTTAAATTAAATGATTTCTATCTACAAAACGTAGTATTACTTCTTACTCCACCTTTTGTTCTTTTTGGAATTTAGTATTTAATTTTCTACAGATAATACGTTTCCTAACATACTGAACATTAATCCTAATATATTGAATTCACTCTCAACGAAAAATATAACATTTTTTTCAATACATATCATTTACATCCGAATGTACCTGCGTACCTGGTGTATCATCATATTCGATTTATGTATCTATTGATCTTTACTGGTTGATCCTATTATGATGGTTTATTTTTCGAATAAATTTTCTGTACGTGTATTTTATTGTATATTTTATTTTATTTCTTGACATGTTTTGCAAACTATGCTAATTTATGTTTTTCTTTTCATTTTGAGAATGTTTCGTAACCTTTTGCTACTCTTGTTAATATATCTCATTCTGACCTTATAGTTAAATCTTCTGGTCGCCGTGAATTGACCGTGTTTTATATATTTCAGACTTCTAAATTATTTTACAACGCCTTGGACTTTTTGTAACCGCATATCGTACTAAAAAACATTCCTACCAAACGAAATCTTTCTTTGTACAAATTAAAATAAATTATTTGCCAATAATATTAAGTTGACTTTTCTCATTCATACTTGATTGTTGATACCTAATTTTTGTCTTTATTATTCGATTTCAGAAACAGTATTGATCACCAAAATTGAAATAACCAAACATTTTTATTTTTTTTTAATTACTTATAAAATAAAGTATAAATGTTTGGAATGTCAAAGTCTATGGAGAATTTAATTAATTTCATTTATTATTCTGTGACCTACTGAGTCAGTTTGGCGAATTCACTCGACAGAGAACAATCATAAAATAATTTAGAAACAATCAAAATTTCAAGTAATAAAGTTTTGTTAAAATAAATATTTATAAATTTGAGTACGTTATTGATTGCCGATATTTTAAGAGTTTTGTAACTGAAAATCATATATATATATATATATATATATATATATATATATATATATATATATATATATGTGTGTGTGTGTGTGTGTGTATTCGTTTGTTACAGCGATACAAAACAAAGTAAATACACATAATTGTTTAGTAATGTAAACATGATAAATGACAAGACGTTTAAATATTGTTCATGTAACTGCAAAAAATTAAAATTTATAGCAACACAGTTTCCTAAATAAAGAACCGGAGTATAAACAGTGATTAATTGGCGTACGTAACGCTTTTTTCATGTTACATCTGTTCACGGATACGTGAAAAACTGGTTTTTATTCATCGAGTTCATTACTGAGATGGTAACGTTTTCTAGTTTAACTTACGCACTTATTTGTACTTAGAATGATTTCTTTTGTAATGTATTACATATCGACACATCGAGTTGAACATGTCGTCATGTGTATGTAAACAAACAGTTCAGCGAATTATGATGTAACTGATTCTTAAAATATATTTTTAAGTCAACAGTAATATATTTTTATATATTTATATGTATTCAGTTTTATGACTTCTTCGTAAATTACTTTATAAATTAAGTACTTAAAGATGATACATATATTATTATCGATATGATCGTTATTACATGTAATTTATAGTTATATACTTACACATTTTATATATATTTGAACTATACAAGAACATTTATTATATATATATATATATATATATATATATATATATATATATATATATGAAACAAAAAAAATAAGTAGTTTCATATTTTCAAACACGAGGTTAAGAATGTTCAATAATAATTGGTAATAAATTACTTCACTGCAGTTTGAAAGTTTGGTTATAAAAGTGTATCCATAAAATGGATACATATTAATTTATACTGATTTAAACCTTGCTTCTAATAAAACAATGTGTTGAAGAAGCATCCGAACATGCATAGTAAAATGTTTCGTTATTTGAAGCAGAATATAGATTTTAGAAACGATTGCAAAACATTATAAAGTATTTTAACCCTTTGAAGCCGGGCGTGGATAATATGAATCCATTGATGTTTTCCAAATAAACTGTGGTCTCAGAAAGCTCTCTTTTCGATGATATATTTAAAGTTTACTAATCTCTTTCTAATGCGACTTAATTAAGAACTCTTTCTTTCATTAAAAAAAAATACGGTCATCCAAAAATCAGAAAAATCGCGGTTTTTTCGCTTGAAAACCTATAAAAATTGTGAACTTGAGAATTGGGTTGAATAATATTTTTTTCCAAAAGTTCATCATTGGTAGAGAGCGTAAAACATTTTGGGACTCCAGGTACGAGATGTGATCTATGTGGAACCGTTTTGTGCACACTTGATAGTTGCAAAATTTTCACACTCAACAGTAATGTCATTTCTGCAAATTTTCAATTGTAATCAATTTTTCTTCTTCCAGTTGTATGTTACCAATGAAGAGATTTATGTTTTCCTGAATGTTATCAACGACTTTCCATGATATATCAGATAGATGTGGCATTTCTAATGGCTAATCTGCATTAACATATTTTTTCGCAATTTTATATTTTTTACGATAAAAGAATGTCCAATTAATCGAAAAATATTTTTTAAAATATTTCAGTACCCTTTCGCCCTCCCCGGCTCCAAAACGTTAATAATAATTAGTTGACGGTTCAGCAACATTAGCTTAGGTATTATATATTTCAAAACAGGTTTAAATGGGAGGTATCTTAGCATTTTCAAAGTTACTTAGTCTTTTTAATGTACTAAAATGTAAATGTAAAAAAAATTTAAAGATTAATCGGGAAAGATTCAATTCCAATTTATATTTTCACTTTTAATATTTGTAATTGGTATATTTTTTTATTTTCAAACAGCCCTTAGAAATATTTGTTTATATATATATATATATATATATATATAGTAGTTAATTCCTACAAATAATCTTTTATAATACTTACTTGATGCTACATATAAAACAATAATATTTTCTTCAAAAAGCAATCACTTAAAATTTTCATTAAAACCTTACGTAAGTGCTTTGAAAAATGAATACATGGATACAGACACAATTTTATGTGGCCTCGGCTATAATAACTACTTTAATAGTTAATTGATTTTAATTCACATTTTAACAATACCTTGAAACAGCTTATCGAGCCCATTGTACAAAAAATATAATAAATCTTAGAAAGTCAAATGACGCGTAGCAAAAACTAAACCCGGAAGAAATAAAACAGAAGCTAATACACAACAATTAAAATACATGTAAATTAATTGCTGAACAGTCTGAAACAGGGCTATCAAACTGCAAATTTTATTTGTTTTCATATTACACTTCTCCTTTTAATTAACTTCAACGTTATAATACCACAATAGCATAGATTTTCAAAAAAATGTATTTCTCTTGGATTAATGTACGAGTATACCAGCAGAGTTATTTTTAAAGAATCACAGTTAATTACATTATGTATGTATTTAGTTTATTATTTAATTAGTCATAAAATTGAATAGATAATGTATACGATTTATGACTATAAAATATACTAGATAGCTTGTTGATAGCTGGTTGATATTTTTATTATCATGATTTGTATCGATGTGTGTGTGTGTATATATATATATATATATATATATATATATATATATATATATATATATATATATATATATATTGGGTGTTAGAAGTAATTCGTAACGTTTTACAAGAGATGGCGTCCGTAGTACATTCTTCCATTGTTCCCTTTAACCAAATATTCCCCGTAAAACAGCTGTCCTTAGGCGTCAGTTTCAGTATATGTCATTTGGTTGAAGCGTAAATAACAACACTTTGTACTTTATCGAATATGTCGAATTTCGTGCCGGATAAATTGTTTTACTTCATTACTTTAACATGAAGAAACGTGCTGCCGAAAGTCATCGTATTTTAGTGGAAGTTTATGGTGACCATGCTCTAGCTGAGCAAACGTGTCGGAAGTGGTTTGCACGTTTTAAAAGTGGTGATTTCGACTTGGAAGACAAGGAACGACCTGGACAGCCGAAAAAGTTCGACGATGAAGAATTGGAAGCATTGCTTAATGAAGACCCATCTGAAATACTTCAAGAATTGTCTGAATCGTTGTGAGTTGACTTGTCAACGGTAGGAAAACGCCTTAAGGCCATGGGAATGATCCAAAAGTAGGAAATTGGGTCCCATACGAATTGAGACCGAGGGACGTTGAAAGGCGTTTTTCTACCTGTGAGCTGCTGCTTCAACGGGAGAAAAGGAAGAGATTTTTGTATCGAATTGTCACCGGCGATGAAAAGTGGATCAATTGCGATAATCCTAAGTGCAGAAAGTCATGGGTTAAGTCCAGCCAACCATCGACACCAGCGGCGAAGCCAAATATCCATGGATCCAAGCTCATGCTCTGTATTTGGTGGGATTATAAGGGTGTGATATACTATGAACTTCTCAAACTGAATGAAACCATCACTGGGGATCGTTACTGACTACAATTGATACGCTTGAGCCGTGCATTGAAGGAAAAACGGCCGGAATACTTTGAAAGACACGACAAAGTGATTTTGCAGCACGACAGCTCCTCCGCACGTCGCAAAACCGGTCAAAACATACTTGGAAACGTTCAAATGGGAAGTCCTACCCCACCCGCCGTATTCTCCAGATATTGCTCCTTCCGATTACCACTTATTTCGATCGATGAGTCATGGCCTGTCTGAGCAGAAACTCACTTCTTATGAAGATTGCAAAAAATGGGTCGATTCGTGGATTGCATCTAAAGACGAGGCGTTCTTCCGACGTGGTATTCGTCTCCTGCCCGAAAGATGGGAAAAAATAGTGGCTAACGATGGACAATACTTTGAATGATGTTTTTTCAATTTCATTTAAAAAAGCTATCTTTTTTCATGAAAAAAACGCTACGAATTAATTCCAACACCCAATATATATATATATATATATATATATATATATATATATATTTATATTAGGTTAATGTAAAAATAATTTCGGTTTTTACGTATCGAGGATAGAGACGCGTATATCAGTTAAAGTTATATTTATTAATCAAAATAAAGATCTTTGTCCTGCACACATTTGACAGGAACCAACGGGAAACAAGTTTATTTATTCTTACATGATAGAGTCCTGGAGTCCTGGATTTAACGAATTCATCAAAAGGGCTTTGATCTTTGAAAACCTTCTCTCGCAGGAAATTACTCAAATGTTTAAAATGATAATCTGTCAGAGACAAGTCCGAAGGATAAGGTTGGTGAGATAAGGTTTCATAACTCAGTTCATTTCATTTTTTTAAATACATTTGCGAGACGTATGGTCGGCCGTTGTCATTGAGAAGAATTAGTCCTCTTCGATTGACTAATGCTGGCCGCAAACGACATAACTTCACATACATTTTTTCAATTTCGTGACAATATTTTTCTGCTGTTATTGTTTCACCAGGATTTAAGAAGTTGTAGTGAATAATGCCACTTGCCGATCACCAAACAGTGACAATTATCTTTTTTTCATGAAACTTCGATTTAGGAAACTATTTTGGTGCTTCTCCTCGGTCTAGCCACTGTGATAAACGTTTTAGATTGTTGTATAATTCACTTTTTATCACATGTGACAAGGGGATCAAGAAAGGGATTATTTTCGTTATGCAAAATAAGCGCAGAGAAGACTTAATATCGCCGAATTGCTTGATGTTCGTTTAGTTCATACGGCACCCACTTATCTAGCTTTTTTGTTTTCCAATTAAGCTCTTATGTCGAACAACTGTTGAATGATCAACATTGAGTTCTTCTGCCACCTCTCGAGTTGTTCGACGTGGGCCCGCGTCAATAATGGTTCTCAAACCATTATTGTCTATAGCTGAGGGACATGCACAAACCTTCTCGTCGTCAAGGGTTTCGTTTTCATTACGAAAATTTTAGAACCAGTGTTGAGCTGTACGTTCACTAATTAACTTTTCGCCAAAAACAAATTTGATATTTCGAGCCGTTTCTGTTGCTTTACGTCCCAATTTAAACACATACAACAAAATCGTTGCGAATTTCCTTTTTTTTTCATGACTAATTTAAGAGGTTATATCCAACAATACAAGAATGAAAACAATAGAAATAAATGAAATTAGTAGTAATAATTTCATTGTTTACAATGATATATCGCATGACTATAACAAAAGATAACGGGTACTAGAAAACTCGGTGCCAAACTTAAAATGATAAAAACCACAAACATTTTTGCACCAATCTAATATATATATATAATATATATATATATATATATATATATATATATATATATATATATATATATATAATATATATATATATAACAGGTGGGCTGAAAAGTTCGTAGGCTGGCACATAAATGGCGCTACTAGTATCAAATCCATATGATTTTTAGTTAGCCCTAGCCTTCAAAAGACGCGTGTATAAATTTGACAGCTGTTGCACTATTAGTATCTGAGTTATAGCATTTTTAGTGAAAGAACTTTTGTTACCTTGAAAAAATGGATAAAAAGGAATTTCGTGTGTTAATAAAGCATTGCTTTTTGGCGAAAAAAAATACTGTTGAAACCAAGGCTTGGCTTAATAAACATTATTCGGACTCTGCACCAGGAAAATCAACCGTAGAGAAGTGGTTTGCTAAATTTAAACGAGGCGAAATGAGCACCGAGGACGATGCACGCAGTGGACGCCCCAAAGAGGCTGTTACCGACGAAAACATCAAAAAAGTCCACAAAATAATTTTTGATAACCGTAAAGTGAAGTTGATTGAGATAGCTGAGACCCTAAAGATATCAAAGGAACGTGTTGGTCATATCGTGCATGAATATTTGGATATGCGAAAGCTCTGTTCAAAGTGGGTGCCGCGCGAGCTCACAATCGACCAAAAACAACAACGAATCGATGATTCTAAGGAGTGTTTGGAGCTGTTCAATCGTAATAAATCCGAATTTTTGCGTCGATATGTGACGATGGATGAAACATGGCTCCATCATTTCACACCGGAATCCAATCGACAGTCAGCCGAGTGGACTGCACGTGATGAACCGACTCCAAAGCGTGGAAAGACGCAAAAGTCGGCTGGCAAGGTTCTGGCATCAGTATTCTGGGATACTCATGGTATAATATTCATTGACTATCTTAAAAAGGGAAAAACCATAAACAGCGACTATTACGCAGCGTTATTGGAGCGTTTAAAAGACGAAATCGCGAAAAAGCGGCCTCATTTGAAGAAGAAGAAAGTGCTGTTTCATCAAGACAATGCACCGTGTCACAAATCAATGAAATCGATGGCGAAATTGCAAGAATTGGGCTTCGAATTGCTTCCGCATCCACCGTACTCTCCAGATCTGGCCCCCAGCGACTTTTTTCTGTTCTCAGACCTCAAGAGGATGCTCGCTGGACGGAAATTTTGCTCTGATGAAGAGGTAATCGCCGAAACTGAAGCCTATTTTGAGGCTAAAGACAAATCGTATTATAAAAATGGTATCGAAAAATTGTATGACCGCTATAATCGTTGTATCGCCCTCGAAGGGAACTATATTGAATAATAAAATCAAATTTTATCAAAAAAAAAATTTTTTCTATGCAAGCCTACGAACTTTTCAGCCCATCTGTTATATATATATAATATATATATATATATATATATTATATATATAATATATATATATAATATATATATATATATATATATATATATATATATACATATACATGCATAAATGTACGTAAAAAGCTTTTATTAATAAAATGATATACTTAAAAATCGTTGTTGAGTTTTAATCTTTACATCATTTTAATATGAAGATTAAAAAAATATACGTATGCAAATCCATAAATTATCAATAAATATTACTGATCCCATATTATGTTTCCAATTTAAACAACTATCTTTTTCCCACATTTCGCTATTTTTTTTGTTAAATTAAAAATTTTAAAACCTGTTAATTTATCGACAATCTTGCTAACATGAAAGCCCTGCTCTGTCTCTCTGTCATTGAATAACCATGTCACATAGATTTTGTTAAGAAAAGAGTTTAGCTGATTAATTTGCTCAGCGATAGGTTAAATGGCATTTGAAACTGGTATTGATTTGCGTCCAACACACTTTAGATTTTTGAACTTTCCTTCCATTTTTTAATATATGTATACTCCAATTTATCTAAAAAAATTTAGATAAAATATTTTGAATGTGAATATGGTTGACTGTATGGGTACAGTTTTTTTAAAAAAAGATGTTTTCTCTCGTAGTCTGCTTGACGAAAATCTCTTTAAATTTTCATTTTTACTTAATTCACATTTATAAACTAGAAATCAATTAATATTAAATTTAAATACTCTGTCATATGATGAACTATTTAGCCAAAGCTAAATATTGCATCGCCTAATCAAATTGTTAAACCAATAAAATATAAATATTAAGAAGTAAATGTTTTATTTAAAGTATAATCAGTTAAAAATTAAAAGTATACCCCTAGAGAAATCTTAATTGAAATTCATATTATTATAGATCTTATTTAGATTCCTTTTAACCCTCTGAAGCTGGGCGTGTATCTAGGAATCCATTGATGTTTTCCAAAGAAACTATGGTCTCAAAGCGTTATCTTTTGGATGATATATTTATAGTTTACTAATCTCTTTCTAATGAGACTAAATTAATAACCCCTTCTTTTATTAAAAAAAAAAAATTACGGTCATCCAAATTCAGAAAAATCGCGGGTTTTTTCATTTTAAAACCTATAAAAATTATGAACTTGAGAACTGGGTTGAATAATATTTTTTTTCCAAAATTTCATCATTGAAAGAAAGCGTATAAAAAATGTCGAGACTACGTCCAGGTACAAGATATGACCGATGTGAAACCGTTTTATGCACAATTAATTGTTTCAAAATGTTTCGCAGTCAACAGTAATGTTATTTCTGAAAATTTTCAATTGTAATCAAATTTTCCGCTTTCAATTATGTTTCCAATCAAGAGATATATGTTCTCCCGAATATTATCAACGATTTTCCACAATATATCAGATAGATATGACATTTCTAATGGCTAACCCGAATTAACATATTTTTTCTTGTAACCGGAAAACTTGCAATTTTTATTTTATTTACAGTAAAGGAATGTCCAATTAAACAAAAAATGTTTATTAAAATTTTTTTGCACCCTTCCTTCCTCCCCGGCTTTAAAGGGTTAATCAAATAATGCAAGGAAATTTATTTTATTAGAAAAATCTAAATATAAAAAATATATAAATTACTGTAAAATCCATTTACAACTTGGCAGCATTCTTGAATATAGATGATGAGTTTGTCATTTTCTCAAAGGCTTATGTTCTGATTTTATTATGAATGATCTAGTTTCTCGTAAACGTCTGATTAAACACTTGAAACATACCGTACGCGATCGTTGTACATTTCTCAGCAAAGGCTCTAATATTACCATTACAGAAATCATGTATGAAATGAATACTTGTATTATATATTGACAGCATTGAAAAAAATGCCTGAATGCAGATATACAAGCACAACGTTTGACAAAAGATACGCAACTAACCTTCTTGACTTGCTTATAGATATGCAAGTTCGTTTCTTGCTGCATTATTGAAACTAGAAAAGGTGCAAATAATATTAAAAGTGTTTGTATATAGAAGAAGAGTAAATTTATGATAATAGGTATCTATGTTATTTACATTTACTAAATTTATTTGATTCAACATTGACGACAAATAAACTTTTCACATCCTTTATTATAATTACAGTTCCTAGATAGTTGGTGAATATTTTGAGAATTATTTGTTGCTTTTTTATTTGCGGTAATTTTTAAAGTAAAAAGTGGTATTTTAAACTAATTTATTTATTTTCCAAACCTTTTCAACTATAAAAATTACAGATTCTCAGAAGGACTAGATATACATTTTAACATATTTCTTCTGATATATATATATATATATATATATATATATATATATATATATATATATATATAACTATTCTATTTCTTAACATTTTACTTTTTTTATATATCTTGACCCTGAAACGAGGAGGTATCGGTGGTTTATTTTTCTAAGAATATATTTAGTTTATTTTCAGATCGGAATTTCAAATTTTTATACCTCTTACTCGTTTTTTATATTTTTTTCTTGTTTTTAGAATACAATGTATAAGATTATTATAATTATTTGAACAACTTTGAATATTTTAATATTAAACAATTCTTATTATATTATAACAAAACTCTACTGTTAATTACTGCTGTAATTATATTTTTGACGTCCAAAGGTCATTTATTCCAGTATAAGAAAATAAATTCTACTTCAAGTTTTAATTTTATTCTCAAATTTACTGTTCCGAATAAATTCAGTAATGTGTTATGCTCCGTTTTACTTTTTTTTTAAAATACTTTTTGGAATGTACTTAAATATGAAATAATATTAATTCTAAATAATATCGGTATTTTAAATTATTAAACGTTTGTTCAGACTTTTACAAAATAAAAAATAGTAATTATAAAATCTCTTACAAGTAGATTAAAACATCATTCAAATTAAATTACTATTATATTTTTTCGGCTTTGAATTAATTTAAAATTAACAGATAAATGTAAATCGAAGTATGATAGCGTATCAAATGAGGTTAGATTCACTTTCAAAATTATTTTTTCACTTTTTGATAAAAAATAAAATATTTTTCTAATAAAAAATGATCTGTAATTAATTAATTATTCATCATTTTTCATTGTTTCTTATGCATATTTCAATGACAGTTCCATTGTTTTTAAAGCCTAAGATATAGAAATGTGTGATTTTTCTGACTCAGATGATTTGATTTTTCTGTACTCCCGAGTACTGAGGATGATGGTGCGTAATTCAATGGTGTCACCTTCGAAGTACGCATCAGAAATAATACAAAAAGAAATAATAATTAATTATCAAATCATTTTGATCAAAACTTTGGTGATTTGTTCAATAACACCAACAAGAAATGAAAGTGAAAATGAAATATCTAACTAAATTTATATTTTTATTTGGTGTTTGAATATTGAGTAAAAAATAAAAATAATATAAAATCGACTTCAAACATGATACATAAATCAAAGATGGAAAACATTACATAACGATACTTAATAACGTTTAAATAATAATTAAATTAATATTTTTCATAAAATTATGTAAATTCATTTATCTGTATAAAGAAGAAAATACGTTAGTAGTTAAGTCCTTTAGGTCATATGTAAAGAAAGAGTTTATAATCTACTAAAACAATTTTCATACGTTTTAATCATACAATTCGTTAAATATAAATATAACCAAAAAAATTGAACTTGATAGAATGTTTCAGCAATAAATTTGTGAGAATACATGCGACTTTTTTCAATGTTTTTGTAACTTTTAACGGGATAATATTCAAAAGTATGAGTAATAACAAAAATTTCCCAAGAAATAAATGCATAAAATAATGACTACTATCAGAATATCTGTCATTTGTTGTGCAGATAGTCAAGAAAGTGTTGGAATACTTTAAAGTGATCTTTAATGCCAGATGATTTAAAAATTATTGAACCTATTTTCATAAAAATGTTGAGAATATTGTCAGTTCAAAAGAAAACTAATAATATGTAATATAAGACAATTTAAAAAAATATTGATTATTTCCTATAAAAGCTTCGGTAAAATTGTCTCTTCAATTTAAACAATTCAATTTATTAGTGTATTTTGGCCATATGTCTGCCTAAATAATTTTCATGTTTTTCTCAATAGACTTTTTCTGTTCGAAATTCATATAATAATTTTATGCATGTAAGTCTGAAATTATTTAATTCAGAAATGCATCAGATCAACGTTATGTACTGCAGTTATATACAAAATGTTGAAAATTCTATAATAAAATGTTTATTCCAATTTAAAAATAATAGTTAAATATGTTATTTTTAACATTATACTAGGTTGGTAGGAAAATAATTACGGTTTTTGATTTCTGAATTCTAACCTGATGTTTTTCAATGAAAGTATCATTTCATCGTCTTCTTGTTAATATCATTTTAAAGTACATTTTTCGATCTGTATTTTGGTAATATCAACTTTGGTTTTATTATTAATTTGTTTGAAATTGGGCTGTTGAATTAAATATGGAAAAAAAGCAAATAAAAGATTATTTTTATGAACTCAAAACGGGTGGTAAAGCAGGAGAAATTACTCGTAAACTAAACGATGTTTTTGGTGTGGATACTGTTAAGGAACGTACGTTACAATGGTGGTTCCAAAAATTTCGTGCTGGGGACGAGAGTTTTGAAGATGAAGAAGATCGCGTGGGTCCTTCTTCGGTTCAAAACAGCCAAGTGAAGGCGTTAATTGAATCAGAACTAGGCATAACAATTCGAGAGATTGCACAAAATTTAGGCCTCATTTACATGAGCGTTAAAAAAACGTTGCGTTCAGAGTTAGCGTTAGCGCTTTTAAAACGCTCGCAAATATAGTGTCCACATGAGCGTTTGAAAAACACTTCTTTTCATCGTCTTACGCAGTTCGAACGCATGAATTCAGAAGAGTTGTTGGCAATAGCTGTATGTATTTTAAGAAGGTGAAAAAAAAATAAAAAATTTCTGTGTGCATCCTCTGTATGATCAACAATACTTGAAAGGACAGTTTGTGGCTGTTTATGAAGATTGAATGTTATATCCGGATGTTTTTCAGCTACTCCAGTATGAAAATTGAAACATTTAATAAATTATTGAGAATTGTTATCTACGATATTTTCCCAATTTGGGATTATTTTTGAAGTGACTTCCATCTACGTGCCCTCCTTCAAAATTTTACTAATTAAATAATTTGGTAAACCTTTGTTATATAAAAAAGATCTCGATTCCACCTCCAAAATAAAACGTTCAGTATCAAATACCGTCATTTTTGTAAACGCTGTCTGCCGTTATCTATTGTACTTGTAATCAGTACCAACGTACAAGCAAGACTGACTGACAAATTCGGTGTCATTCAGCGCTTTTTAAACACCTACGAGGTCAGACAATTAAGTAATGCGACAAAATTCAAAAATCGAGTATATTTAAAAATTAGGGTACATCGCTGCGATCCCCTTCAAAGTAGTCCCCTCCCGCATCTATACACTTATTCCAGCGAGTTTTCCAGTTTTCGTAACAATTCTGGAACACTTCTTGTGGGACCTCTCCGAGTACCCTCGTCACAGATTCTTGGATATCTTCAACGGAGTCAAAATGTCGACCTTTGACAAATTTTTTCATATGGGGGAATAGGAAAAAGTCGCAGGGTGACATGTCCGGTGAATAGGGCGGTTTTGGTAACGTTGCGATGCCTTTAGACGCCAAAAACTGAGAGACACTGAACGCACTGTGACAGGGAGCATTGTCGTGATGCAGAACCCAAGTCTTCGCGATCTCTGGACGCACTCTGAGCACCCTTTTTCGTAATTTTTCGAGCACATTGCGGTAGAATACTTGATTTACGGTTTGTCCAGGTGGTACGAACTCTTTGTGAACCACCCCTTTGCTGTCGAAGAAGCAAATCAACATGGTTTTCACTTTGGACTTGCTCATTCTCGCCTTCTTTGGCCTTGGTGCTCCAGGGGACAGCCACTGTTGGCTTTGTCGTTTAATTTCGGGGTCATATTGAAAGAACCAATTTTCATCACCAGTAATAACTCGATCGAGAAGAGTAGGATCACTTTCAACCTGCTCGAGACAAATTTCTCTGTTCCATTTTCGTGACATGCACTACTTGCGCGTTGTTACAAAACACTAAACAGCTGGCGAAGAAATGATCGTACGAGGGTGGTCAAGGTCTCAATCGAGAGAGTAGGGATCTGCTATTACGGTGGCGGAGTTACAGGTTCGCAGTGTTACCACAGGCCGAGAAAAAAAATCGGTCGCATTACTTAATTGTCTGACCTCGTATATATATACAGCAAAGCATTATTAATTGAGAAATTTCGGATAGATAATTGTTCTGCTTTACTTATTACTGAAAATCAAATATCATTTCATTTCCCGATTTAATTTACATTCTGCAATTAATACAAATACCAAATAACATTTTTCTTCAGGAAATTATGAATGATAATTTTTACGTCTTTTTAATGAGATTGAAGTTTTTTATTACCCGAAGATTTACCTTGATATATTATCATCAGACATATCATTGTAAATTGAATTTTAATTGACATTTATTATTTATCAATTAATTTTTTATATCCGTCTAACATTACTTATTATTAAAGTTTATATAAAAAAAACTATATGATGTTTAATGTGTTATAAGAATTAAAAACCATTATATATTTTTATAATAATAATGTAACAATATACTTATATACTATATGTTTATTTTGAATATGAATATTCATTTAAATTCAATATATAAATGTATCGATATTATATTTGTTACATTTTACTGAAAATTAATAGATTAATTATTGAAACGCGCTGTATAAAGATGTGTCCTATATAATTTTAATTGTATAATCATTTAATACTTGATTCATTTATTTTTTTGAAAAATATCACATACATTTTGTTATTACTGTTATTAAACGAATAAAATCAGTCAAAAATGTGTTAAAATTTTAGAGTATAAATAAAAATACTATATATAAAATATTGAAAAAATTACATTATTAGAAATCCGTAAATAAACTCAATAATTATCTTAGAAAATAAAATACTTAAAAATAACTATTACAAATGTTTTGTACGCACATTTATATAAAAAATCCTTGTCTTGATCTTAGAGAAATGTGAAAGGAATTTTACTCTCACCTGAATAGTTACATAAGATAAAAAGAGAATCACTATACAAAAATTAGTGTTTGTAAATAGAGCATACTAAAATTATATTAAAGACATAATTACATTAGAAAGTTTTGAAAAAAAAATTATTAAAAAAACTTTAGAAAAATTAATTCAAATGAATATCATTAAAGAAACGTCAATAATAATTATTGATTATATATATATATATATATATATATATATATATTTATATATAATCATGCAGGTTTGAATACATTAATTTTTTACAATATTTAATTATTTATTTTATTTTGTTTGCTAATATGATGGAACAAGTTTATTTTGAAAATGTAAAATAGTAATATTTTAATATGTGTGTAATATAAATTTATTAGCGTATTTTTTTCGTTTTTCTGGTAGTCTGACAAGAACTAATTATTGCTGTTTAATTTTTTATGTACATTCTTTCACAATTATCGCAATACTAGTAGTTTGGTAGACAAAACTGGAAAAATATTTTCAACAGGACAAAAGAGCTTTTGACAATTATTTTAAAGAGGATTAATGTATAAAAGAAATAATAAAAAATATTTGTTTTATAAAGTTTCATTTTATTTCACTAATCATTTTAAAAAGACTTACAGTGTTCTGATTTTTAATAAAAGTAAATATAATAATCGAATGATTCAAATGAAGTAAATGTGTTCACCCAAACGTAACTATTTAACAAAGGACTACTTGCACTTTTTCATTTAATTATTAATATACGAGTTATAAATATCTAATATTTGTCATTTTCATTTGGAGAGGTTTCTAAATTAATAAATAAATTAAACATTTTAACTTTTTTTAAAGCACCATGAAAATATGTTGTAAAATATCTAAATAAATATTTTGTACTTATGGTCTTGTGTCTATAAATACAGAATTGTATATAATATATAAAAATATATCAATAAAATTTTATTTGAAAAAATAATATACTATATTGTAATCAAAATTTTAAATACAATTTTATCAAAATTAAAATATATTTTTAAAACTTAACTATCTATCAAAATTTCCTTAAAATTTGCTCACTAATAGCATAAATCTTTGAAAGATAATGTGATAAAGATGTTTTCATCCTCAAACTATAATGAATATATAAACCTTCATTTTTATGTAATTTTTTATAGAGTCAATGAATAATGTTTCTAGATATCTAAAATTAATTCATAAGAAACGGACATTGAGAATAATTAAAAATAACTACTTTTTGTAAGGATAAATATAACAATTTCCTGTTAATTTTAAAACTAATTGTGTACAATTGATATACACAGGAAATAACAATTTTAATCTATAAATAATCGATATTTATGAAAAATAATTATCTACAGATCAGTAATAATATTTTATTGCATTTGAGATTTTATTTTATATTCAGAAAAGTAATGACCTACGTGATTAACAGTCTTGTTGTTTGAATACAATTTATGATCAATTGTAAATCATAAAGTCAAAACAAATAATCATTTCTACCGTTCTTTTGCAGTAACATATAAATAAGTAATGAGTGTAACTAATTTACCATTGTATATTTCATATTGATCGTGTTTAAACTCGACCGGAATAATTTTCTAATTTAATTTTATTTGTTTTTAGTACTAAACATACTTCTGTGTTTATTCTTTCATTAAAATGTTAGAGAAAGGTTTCATAAAATAAATATTACAGAGATTGTTACAAAAAATCGTTAAATTTGTTTTGCAATATGCAAGCGATAGTATAATGAAAATGTGTAATAATTTGATTCGAAAAAAAAGTACTTTTAGAAATAACTGTTAAATAATAATACAAAATTGAAAATGAAAATATAATTTGGTATATTGCTTTTCTTAATACAAATTTTATAGAGAGTGGATTTGATAAAATGTGTTATTCTTAATATGCAATTATAATTCTACAAAACATTTCCTTAGTATTTAAATAAATGAAATGCTTTCATTAAAAGAGGGTAATTTTCAGATTTTTTCGCATTTTATCTTATAAATATTGCTATAATTATTTAATACAAGAAAACGTTGTAATTTACATTAATGTTATATATTAAGGTATTGTAAGCGAAAAAATAAGAAAAAAATTATAATTGAATAGTTACTAGCAAAATTGTAGTTAACCAAAATGATAACAAATTAAAATCAGCATAATAAATGACGAAACGCATTAACATTTCATCAAGTATATTAAAACATACAAATGAAAATAATTTCAAAATTTATTAAATTATATAATTATAATTATAAGATTTAAATATTATAAATTTTAGAAACGATTATGGAAAGATAAATTAATAAAAAAGGAATATATTGGATACTTAACTTGAAAATATTGTATATTTAATAAAATATGCCTACTAATTCAGTTCAGAAAATAAAATTTATTTAAAAATAAAAGTCGTTGTAAGTATTTAATGTTTTGGACGAATAGTTTATAAAAAAAATAGTTAAAAAATAAATAAACCAATATTTAAACTATTGATTTTTGCGAAAATAGACGTTTTAATAACATTAAATAATATCAAATAATTATCTGTTAAAAGAATTCGGAATGACAGAGAATAATAGGCATAGAAAAATAAGAACAGTTTATAACAATTTTTATGATACAATAAAATATCCAATGTAAAATAAAAAAAAACTCAATTAGCAGCTTACTATACTAATTATTCTATAACAATTTGTTTTACTTTTGGATTATGGACCTTTTAAAAAACTAAAATTATCCGTTTCAATTTGGTATTTTATTTTCATTTTGTTAGAATGAAACATTACGTTTGATCAAATTTGATCATTAATGTACAATAACTGGTAGGATTATATAAACAAAAATTCGTTTAATTTTAAAATTTTACAAGAGAAATCAAAGAAAGTTGCGTCTTAAGATGATATTTTTTTATAACTATTAATGTTTTAGTAGAAATTATAAAAAAGAAGACATCTGTCGATGAATCGCTAAAAACGAGATATTTTGTCTATAGATCTGATATTAACTTAAAATCTGAAGAAATGTAGAGAAGTTCTTATGATTCTAATCTATCGAATCGCTATCAAATGTCATTTTTAAAAATCATCGATTTTAGAAGCAATCATCATTCTTTTTTTTCTTATCTTTGTAACTTTTTTATAAATATTGTAATTATTATGCTTCAAAAGCAGAGTCCTTGAATATGTTAAAAATGATTATTTATGGAAATATAAATAACTTTAAAATAGTAATTATAATAGTAAAATTATTTTTATGAAAGTTAAGAAAAATCGGAATGAAATTTATGATACACTAACATTATATATATATATATATATATATATACACAGTGGCCAGCTACAGTATTCAAATAATTAGCAATTTTAAACAAAATGCTAATTTTCTCTTTAAATTAAAGGCGCTGTTTCAGAATTTTCACTATTTTGTTTTACTTGAACTTATATTTCACTTATAATTACAAATTTTATTTTTATTGGTACACTTTTCCAGGAAACAAAAAATATGCATTGCAAAAGTATTCAAAAAAATGATAAATAACCATCAAAATTTAATATAATTTTTAAATTAATATTTTGTAGGGTTTCCCTTATCATTAATTACAGATAGAAGTCGTTTTGGGATAGATTTACCTAAATTTTATGTTTGTTCAAGCGTTATTTTGCTCCATTCTTCCAAAAATATCCTTTTTAACTTTCTTCTTATCGGAAATGTCATGTATTCTGATATGCTCTTCCACAATTTCACAAAGATTTTCTATTCGGTTCATGTCTGGCGGTTGAGGAGGAGTTTGCGTTTTTTTAACGCGTTTTTGGATTAGCTGACAGTGTTTAGAGTGTCTGTATACATGTAGTTGTTTTGTCGTTCCTGAGGATTAGTTCCCTTTCAAAACTAGACTGCAACGTGTTTTATCTAACAACGTGTAGTACTGTCATATGTCATAATCTTGACTTTGCTGCCTAGGAAAATTGGAGGAGTTTGCAGTGCATGTGGGTAATTATAAATGATCCACTGGTGCACATTGTAAGCGGTGTGCTTTGGATCGTTATCTTATTGGAAAAAAACCTTCGATATATTTCCATATTTATTGCATTTTGTTTCAAATTATTTTTTAATATGATTAAATACATTATCGATTCCATTATCCTATTAATTATTACTAAGTTATCTGAACCTTTGGACGACATGCAATCCCACACCATTACTTCTCCGCCTCCGAATTTAAGAGTTCTTTGAAGATTTTTTTTTATAGTTCTTTTTCAGGTTTTCTCCATACTAGAATATGATCATTTGACACAAAAATGTTGAAATTATTCTCGTCGATGAAAATTACTTTATCCCAAAAATTTGAAATCACATCTAAGAACTCTTTTGTGAACACCAGACGTTTTTTTTCTGTTTAATTCACTTAATGCTGGTTTTTTTTAACAACTTGGGTTCGATATCCAGCTCGATGAATCGTTCTTCTTGTGGTATCGGCACTTACACATTTGTTACTAGTGCTATTGATAACTGCATTTAGCTTTAGAGCACTAATTATTTGGTTCAGTTCATGCAGAATTTTTTTTTTTTGGACGTTATTTTTTTTTGGTCGACCGATACGAATTCTATTTTCTATTTTTTCCCGTCTTATAACGCTTAATTATGCTATAAACAGTATAACGAATTCTTCCCACAATTTCTCCGATTTCACTTAGCGTTTTATTTTTTCTTGATGTTTTATAATTAATTTTCCAATAGAGAACAGATAAAAAGAATAACTTTGGAAGAATAGAACAAAATAACGTTTGAACAAATACAAATTTTAATTAAATCTATACCAAATTAACTTCCAGCTGTAATTAATCCTCATGGAAACCTTACAAAATATTAATTTAAAAATTACATTACATTTTGATGGTTATTTATCAATTGTTTGAATACTTTTTTGTTGAATATTTTTAAGTTTCCTGGAAAAGTGTTAATGAAAATTAAATTTATAATTATAAGTGAAATATTATAAATTTAAGTGAAACGAACTAGTGAAACGTATAATACACTGCCTTTAATTTAAATAGAAAATTAGCATTTTGTTTAAAATTTCCAATTATTTAGATGCTTTTATTTGATATATATATATATATATATATATATATATATATATATATATATATATATATATATATATATAATGAAAAAGTATGTCGACATATGGTTAAAATGCATATAGTTAAAATAATTTTGAATAAAAAAACGTTACAAAAACATACGTTGAAAGTATTTAAAGTTCAGTACTAATAGACAGGGATAATAATTCAAAAATAAAATTATTACAGTGTTAAATCTAACTATGATACAATATATAGTCTAGCAGCTCCGCTGTATATTAAAAGATTATTCAAAGGTCATTTTAAGAAAGTTGGTAGTGTTCATATTAATCATATTATATATATTTTGTATGTGTTTTCTTGCAGTGCTAGAAGTTTCAGTCCTTAAATAATTATTAATGTAATTAAAATAAGTAGGTCTCAACAGTTAACATAGATTATAACTTTTAAAACATATGTGCAACAGTTGCTAATTATGAGAACTTTTCATAAGTCTAAAAATAAATAATATTGAAATTAAAATGTAAAGTTGAATATTGTCACTCATTTTAATGAAACGTTTTTGATTAAGAATGTTTCTCTTCACAGAATGATGTGTGCGAATTTTCAAGGTTTATTTGAAAAAAAATAATTTGGGTTTTGTATAATATTGTTATCCAAAACAAATGTTTCTAAAAACACAGTGAACATAACCAAGTTATTTTAATAAAAGTTGTCGATTTAATGGTTTTTCCTTTTATCAATAATTTATTTAATAATCATTTCGAAACATATAGGGTATCTGTTCTTTAAAGCACTATGTAAAACTAGTAAATAATAATTATCTATATATATATATATATATATATATATATATTTATAACTAGAAGTGTGCATCAGAAAGCATAAAATATTTTATATGGAATAAACACACACACTGCTCCACTTCAAATAAATGTTGCAGAACTACTTTTTATTTTCTATTTTTACTGTTATTGTGTACATATGCACAAGACAATATGTGTGTATGTGTATATATATATATATATATATATATATGTGTGTGTGTGTGTGTGTGTGTATAACGTTATTAAAAATAATCTATTATAATACAAAGAAACTTATTCTTATTTTCATTACAAATTAAGAATAATTAATAAAAAAAATATATTTTGTTGTTTTTAGTACTTTTTTATCAATGTTAGTTTTTATGAAACTTTTATGAAAATAACAATATAATAATATTGAGTTTATTTTATCAAAGTGTAATTTATATTTATTATTAATATGTTTTATTTAAATATAATTATAGTATTTTCAATAATAAAATAACAATAAGTATATTTTTGGAACGTGCATTACAATTTAAATATAAATATTTTGATACTCATTTAAATTATAACAAAAAGGATCTCAAAGCTCCTTAACGTCATTACAAAAATGAATTGTCTGTTAAAATTTCTAAAATTTGGTGAATAATATGAGCTGCTTGTTTTTTTTAACTACAGTGTTATATATTGTCATGATATAGTTGTAATATTGATGATAAAATTGTTTTTTTCTTTGTGAAAGGTGTAAATATAAATATTACTGTGAGAAGCAAATGTTAAATTTTATCAGTTCCTGTCACACAAATTAAAAAATATATTTGTTTAAGTAGAATAATAATAAATTAATTATTTCTTATAATATTTGCTGAAATACCCTTTCTAGTTTTTCATTAATTATAATCATTATACAACTACATTTATTCTTATTAATTTTTCGCAAGAGATTAGTGTAGTTTAGATGAGTAGATATGATGTTTTATATACGCCATGTGTAAAACTTTTATTACAAATGTAATAAATGTTATTAGTTAATTTTAGCTATCATTTATATTTTTATCTGAAAATTTCATCGATATTTACTGTTTAGCAATCTTACATAATGCATTTTTTATAAAAAAAATCAACTATTTTTAATATTATTTAATTTAAAATTAAAACTTTTAAGTTCTTAGTTTATGCTGCTTTTTTCATTCATAGAATTATTTTTCCATTAAATATACAGTTTTTTACAACTGACTGAAATATCTACGCTAGTTTCAATTTCGCTTCACATTTTATTATTAATCAAAAACAGATTTGTCTTTATATTACATTCCTTTCGCTGCTCAGTTCATTTTTTTATAAAATATGGAAAAAATGAAATTTAAAATTATTTTTAAATGTTATTCTCGTAAATCTATTTTTTTTTGATTTTAATTTGGTGAATTTAAATACTTTGTCAATCAAAAAGTTATTTACATATTTTATTAACATGCATTCTAAGTTACCCTGAGAAAACTTAATAAGATTTCAGAAATATATACTAAATAAACAACTCATATAAATAGTGTTAATATCATAATATGATAATCTTTTTAAAAACTCTATTAAAATGTTATGGTATTAGATGATAAACTTTTTCATTAAGTTAATGTGATACTTATTATTTTAATAATGTAAAATGACCGTTTTAAACTTAATAATGCTTATTTAGAGGTTAGTTAAATGATAGTTGATTAATTTTTACATAGTCATAATATAATAACTAATACATTAACACACTTTTTTCATTACTTTTTTATGACTTATTTCTTGACGAATTTAATACATTTGTTCATAAATCTTTTTTTAATTAATAATGTTTTCAATTTTTTATAGAAGCAAGAAAATAAAATGTTATAAGTACTGATTTATGATTTTTATACAATTAATTTTTTATTGACTAAAAATTCTATTTTATTGCACAGTAATTATTATTATTTTACTTTCTATCGCTTCATTTAATTTACAAACGACACACATACATACATATATATATATATATATATATATATATATATATATATATATATATATATTAAACATATTTTTTAAAACCCATTTATGTCTATATAATCATTATAGAAGAAATAAAATCATCCAATGTGGTTTATGTTTTCGTTATTATTATTAATAAAAAAATAAAATAAATAATAATTTATAAATAAGTAATATGTTAATTAATTAATGAACATTTTCAAACAAGCATAACTTTTCAAATAGTTTAGTATTCAATAATACTAAAATATGATTTATGATTAATATACTTTTCTTATAACTGAAATAAAAATGGAACTTCATTATGAAGCTTTTATTACTATGTATGTTAGATATTCTGAAACTGAAATATGTTTGATTTAAAACTGATTATTCATTTTATTTAAATATTATGTTTTTAACATTACATTGTTTTTCTTTTCAGATGAACAACTTATTGAGTTATATTCAAAGATGCATCAGTTCATATAAAAATTGTTTTTTTGACATCGTTATGTCATATCGCTCTATGATAATATTTTTGGTTGCAATGTTATTAGCGTTTTCTACGGTAATAGAAGCGCAGCCAATACCGCTGCATCGAAAACATTATTGTGGAGCAGCTTTGGCAGATATATTGTCACTAGCTTGTCGTGGAAATTATAACCAAATGTATGATGGCATTATCAAAAAACGATCGCTGAATCGACATTTAGAATCATCAAAGGACAGCGGTGGTATCGTTGAAGAATGCTGCACAAATCAATGTTCAATGCAAACAATAAGGCAGTACTGTGCGGATGGAGCTGACGACGATACATACGGGTACGTACAGTACTTAATTAATTACGAGCTCTTGTTTGTTAATTTGATTTTATACTTATCAGACAAAAAACAGATTAAATTTATAGATGATGAGACATGAGTATTAAAATATTGTATTCTTTTTCATTGTCTACATAAAAAGTTGTCATGAAACTGTTCAAAAATATAGAAAAATTTCGCATGAAATAATATTTATGCTAACCGTTCTCTTTTTTCACATACATATATAAATATATATATATATATATATATATATATGTATACATGTATATCTATATACATGTATATATATACATATATATATATATATATATACATATATATATATATATATATATACATATATATATATATATATATATATATATGTATATATATACATATATACATGTATATAGATATACATGTATACATATATATATATATATATATATATATATATATGTAAATGTATACATGTATATAGATATAAATGTATACATATATATATATATATATATATATATATATATATATATATATATATATGTATATATACGTATATATATATATATATATATACACATAAATATATATACATATATATATATATGTATATATATTTACATATATATATATATACATATATATATATATATATATATATATATATATATATATATATATATGTTTATATGTTTATATGTATATATGTATATATATATATATATATATACCTATATGGAGTCAAAGGATCGAATCAGTATAAGCACGTTGTATACATTTGATTATATCTGAATACATTTAGCTGTTATGTAACTAAAATAATATTGTTTAATATAAATGACGTTACCTACGTGACAAAGATTTGAATGATAAATGTTAGCTAGCTATTATTTATGAGAATTTGTAATTTTATCACGAATACAAAAACTATACTATGAAAACTGTAACATTATGAGTAAAAAGTAGACATCGAGTTTAACTTTATGAAAATAAACTAAATTACAAAAACCTGATAGTTTTTCACATTAAATAAAAGTCATTATATCAATAAATATTTTTATAAACTTTTAAAATTCTTATAACATAGAACACCTAATACAAAAAGACAGGTTAAAATTGATTTTTTTTATAAATTATTTTTTGAATGAAGAATTAATTATTTGATTAGATTTAGAATTCTTTTACTTATTAATAATGTTAACAGTTTGTTATCAATTTATGTCTATTTGTGATATTATTTATTCTTTTTCGGCAGAATATTTTTTTAAAATCATTCATTTATACTTAATATACACTCATTGAAATAAATGGAATGTTGATGAATGTCTGCACATTCATATAATGTGCAGAATTTAACAGATAATGATGTCATAACTATTTATTTAAAATATCTAATTTTTGATTCAATTATACATAGAATATTTAAGAAAGTTTTGTTTCATTTCTTAAATTTTGAAAAAATTAAACATTCGATCATTTAAGCGAATTTTACGTTGATACTTTTTACACATAACGATTTCAGCGGATAAAGTATAATAAAAATATAAAAAAAAATCTTTTCTGTTTTGCGGCTTGTAGACAGCTGTTATGTGAGTGCCAAGCTTTCGGTCATTACTCATAGGACAGAAAATTAATTGGGTAGTTTATGAATTTTTAAGAGGATACTTAGATTTATTAGCATTTTTCCAGATCCCTAGAGAGGTTATTACATATTATTGATCCATAATACCCTCTTAGAGGTTTAAAAGATTTGAATAAAAAACAGACACTGACGTATATGTAATATTTTAATATTTTTATGGTTTGCATATTTTTTCTTATATGAATACATATGTATATATATATATATACACTTGTTTAATCTTTATAGCAAATCTAAATAGCAAAAATTATGTACATGTTTCTCAAAATCGGATATAAAGTTTTTACTAGCTGGACTTACAAACATTAAAATATTCATATGCAATTATTTTAAAGAAAAATGGACAAATACTAAGAACTAATGTTATATATATTTAGGTATTGTATATATTTATAAAAACAGACAATCTCATAGTAACCTCACAACGATTCTCTTCAATTTTTATAAATATTACAAAAATATAAAAAATAACTATTATTCTATAAATACATTTTACACCTTTTTTTAATCGCATATTTACTTTTCTATACATTTTACAAAATTATAATTTAATGTAAATCAAAAATTAATGCACAAGAGATAAAGAGTTTAATTACATTAAATCCATTGTTTTTAATTTTCCTTATATTTATATATATATACTCGTATATATATATATATATATATATATATATATATATATATATATATATAGGTTGAATTACATTATAAACGAAATAAACTATATTATAATGAAAGCTAAAAAAATTAAATATATATTTATTTTTGAGAGCAGATTTCAATGATCAATAGAAAATTTCTGTATATTCATGCACCTTGAACTCACAGCTGAATACATAGTAAAATACATATAATTACAACAAAATGTTCATGTCTATTCTTTCATTATAACTGTGCATTTGTAAATAAAAAAACATTTGTTTATGTTTTTGTTAAGTGTTTACAACGTTGTTATAATATTTTATATTTTTTTGTCATTTAATTTGACATTTGATTGATTACTTGGGATTTTTGGATATGTCCTTCAGTTATTAATGCTGAAATGTTTTGATATATATATATATATATATATATATATATAAATAAATATTAACAGTTTTCAAATACATTAAACAACTAAATGAGTGAATGATCATTTGACTGATATATGAATTAAATAATTTTATCTTAAGGAAAACGAGAAAACAGGTAAAAATAAAATTAATAAAAAAGTTATCGTTCACAATAATAAATCTCCTATTGTTTCCGAAAATATAATATTCAGATAAGTTAATAATTCTTATAAATATTTTTTTTAAATTATAAACTAACGTAATGAATAGTTTAACTTTTAAAATATATTTTGTTTAATTAAATGTTTTAATATATAAATAAAATTATTTGTTTTTATAAAAGAGACGTCCGTAAGAGAGTCCAATGCCTTCCAGAAATTGGTACCCTAATGAACAAAGAACAAAAATAATTTGCAATGTGCGACTATAAAATGGAGAGTAAAGACAAAAATAATATTTTTAAATACTAGCATGAACTAACGTATCATATGTATATTTATTAAAAAATAAACCTAATTGAATAGACGTCAAGGACCACAAACACTAAAAAAACATTATTGTACACTAAAACTTATATATTTGTTTTTCCTATTTTTATAAACTGTCTATTTCTATGGAACTAGCCGTTAGAGTGCAGGTGTTATGTTAATTTTTCTGAAATGTTTTTGAGTAAAACTAGTAAAGTAATAGAGTGGCCACATTTATGAAAAGAGAAAGCAGTATATCAGCGTATTTGAATCTTTTAAATAGATGAACAACTCCAAAAAGTCTGTGGTATGAGGAGGTACAAACATTTTTTATATTTAGATCCGTGCATTTATTTTAACAAGAAAAAAACACACTTTCCAATTTACGATTTAACTAGTGTAGGAATTAATTTTAATATTTTTTATTGTATTAATTCTAATCTAAAACTAAAGTATTTACTTGTTGAAACCAGTACAATATAGTAAATACAACGACAACAATACAAAGACTGTTCATGTAATTCAGGCAGTATAAATTATTTCAAGTCAGTATTGTCCTGTGCGGATGGTCAGCTAATATTTATATATGAATTTAAACTATTAACTGGAATTTCTAAGTTGTATAAAAAGTATCAAAAATATATTATTAAAAATTTGTAATACATTACGAAATAAATATAAAACATATTTTATAGACACGAATAAAGAGGATTTTTTCAAAAGTTGTACGTGTAAAGCTAAATCAGAATTCAATAAAAATAAAAGTAATTAATGTAAAAGGAATGTTTATATTTAAATAGTTTTTGAAATAAAGAAATTAATAAGTTCACGAATGAAAAAAGTACAAACAAGACGTTTAAAATTTATTTGAACATAAAACATAGAAAGTAATAATTAAATAACCATCAAATAAAAATGTAATTGGGCTAAGCTTTATTGCAATATTCAAATAACACTTTATTTCTCCTTCAAGATAATAAAATTAGAATAATGTTTTACTAATAATTTATATAACATCTTACTTTTATTGACATGTATCTGAATATACTTTGTATGTATGTATGTTTGTATATGTATATGTATATATATATACATATATATATATATATATATATATATATATATATACATATGTGTGTGTGTGTAAATGCATACAATTAAATCATACAATATACCTTTGATATTTAAATGATAAAATATTAGATAACCGTTTCGATTAAATTATGTTAATTTGAAAAAATACAATACTTCTCCTTTTAACGACCTTGTATTAAGTTTTCTAAACACAATTACAGTTTTTGGCACTGCAGATAAATTTATTCTAATCAGAAAAGATTTATGCAATTTTAAAAAATAAAATTCATTTGTTTACTAATTTTTCTATTGTAATATATATATATATATATATATATATATATATATATATATATATATATATATGTGTGTGTATATATATATATGTGTGTGTGTGTATATATATATATATGTGTGTATATATATATATATTGATTTTGTGTATTTTGATATATTTTTCATACTTTTTTGTAATATTTATGCTTTATTAGTTATATGTTGTACTCTAAAATAAATAAATAAATATTATTTAAAAAGGTCTACTAAAATTAATCACAATGAGATTTATTTATATTGAGTTGACCAACAAGTAATGTCGGAATTCTCGGTAAAATTCTCGGTCAATTTTTTTTAATATAGAAAACTTTTAAATATTGTATTGACGATTATGATCAATAGTTTTTGGCAATTTGTAGGGAGTTTTATAATACCATCTTCCCAGAATTTGTTATGTTTTTCAGCAAAAAATCTCGAAGCAAGCATTTCACGGGGCCTCTAAAGAATCAAGTTTTTTCCTATTAAGGAAATTTTGTAAAAAAAAAAAAAACTAAATAAGTGCAAATCTGATGGTGCTAAGTCCGGTGAATATGGTGAATGAATAAAAAAATCCCAATTCAGCTCTCTCAATTTTTGTCGAGTCTGTAAATATACGTGTGGCTTCGCGTTATCTTGGTGGAACACTACTCCTTTCCTATTGACAAATTCTGGTCGTTTTTCCATAATGTTCTTCTTCAGTTTGTCCAATTTTGAACAGTATAGAAATCTTTTTTACTATTTACCGGATTTTTATCTTTGCGGACATACAAAAAAAACATAATTGCATGAAAATACATCTTCTCATTGTTCATCTTCAAATCAAAAAAACACTAAAAAAATGAATTAAATGTAATTATATTTTTTTTAAATTATAAGTTAAAGTCTCAGCTTTTAGACTGTACATGCGTTTTATAGGTTACGAATTGTCTTTTCTTTTAAAAATAGCAGAAACAATCTCTTACGAAAAAATCAGACATTACTTAGCGGCCAACTCAATAGTTGGTTGGTTGGTTATTAGGGTTTTTGCGCATTTCGACAGCTAAGGTTATTAGCACCCGATTTATTTATAGTATTCTTCAGGAAACAATAAGTATATACGTGTATATATATATATATATATATATATATATATATATATATATAAATGTATACAAGCATACCTACATAAAATAATTCATTATAGAAATAATGTAGATAAATTTGATATATATATATATATATATATATATATATATATATATTTAATATATAAGTTATAATTTTGAAAATAGTATACTAATTCATTACAAATTATGCCCTAGAAGATTTTGCACTCGTAACAAAAATGTAATACTTAGAACATAATGTAATACACTTAAAAAAAGAATAGCATCTGATGTCAGATGGTAGTGACTTCTTTCAAAAAGTAATATGTAATTACAACATAATCATCTCTGCATTCTCTTTTTGAAGACATGCAACGTGAAGTGAATTCAGCATGGAAGTTTGCAGGTTTTCCCAGTACTCCGTCCATTGAAAATTGATTTGGTCAATTAGTTTTTTATCTGCATTTTTTTATTTTGTATATGTAACTATTGTCACTGTACAAATTAAATATTAGAATTTGAGAATACAATTCGCAATTAATTATAAACCACAAATACACATGCACGGCGATATATATATATATATATATATATATATATATTATTGAGATATATATCGATTGTTAAATATTTAAAGTATCTTTAAATATTGCAGTTGGTATGCATAATGATAGGACTTGATTTATATAAACACACAAAAACACATACACACCTACACACCTACACACACATACATACATAAACATATAACATATATATATATATATATATATATATATATATACATATATGTATGTGTGTGTATGTGTATATATAGTCTATTTTGGATTTACGGACATATTTTAATAATGTATCAATCCAGATCTCAGAGTAGTTTGAAAGGAACAAGATATAATAGAATGTGCTATTGCCTTGTTACTGTGAATATTATATAAGTATGTGGTTTTAATGGAGTTACTGAGATTTCCTACTGTTGCGAATAACTTCGAGGTCGTATACCAAAGTACTAGTTTCTAAAGATGATGACATTACATTATTTAGCATATGTATATATATATATATATATATATATATATATATATATTTATTTATATATATATATTTATTTATATATATATATATATTTATTTATATATATATATATATATATTTATTTATATATATATATATATATATATATATATATATATATTTATTTATATATATATATATATATATATATATATATATATATATATATATATATATATATATATATATATATATATATATATATATATATATATATATATATATTTATATATATATATATATATATATTAATAAATATATATATATATATATATATAAATAAATATATATATATATATATATATAAATAAATATATATATATTTATATATATATATATATATATATATATATATTTATATATATTTATTTATATATATTTATTTATATATATATATATATATATATATATATATTTATTCATATATATATATATATTTATTCATATATATATATATATATATATATATATATATTAAATTTGATTCAAACGTACATTATTATAAAGTGCACAAACAATGTTTTTAACACATTTACATCCAAAAATATAAAGAAGTATAAAGAGATAATTTATATTTCATCAGACATTAATACGTCAAAATGTTATTTTGTCTATTACAATCGGTATAAATATTTCTGATTGAATATAATTGTTCAAATAGATTAATAAAACTTCATTAATTTAAACATTCATAACTTTTTCTTCACAAATCAAATGACTGTCATATTCTAGTAGTAAGTGCATGAACACAAACTATCTAGCAATAATTCGCAATTTAACATCAAGTGCAAAAACGTGACACAGAGATTAGGCTTAAAATTATAGTAATGATACAGATATTCATATATATATATAAATATTATTTGGTTTAAGAGTACATACACATGCAAATGAGTGTGCAGTAAAATATGTAAGCATTTAATGTAAACTACTATATATATTAGGTTGGTAGAAGAATAATTCCGGTTTATAGCCTTCAAATTCATATACATTTTTTAATTTATATAGTTTTAAGTGGTCCAAAACTGTTGGATGATTAACGCCTAACTTTTGTGCAAGCTCTCGATTGTTATGTCTAGTTCTGATTTAACTAACGCCTTCAGTTGTTAGTTATGAACTGAAGAACGACGCTCACGACCTTCATCTTCAAGGTTCTCGTCCCCAGCACGAAATTTTTGGAACCACCATTGCACTGTACGTTTCTTAACAGTACCCAAACCAAAAGTAACGTTTAGTTTACGACCAGTTTCTGAACAGTTTCTGCTGCTTTACCACCAGTTTGGAACTCGTACAAAAATTGTTCTTATTTGGTTCTTTTCCTTGTTTAATTCAATACCCCAATTTGTAGCAAAATTAATAATAAAACCAAAGTCGATTTTACCAAAATACATGCCGAAAAAGGCACTTTAAAATATTAACATGAACACGATGAAATGACACTTTCGCTGGAAAAAAATAAAGTTGGAATTCAGAAAATAAAAACTGCAATTATTTTCCTATCAACCTAATATTTAATCAGTTCTATTAAGGTAGATTACGTTTTATTAACTTTTACTGAAAATTTGAAATAGAAACGAATTTAATTCTTTTTAGAGTGACTTCAATCTGTTCCATATACTTAACTTTGAAAAGCTTTTATATTTCCTTATCATTTTTTGTACCCTTATAAAATATATCAAAAACTGCTTTTTTCCTTTTAACGTTTCATTTATGAGAGAAATATTCTAAAATCTTAACACTAATCTAGTTATTCTTTTACACAAATATTGGTGTAAATCTTAACAAGATAATTTTCCCAATTTTCTAATCAAAATAATGAAGTTAAACTTCTTAAATTGATTCTTTTTTGGATAATTTCCGTTTTAGGACTTTTAAAGTGTTGACATTTTTTTCAAAATACCAGAAAGTACTTTTAGCAATAAGTACGACTTTAGTCGATTTAAAATAAAAAAAAGTTTATATAAAATAATTATCACTATTGCATGATACGTATAATATTTTTAATATACATTTTTATTAGTTATTTTTTACATAAAAACATACATTTGGTTTCAGATGAGAATACCAATTCTATTTTTAGATATAATTGATTTTTATCGATCGTTGGCTTTTTTTTCAATTTCATAAAGTTATTAGATTATCATGCATCCTTTTAAATTGACAATACAATTCTAAAACGTTTTATAAGAAACGAAACTTCTTAATTATGCACACTAATTCATTGCTCTTAATAATAAAAAGCGTGTACTGAATTTTAAATAAGCGTGAAATTACATTACCTTACTGTGTTATTTTATAATGTTATATACATATTATCAATATTTAAATAACATACTGACAATATGTTTCAATGAATTAAAAATTAACATTGAAATATAAATGTATTATGAGATAATAAATCAAAAATCACATCCGGACCAATTCATACTGAATTACCAAGTGTTTGTGTCTGATTTGTCGATATGTTTTTAAATGTCATTCTGAGACATCATAAAAAAAATATACAATAAAAACAGACAACAGTGCATTCTTCACCTTGCTTGTTTTAGAATGTAATCATAGCTGCTGTAGTATCGTATATCTGCGGTCTGTTATTATTATCTAACCGCGCGTCATTCGTCATGTCATACTGCAAAAAATGTGTCTATAATTAAGAATGGAACGTACTTTTAATAACGACCTTGTCATAACTCATTTAATGTGACGTCACGAGAAGGAAGTCAACCAAATGTTTTACATTAATTTATTTATAAACAATCAGAATTAACGGAAGGCATCATTAATTATCAGAGAAAATCGGTAATTATGATTTTTTGTCAGGTGTTAAACAACACAGTCTGAGTAATTGTTATGTAATTATTTTTTTATTTTTCATATTATTTCAATATACGGATACACGCACATGCAGACATACATACATACATACATGCGTACGGTTCCAGGAATGTCCTTGCAGAAATTACATCTGTAAGCATATTTTAAATCCTGCTGTTACCCTCGCAGTAACCTTTTTTGGTAGTAATTCAAATAACTTAATTATGTTACCATTAATGGAAGCATTGATGATAATCTTTAAAAACACCATTAAGTGTGATGTAATATATTTAAGCAAAATAGTAATATGAAACCATTATACTTAAAGTATGAAGTGTTATAATTAGAACTGTATAATTAATTATTCTTGAAATCATGTGACCATACATAGAGTTCAAGTATAAACATTGTTTTTGTTATATAAAATCTTTTTAGTAATTTGACATACAATGAAAGTACTTTTGAATTCTTGTACAATATGTGGTGATTTTTAATAATTTCAACTATTTTTGTGTTATATACACACATGATACACATACATACATGCATACATATATATATATATATATATATATATATATAGAGAGAGAGAGAGAGAGAGAGAGAGAGAGAGAGAGAGAGAGGATAAATAGCCATATGTTTATCTCATAACTTTCTTTTTACATATGTAATGTATTGCATAGTGTATGAAAGAGAAAGTAATTCAATTTTAATGTAGATATCTATAAAAAAATTGTAAACAAATGCAAGAAACGAAATCAATTGAACAATAATAAATATAACATAAAGAGTGATTTTATATTGATACTTTATTCAACGAAAATTTCAGAAAATTGAAAAGAATGTGTACTGAAAATTTTAATGAATAATTAAGAATTTTTTTGTGAATAAAGTATTCGTATCGTTATATCCTAAATAAAGTATTTGTATCGTTCGTATCCTCTTTCTCTATATTTTCTCGTTGCAGTGTTTAATACATTACTCTGTTGAATTATCATCTCATGAGATTTATATTTGAATTAAAATAGTTTTTGATTGTATTAGAAAACTAGTAAGGGTTTCTTTACGAATTATTTTTTTAATATTCTATTCACTGACGGTTTAGAATAAAGAAAATTTGTTATACATTTTAACATTGTACTTTGTTGTTAATTTTTATAAAATTTTCTAATAAATATTTTTCGATTTACATTTTATTGAGATTATTTGTGCGTATAATTTATTAATTTCGGTTATTTGTTCGGGGAAAGCGAGCGTTTGCGAGCGGTGTGCGATGCCCTCTCGAGCGAGAGGTGGGGGAGGTAAAGAACTTAGCTAATAGGGGCAGAGCTTACTGGTATATTAAAAAATAATATTTATGTTTTTTTAAATGAGTTTAGATTAATGCATTTATGAATAATTTATCAATCTGTCGACATAATATTAGTCTTATAGAGTCATTAAGATAAATTAAAATATCGAATACTAAAAACCGAAAAAAATATTTCACATAAAAAAGTATCAACCGTTTAAAAATGTCCCAGTGATCATTTATTTGTTAACATTTTTTGTTTTAAAAAATAAAATCTACTTATATTACTAAATATCACAAACTAGTTCAATAATTGTCGATGTTATATGTCCATTTTTAGTTTGTAACTACAGTTAATTTTAGTTAAATGTTCAATTTAAAATACATGCATGCTTAATACAATTTGAATATCATATAGGTCTTTTATTTTATTTTTTTTATATAATGATATTTTATCACCGATAGATAATATATAATTTCAAGTAAGATTGTATTGTATTATTGATCAAAATCAATTTAAATATCGAATAAACGAAGATTTTTACCGACTATTTTATGATATTAGTACCGATTTTTTCTTTCATTTATTTATAATATTATTAGGGCAAACTTACGTTTATATCACATTCTAAATATCATCCTTTACACGTGTTTTAAGTAATTTATTATCGTTATATATACCATCGATATGTAGCCCTGACATATACCTGTTTGGATGAAAAAATGAATCGTTTATGGATAGAGGTATTTAAATAAATATAAAACTATATTCTTCGGAAAGAATGATGCTAGATACTGTATTCGTTGAACTTTTATAACCATTTTGAGGACGGTCGTTACCAAGTGGCTAGTAGGTACGACCTTGTGAAATACGATATTTTTCATTAACAAAGCGATTGTCTCGAACGCCTTATGAATTTCGTTCTTGACTGTGGACTAAGTAACTAAAAAAAAAATAAATGAAAGATTACAACTATGACTGCTTTTCAAGAATTATTAGCATGTGTCAAGTTATTTTACTTTGATGTATAAACTCATTTTTTTTTTTTGATTGGCAAAGAATATATTCATAAATATTATATCTATATAACTTTATATATATATATATATATATATATATATATATATATAAACTATTTTCAATCATAATAAAAACAAATATTGCTATGTTAGAACACTTCTGTATTATACTTCAACACTTGAACAACCTGTCACTGAACTATAAAGATATTCCGGGAATTTTGTTGTCACCACCTTGTACACAAGAGACATAAAAATACGACGAAGAGAAACCTACTTGACATGTGTCTAAATCGACTTTTGAATGTGAAAGTTCGCGACATATACACATCTGATGTCATAAAACATATAGCATTGTCAGTCAGAGATATACTGTCTTTTTGAAACTCTTTGAATTAGATTGTTGTATAATGAATGAAAACATAATTTTGTGTTCTCTTTTTGTAGATTATTAATTATAACGAACTGTTTTTTCAATGTTATGAGAAAATCTGAAGGATGTGAGTTATTTCAAAAATTATAAAAAAATAATCAACTTATTACTGCAATACATTCATTATTAAAAATGTTTTTAAAAATAGATGAATCTATACTAGTTGTATTATATTATTCATGGCGTTATAAATGTTATTTCTAAAGAAAATACTGTTTTACAAAAGAAATTTGCTATTTACTTTCTATATCATTTGAAAATATTTCACTAATAATTTCTTTAAAACCATTAAGACATTAACCCATTCAGCGCCGCTGTTGCGTATACTCAACATTAATTTTGGATTTTTTTTCTCTGCTAAAAATATTTGTTTCTAAAACATTTTTTAACAGTAAAAATTGATGCAATAGCAATAGAACTACATTATTCATTTTTTCGATTTTTGCGAAAGAGAAAAAATCGGAATTGATGTAGACTTTGCAAGAGGCAGACCATATATATATATATATATATATATATATATATATATATATATATATATATATATATATATATATGTGTGTGTGTGTGTGTAAAAAGTGCAACGTTTTTCTGTACCCGATATGTTTTAGAAACTATCATGATATTTGATTTGGATTTTAATAAATTTCATGAATTTAAAATTTAAAACAGACTAATTTTTATTCACTTTTGAAATATTTTGTTTTTCATAATGCTAACATTAGTCGCCGCTGTTGCGTATACAAAACATCTCACTGTGGAAAACCAAATTTTTTTGAATTTTTTCTTTTTAAAATTAATTTGAATGAACCTAGAACCAAACCATGTTAAGCATTTTCAAAAATTCCTACGATTTTTAATAGCGGCGTTTAATGGGTTAATTAGAATACCGTTGACCAAATATTTCTTTTTAGACCAGAATGCTTGATAACCAGTAACTTGGAGAAAAACAATTTCAAGAATACATGCATGTACATTCATATACAGTTTTATATATATATATATATATATATATATATATATATATATATATATATATATATATATATGTAACTATGATTATAAATATATTCTGAAAACGCAGGAATAAAAATATACTAAATATAAATATCCTGTTATTTTTATTCATGGAATTATATTAGTCCACGGCATAATAATATTTAAAATGAATTGGTCATGTGATTATGATTAGAGATATTAAAGTTTCAAATGAACTCTATTTATTTTTATTTGAAATATTTTAAAGAAATAAAGTGAATGAATACATATCATTATTTGCTGGAAAAAAAAGAAAATACCAATAATACTTTTTTTTGAATCAAGTTTTAACTGAAGATAAAAAATAAATACAATAATTTAAAGTGAAAAAATTATGGGTTTCCATCGGAATCTGAAAGCAAAACGCTTAAGTTTAATCAATAAGAAAATAGTTTTCACTACACAAATAGGAAAATTCACGAAAAGTAGTTGAATTAGAAATAAATACTATTACTGTTCATGTTTGGTAGATATAACCTGTTAACAATCTATTCTAAATAATTCTTGAACAATAAATGATTTTATAATGTGATTGACAACAAAAAGCAATTCTTTGTATTTGTTATTGAAAACCGGCATTTTTTATAAGAATTGGATCATTAAGCGCTGGGAAGATGGGAAACTGTTGTTAATAATGATGAAAAGTACTATTTACAATAAGGTATAAATTATTTAAAAGTACTTATTATTTACTACTAAATATAGATTGATAATATTAATAAACGTCAATAATACAAAAATATTAATTCGTGACATATATTTTCTATAAGTAAAATTATAGTTATAAAAATGGAGGGATTACAATAAACTCTTAAAAGTTAAGAAACCTCCAATCAATACATTTTTAAAATAAGGTTGAAAAGAATATACTTTTATTATTAAGATCAATCGTACTGCTTAATTTGCATGAAATCACATTAGCAAAAAATTCAAATACGGAGCGTATAATAAACATTAAGCAAGCGTAACGGTCAATGTTGTATAAAAAGTGCCGTAACAAAATACTGCAATTACTGTTTGTGAATAAAATTTGGAAACCTTACTGTTCATTCCAATCTAAGAAATGGCATTAAGTGTAAACGAATGCAAATACACAGTCTATAAACAGATGTAGGTTTATTTAGAATGAATAATATTTTGCAAAACGTAACACCATTTCTGAAGAAATATGTATAAAATGTCCTGCTATTTTTTTTGTACATCAAATTATCATTTGATGTACCAAATGTATACATTTATCTCGTAAAATACCAAAAAGATGATGTGGTTAATTAAATTTTAAATATTTTCATATAAATGATTTTTGTTAATTGGAAGTAAACTTTTAATAATGATTTAGTAACTTGACATCAATCAAAAAAAAAACTAGAATACCAGAATCAGTTTCACAGAATATTTTTATATTGCAGTTTTTAAATCACAATCTAGTTATTACATCCTTTTAAACAATTTTTGAGTATGTATATATATATATATATATATATATATATATATACATATATATACACATATGTATTATACATATATACATATATATATATATATACACATATATATTTATATATATATATATATATATATATATATATATACAAATATATATACATATACATATATATATTTATATATATATATATATATATATATATATATATATATATACATATACTAATATATATATATATATATATACATATATATACATATATATATATATATACATATATACATATACATATATATACACATATATGTGCATACATATATATATATATATATATATATATATATATATATATATATATATATGATATTTAGTAATGTGGTTCTTCATTGGTTTTTTATTCGTTCTATAAAAAGAAATGCAACATGTAAAGTAAATAATCTTATGAAAAAAAAAATAGATACATTATTACTTAGTTTTATATGTCTAAAAGCCTAAGTTTGATCGCTATTGAAGATTCTAAAAAAATTAGTTGGTTACTATTGGAGGCGAATAATTAATTATCTTAAAAGCAAGCGTTTTGTCTATCTGAAACATTTGCACCTTTTGAACGCACAGTTTCTTGACTGTTAGGTCACCTACGCCAAGTATTGAAGCTTATATAATGAAATAATGTCAATTATAGTTTTTTGACGCTATAGATAAAGACACTTCATTAAATTAACTTTTTCTTCAACAACTTTACAAGTCATTTTTCTGGTTAAAATGTTCTATAATAGATCATTAATTATTCTGATTACTGATTATGTGCAATTCAACAATAATGCACATCATTAGTTATGCATTAGTTCTCTGTAATTGATAGCATCGAAATAATTAGTATTACTAATGATCAATTATGAATATTTTCTTTAAATTTATGTTTGTTGAAGTTTATTTGTGGAAAATATTAATACATTTTTTTCACGATCTAAAGATAAAATAATTATATAAATAATATCTGACAGTGAATATTTAGTGTGAATAATATATAAATCTAAGTGAATAATATGCAAATACAAATTTATAATAATTGAAAATAAATTATTATTTTTATTTTTAGTTTTTCATCTGATCAGTCGGATACATCAAGAACGTCACCTGATTCAATAAAATCAAGAGAAAATACTAGACGAGAGAAAGAACCAGGCCGAAAACATTCCACTGTAAAAGAATTAGTACTGGATAAAGCAGGAAGGAAACGTGCAGGAGGCAGCATTGAAAAGGTCAGGCCCAAAAAGAAAGGACATAATAAGAAGAAATGCGGTGGTGACGGTTGCAAAAAAGAGCGCCGCCGCTGCCGCTGTCCTAATAGACATCGAAAGCGGAAACGTCGGGGAAAGGTGTTGTGTACTGTTAATGTGGTTTGTCCTAAAACATATGATTAAGAACGAAGTCAATATACATACTACTTATCTCAAATGTAATTATACGTTGGTGATCGTTATGTAAATAAATTGATCTGTTTTCACAATTTCATACGTCTCGAAACTTATTAAAGTAAATTATGAAAAATTACTGGCTACATTTACAAATATTCATTATATATATATATATATATATATATATATATATATATATATATATATATATATATATATATATATATATATGTATATAGAGACTATTTATATCCGTAATATGATACTTTAACGGTTGTTCTTTAAATATTTTTTTTCATTTTTTTTTTCGAATTTTATAAAACACATTTTTTTTTAAAACAATTTTTTCTAAACTCCTAAGCATTGATATGAGCTGCAATACGAAAAATATATTTCAGTTAGTTTAGCGTTTGATCTTTTTACCATATTATAAATATCAATTTATAAATAATATTATAAGTTCTATTATAAATTAAAGTATCTACCTATATATATATATATATATATATATATATATATATATATATATATATATATATATATATATATATATATATATATATATATATATATATGCATACATACATAAATGCAGTTTTACACAACATTTTTAAGTGCATTGATTTCATATACACTTTAGATTTGTGTTGATTTGATAAAATAATTAATTTGCAAATTACGGATACGTAGATACAATTTAAAATAGTTGATAAAGATGATCAGTACCGTAGTCACTTCGTTCTTAGTTTATTTGTTGTGAATTGTTCTTATGCATGGTGCCTTTGTCGCTTTTTATGTTTTAATTGTACTTTCAAGCATTGTATACTTGTAATTCATTTCACCGTAATTCATATTAACTTTTAACATATTATTACTGTTTGTATATATATTATGCGAGTTTATATTGAAATTATTACAAATACGTTTCAAAATATTGGCTTGAGAGATTTGTATTTCCATACTTTTTTCATAGTTTATTTATTATCGTATGGAAAGTATATAAAAATATTACTTTTTTAACATACTGTGCAATTCAAACTTATTAATATTATATATATATATATATATATATATATATATATATATATATATACAGCTTATATGGTTGTTTTTAATAAAAAAGTTAATTTAATAACGAACTAAATAATTACTGATAACAAACAATAAAATTAAAAAACATAATCTTAGTCATAATAAATTAAAAAAATTTTTACTATAATCAAATGTTTACAATTTTGACTCAATAATTTAACTTGTTTCAAGTGAATTTTTAAAATTAAAATCAGTGGTAAATATTGTAATTATAAAAATTATATTTGTTTTCTACATGGATATAAACACAATCATCAATTATGTATACAATATATATATATTGTGGCGCACCAAAGGCGAACAAGGGACCCTGGCACCCCTCAAAAAAAATGTAAAAAACACTAGAAAACAAAACCATCTCGCTAAAAGGCTCCTATATACACAGAGAAATTAATGTAACCACGACTGAAGTAATTCGAGAGCTTTGTAAAAAGAAAAGAAAACTGGATTTTATTCTTTAAATATTTTTTTATAATCACCTAATGAATTTTATTGAATTCACATTAAAAAAAATTTTATCCGTTGAGCTTGCCCACTCCTCAAGATTAAATCCTGAGTGCGCCACTGTATATACATACATACATACATATTTATATATATATATATATATATATATATATATATATGTTTATATAATCATATCATATATATATATATATATATATATATATATATATATATATATATATATATATGATATGATTATATATATATATATATATATATATATATATATATATATATATATATATATGATATAATTTATATTAAGCAGATTCAAAAGTTTGATAGTTGTAATATTTTTAATTTATTTCAAAAAACATTTTAGAATCAAAATGATCATTTGTGCAATAAGATATTTTTGTTATATTGTATGATATAATACACACGTAAATATTTATTAAGAGGTTTTATATTTATTAGCTTCGACACTAATTTAATAATAGAAAAAAATAATAGTATAAAAATAAGAGTTTAAAAGGTGATATTACATTTCTATAAAATATTACAAGATAACACCAAAATTATTATTTGTTACTTGATATGCAGAAATAAAAGTTAACTTGTTTTTCTAATCAAAACTTCTTTAACAAATATCTGAAATAAAAATATTTTTATTTTGAATTTTATTTAAAGGTAGAATATAATTAATAAAATATTTTCATCTGATATATATATATATATATATATATATATATATATATATATATATATATATATATATATCCAGTATTAATGAATTAAGAAAATATTTGTTCACTTTGCATCAAGCAAAAATATAATAAAATTATATAGCATGGTAATTAATGCAAATATGCTTGTTATTTCCTTATTTGCAAAATTCGTCGAATTATCGTTTATAAAATAATTCATTAAAATAAATAATAATCACTATGATATAAACATCAACAAACATCTTCATGTTTATATATATATATATATATCTTTTTTGTTGTATTTGTCTGATTTTGTTTAAAGCTTGTTTGGGAGATTCAATGCAGAATTAAATTTGCCGGGCGGATTAATATCTTTAGAAAATAAAATTAATTTTTCAAATTAATACTTTAGTAATATTATTTGGTTTCATATTAGTTAAAAATTTATTTTTTTTAAAAAAATAAGATTTTTAAATGACATTTGGACGGGTAAATATAGAAATATAACTGAATATTAAATGTTCAAACTATGATCAAGCATTGAATCTATTATTGTTAAACACATTTCATTCAATATGCATTTTATTTTGCTCATTACAATTTGCTTATTGTTTATTAATAAAATTGCTTCATATTTTTAATATTAACCATATCGTAGTCAAGTTTAATAGATTAAAAATTGGCCTTTTTTCTAAGAGACGTTTCTTAAATTGCAGATTGAGAACGAATCAATTAATGCTGGTTTTGAAATTGCCGCTCCTGGATTCGAAATTGGTACAGTGTCGCCGAGTTATTTCAATCGTCCGGTATTCATACCAGAGAACCAAAAACATCCTATTTGGAATGATACACCGTATTCATAGCAGATAGGAAATTAGGAAAAAAATACAGAAACATCTTATGATCTTCATTTAAATATTCCGGTAAAAATGATATTTTTTATATTATGTACATCTTTTTCTTAGCTCTGTTTTTCAGTTCGTTTCTTTTGTATAACTATTTTTCTATTTTTACTGATATTATGATATATATATATATATATATATATATATATATATATATATATATATATATACATACTTAGAGAGGGAGAAAAAATTAGAACACATTCAATATAAGTTTTCCTTCATTGTTTTTTTCATAATATTTGAATTAAAAAAATATGTGCATATTTCAATCTTATCCAAATTGTCATCATATTTTATTCATTTTGACTTCTTTTCATCCATTTTTTACTGGATTATATACAAACTACCATCACACAAATTAATATAAATAAAAATATACACAAAATAATATTTTTAAATATAACAAAATACAAGAAAAATGGACAAAATATATGTTATATATATATTATATATTATATATATATATATATATATATATATATATATATATAACTATAAACATCTTTAAATTTTAATTATAATCAAATAATAAAATAACGAAGTGATTGTGAAAATAGAAATTCAAATGAAAAAACGTCAGATAAGAATAAAGAAACACGTCCCATTTACATAAATTTCATTAACAATCAATTTCAATACGTTGACAATAACTTTTTTGATAATTTTCTTCTATTCTTTCTCCCCTCTGTTTATATATATATATATATATATACACGAATGTGTACTTTCAAGCATTAAATGATCTTAGTAGATATTAAATACTTAAAATGATAAATGTAATTTGATGAAATAATAAAAATATATCATACTTAAATTATTAAAATTTCCTTTATATTCAATACTTGAAATTGATTATAAATAAGACTATGACTTATAAGTATTATGTATCTGGAATTTTTAACATTATGTTTTCTTAATTATTAAAGTAACTAATACAAGTCATTTCATATAGATATGATTTTTTCTAAAAAATATTCATTTTGTTAATTTTTTAATCGGCTTTAAGCGATTTATATATTATTATTTGAAAGCAAATGAAGGCATGATAGAATTTTCTATATATAAAATAATCTTGAAAGTCAATTGTGTATTCATAATATTTTTTTGTTTTATTTAAGGTCCAACCAGTATCAATTTCCATCTCAAAGAAATCTCAAAATCCCTCCAAAGACATTTTGTATACTCTGTATGTAGAAAGACCCTAAATCTACAAAATCACGAAAAGGGTTGGTTCAAAACGATATCCACATCACAAGACATTTTTTTTACTTTTTATGATTTTTAGTAGCTCGTTGGCTCATTTTTTGTGATAATTAATTTAAGTATGGTCTGTTCAAAATACCATATATCCTATAAAATGCTTTGAACAGCATAACTTACTTATTTCAAATAATGTATATATCTTTTTTATTAAATTATTACATTTAGTTTTACAAAACTCTGTCACTTTTTAATCTGTGATTATAATGCATATAATTAAGTAACTTAATTGCAATAATGAATGTATATATATATATATATATATATATATATATATATATATATATATATATGTATATATATATATATATAAACGTGGAGTAAGTTATCAAAATAATTATGAACAATTATGAAAAAATAAATAAGTTAAATATTAAATGTTGTCTAAATTTTAATTACACTTTTATATTTCAGATTATTAATAACTACAATGTCAGTATGGATTTTTTGTGTAATGTAATTATAATTTCTAAGAAAAATAAAAGTAAACGTTTAAATGAAATAATAAACTGAAATTATTTTTGTTTACATTCAATAAATATTATTAATTTTGTAAGCTTTATGTATGTATGTGTATATATATATATATATATACAATCATGAGTAATTTTTCATACTTTAATGTTTTTATCATTAGATTTTATGAACAATAATTATTAAACAAAAAATTTAAAAAAGTTTATATTTTAATTAGTATTCAATTTTTTTATTCTAATAAACAAATTATATATATATATATATATATATATATATATATATATATATATATATATATATATTTATATATTTATATTACTTAAGTTAAAGAATGCTTTAATCGAATCAATCTTTTAAGGAGTCACTGTATGTGCGCTATGCGTTCTAATTGTGATTTATAAAACACTTTTTATTAAGCGAATTTAATATGAAAGAAAAAAGACTTGACGGTTGTAGTAAAAAAATTGTGTTACTGATAAAAACGATAAAAGAAATTGTCACTCGTCTTTCGTAAATAAACCATCAATGGATGACTGGTAAGTAATATGTCACAATTGTAGCAAATATTTATAGAGTTGTGGTTTAAAATCGACATCATATTTAATAAGACGATTCAGATATACATTGTCTTATCCCTTGGGCGTTGGTTGCCAGAACGGTTCCCTTTGGTGCCCGATTGTCGATCTTGATTGATTTTTTAGCCACTGTCACCAGGGTACATTTATATTCTGTCCAAAAGTTTTATATTATATTTAATTTGTTATCAAATAGAAATTACAACAGATTAATTTTATGCGTATGAATATAGTTTATTGTTTGAACAAATGCAGTAGACTAATTTTATGTGTATGAATATAGTTTTATTGTCAAATACAATCGACTTATTGTTTGAACAAATGCTGTCGATAATTGTCTAAGCATCCTTTTTTATATCAAGCTATTGCTTTCTAGATTATTCTAGAACAATCTATTTGTTCTATGATATTTGTTTGCTTAGACACCTATGACAATTCGTTTGTATTCCGTATACCACAACATACATAATCTTATTTATTACATCTGTCAAAACTTCTATTGTGAGGTTTCTATTGAAAATGTGAAAATTTATAGACTTGCCATTATTCTCGATAAAATAAACCGTTAAATTTACTTTTGATTGATGACACTGAAATAGTTCCTGTATATTGCCGATATCAGTTTTGTTTATTGCTAGTCGGTTGGCAAGCTGCATAATGTGACTGGAAACCGCGTTTTAATTTTTTTAATCTTTTAAAGTTATGATCATTTTCTGATCGTGGGATCATTTAATTGATTAGTACTTTCTCCTATATTGCTTTAATTATATTGTATTAATGTCTCTGGTATCCTTCGTAATCTTGAAGAAATTTCAACAATTTCAAATTTTTATCAATTCTAATCAAATTAATTCTAGTATAATACAATCGAGATTCACAAATGAACTTATTTTTTGCCCCACAAACTACAAAAAACTTTTTCAATTGTAATCAATTAATATTATCTTTAAACATTCCTAAAATATTCGTTGCAAATAAGAAAGAATTTTATATTACTTTCTAATCCATTGATTGAATTAGTAACATTATTTTCTTTCTTGTCTATTTGTTTTCTAATAGTATTCATGTTTAAAATACACATTTGTGCATTTGTTATAAATTATATCAAAAGACATCTACAATTAATTTTATTGATTATACTTACAAAAACTATTATAATTGAATTGGAAAAAATATTGGAAGAAAACACAAAACTGATGTATTACACCTAAATGAATAGAATAGTACAAAACGTCATATAAAAGTTTCTATTTAAAATGACTATACTAATTATCTAAAGATTTTTACAGCCATCATACACACACACATATACACACACATACATATATATATATATATATATATATACGTGTGTGTGTGTATGTATATATACGTGTGTCCTTTCGAGACATTTGCTAAATTTCTGTCAGAAACGACGCGTTGTTCATGTTCTACAGATGTTTGACGCGAGCATTGTAACAATTTCCACAAAAATAGAAAAAACAAATAGGCCTTTTTGCGTCGATTCGTCACCGTGGATGAAACATGGATTCACCACTACACACTTGAGTCGAAGCAGCAGTCAAAGCAGCGGACAACGACTGGTGAAAGAGCGCCGAAGTAGGCGAAGACCATTTTGTCGGCTGAGAAGGTAATGGCTATTTTTTGAGATTCTCAAGGAATTATACTGATCGATTACGTAACGAAGGGAAAACGATAACAGGAGCCTATTATGCAACATTATTGGACCGTTTGAAAGAAGAGCTGAAATAAAAACGGTCAAGATTGGCGCATAAAAAGTGCTCTTCCACCAGGACAACGTGCTTTCTCACAAATCGACCGTCACAATGACACAATTTCATGAATTATGCTTCGAATTAATTTCTCATCCATCCTATTCTCCGAACGTGGCACCGTGCGACTTCTTCCTCATCCTAAGCTTGAAAATTTGGCTCGGGGGGAAGAAATTCTTGACGGATGAGGGTGTCAAGGCTTCCATCAATGCGTATTTTTTAAACTCGCTGTACCAAGTGTATAGTCTTCAATAGAGACTATATTGAAAAATAAAACAGTTTTTTTTTTCAAAAAACGGTGTATTTGCTACTTTACCATACTTATCAAACGACCCTCGTGTATATATACATATATATATATATATATATATATATATATATATATATATAGATATATATATGTGTATATATATATATATATATATATATATATATATGTGTGTATGTGTGCATGTGTGTGTCAGTGGGTGAGTGTGTATCTATTAAGAAATATAGAATGTTTTTTTGTAGAAACAATAGTAAAAATACATGATAAATATAAATGCAAATTTAATGGTATTCAAGACTACTACTCTGAAAACTTCAGGCTCTTTTGTAGTAACAACAATCGACAAAACCTGTTTCTAAAATTAACGATTAATATTTATTAATAAAACTTTATATCTACGAACTTATGAATAATAGCATATTAAATTTTTATAAGTTTTATTCCAAATTTCATACGATGATTTATCCTATTTCGAAACCATGACTGTATAATTATTACATTTAATTTAAATTTGTATAATATAAAAAAGAAACAAAATTATCTTATAATCGTTTATGGTATTATAAAATGTCATATTTTAGTAATAAATTTAAATAATTGTGTAGCTTTAACTATCGTCGAAACACCCATAATTATAAATGCGATATTATATATATATATATATATATATATATATATATATATATATATATAAAATATATATATATATATATATATATATATAATATAAATACATATATATATATAATATAAATACATATATATATATATATAATATATATATATATATAATATATATATATATATATATATATATATATATATATAATATAAATATATATATATACATATATATATATATATATATATATATATATATATATATATATATATATGTATAATATAAATATATATATATATATATATATATATATATATATGAGGGCGGTTTTAAGAATAACTTGGTTCGTACATGCTGAGTGAGAGGAGAACAGCTGTAAATGTTTTCATATAGTTCTATTCCTTTTAGTAACGCATGTGAAGTTCCAAGTCATTCCGTCATTAATTCTTCTTTAGACAGATGTTTCAACGCAAGTATTTCGTGTGCAAATGCAAAATGGATAAAATCGGAATTAGTTGTATGATTCAGTTCTTTTTTTTTGAAGGCAAAGCAGTGATGGAAATCCATGAAAGGATATTTCCTACATTGAATGAATCTTATCCTTTATACAAAACTGTTCGACATTGGATGGATGAATTTAAACGTGGCAGAATGAAGCCCTTTTTGGAGAAGTTGAAAGTAGCGATTGTGAAAAAACGTCCTGGAATGGCTAAGAAAAAAATGTTGTGTCACGATGAAAATGTATCGATTTATTCGAGCGTTGTTGCTCAGCAAAAATTGGGCGAATTGAAGTTTGAAATTCTTCCACATCCACTGTATTCGACTCCCTCGGACTTTCATCTCTTCCCGAAACATTAAATTTTCCTGGCTGGAAAGCGATTTGAGCCGAATGAAAAGGCTATAGAGGCCGAAGACGATTATTTTGAGAACCTCGAAGAAACCCATTTCCGCGAGGGAATAGCGAAACTGGAGAAATGTTAGGGCAAGTGCATTGAGCTTCGAAGGGATTATCTCGAAAAATAAAATACATTTTGAAACTGAAGCTATTGTCTCTAATATCTAACCAAGTTATTCTTCAAACCGTCCTTGTATGTATGCATGTATGTGTGTGTGTGTGTATGTATATATATATATATATATATATATATATATATATATATAAGGAAAAATGTTTAATATTATTCTCTTAATGTTTATTTCACATAAATGGCAAATATGATATTATTTGTCTTATATATTATTTTTTAAAGACATTCATATTCTTTTATTATATTCCGTTTTTATAATACTTATTTTTATTTAGATAAACGAATTTGGATTCTTAAAATATAATATTTAATCCTTTTTATAAAAATACTTTTTATTTGTTTCTAATATTTTCATTTTAATTATTACATCAAAATATTGAATTATTCGTTTTTTTTTATTAATAATGTTTAATTTTTAATGAACAGAATAACTATGACTTCATATCTTTACATAATATCAGTGTTTTATTGTTATTTTACTTACTTTTAGTTTAAATGTATTTTTTTTAAAAAAAAATCGAGCATATAATACCAAATGTGTTTTACTTTATATGTTTATATCTTCTTGAAAATCATAAATGTCAATTTCTGTTCAAAGATGCATACATGGGTGGAAATGAACGATAATCACAAAAGATATAATCGTGTAGTCACTTTTCGCAATATCGAAATGGCTCTAGACTTGTGAACTTGCTTATCTACATGATTAATATTCCTATAAATATTTCCAACTACATTCATTCTAAAAAGTGTATGTGTGTGTATGTATATATATATATATATATATATATATATATTAAAACATTCCAAATACATCTGTAATAATTTATTTATACAATTATGTTTCTCGTGTAAATACTGTACAAAAGCAGTTAACTAACATGTTAAAACAAACATGAGACAAAGTTTATAAATACACCCATCATGTACACAATATAAAAATAAAAGAAGAATAATGACGCATAAAATAGATACTAGATATGCATTTGTGAGTCAAAAGCTATATTAATTTAGAATACAAAGGAATACCAAAGCCAAATGAGGATTATTCTCTATTTTCAGATAACAATTTGAACGGTGCTTGAAATAATAATTGAAAATAATTTCCTTATTTCTCCTATCTAAAAACATATACGATTTCTTTATAAATAAAAGAATAAAATATCTAGTTAAATGTGAATGACAAATTCTCAAATCAATTTATATAAAATAGTCGTAGTTCGTATTTAAGTCAATATTCTAGGGAAAAAAGAATTTGAATTGCAAATATTATTTATGTACAAATATTTAAAAAGTAAGAGTTTGAATATGATAAATACGTAATATATTTTCGAGATGCTTTTTATGTATTGTATTAACTATATATATATATATGTATATATAAATTTAAGAACTGAGTACACCATGATTTTGATGCTCTTCTGCAAACCTCTCTTTATATTATCGAACGTATTTTTCATATTTATATTTTAATATAATGCACACCATTAAAAACTTTTTTCAATAAAAATATCAATACTGTTATTTTTTCGTGAGAAAGAGCACAATGTCAATATTTCACGCAGTAAGTCAATAGCAGATCCCCTGGTTACTATCGTTACTATTAAAATAATTTTTAAGCATGATTATTTTACCACCTACTTTGATGTTTCTATTTATTCGGTATTTATCAAATGACTACATATTATATCAGGTGTGTATATATATATATATATATATATATATATAGAGAGAGAGAGAGAGAGAGAGACCAACAACTTTGTTTTCAAAAGCATCTTTATACTTTAATTCAGTGGTTCTCAATCTGTGGCCATATGACTTCTAGGGACCCCCTCAGTATTTAAAGTGGGCCACAGGCGAAAATCACGTAAAATGGGACTACGGTACAAGATAAGGGGACCGCAGAAAGAAATGAGAAATGAAGAAAACAGAGAAGTGAAGAAAAAAGAAAATAGAGAAGTGAAACGAACAGAGAAATGACCATGAGTAGAATTTAAGAAGAGCTACATAGTAAAACAGCCAAAATAATTTTCAATAAAAAAAACACCATTTTTCCATCAAGAGTACAATATCTAAAAAGTTTTTACAGTTTTGCGATAAAGTAAAATTGTTTTTCATGACATTTCCTACTTCGTATTTGGTACAGCCGTGTGAATTATTTGCTCAGTCTAATGAGGAATCGCTTTAACATGGACAGAGATGATCATCGGTTATCCGTCACAGCAATAGAACCAGATATAAAAAAAATTCTTTCTGATCATCAAGCACCTTGATAGAGAAATACTTAAAGTACAAATTTTTATTTAATTATTGTATTTTGTATAAATTATACGAATTATAATAAGACATGTTCTATTTACAAACAAAACATTTAAATAGCTACCTTTCTACCAGTAAGACAAGGGTGCCACAGGAAGGAAACAAGGTTGTAAAGGGGCCACGGGCTAAAAAAAGGTTGAGAAACACTGCTTCAACTTATATTTTTAAAAAATAAATGCGGCGAAATTTGATTACAAAAACCACAAGTAAAAAATCCTATAAATATATATATATATATATATATATATATATATATATATATATATATATAAAATTCATATATAACTAAAAAAAATGTCACGTTTAATATACTTAATTAGGAAATATCATGTTTAAAATTCTTTATTATTTTTCAAATGTGTGAAAAAAAGTTGAATTTTATAGTTTATTTCAACATGACTTTTTCAACGTTATTATTATTAATATATATATATATATATATATATATATATATATATATATATATATAGAGAGAGAGAGAGAGAGAGAGAGAGAGAGAGATGATTATTTTTACAGTAGTTGCAAATTTTAGTTAAAAAAGCCAATAATCCGAAGTTTTATTTCAATTAACAAATTCGCTGAATAAAGGATAGACAGCTTGTGACATACATCTGATTGATTAAAAACCCGGTTATATCACCCTCATTTAATCTTGTTTACCATCCGAGTGTATTACCGAGAAGAGAAAGTGACGTATCTTGTCGAACGACATCCTATACGAAAAAGGATGACACTACTAATCGCAAGTTTGCTGAATAAATCCTATCATTAATTTATTGCTCGAGTTTTATCGAGCCATGTGAATAAAAATGTGTATTTAGTATGCTTTTTTTATTTGAACTGTAAATCATTCAACTGAACAAACGTTCACAGTATTTTTCATCCCTACGATTTATTTTATTTACAACGTTGATTTTATCTCATGTTTGAACAAGTTTTTAATGACATTCTTGCTTCACTGAATTAAATTTGAATAAAGTGAACAACTCGTATGAGCTTATACACGAATGATATAATAATCTAGTTAATAAATAATGTTTGCTTCCATAAACAAGATTAGTTATTTAAATTATTATCGGACTTGTTTCTCTTGTTATTTTATTTTAGAGATAAAAACGTTGAGTATTGCATTTCAATTTAAGAAGACCACTTAATACATAATGCATTTTATCAATTTAATTAACATTAATTAAATTAAATTCTGAGTAAAAATAAATTATTTTAAAAGTAAATCCAATATATTTGTAAAATTAAAAGAAAAAATTCTATTTAATAATACAAGAAAAATGGTATATTTACTTATTTAAATTACATAAACACTTGATATATACGAAATTAATTTAAAATTAAGAGATTAGTAAATTAGTCAAATTAGATATTGTTTAGGTAATTTACAAAAATATAAAACAAAAATGATTAAACATTTTATAATAAAACTAGTGTATAACCCGTCAAAATTGATGCGAAAACAGAAAGAAACATAGAAAGAAAACACGGTTTATTGGTTTTTACAGTATAATATATTTGAACATAAAAAATACCTAAGAACGAAAGTTAATGAATTAAACTTGAAACCTATGAGCTGACAAAGCAAACATTTCTCATCACTTTATCCTGCGGACAAAGTGACGAGAACTGAAAGTTTTTATTATTAAGACAAGGAAAAGTGAAAGTATTTTTATATATTCAAATTATCGTGAGCAAAATAATTTCATCGCTAAATTATATTCTTCATCAGCTAATAATTATAAATTGTCTATTTTTCATAAATATATATATATATATATATATATATATATATATATATATATATATATACATATATATATACATATATATATACATATATATATACATATATATATATATATATATATATATATATATGTATATATATATGTATATATATATATATATAAACTTTCTTTATGTTTATTAAATTTTTAATATATATTTCATTTGATGTATGTATTTAAATAATAAACTATTATTATTAATAAACAGAGGTTAAAATGGCAATTGTATTACCTGAATTATATATATATATATATATATATATATATATATATATATATATATATATATAACTTTCGGATTTAAATCGATTACTGACAAATAATATAGTAATTTATGACTTTGTTTACTTTCAAAAGTATTGATATATTTTAGATTGGAAAATATCAATGAATTGATATTAAATTTTTTTAAAAAAAATATATCTTAATAATTAGATACTTATTTTTATTAAAATATAATTTCTTTCAGATGAATTATTATTATAAAACATATTATAATATAATCATTTTCTAATCCTATATGATAAGTTCGTCATTATTTTTAAAACTATTGACAAAATATTCATGAATTCATATAATTTCATTTCATTGTGAATCGATTTCACAAAGAAAAAAAAACGAATTTTTTGTAAATAAAATTTCTTGTACATCATATATTATCTGTCTCTTATCAGTTCTCTTTGTATATATTTTTGATTTTTATAAAGTTTATAAATCTGCGTGTTCATAAAAACATATTTACTTGCATTAATCTTCTTTGAAATAAACTATGCTCTATTCTAAATATGTATTCTACAAATGATTTCTTTTTTCGCTTTACAAACCGTGATCTGATCAAAATTGTTCAATAAATGATTATCAGTTTCTATTGTTTCTTATGCGTATTTTACTGGCAATGTCATCTTCAGAAAATCAAGGTACTGGAAAATATGAAATTGAATTGCGCATAAACAACAATCAAAAATGATCGATAATGATTTGCTGAACATTTTTGAAAAAAAATGTGGTTTATAAGGTGAAGAAAATAATTCATATATGAAGTTGAACTTGGTTTAAAGAAAGAGGTAACGAAGAAGGTCAAGTTGCGGGTGTATAAGTCAGTGTTTATACCAAACAATCTTATATGAACCAAAGAGCTAGACGACTCTCGATAAGCACACAAGACGCATTATGGCAAAGGAAATGAAGTTTTTGCGAAGATGAGCAGGGAAAACAAGGAGAAACTGCATAAGAAATGAGAGGATTAGGGAAACCTTGGAGGTACGGGCCATGAAAGAATTTCTGGAGAAGACAGTTGAAGTGGTATGGACATACATGCAAATCAAATAAGGAAAGTAAAGTGAGAAAATGTTTAGAAGCAAGGTCCCAAGAAAAAAAAAGGAAGAGGGAGACGAAGAACTATGTACAAGGGATACATAAAGTAGTTTGGAAGACGGCGAGGATGCACCATGCAGAAGATGAAGAAATTGACCAGTAGCAGAGATGGATGGAAGAGGTGGACCAAGAAAGATAGGGAGAAACGAGAAAGTGCAAAAAAGAGAATTTGGCTACAGTATCCATATACAATTGTATTATGACTAAATACGCATTTTTAAAAATATTTCTAATTATAAATAATTAAAACGTTTCTCTATTTCTTTTTGCAATTTTTCATTACTACCGATACAAAATCTTGGAAATTTTGTAATGAATTGAGTTTACAAAGACTTTTATAATAATAACAGAGATTACAAAGTTTAAAGATTATACAAATACTTTGCTATTTAACGTTTATCGCTTATTTATTGATTTATTCAAATGTATGATTCACTGTTAGTATAAACTTGCGTTAGTACATATTTATATGAAATAACGGGTATATTGTAAACTATGTCAATAGTCAATATCGTAAATTTTATTAACAGATTTGTTGAAAATTTTTTCATGTATGCACTCACCTCATATGAAACGATTTTTAAATATTAAAATTTTAAATTATTTGAATACTATCTTTTTCTAACATTAATTTAATTTGCTGGGATTCAATTATTCAAAAATTATTTTTCTAATTTTTTATTTCAAATGTGTCAACAACTAAATATATTGCCTTTAAAACTTTTCAATGTTTTATTTTACAAAAACGCATCTACAGTCTTGAATATTATACTTTGTCCCTGAACTAAAGATATAAAATGTAAAGAATAGTGAAAGGATAAGGCAATACTTTATATTCATAATCAATAAGAATAAACTGTACCATTATATGAATAAAAAACTAAATTATATTTTTTTTTTATAATTTATAATAAACAAAATGCAATTTGTCAATAAGTTTCTATATAAGTTGTCGTAATGTCTTATAATTATAAAGAATATGACGTTTTGTTCCTTTTTCAAACTCAATTGTTAAATGTTTGATATTTCTTTTTCTAATTTCATCAAACTTTATACAATCCACTTTGTTCAACTTTTATTTTAAATATATTTCTTAATATCCGGATCTCATATGTTTATTGTTTTTTGTCTTTTAGATTTCTTAACTCTCAGTCATTTTTTTGTTTCAAAAGTTAAATAAATACATACATTATATATATATATATATATATATATATATATATATATATATATATATATAATTTAAATGAAAAATAGACAGAACATCAGCATAGCTAAAAACATAACAATTACATGCAAAGATAAAAGAGAAAAAATATTCATAAGAAAAAGCATAAGTATGTAGCAAAAGATGTTATGATTTCTTAATACATGTAAACTAGTAATAAATCCCTTGTGATTTTCTGTATTGTATGTCTTTAAATTTATTTACTTAAACATAAAGCAAAACAAGATTAGTGATAAATAATATAATCAGAATTCCTGAATGGGATATGGAACAACATATATCATGTTGATCATTTCTATTTGTATTTTCTTGCTCTTTACAGCAAAGCGACTTCTTGTGCCGTTTAAAATTAAAATATGTATTTAATAGACAACTAACAAAAATAAATAAATTACTATATAACAAGAAACTTCAATACATAAAAATTTGTGAACAAGAATAAATGTTTTAACTGGTATGTACTAAATTTAATTACATGAAGTAACTTTATATATATATATATACACACACACACACATATGTAGATGTATATATATATATATATATATATATATATATATATATATATATATATATATATATACACATAAACATATATAATCGTGTGTGTGTTTTATTTTTAAGCCATATTTTTCCTTCGAAATTAAATAAGGAAGATACTTAATACTTTTCCATAATTGTTAGTATTATTTTCATTACTAATAACATCTGTTATTGGATTTTTCCACTTTTAGTTACATTTTATTTCAAATTCAAAAACTGATTACTTTTACCCTATATAAAATTAGATTAAACTTTAAAAAAAACGTTTATTTTATAAGGCAAATATTTATTTAATAACATTCACAGTAAAATTATTACATTTGACAACATTCATTCAATAATACATACTCTAGAGTAATGCGAATTTTATTTATTTTGTATATATATATATACATATATGCATGTAGATATATGCATGTAGATATATTTTGTATAATATACTGTTTCACTCAATTTATTAGTAAGACACACTGTACAGATAACATTATTGTTAAATTAATATAAAAGTACTTTTTAAAGAAACTTCATTTTCCTTCCTCTTAAACTCATCATTTAACATATGTTTATCTCTCATCAGTTTAAAGTAAAACGTGTAATGCAATATATACAATATTTTTTAATGACCCCAAAATTTTAATTAAAGATGACTATAAATTCAAAAAGGCATAAATGTTTCACTTAACACCAAATGCTGACATTCCCATATGATCTAATTATTGTAAATTAAAGATTGGCAATTTAATGTTTACTTATGAATATCAATCGTCTATAAGTTTATTCGAAATAATACTTAGATGAAACATCCTTTTCTGTTTTCTTCATTTCTTTAATTTTATTACTATTACATTGAAAAATATTGAACAAATAACAAAATTTTTTAATTAAATTCTTGTTTCAATCAGTAAAAAGAAGTATTCCTTCTGAAAAGTATTGTTTCATAACTTATATTTATGTTTATTAAATTTTTAATATATACTTCATCTGATGTCTGTGTTTAAATAATAAACTATTATTATTAATAAACAGGTTAAAATGGCAATTGTATTATCTGAATTACATACACACACACACACACATATATATGTATATATATATATATTAAAAATAAAATGTTACAGTAAAATCAACATTTTAATAAATTACTTTAGTGAGGTTTGAAACACATTATTATTGCCTGATTCACCAACCTGCGTACAACTAAATATGTTAGGTATATATAAAGAAATAGATTTAATTTTTAATATATTAAAATTTGTTATCAATTAAATCTAAAACATTTTTTTTTAAATATGTATTGTTTTTCCAATTATTTTTGATATGTAAATAAAATATTAACTAGATTGCATACATATGATAATCATTAAAATTAATGATATTGATCATATAAATGTTCCTATACACATAAGAGAGCCCCATTAAATATTTATATATATATATATATATATATATATATATATATATATATATATATATATATATATATATATATATATACAAAATGGAATACTTGCAAGGTCATTAAATATTATTTAATATTTTCCCCAATATGATTACATACTTCAAACATAAATTTGAAAAGTGATGCTTTATACCAAAATATATCAAGAAGTGTATATCTCATAAATTACAAAATTTGTTCCTTTAACAAGTGAAACTATTTAAAGTAATTTATACTAATTCCTTTTACTACAATATTTCACTGAATATATGTATGTGTATTTTTAAAATTATTTATTTTTAGGTAAACATGCGTTTTATTTAAAAGCAAGTGGAGTAAAACATTTTGAATTTATGATTCCATTAAAATAAAATTAAATGGCAACCATTTTTTACATGTAACACCCTTAATATATCACAATGGTAATTATTGTTTATAGTAAATCCTTTTGTAAATTTACTAACTTTTTTAATATTTAAATCTATGTTTCAGAAAACACTTCAACTTATAATTTTGTATATAATAATTCACAGAACATTTTCCGAGTCATCAAGATGTTTCAGTCATTATCCAAAACGATATAGTAACGTTCCTAGTGAAACAATTGATACATTTAACACATCGAAAGAAAATGCAGTGAAAATATTTGATGAAAATATGCCATCAATAATTAACTCTTCTATATTAAATCGTACAAATGTCTTAAATTATTTAGATTTGTCGGATAATTTCATTCGAATAATACAAAATAATACATTTTTATACATTGCTAAATGTCTAGAATACTTATACTTAAATAATAATTTAATAACAAAAATTGAAAAAGAGGACTTTGCTAAACTACATTTTTTAAAAGTACTTGACTTAAGAAGTAACCGAATAAATTTTATCGAAAGTTTCTCTTTTGTGGACTTAATTTCCTTAGATAAATTAATATTACAAGATAACCATCTAAGTTATTTAGAAAAATATACTTTCAATAATTTACGTAATATACACCAACTTGATTTAAGTCATAACTTTATTCATTTAAGCAACTATCAAATGTTTGCTTTTATGCCAAAATTGAAAATATTACTATTAGACTATAATGATATAACTAACATTGGTTTTGGTGTTTTTCAAAAACTATTTTATTTAAGAAAATTAACAATGTCATATAATAAATTGGTGGTGTTTAATGTTGATGACTTTCCTGATACACCTCAGTTAGCTTATATTGATCTGACAAATAATTTAATCACAAAAATTAATGGAAGTAATGGTATCATTTTATCCAATTTAGATACCCTGACATTAGATCAAAATAATGTAAATATTATTGAAGTAAACTCCATTATACATTACTTTCCAAGATTAAAGATACTGAGTATCAAAAATATTTCTATGGATTGTAGTACAATCAAATACATCAAAAATGAATTAGAAAAGTTTCACATCAGAGTAATAATAAATTATTGTAAATTAATTTCAAGTACAACTGCTCCTTCATTTACAACAGTTAGAATAGAAACATCTTTAGAAACCAGCAATGGAGTAAAAATTATATTATTTATTACTATTATATTAAATGCTATTGTTTGTGGATTCCTTTCGGTTAAATACAATTTCTATTATCGATGTGAGAAATGGTGTTCTACAAAATATGCAAAATACATAGGAACTTCAACAACCAGACCAAATATGACTGAATATCATGAATTATTATAATATATGTATATAAAATTTAGTAAACTTTTTTTTTTGAAAAAAAACCTTTGAAAATGTAACAGATTAACTATTAAACTGAAATGATTTACACAAATTTCAGATTTGCACAGAATTATAAATAAATAATGTAAATAAAAAATGACTATGAATGAATATTAATAAAAATATCAAAGCATAAATGAAATTATAGTGATCTCAAATTTATAATAATCAAATTTAAATTGGTTATTTATAAAATAATACAAATTTATTACTTAAGTTTAATTCTGTTTCGAAAATAAGGAATCCAACTATAAATATGTCTGAATAATATTTTATTAATGTATTTATGTGAAATAAAGAGATATTTCATACAATACTCAAACGTAATAATTTTATTTTTTTATTATAGTCAAGGCATTAGAATTTAAATAATATGTAAAAAAATAATACAAATAAAATACTACTTTCTTAAGTAAATTTTATTTTCATTTTTAACATGTGTTATAAAGCTTTTTTTATAAAATATATGTAATAGCAAACAGAAGAATATACAACACCAATAGCACAGTATACTGATGTTAACATAAGAGGTAAAAAGGGCAATTTTTTGTCAAAACCAATAATATTATAACTAACATTTGTAAACATAAACAAAGGAATTAAAAATAAAATATACATTGTCTCCAGCAAATTCAATAAAGGCAGACAATAACTTTTTCTTCTCACAGACGAAATTTGAGAAAGCAGCACAAATGAAGATATAGTATAAATTGCATACAGTAATAATTTTATCGGTAATACATACACGGGATAAAGTAACGGAAAAAGAGAATAATGCCCAACTGTTGTAAGTATCAAAAAATATGAAGCACTTTCTTTTTCAGTCACTGCCAAAATGCTAAAACAAAATAACTTTTACAAATAACTATATCAATATATATATATATATATAAAATATTACAATAAAATATGAATTTAATTGAAATATGAATACAAGTAGGTTTTGATAATACGGCATATTAGTAATTTAGTTTTTTTAAAAAAAATGAAATAAAGAATGGGATGTAAAAGCTTAATTAATAAAGACTATATGTTACAAATTATGATTCAAATTAAAGTATTATTTAATTAACGTTTTTAAATATACTACTTTAATATACATGAGTTCAATCGAACAGATATTTTTTTAATTTAATAGTTGGTTTTTTTTCAAACACATATGATTTATAAATAATTAAACTTGATTACAAAAAAAACTGAATTGCTCTATTTTTGAACATTCATTTTATGATTTTTAAATTGTTAAATTATCAGTTATAACCCAAATTTCTGCCATTTTTCAAGTACCATTTTATATGATATGTATTCTTTTGCTGCTATGTCTTGTTTGTATAGAATCTTCTTTTATTTATCATTTTTATAACTACCTTTATGAATTAATATTTTATAATGTTTCATCAATATGTTTAACAACTTCAAATATGCAAATACAGAAATAAATACTATTCACTAAAAAAATACTCTAATTTACAAAAAATGTGAATTGGTTTCATCTCAAAAATCAATATTTATATATCACATCATTTTTCTAAGAAAAATACAATGAACCATGCGACAATCTATTTTGTCTCATTGAAACTGTCAACAAATTATCTTTGTTATTACTGGACTTATAAATTATGAATTCCTATAACTTTATGAAATCATTAATAATGATTTGCTCTTGAAAATAAAACGATAATTTTGAAGGTAACCATCAACAAACATTACCTACTACCTAGCCATCAAAATGAATTTGTTCACCATATTAAAACTTAATTACATGTAACAATGAATACAAAAATTATCTTAATTTGACTAAGAAATCTCATCTTCATACTATTCTAAATTTTTTTCTATCATCTATCATTTATTCAGGTTTCTTTAGATTTTTTTAATAATAAGTACACTTAAGTACATCAACATAACAGTCAGATAATTTTTTACAAGAAAGTTTCTATACAGATAATATTTATAAGTTTTTCAAAAGAAGGAAATTAATTATAAAAAATATGTAAATTGATTAAAAAATAATGGAACTTTTTTAGCAAAAATTATGGAACTTTTAGTCATATCAGACAATATAATACCTGTTATATGCAGAGTTATTACATCAAAAGATAAAACAAACATTAATTTAAAAAATAAAAACTTTAATGAGTTTTATTAAAATTTAATATATAAAAAATATTAAAATTTTTCTATTTCTGTCAACATCACTATTGAATCTTTATTATTTATCACTTTTATTAATAAATAATAATAATACACTAATAACTTAAAATTACCTTAGCGGTATGATCACCATTAAAATTGCTTTTTCATGTACATGCCATCCACATAAGAAACTAACAGCAGCACTCAATATTATACTTTTAATAAAAGATTTAATTTTTGTTTCCTTTGTTGAACACCATACACTTATCATGACTGGTATTAACAAAATAACTGTACAACACAAAGTTACAATAGGTTGAACTGAAGGCAATACAATGTGTGGAAATTCACCTACTAGACCTCCAGTCATACTTGCTACATATTGGTCAAATTGAAATCCAAATTTTTTACCTTAGAATAAAATGTCAGAAATTTATATTAATTTCATATTGTTTTTACATCATTATTGTTGCCAATTTGATTTAGTGTAATTATTTTGAAAATATATATATCTATATAAAACTTACCAAGTAAAAGAGTTACTTTATCAATAACATTATAAATAGCCCAGATGTTTGGTGCCCAATATGCATGACATAAGCCTCTTTTGAATGGGAATAGTCTCGATAATATCTAATGTTTATTTATAATTAAATGACAAAATATGTATGAAAAAAAAGTATAAATATTGTACAATATAAAATAATTATGTATGAATGTATTCATACTTACTTGTGGTATATGTTCATAAAATGGTAAATATGTAAGAGAAAATACTAATAAAACAATAAAAGACAATTTTAAAAAACTTGAAAATGAAAACGTTCTCCAATGAAAACCAAGTTTTTCATTTGAACTAGGAAAACAATAATGGCGTAACAAATAAATAAAGTAGGCTGGTCCCATGTATATAAAAATATGTTTCATATTTAATAAAATACAAAATAAGAATGCTCCTTTGAGAGGTTTATTCTAAAATAAAATAATTTTATGAGTACAATTTCAAAATAACTAAAAGAAGAATAGTGTAATACCTGTATAATATATGAAATTGATAATAGTAATATACCAAATAATATTCCATTGTACTGAAAATGTATATGATCAACCATTAATAAACCTACATTACAAAGAAGAAGTATTATGAAAGTTTGTTGACGATTAAGATCTTTGGATATATTTGTACATAATCTGAAAAAATGAAAAGTTTATCTTTTTGAAAAACTAATTTTTCATGAAAACTTACTTTCTACAACTAAAAATTAAAACAATGTCACTTATTATTACAGAGAGACGTTGAAATAATATGGTTCTTTCAGAGTTGTACTCTAAATTCTTTATATTTAACATATTGATGTCAAAATATTGGGCCAAATATGATAAACCAAACTCCATCCATGCAAACAATGGTGGATAATCAAATGTCCATATTGAAGTACTTTCATAATACCATTCTTTTAAAGGAAGAGAATGTGTAATTGCTAACCAATTACGGTGCACTTCGAAATCAGTGGAATGACTAAAACACAAGTAATGAATGAAGTATATTTTACAAACTGATGACAAAATACTTCAATGTTATAAAATTATTCAGATATACTTTTACATACTAGACTGGAATAAGTAAAATCTTAATACAATTTATCAACAATACAGTCTTCCAAAACATTGTAATATTTTTGAAAAGGATTTGAAATTAAACATAACCTAAATTGTTATTAATTCTACATAAATACTTTCAATAGAAGATATTTATAAAAAAACATCTATAAACATGATTTCCTCAAAGATAAAGTCATATGAATAAGACAATACTCATTTCATTGGCTTGGACAACCTAACCTCGTTTCCCATTCATCTGACAATCATTCAGTACATGTGCTTCGAGTTGCATATCTGAAAACATGCCTTTATTAAATGACAAGATTTTTAATCTGAAAGCATGACTATAATTAATGACAAATGCTAACTGTATTTATGTTTTTTCGTGTCCATCATAACATATGAAGTTAGTATTATTGATTATATTTCATACAATAATTTTAACATATTGTTATTTACAAAATTTGATAATATTAAGCATTGATTTTAAGTATGCTTATTTTTTTTATTCATGAAATCTAAGCCACTGATCTACCGTAAAATATTCTAATCTTTGGTTAAGCATAGTAATGGTGTATAGTAAACAATGTGTTTATTATTTTCACATTTTTTAGAATTTAATTTTTCTGCATATAAATATATAAAACAATTTTTTAAATTATATGTGGAATTTATTGAATTTACATGGTTGAAAATACAGATAAATACTCTCGTTTAAGATAAAAGTCTAAATAAACATATGTATACTTTTTTGAAGTTGGTATTTCCTTGCTTGCAATAATAACAAAAAGTGCTATCTTTAAATTCTGTCGAAAACGTAAAGTGTCAGTAATATCATATAGAGTAATGACGTACAAATTTAAAAAGAATACTTTGTTAATTCAGTGATATTTTAACACAGAAATTACACTAATACGGTAATTTAATCATATTATTATGTATTTTTTAAATATTTTATTTATGAATTTTTATTGTTTATTAATTATTGTTAATAAACAATAAATATTAAACTAGTGGTCATTATATTTACTGACACTTTTAATATTAATTATTTTTGTTTAAATATTAATAATCACCTCAAAAAGACTATTATAATTTTTTCAATACAATAAAAATATCTAGTTATTATATTATTTATTGATCTTTTTCGCATTTTTATAGTAACTCTTTATTTCAGGTAATAAAATGTCTACTTCTTCAATAATATTAATTATTATACTTAACGTGGCTGTTGTTTTATCGAAACCTAATTGTAAAATTTATTATCCTGAACACACATTTTCTTCAGTACCGCAAAAAACATTAAACGAATTTAGTATTTCACATGAAAGTGCTATTCAAGTAAAAAATTCAGAAAATGTATCAGTATTGTCATTGGATATGTTAAATAGGCATCATTCAGCAACTACAGTTTGGTTAAGTTATATTAAATTATCAAATAATAGTTTTGAAAGTATAGAAGCACACACATTCAGTAATATTAGTTTTTGTTTACAGTACCTTTTTTTAGATCACAATAAATTGACAAATATTACTGAATATGTTTTTAAAGATTTATTTGAGTTACGAAAATTAGATTTAAGTTTTAATAAGATTTCTTTGATAGATGTTAATGGATTTGCAGATTTATATAATCTTGATAAACTTATTCTTCATAACAACTTATTAAAAACCCTTCCATCTAATATTTGGAACGGAGTACAAAATCTTACCTTTTTAGATCTGTCAACAAATGAATTAGAGTTGAGTTCAAATATGTTTGAGAAGTTACAGAAATTAGAAAATTTAAATTTACAAAATAATTCTATTCACTTTATTCCTTCTAGAACATTTGAAGGACTTTCAAGTTTAAAATCATTAAGACTTGACTGTAACAATTTAAGAATGTTTAAATTTCATGACTTGTATGGGTTAATATCACTGAAAGAATTAAATATTTCAAATAGTAAAGTAAAGAATTTAAATGAAAACATAACAGATTCTCTAAAAATATCAAATTATTTTACAATAATATTATCTAGCTTTACTCTTAATATAAACTTTAATAAACTTGTAACCTTGCCTTCTAACATTGAAAATAATGCAAATGATATATATGTGTCTAGTAAATCAAAAACTTTAAATAACGCTGACAATAAAACTGATAAATATAATCTTCATAATGAAAGTGATTCTCAATCAAAGAGTACTGTTTTGCCTATAAAGTATTATAAAAATACTATTGAAAAACATATTAATATATCTAATAATATATTAAATGATACAAAAATACAAACCAATCTTGTAAATGAAAAAATATTTAATATTTTAAATAAGATGACGTATTTACATATTACAGAAATAGTAATAATTATTTTCACAATATTAATGGTAATTTTTCTGTTTTTGAAAAAAAAAATTATTTTAAAAAACTGCAGACAATCAAATGTGCAAGAAAGTGAAAGGAACCTAATTACTGCAGAAGAAAATTTAAATATTGAACTATAAAATAATTTATATTATGACAGAAGTAAATTTAATGGATATTTTGACCTAATGCATTATTTTATTTTAATATTAACAATGTTTATGATGTGTTATTTTAATTATTTGATGCTTATGTCATGTTAAAAATATAAAATATTGTTTAATATTTTTCTTACAATTAAAAATTGAGAAATTAACTATTTAGACAAATAAGAATATGAAAGTACTTATTATTTGAGGAATAAAATTACATTTATTTATACATTTAGTTAAGCTGATATGAAAATATTATTGTTTCTATGTCATGATAGGTTTAGGGTTGAAAATGTTCAAGATGAATATAAGTTTATAAGTTAAGTGATAGTACTTTATAGTCAAGAAAATAGAATTTGTAGAATGAATTTATAAAGACTGATGAAAACATATTTTAGTCATGGCATAGAAATAGTTTTCTGTTTATTTCTTGTGAATAATAATGTGTACAAGCTGATATAAAAATTTTTGAAAGAGTATTTTATATAACAATTGTACATGAATTATTTTAAATATTTTGTTTGTAGTAAAACAGTGAGATTAGTTTATAAAATATTCGAGTTATTGCCTTAAAATTGTGATTTACTTCCAAAATGTTACTTATTTTAAAAATTATATAAAAATACAGTATAACTAAAGTGGAGCATATAATTGTACCAGTCCTGTAGCACATAGCTGATTTATAAATATTTAACTTTTAAATTCGTTATTTATATAATCTAAATCTTATTAGCTGTAGCTTGGGTTAGTAAATTATATATATATATATATATATATATATATATATATATATATATATATATATAAATAAATAAATAAACTCTTATAATGCTGTGAAAGTAAGGCTTGTGTATTTATTCTAAATGAAACATACTAGGTAAATGCTAAATTAGAGCTATGAATCTGACTTATATATGAGCTTGAATCTAGCCTTGAATCTTGTAATTAACACACGCTCATTAAATGTTGATAAGTAATTATATATTATTAAAATATTCTGTACGTAATGGTAATTTTTTAATCATTTGAATTCATCTCATTTTATATAAAAAATACAATAAGTAATTCATATTAATACCATATTTCCAAATCTATGTACTGTATTTTTTATATTTGTAGAACAAGGCAGTAATAAAAATTAATGAAATTATTGAAAATAATTGTGCATATATTTATATAAATTTTTCATACATGTGTCATACTATGTAAATTCCATGTGCATACATATGATTAATATGATTTACTTTTTTAAATATCTAGTCATGAAATATTTTTAATGTATGTATATTGTTTTGTATAGGTAGATTATGTACATGATTTTATAATTAATTTTCTACATTTTTTGTATATTTTCATTAATAAACTATATTCAAAGTATTTTTTTTATTTATAAAAGTGTTAAAAGAAACAATTGTATAGTGGGAATATATACATATATATATATACATACATATATATATTACATGTACATATAGACACACACACACAAACATGTACATGAAATACATTGTAAAATACTAAAAAATAATTTTATATTTTGAATTACATTTTATATTTTTATATTTACTACATGATGAATTTTATGCTTCTGTATTTTTGTATGAGCTATGTATTTTTGTCTATAAAAATAAATTTGTGTATAATTTAGATTTCACATATATTTTTAAAAGTATGCTTATCATTTGGATTTTTTTTTGATTTGTTCAGATTTTTAATTATTTTATATAAATGGCAATGTCTTGTATGTTTTCTGGAAGATTTCATTAAATATTTATAAATTATTTGCGGAATTTATTCATTTACTTTAAATTTGGGCCAAAGTCTTATATATATATAGGAACTGATATTAACATAAACTCACATCTGAAAATGCAAGTATAAAATTTGAAATCAAAAATATTTTGAAAAATCTGTAGTTGAATTAAATGTTTTTTTTTTATACAGAAATTGTGTAAGTATATGACCAAATGTAAACAGTTGCACTCTCATAATACTGTGAAAATAAGGATTGTGCATTTATTCTAAATAAAACATATCTATTTTCCAAGAGCCATAATCAAAGAAGCCATTTAATTTGCTATTTTATTAAATATAATCGCATTTTGTTTTAAGTACTCTAAATTAGTTTTGAAATAGTTTATGTTAAATGTTGAAAAATAATAATGTCGTTAATTAATACTACTGAAATCCACTAAAAATAAAATGAAAAAAGTATTTTATTATTATTTTAGTTGATATAGCATTCAACGAATATGGTCACATCTCATTTTTTATACTTAAATTTGATAGGCCTTTGTAATATCTACATTTCGGTACTTTTGTTAATTCATCAACCAATACTTTTTTTTCAACAGTAAATAACTGCTTAAACGATTCGGCAAACTTAACTTTTCGATCTAGATAGATAAAAATTAAAAGGTTAAATCAGTCTCTCTTTCAAAAAACATTTTTTAAACACATTTTTGGTTTCTTTTTTCCTAGGCAACTTTCATTCCGCTGTAAAATTCGTTTATTGTTCAAAAATGTTCGAGGCACGGTAGCAACATTTATTTGTTTTGTGCATAGGTGATATTCCAGTATATTTCTTATTTTTAAATATGCGTCAAGTTACAAGACGAGTTCTTACAGATATTTCAGCCATCGACTGGTATTTGTTAAGTATTAGATACTTTTTAACTTTATTCTCACTCTTATCAGAATCGAGATTTGTATCTTCGTTTGTCCACGTGATAGACTGAAGTATAATATACACATTGGAGTCCTAAATCCAATTTATCTTGAATATATTTCAAGAAATTATATACATTTACTTGTAATTTGATTAAAAAGAAATAAAAATATCGACAAACTTGTACAAATTGTAAATAGTTATATACTAAAATATTGATAATTTAAATGGACAGAAAAAATTAACATATTTTTTACACTAATATTGAAAATTTATCTTGTTAGCATACGTAAATATTCTTAAGTATGAAAATATTTTTTTAACAATAAAAACAATATGTTTTTCAAGAACGCCCTTCATTGTATTTTTTGAAAGAATATACTTTAACATTTTTTTTTTGTAAATTGCGTCAGATAAAATGGTTTTCATTGTATTAAATATTTGTATTGACTGTGTTAACAATATGTGTTTGTGTTCTTAAAAAATATTGGGTTGAAATGTAATTTATGTAAAAGGCATATGCAAACGAGGATAGCGCCAAATATTCTCGATCTAGGTAGAAAGACATGTAAATAAAGTAATAAGGTTTTACTATTTTTCTATATAATCCCCTTTAACTTCATACATTTTTTACTGCTCTTAATTAGCAATTCTATACCCTTATAAAAATAATCTTCCGGTTCGAGTTAAAATGGTCAGTTCCCGCTGTTTTCATCTCATTATTATGAAAACGCTGTCCACGTATTTTTTTTTCCAAATTATCAAAAAGGTAATAACCGCTAGGGGCCATGTCTGGACTATAGGGTGAGTGATCAAGTTTTTGGAAGCTACACTCATGAAGAGCGTCTTGAGAAACAGTAGCGGTGTGAACTGGTGCATTGTCGTGCAACAAGTGCAGTCCTAGTGTTAGTTTTCCAGTTTAATAGTTTTTCGCGAATATTATCCCAAAATTTATCCAACAATGTTGCGTAATATGGACCATAAACATTGGTATTGCGCTCCTTAAAATCTATTAATAAAATGTCATTGCAATCTTAAAAAATTGTGGCCATGATCTTTTTTGTAGATTGAGACACATTGGCTTTTTTGTTTTTCTTGGAGGTGGTTTACCTGATCGTCGCTCCTCTATGGATTCTCTTTTAGACTGAGGATCATAATAAAAGACCATTGTTTCATTCCATGATCCAATAGACTCGATTAAGTACATTTGGATTTGGTTCACAGAGATGTAAACATGTACGTGCGCAGGTTATTCGACGCTGATGCAGAACGGCCGAAAGAAGTAATGCATTTTAAAAGTAGAATATTTAATTGTACTTTGCCAAATAAATTTTTCAGTTCCATAAAATATAGTTTGAAGAGTATTTTATTATAATAATGGATCGTATTTCATATTGCATATACATATATATATATATATATATATATATATATATATATATATATATATATATATATATATATATATATATATATATATATATATATATATATATATATATGGACACATGTATGTATGTATGTATGTGTGTGTCTGTAAGTTTGTATGTGTCTGTAAGTTTGTATGTGTCTGTAAGTGTGTGTGTGTGTGTGTGTGTGTGTGTATGTAAGTGTGTGTGTGTGTATGTAAGTGTGTGTGTGTGAATGTAAGTGTGTGTGTGCATGTAAGTGTGTGTGTGTATACAAGTGTGTGTGTGTATACAAGTGTGTGTGTGTATACAAGTGTGTGTGTGTATACAAGTGTGTGTGTGTATACAAGTGTGTGTGTGTATACAAGTGTGTGTGTGTATACAAGTGTGTGTGTGTATACAAGTGTGTGTGTGTATACAAGTGTGTGTGTGTATACAAGTGTGTGTGTGTATACAAGTGTGTGTGTGTATACAAGTGTGTGTGTGTATACAAGTGTGTGTGTGTATACAAGTGTGTGTGTGTATACAAGTGTGTGTGTGTATACAAGTGTGTGTGTGTATACAAGTGTGTGTGTATACAAGTGTGTGTGTGTATGTATGTGTGTGTGTGTATGTAGTGTGTGTGTGTATGCAGTGTGTGTGTGTGTGTATGTAGTGTGTGTGTGTATGCAGTGTGTGTGTGTATGCAGTGTGTGTGTGTATGTATGTGTGTGTGTATGTATGTGTGTGTGTATTATGTGTGTGTGTATGTATGTGTGTATGTATGTGTGTGTGTATGTATGTGTGTGTGTATGTATGTGTGTGTGTATGATATGTGTGTATATGCATGTATGTGTATATGCATGTGTGTGTATATTTATGTATGTACGTACGTATCCATCTATATATATATATATATATATATATATATACACACACACACAACATCGTTTTAACGTATAAACTAAGAGGAGCTGGAGGGAGTGTATGATAGTTCTGAAAACCGTTAAATTAAACTTTCCGTAAAATAGCGTCTATATAAAACCAAAAGTTTTTTAAATAACAATACATCTTGAAATACAATGTAACCTGTTTTTGTGAAAAGCAACATATTTTTGTTTATATATTACATATGCAAGTGAAAATAATAAATCGCTCGTCATTTTTTTAACAAGAAAAAAATTGAATATTATTTAGTTTATTCTGAAATTAAATTACTTTACTCTTTTTTCGCGATATTTTCAATCCTGAATAAAGAATTACAGCGGAATGAAAGTTACCTAGGAAAAAAGAAACCAAAAATTAAAGTAAAATATGTTTTTTGAAAGAGAGACTGATTTAACCTTTTAATTTTTATCTATCTAGATCGGAAAGTTAAGTCTGCGGAATCGTTTAAGCATTTATTTACTGTTGAAAAAAGGTATTGGTTGATGAATTAACAAAAGTACCGAAATGTAAATATTACAAACGCCTATCAAATATAAGTATAAAAAATAAAGATGAATACCGTTTGCTAAAATGATACTGTGTTCAGGTGATACATGTTTCGTTGATTATTTGATTCAAAGAAAACACCTAATTTCAATCGTGTTTTGGATATTTGATGCTTAGGAGTAATAATGTTTTGAAAATGAAAGTAAAATGGCTGAAATTTAAGATTAGGAGATTAATTGATAATCATAATTAAATCATAGAGATAATATTTTAATTCACATTGCTTGATTTTATGTATATAAGGTTATTTTTAAGTTTGCTCATCGTCATAACTTTCTTAATCCGTTTTATCGCCAGAAATAACTTTTTTAGTTATCCCTTTTCTGTTGGTACACGATATTTAGTATTACCTTTGTTTTTCTTTAGTGACTGTAAGACAGTATCTTTATTATTATGAAAAGTTACTGGCATATCAATTAGAGATTAACGGAAAACTATTAAAAAAAATGTTGGCTGTATACCAAATCAGTGCCCGTCGAATCGAGGATTTACTCTATGTATATTGAAATCTTATTCGAGTAATATTAAAAGAGAATATACTTGAAGCTAAAGTTACATTCATATGTATGTAATACATATATTTTTATAGTCTTCATGAATAATCCACGAAAAATATTCAGTTACTGCATCTAAACAGATGTTTTTATGAAATTTATTTAGCACGCAATGTGCTAAATAATAATTATAGTTCTTATTTTCCATAACTGATCAAATAACAAATAATTAATTTTCTTTTTTCATTTATGCTAATCTTATTTACTTCACTGAAAGTTTAAATATTCAAATGTTATTTATATTATTCATTTTCTATTATAAATTTTAATACTTTTTTATAACTGTAATTAAATCTATCCAGTCTATTCATATATAAAAAAATATTTACTGAAATCTATAAGATTCTTATTGTTCAATATTTTTTTATAAAATTTAAACTTTTTATTGCGTTTAAATTAAAGGTTACATATTTAAATCGAAAATATTAATTCAAAATGTCTCACCTTTGATATCCATGCATAGTAATTTAAATTAATGTTTTTGATGATAAAATATAATTACTGAAATTATCAATTTTTAATCTTAAGGGTTTTTGTTAATGTTAATTTCTATAAGTGAAATTTATTAAAATTAATTAATCAACCTAGGTGTGATAACCGTAAACCGAGAAGAAGAGTTTATTGATTAAATCAAATAACAAACATGTTAACAAAGAAAATGTTTGTTCGAGTTTTAGATGTTGTTAATAGTTTAATGTTGTTCTGTAGTAAAGAATTTTACTTATATATATATATATATATATATATATATATATATATATATATAAAACATATGATGTGTTTCTTATTCTCTGCTGTCTTTAATACTAAGTTCGTTTATTGCTATGTATTATACAAAAATATCGTTGACAAGCGTACTAGCATTGAAGTGTGGCTCAAATAACAGAAAATCGCAAATTATATATTTTAGCATTTGTTTTTAATTTGACAAATGAAAAAATTACATATCAAAATGGCGCCGGAAGTATTGTAAAGTTGTTTTTACGCTAGTTGCACTCTACGCATGTGCTTTACTGATTAACTGTCACTGTGTTGTACGCGTAATGTTAGATTTGCATGTCATAATTTTGAATTCTACTTCCAACTCCGTGAATAATGTCAAAGATGTCAATGTTATTCAACAATGCTATCAATAAAAAAATCAGTGGCGTATCGTTAAATGTATTGCAAATAAAAAAGCAATGTTTTCAGAGTATTAAATGTAAATAATGTTTTTGTATCGAGCTGTTAATAGATATCGATATTTTCTATTTAAACTTATAAATGGCATTTTTTTAATTACAATAATCTCCTTTAAAAACATAGCATATATTTGTCTGTAGAGCGAGGAATTGATGGTTAAAAACTTTTAAAATATATAATTCTTTTAGAATTCTTTGTCAACTTATATTACAATGATTTTAAGAATTGATAGGTATGATTAATACGTTAATAAACGCGGAGCCGATTTTGTTTAACTTTCCGTTTAGGCGGTGGGTAAATACAGGAAGGTAGTCAGACAAAACCACGAGGCAATGAAGGTGTTATCTGAGAAAAGAAAATTTTAATTTATTCCACTCAGTCTCCTACACAAAGTTGTGTTTTATAAATTTCAGTGATTTATTGATTATTTTAAATGGTATTTGTTTCCCATAAGACTTAAAATGGTGATGGGAGAAGAAAATGATATATCAAGTAAGTTATTTTTATTATCTCTGGCTGTTTCGCAATACCCTGATGAAGAAACTTCACAAAACACTCAAACCAATGCAAAAACTCGTCACCAATTTAAAAAAAACAAAAGGAAGTACATAAAGTCAGAAAATTCTGTAAGGAATGCTATGAAATAAATTCAAAAAAATTTGGAAGACAAATAGCAAGAAATTGTACTAAGAAAGTCATAATTTTTTGTAATACTTATAAAGGGAAACTTCATTTTTGTTTAAAATGTTTCAATAAAATCGATTAGAAAAGTGTAAATATATCTTTTAATGTTATATGAATTATAAAGTATTATTTTTTAAACTTGATACTGCGGTCCCTAATGACCGATGCTGCCTAAACGAAAAGTTTAGTGTCGGTTCCCAGGGACCGACGCAGAGTTAACGTGTTAAATACCACATAAAAATAAATGAAATAATGAAGAATAAAACATATTTTATAGTTATAATTATAAATTAGTTCTACAAGAAAATAAGTCCTATTTATATCCTTGTTATATCCGGTCAGTCAATTTAATTTATTTTCAGAAGATTATTTACTCAATAAAGTTAAAGAACCTTAAATCAGTTCATACAGAAAGATTGTATTGATAATACAGGAAATGATAATAAACAGACTGTATGGAAATAATACTAAATTTAGTATTTATCGTTAAATAATTTTAAACTTTTCTTTTATATAAATGAAGTTGTACCTTCAGATATATAAATATAAAGAAAGAGACACTTTTAATTTTAGAGTAGTTTTTAATAATACATTTGGAAGGTTAATAATATGTAAGCAACTACTTCTCTAATAATGACATGTTTTACTAATTATTTGAATTTCCTATTAATATATGAAAAACGGCCAATTAAAATTTAAAAAGGTAAATTTTAATATGGGTTTATATACATACATACATTTATATATATTTATATATGTATACATATATATATATATATACACATTTATGTATATATATATATATACATACATAAATAAATATACATATATATATATATATATATATATATATATATATATATAATTACAAATAAGTAAATACTGCTAATAATTAGAAACAATGATGAATATAATACGTATTTTATATAAACTAGTGCTCAGTTAATTCATTAATATTTATATAGTACGTCAGCAGCATAATGTTGATCGCATGCCAGTAAAGGATTGCAAAGAGGGAAAAAAGTATTTATACTTTATGAAATAATTTTCAAAAAATATTATCAATAGTAATAAAATGCAATATAGATTGCGAATCACTTTATGATATTAAACTATCTAGAAAGATAAAATTATTCGATTATGTGTTTTATATATTAAAAAAAAAAATATTCAAGATTTATAATCAAGAAAAAAGTATACAGATGCTATTAAAGAATTATTAACATATAATTCTAGAAAGTAAGGTAACGTATTGTTGCATTTAGAGATATAAAACGGGTAATTGAATAATATTCGATATCTATCTATTTATAGGTGATTCAATTAAGGCTTCCACATGAAAGTATTAAAAAAAAATCGCAAAAATTAAAAAAATCATGTTATTTTTTATTTAATATTTTAGTTCCATTGTATTTTAGTATTGAATTGAATTAAAATACTAAATAAAAAATAAAATGTTTTTTTTAATACTTTCATGTGTAAGCTTAAATTTAATCATCCATATATATATATATATATATATATATATATATATATATATCTATATATGGTATTCTTATTATTAAATTAGTGTTAAAAATTTTAATAATAAATCAAAATTAAAAATACACTTATTACGTTATAGATAATAAATTAAAGAATATAATAAAAAAAATTAATAAGATATTTTAGGGTATATGTGTTTTGATTTAATTTTTGTTAATTATATAAATATACATATATATATATATATATATATATATATATATATAAATATACATATATATATAATAAAGTAACTAGTAATAGAGAATAACCAAACGATAGCTATGTCCAGAATTTAATAAAATAATTGGATTTTTATTAAAATATTTAGAAATTAGGTATAGTATAAGAATGAAAATAAAATAAACATATACTTCCTGTATTATATTGTACGTATGATATTGTAATGTTAACTATAAATATGAGAATACTTTCGTAAAAGCAATTTTGAATACTGATGAATACGGATTAACCGAATAATGTTTTGTCTTGCAATTACGAATATACATATATATATATATATATATATATATATATATATATATATATATATATATATATATATATATACACGAGTCGAGTCTGTTTTTATACGTATCTTTAATGTGGTTTTGAAGTTATATGGTGTATACTTTATGAAAATTCGATGTTTCCCCGTTGTATATTCACATATGAGCTGCACGTTGTTAAATTTTGAATTTGAATTATTATATTTTTTAATGAAAAATATTCTATTTTGGATTTTTTAAATCATGTTGCATCTGCTATCGCTGAAATAAGACCACAAACTTTAAATGCCTGCTGGAAAGCAACTTGGCTTAGATTTGTTGTAAAATAGTGCTTTATTGTTAAATAGTGCAGCCATTCAAATTCGATATTATCTTCTGAAATCATTACTTTGGAACATGAAATTGGCGGAGAAGGTTTTGATACTTTTATCCAGAATGATGTCGATGATCTGCTTTTGGATAATACCTTAAGTGATGTTGATATTATTGGTATAACTTTAAATATCGTCGAAAATCCAAAAAGCGGAAGAAAAACCTATTCTCCTCACTATAAATATAATTCGAGAAAGTCTTCAATTTGGGAATAAATTGAAAAATCATTTTCTTGTTCATGAAACACATTCTGAACGAGCCTTCACGTTCCAACATTAGCGGAAGAATTGTATGTCTGGATATCTCGAACTGCATACAACATTAGTAAAATAATCATTGCGAAGTTTAATCACTGATTACATTATCAGAGGAAAAAACTTAACACAGAACGAGGGTGAAGCTGACGCTAATTCTGCTTGCGAAGAACCATTGTCTTTATCATGCAGATCTGATGCGCTGACTATCGCTTTTAGTGATGAAAGTGATTTTGCACCAGTTTGCGAATGGTGTCAAACATTGGCAGATATTCTGATGAACAAAATGTTCCTTCAGATTTTCGAAGGAAGTTTTAGACATTCTTATTCTCCTGCTTTTCATAAACTTTTTTTATACGATTTTGAGTGCATTATAATTCATTGCTTTGATTTTATGTTGTTTTAGAATATTATGGAATGTTCTCTAATTTTTCAATGTAATTTATGTCCTTTCTGTGTGATTTTTTATATGCGGTTTTCTGTAGAAAGTATCCATCGCATAAAAAGAGACTTGACTGTATTCAGTGAGATAAATTTATAGATTTATTTTTAATTAATTTTTTATATGATTAAATTGTTCACAAATTTTAAATTTGTACATACTATGTAGAATACTTTTAAGACTTAGAATCTTAAAATACAATAACATACTCTAGAAAATCAAAAAGTTGAAACGAAGTTTAAAACTAAGACAATTTTACAAGTTTCTTTTTCAAATAATATTTGAAAAGATATTCATTTTAGAGGTAATACTTTTCTGTATTATTTTGGCTACTAATAATTGGAATTTTCAGCGGTAAAAATCGACTATCAATATTGAAATATGTTACAAATATGTTTCATTCGTAGTTTTGGTCCATTACAATTCAACGTAATTTTTTTCAATGTAAGTTATGTCTTTTGTGCGATTTTTTTATATGCGGTTTTCTGTGGAACGTATCTACCACATAAAAAGAGACTTGATTGTGTGTGTATATATATATATACATATACATATATATATATATATATATATATATATATATATATATATATATATATATATGTGACACCTAATAAATTATAAATGTGTTAAATGTGGGTTGATAATAATTGATCAATAATTAGGGGCAAATAAAAAATAAATCGCTGCTCTGATTTTGAAACATAATAATTAAGTTCGGTACAAAGAAGAAGTACATTAATAAGTTTAATTGTATACAATATATTATTGAGTTGTAACATATATAATTATGTTCAGTGATTTTTATTTTCATTTCAATAAACTCAACAATCCGTGATCAACGTGACATGAATGTAGCCGACCCAAAACGCTCATCATATTTATCCATCAGCAACGAAACAAAAATTTTCATTTAGTTATTAGTAAATTGATCTTTTGTTAACGTTTCAGACGAACTAGCTTATAAAGATTTTACAAATGATGACAACAATATTGTTCTACGACAGCTTGTACCGTACGCCACTGTGACAAAGTAATTTATATGGTTTATTTAGCGTATCAAAGCGATTCAACCAGAAATAAGTAACATTATACATTAGTATCAAAAGTTTATCATTAACGTATGTCTCATTCTGGTTATGCTCATGTCTACAGCACCATATCAAAATCCACAATGTTCACATTTTTGTGATCAGTGCACTCCTGAATTGATAAGAATCAACATCATTTTCAATATATTTGTAAAATTGTCACATGTACATTTGTATGTCGTATCTTCAATAGAGTTTCATTAATTTAAAATAACTGAAAAGGTTATGTGTTCTGATGAATATATTCGTGTGAATTTGAATCGTTGCTCGCACAATTGCTAATATGAATATGTATACTCGCATTTTAAATACTACTTTTATACTATTGATAATGAGTTCAAAAATAATCGAATCGTTAGATGCATTAAATAAAGAGTGGATACCTTCGTGGAAGATGGTACCGTCACGAGACGTTATTAACTGGAATCGAACTCAGCAACCAGATCCGTTCCAAGACAAAGAAAGTTATTTAAGCGCGTCAAATGGTAAGTCATGTTGCGTATGCGTAGGTTGATCTACATAATAAATAATTGGCGATCATTTTATACTGTGTAATATTTAAATATGAATTAAGTACATTTCTGAACAGTTTTAATTATAAGTTGTTACTAGTAACTAAATTTTACGTAATTGGCGTTTATAATTCGTTTTTTTTAAGAATACATGAAACGCACACGTGCAAGTCAGTTACGATATTCAAACACCTTCTTTAATGATTAAAGGTTTATTGTTCTGTAAAATGGTTTGTTTAATTGTCGAAGATTAGGCACAAAATGATTAATTACATTTCATAATTACTCACTAACATATTCACTTTGGCGAATAATTTTGGATGGTTTTAAATGAAAAAACCAAATAATATATTCTAAGACTGTTTTCATTTAAGAAATAACAATATGTAACTGTAGCAGTTATTATGATAACTAATTATAAGAATTTATAATTTTCTAATTTCAAGTGTTTTTTTTTATTACTTGTTTTATTAATTCGATGATCAGTAAGCATTTCGGCTGACTACAGAAGCGTATCGATTTTATATTTGTTCGCATACATAAATACATGTAATCTTTTTATGCGTTCTTTATTATACACACACACATTCACATATATATATATATATATATATATATATATATATATATATATATATATATATAAAGGAATGAAATACTATTTAGTGAATAAAAGTTATTCTTGATAAAAAATATATTAAATAATAATCAAACCATAACATCGAAATTTTATGATATCTATAGCAAAAATAACTATTTTCTTTAATATTATTCAAATTTAAAAAATGAAATATTGAAATTAACAACAAAACATATAAAAAAAGTAATGGGATTTTTTTTTATAAAATATCGGTTGGTATTAAAAAAAAGAATCAAATACAATGATTTATTCCATATAATTCATCTAATAACTGAAATATAGTTATCGAAGGTGACAAATAACCCTCTTTTTGGGAAAATAATAAATAATTTTAGCAATCATTGTGGAAAAAACCGTAATTTTTCGCTTTTAAAAAAAGATGCGTGTTTAAATATTATTTATTCTGTGCACGACTTAAAAACTAATGTATATATTCTCATCTTTTTCTAATTGATACGTTTGTTATTTTTTATAATGTTTATGTATTTAAAAAAGAAATAAAAAAGCACGGTTTCTCCTAAAAGACAAATACATTTATACACAGTATAAATGTTTGATTTATTCTAGTCAATCAGAGAGCAATTATAGTTAAGTTTACATCAATTCTTCAAACTGGGTTCCGCACAACCTCTTCAGGGGTTCCGAGAGTCAAAGTCAAAATTCGAAAGAATTTTCGAAGGAAAATCACGAAAAGTTCAAAATTCAAAATAGTTAATTCATAATAATTTCTTTTATTTCTAAAAATACATATTATTATCCATTAAAACTGTATTTATACCTATTATGCAGTAAAACTGTGTGTATGAGTACACATTACGACCCCGATGGAAATAATAAAATTTGGTCATGTAAAATGGCTGATTTTTAAAACTTGTGTGGTACGCATCTTGAGTTTTTTGTGGATGGCAGGGGTTTAACAAAAAAAATTATAATCTTCTGGGTTCTGTGAATCGACAAAATTTGAAGACCACTGGTTTAGACTGAAGTGATATGAAATACTAAAAAATATAATTAGGGAAAAGAATACTTAATCGACGTGGATGAAATATTAGTGAAACACACCTTTACTAGTGTATAAGTAATATGTTGGTATTAGTATTTTGTAAATATATATTAAATGAATGTGGAGATAAATTTAATTGCCATATAGAATAAGTAAATATATTCCAATTAATATATATGAACAGTTTTGCAACAATTTGCTTTTTTATAACGACTGTAGACACTGAAAGCAATTTTTATTTAATTAGAAAAGTGAAATGTTGATTTCATAATGAATATTAATTGTAAAAACATATATTTAACAACAGCTCAAGATTTGGTGATTAGCCTATTATTTTCAGTATTTAGTTCAGTTTAAGGATTTTTTAAATTTCGTTATTACAAAATAAATTGATATAACCTATAACTCTATATTATTTAATTACAGAACGATATTGTTTTCAAATTATGAAATAATAACATATCGAAATGATTGAACCTATGGAAATGTTTAAAACATATTTAATCGAATTTAATTAATATTAAAATAAAGTTTTACTAATGATTACAGTTTGTTTGTGTTTATTTGTGATTGAAATATGAAACATTATGTGAAAACGTGTCTGGTGATATATATATATATATATATATATATATATATATATATATATATATATATATATATTATACATTTTAGTTTTAATAGAAAAATTAATAAAATATATTTAGATGTATATTTATTATTACATGTATGATGGAAATATTTGCTGTGTAAATTAAATAAAAGTAGATTTTCACTTACAAATGTTGGGTACATAAAATATTAATTGATTTTTATATGAAAATATGTGAAGTACATGAAAAATGGTACAAGCCGAAAAATGTAGTTTTTTAGTAAATTTTATAAATGTGATTGTCATACTTGAAAATAATATACATGCTTTTTTATACATAAAAAATATAATGAGAGGAATGTTAGGAAGGTAATTTTTAAATCATATTTTTTTATTTGGCCACATGGCATGCAGAGCATAGATATTTTCAGAAACTTTGTTTTTATATTTATATTCGTATTATACATGGACATATATATATATATATATATATATATATATATATATATATATATATATATATACGTGGGTCGTTTGTAAGTTTGGTAAATTTCTATGATATAGCATCACCATTCATTTGGTAACGTCCCAGTTACCAAGTGTCACTTTTCAAACTAGCATAGGCGAAATTTCAGCCAGAAGAGACGTGTTGTTCACGTTCTACAGATGTTTGAAGCGAGCATTGTAGCAGTTGCCGCAAAAATGGAAAGAAACGAGCAGGCCTTTTTGCGTCGATTCGTTACCGCGAATGAAACATGCATCAACAACTACACAGACTTGAGTCGATGATGGCCACTATTTGGAATTTCCAAGGAATCGGCTACTTAACGAAAAGAAAAACGGTAACTGGAACCAATTACGCAACATTATTGGACCGTTTGAAAGAAAAGCTCAAACGAAAACTGCTAAGATTGGCGTACAAAAAAGTGCTCTTACACCAGGACAACGCTCCGTCCCACAAATCTACCGTCATAATGACAAAACTACATGAATTAGGCTTCGAATTGATTCGTCATCCACGTTATTCTCCGGACTTGTGCGGCTGTGCGACTTCCTCCTCTTCCCAAACTTGAAAATTTGGCTGGGTAAGAAGCGTTGAAAGAGGATGTCACCGCCGTCGTCAATTCGTATTTTGTAGACTTGCTGTATCAAGTGTATAGACCTCAATGGAGACTATGTTGAGAAATAAAATCGATTTTTTCCAAAAGACGGTTTTTAACTTGCTTTTTCGCCATACTTATTAAACGATCCTCTTGTATATATATATATATATATATATATATATATATATATATATATATATACATATATATATATACATATATACATATATATATATATATGTGTGTGTGTGTGTGTGTGTACGTATGTATAATTGTATGTATGTTGTTTAACATATACAATTAAATTAAAAGTAAATGAGTGAAATACAATTCAAAACTATCCTTTTAACTTGCGGTATTGTTTTTGTGAAAAATAGAAATAATTAATTTAACAGGTGGATATATATATATATATATATATATTTACTATATTAAATGTATTACTATATAGTGTGTCTCATCCGTTTTGGTATGGGTATTACAAGAGAGAGAAACAATGTAGAAAAATATTGTAAAAATATTAATTATAAAAGTTTTTAATAGAATAAATTTTCTTTTTCATATATTTGAATGGTTGTTAAAGATAACTTCTGTTATAGAATACAAAAATATATGAAATACTTAGTATATATATAAAACTACATACACATGTGTGTGTATATATATATATATATATATATATATATATATATATATATATATATATATATATATATATATAAACATGTGTATGCGCATGTGTGTTAGTATGTAAATTTTTTTAGCAATTTCAAAAACAAAGATTATAATTAAATATTTGTGTATATCAACAAAGAAGAAATGTTTTCAAACCATAATAAAATGGCATTCGAATCTACGAATCTATGAAAATATTAAAGTATTAGTTATTTAAAATTTATTCTAAAACGAAAATGTATATTCAAAATAAAAACAAATCTAATAAACGTTGAAACCAATTAAAAAAATATTTATTAATAGAAAACTATAAAATGGCACCCTCTTCCTAAAAGAACTAATATACGAAATGTCTCAGTGATTTTTGAGTTATTGTTGTTATTATTTTTCAAAATTTCAGAATTTTACTAACATGAGCGAAATTCGTGATGATTGATTTTAATTTGTATGAGTTACATAATTATACAGTTGTAGTTATTCATAAAAAATATGATTTATAAATTATATTAATTACATAAAGAATTTATTTAATTAACTAATTTCATAGTCATTTTTTAAAACATATTTATTTAAAACATATTTCAAATAAATTTAAAACCGCTATAAAATGAAATAATAATAGTTAAATAAATAGTTTGTTTAAAATATTTATGAAAATGTGTACATGAATATGAGTTAATCATTTCAATATTATAAAAACGATATATTTCATAACGGTCGGAGTTATCTTTATATATATAAGAGTGAATTATTATCGTATAATTACAACTGAAATATTCATTTAAAGTTATAAAATAAAATTATTATATATTCATAACACATTGTTCATGATTATAAAATTATACATATTTCATTTTTTTCATATTACATTTGTGTTAAATGACGTGACTTTTTTAACATTCATATTATTAAATTTAAAGCAAATATTTGTCTAAAGATTTTACTGATTGTTATCTTATTTTTTCATTGTAGTAGTGTCCTTTCACCGTATTAATTTTATGAAATTAATTAACTCTAGCATCTTAGTAAACAGTAAAAATAATTTTATTAAATTTATAATGGCGTGTAATGCAAAATAATGCTTGTCTAATAAATTAAAAAGATGAGAAATTTTAAATTTATGCATATGTGTGTTGTATATATCACTTCATAAATATACTTAAAGTAATAACTTTTTTTATTTAATGCTAAGTTATTACTATTAGATTTGCTACTATTTATTTTGGTTTTATGGAAATATATATATATATATATATATATATATATATATATATATATATATATATATTTACAGAAGTCTCACAAAGTATACCGTACTTTTTTATAAAGATGAGTATATAAAAAAAGAAGAAAAAAATTCTTTTTGCTAACTTGTGTTATATATTTTATTGTATTTTATAAGGAGGGCATTTAGAAGAATTATTGTAAATTGATTTGACGTAAAGCATTTATGATACTTAAAAAATGCGTTATATTTTTTAAAAAATTAATAAACCCAGTAAGCACAAAATTAAATAAAAAAATGATTTTCATTATGAGAGAAAAGAAGGCGTCTATATTACTTTATTCGAATAAATTGCGTTTTAGATGTGAAGACAATAAAATAATTCTAATTAATTAAAATATCTGTCGTATAATAGGTACTATGAATGTATAGTAAATAATTGAATTTGTACAAAGACATGAATATAATTATTTTTTCTGCTGATATAATTTTATGAAAAAAATACTAAAATTATAAATAGATAACTGTACAGATAGAAATACGGATCATTTTAAATATTTGCAAACTTTAGATTTGTTTCTCTTAAAATGTAATATGCATTGAAATACACATTTATTATTATTAGGTTGAAGTTATAATACGATACAGCAATCATTAAGAGGTGTATCTGACATTCCATTTAAAAGAAATCCATTTAACTTTCTATTTTATAACATGAAAGATATGACAACTATTTTTAATATAGTAAACAATTAATTGTTAATTTCTAGAAGATAATAAAATAAGTAATTTTTCTAATCGTTTTTTTTAAAAGAAAATTTAGTCTGATCACACAATCTAAATTTATAATATAAAAATTAATTTAAATATAACTGTAATAAAATATCAGAAAATGAATATAGTTTCAGATGTATCATCTACTACTGTGAGTACAAGTGAAGAAGAAAGCGCACGAAAAAAGGGCGTATTTGGATTGAAAAAGAAGAAAAAGTACTTGTCTAAACTTATGTTACCTCTACTTTTGGCATACAAGTTGAAATTTTTTACTTTAATTCCTGTACTTGTAGGAGGTCTTATTTTATTAACAGGATCAACTGGGTTAGCGGGATTTTTCTTTGCAATGTTTGCTGCTGTTTTAGGATTAAAAACAGGACATGGCCATTAAATACTAATTGATATATATATATATATATATATATATATATATATATATATAAACTAACATTAATCATTGATAATATATATTGTGAATTATATAAAACGAAAAAAATATTTATTATATAAATAGATAAGTAAGCAAACTATTTAACCTCTTTTGGTCGTTTTATTTTGTGTGATAAAATAGTTGCTAGTGAAAATGAGTTAATGTATACTTATTTAATAAAGATAACAATTAAAAATTAAATTTCGATTTGAAATAATATGGGATGTAAACATACTAGGGGCATTATATATATATATATATACATATATATATATACATATATATATATATATATATATATACACTTCTCGGAAAATATACTGAAATCGTTTAAATTTCTGTTTAAAAACAGATATACTTCAGATTTTATTCGAAAAGGGTAGTATTTTCTTTTATATAGTGCAAAATTTTTTCTGTTACATCTTAAAAATGTTTACATTAACTCTCAACTTAAATATATGTTATAAAAATTTAAAAAATCCCTATTACATGCTTGATATAAGTTCATCTAATCTTTGGGTTCTAGGACAATTACCCTCTGGACAACCCTCCGGACATTAAGCCTCTGTATAAAAATAAAAACTCTTTAACCCTTTGAAACCGGGCGTGAATATGCGAATTCATTAATATTTTCCAGAGAAACTATGATCTGATGTGACCATGTAAAATCGTTTTGTGCACACTTGATAGTTTCAGAATGTTCATACTCAACAGAAATGCTATTTGTGCAAATTTTCACTTCCTTTATATTTTTTCAATCAAGAGATTTATGTTCCCTGAATATTATCAACGATTTTCCATGATATATCAGATAGATTTGAATTTTCTAATGGTTAATTTGAATTAACATATTTTTTCTTGTAACCGACAAATTTATAGTTTTTATTTTGTTTACTGCAAAAAATATCTAGCTAATCGAAAAATATTTATTAACAAATGTTAACACCCGACTCCAAAGGGTTAAATAAAATTTTCTTGACACAACAAACAATGGATTGACAAAATAAAAATTGTAACAAAAAAATATTGACAACAAAATATAGATACAAATTTAAAATTATACTAACACCTAATTATGGGTACATTTATATTTATAATACATTTATGCAATCATTTATTTACAATACAGAATCGACAGGCGCAAAAATATCCATCATCCGACACAATTCGACATATACACCGCCTTTTTATAACTTTTTGTATCCATTGTTTGTTGCATCAAGGAAATTTTATTTACATTTTTCATTTTTATACGAGGGATTAATGTCTAGATTTTTTTAGACGGGGGGATAATGTCTGGGGGTTAGTTAGGGGGGAGGGTTATCTAGAGGGTAATTATCCTGTTACGAATTTTTGGTATATTTCTAAATAATTCACTACGAGTATATGAGACTACGAACATTTTTAACTAGTTATCAATATAAACACATTTTAATGTTGTCATGAATTATCCTCATTCGACTAAAAGTGGTTAAAAATATAAAATATCTTATGAACATTACTAGTAAATAATTAATGCCATGCTCATATTCTTTGAAAAAATACTGCAATTGGGTTCCACTAGTTAGTAGTAAGTAGAATATTGCAAGATTTAGACATGTTTATTAAAATTATTTGAAATAAATGTATAAATACTAAATCTAGTGGTATATAAAACATTACTGATTAGTTAGACCTATTTTCAGTATTTAGTGGAAGATTATGAGGATGGATCTTTCATTTTGTAAATGATTTATTTTTATATTGTTTACAACAGGAATTTCATTTTGAATACAGAAATACATTTAAAATAAGTTGTATTTTTATATAATGTAAGAGATTCAATAATAATTTATTCTCTAAGTATTTTTATTATAATATGTATATGTTTTATATACAAAAATTAAAACTATTTTTTTATTATAAAGGGGTACATACTTTTGTTATTTTTTTATTTCTTATTTTTGAATTATGATATTTGGTTATAGATTTATGATATGGTATTCAGTTATTTGACGTAATTTAATAATTTGATATTTATTGTGCTAATTTTAAATTGAATTTGTGACAAATTATTTAATATTTACTTTTCTATATATTTTACTAATTATCTTATCTGTAAATGAAAGCTAAATGTGATTAACAATGCTTGTTTTCATTCATAAAAATAATTGTATTTTAGTGGGGTTTAATATCTATTGATAATAAATTAGTAAACAATGATTAATTACAATTAATAATTGTTTAAAAATCATTTTTGGTTTGAAATTATTTATTTATTTTGAAAATGCAAATAAGAATAACAATGTAAATTACTATATGAATGTCAGTATGAGGTTTATTAAGAAATAAAAAATATTTTTCAGTTTTAAATTAATGAACAATTAACACAAATAATAAAAACAGAGATATATTTTTGTTTTTGTATTTTTTAAGATTATTTGATTATTTCATAATATGGATTGTTATTAATTAAAAAATCTACACTTACACATTTGAGATATCGTAGTATAATTAGAATAAGTTTATTTATTTATTTATTTTTGTAATTATATGTACAATTAATTTAAATATAAACAATTTAATTTAATATAAACTTCTATATGTTATTTTTTACTAATATATGTATGTAATATAAATATATATATATATATAGATATATATACATACATGTGTATATACATATATATGTATATATATAAATATATATATATATATGTGTATATACATATATATGTGAATATATATATATATATGTATATATATATATATGTATCTGTTTATATATGTGTGGAGAAGAGAAAGAAGATTAAATGTTTAATGTATCTAATTATATAAAAAGGAATTTCAAAAAACCATTTACCGGATGTAAGATGTACGAAAAGGAATAACTTATGAACATATATTTTTTTGCTAATTGTGTAATGTAGTAGTAATGTATATTTGTGAGATGTATAGTAGAGAAGATAAAATTAAATTGAAATCTAATGATGATTAATATATTAATGATAAGTTCTGGGAGCTAATCAAGTAAATGATTTCACTCTTTTACACAAACACATATATATATGTATATATATATATATATATATATATATATATATATATAAAATATACAATGAATGCACGAACTGGTATGATAATAGTAACAGTTATTTGTTATGGATTGAATTCCCTTTACACGCGTTAATTATACTCATTATAATAGAATCCTAAAAAATACGGTTTTTGAATCTTTGTTTTCTATAATTTTATTTTAATTCAAATGTGAGTTTAAATACTCTGCTATTTTCTGTATCAAACCTGTTTGTTGAAATTAAGGAGTTAAACTTGAGAAGGATCAAGGCTGTTATTTATTATTGATATAATGATTTTGACGAATGGATATCATTATCATTAGCAGCAGCCTCTGATAAAGGCTTCTTCCATTTTATACGAATGAGTTTCATGGAAATTGTTGGTTGTATAAATATATATATATAGCAACAATTTTTGGTTTGGTCTTCATAATTTAAAAGAAATTATAAACAGCAATGTGTATTTAGCTTGGTTATTGAAGTTTTAGGACGCTTAACTTTATTTAAAATTATTTTTATTTAAGGAATTAATTTTATTTAATTTTACAATCCTTTCAAACATAATTATTTTGATCCCTTTTTCACTAAAAAGTGATTATAATACAATGAGTGCTTTAAGTGTCAATAAAATAGTAAAAACTGTTAGTTTGTTACTGAATTTTAAATATTTTCTAATATTATTTAAGATTTTATTATAATTAAGATTAATCTCATGTTTTAGTTAAAATTGTGTTTATATTTACAGCCGTGGATTATGTGTAAATTTCATGTTCTATTGAATAATGATTGTACTAATTTCAAATTATATTCAATTTTATTTCGAGTTCTGTTTTAGATACTCATATGTTATTTTTTATTTTTGTCAAAAATTATGTTGGTCTTTTCACATTATCATTATCATTATTATTTTTTGATTTCAGTGGATTAAATAATATACAGCTAGAATTTGAAAGGATAATTACTTCTTTAATTTCAATTAATTTTAAAATTTAGTTTTTGACTATATATTATTATCAATTTTAAGTCTTCATAAAAATAAATAATTACAATTTATTTTTATAAATTTCAAATGTAAGTACACATTTAAAAAGTATATATGAAAAAAATTCTCCTTGTCTTTAATTAATTTTCTAATATGATTATCTTATATTTTTATGAAATTAAGGATATATTATTTAAAGTTAGTTAAAAATATATAAATTTAAATTTTGTTTATTTTGAAAAATAAAAAATGAATTGAAAACTTTTAAATAAATATATAATAAAGATTTTTATTACAATTTCGGTAACTCGTTTTCTAAGTTTTTTTAATGATATAAAGAGAATATATATATATATATATATATATATATATATATATAAATTGGTTGTTAAAATTTGGCATTATTTCACTTCACAGGTTACCATAATTGATTTATATGTAATTATATATATTTAGAACTTGAAAAATAACATTTGAAACTCACCTATGTATGTTCAAATTAGATTATTTGTAGGCAGCACGTTATCGAAGTCTGAAAAGAAAATATTAATTATATTGTTTCACATCATGGACTGAATAAAAAGTAGATTATCTTAAATTATTGTTCCCAATCTTGTCATCAAATTAATGTTTTCAGTTATTACTGGGCTGTGTAGTTAGTCAGTAATGGGTGAAAAAATTGTCTTGAAAATTATTTTCGAATGAAGGAATTTAAATTTTGAAGCAATAAGTTTATAAAAATGATGAAAACATATTTTCTAGTTTTATCTGTTTGTATGTATGTATAGATTATACATATCTATATATATATATCTATATATATACATATATATATATATATATATATATATATATATATATATATATATATATATATATATATAGAGAGAGAGAGAAAGAGAGAGAGAGAGTAATATCTCATTAAATCGGAAAATTGATTATGTATTTTAACCCTTTCGCTCCGATGAGCGTAAATATACGCCTATACTTTGTATAGTATATTAAATTTTATTTCACATTTTGTATACAAGACATCGTTGTCAACTGAGTATTAGGTAACGCTGTATGCCATAGATAATTGACTATCATATTAAAAGAACATTTATTAAAATAAATTACGTCATTTATAAAAAATAATTACAAATACTGTGACAAAATTTCATCACAAAGTTTATAGTACAGAAAACACAATTATTCGCTGTAAGCATTCCGTCTGTCAGCGTTCAGTTGCCAGCGATGCGTTCCTTCCATAGAGATCACATTTTGTTATAAGCGAAAGGGTTAATTCGGACTACAGAAAAAATCGGAATAGCTAAATATGATTTTAGATTAACTGTACGGTACAATTGTGTACTTAAAAATTAATTGATGTATGCATTTCCATAGTAAATTGTATTGTGTGTGAGTTCAATTCTTAAAACATATATATATATATATATATATATATATATATATATATATATATATTATACAATGTAAACCATAGGTAATTAGTGTTTAATTAAGAAAAATTCTTCACAATATTTGACTGATAAACACTTTATGTGTCGAAGAATCCACTTTAGTGTACAAAATAATTGAAAACTTTTTATTTCATGTTTTTTTTTTTTAATATTTAGTTACAGGTATTCTTTAATTATTAAAGCACAAGTGTTATTTCCAAATATTTAGAATTTTCTCGGTGCTTTAATATAGGTATCAGAAATTAATATAAAAATACTGTGTTATCAGCCATTATCGTTGTTTTCACTTTCAACTCCGGTAGATGATGTCGAGAGATTTAGGTTTTTATAATTTTGTTCCAGTATCCAATCCCAACACCATCTTGTTGTAACTTTAATTAAGTAAAATGGTTTAATAATTTTTCTTTGTTCTATTAAGACTCGTGAAGAATTAAAGAATAAATCATCTCAGGTACAATATTGCAGAAACAAGTTATTCTAACATTTTTGAATTATATTTGTCTATATATAATTCTAGGTTCGGAAAATCATAAAGCAAGCATCATTTAGTTATCATAAATTCGTATATTATTTTGTTTAGTAAATAGTAAAGATAACTTAATTCAATTGATTTCGATCATAAAATGTGTAACTTAGAAATAGACTGCATTAGTATAATAAAAATTTATCTCAGTGAAGATTCGGTTTAATGATAAACTGTACTATACATATATACATATATATAGTTGTATTCTTAAATATGTTATTATATGATTTTCTTATTATTCCAACTCTAAAATGATTATTATAATTTTAGTACGTATATTTTAAATACAAAATGATAATTTTGAAAAACTTTTCAAAATTTAAACTAGTTATGTTGAAATAATTCTACTGCTATTTTTTGAATAGAATTATTGTAAGTAAATTCAATTGTACAAATTAATTTTCCTGAATTATGTTAGTTAATGATTTTAAAAATTATGTATATTTATATACATATATGTATATATATATATATATATATAAATATTAATATATATATATACATACACGAAAAGTTGTGGAATGTTTATTGAAAAGGTATTAAGTAAACGTAAAAATACTGTTATTGGGATGCGTCAATGGAAAACGGTTTTTAAATATTCTTTCATTGGTTTTAATTCATAATGAAGTAAAAATATATTCAATATATATAACGGAAAAAAATGGATTATAGTAGATATACAAAATTTGCATATACATTTTTGTTGTTATGTTCAAGTTTATTGCAGGTTTACATAATTTTAAATTATTTAATTATTTATAATTACTAGTTTTCAATAAAGTAATGCATTCATTAAATTTAACCGTAATTATTGACATATTCATATTTTCAGTACATATTCATATTTTTAATATATATATATATATATATATATATATATATATATATATATATATATATGTATATATGAATTTTTAAGTGAATGTATATATTTTATTACATAAAGTGTAACAAATTTCATTAGATATTATGTATGCTAATAATTCATGAATAATAAAGTAAATCATAATTAGAATTAATTTTCTTTTATATTAAATAAGAGGTTGTTATACATAAAAAATATTTATAAGTAATTTATTCGTTGTTCACTGCTATATAGTAAAAAATAAGTACTAAAAATCTTTAGCTGATAAGAATAATATTTTTTTGTTTCTAATTAATGTTTTCCAAATAGTACGAAACAAATTAAATTAGTTACAACATTAGTTAATATGAAATAGTGTAATATTTTAATAATGAAACGAAATTATAAAAAATACATTTTCTATAAAAATAGAATTATAAAAATAGTATTATCAGTATAGACAGTTATTTTTTAAAAAAATAATTTCTATTAAGATAGTCAAGTGAGTTATTTCACTAAATACCCTCTTTTTATGTTCTGTGACTATTAATTGTCACGAATCCCTTTATTTCACATACTGATTATGAATCTCTACATTTTACTGTATTTTCAATAAGTGATTAACATAAATTTTTTTATTTGACAAAAACATTCATTGACAAAACCGAAAAGATAAAAAGAATTCAAAAAGCTACAACGAATACAAATAAGAAACGTCTTATAAAATTTTTTGAATTGTTAATAAAGTATGGCTGATAATATGTGATTTTTCTGTAAATTACAAAGAAACTAAATTTGTATCTTAGTTAAAACGCATTTTTGGTAGTATTAGCTTGTTTTTAACTTTAATGTTTTGGCAAGATACGTTTGATTATTATGTATAAAAACTAACTGAATTAATTTTTGCTTACTTATTTGTAATTTTTTGTAGTTTCTAAGTTTGAAGGTTAATGATTTATATCAAAGTATACTTTTAAGATAATGAAAGTAATTTTGCATATTTCAGTGGTTTTATTTTATAAATGCACGAAAATGGTTTAGTAGATATCTTTTAATATTATGTTATTGAAAGTTATAATCGTCTCATATGTCACTTAACATCATGTGACTTTATATTTCTTATTTAAGATACTCACACAAAGCACGAAATTAAATTAGTAATTTTATTATCAAAATAAGTATCTCGCAATTATAGGATATGTAGACTAGTGGTTTTATAAACTTAAGATTTAATTTCTCTTCATAAAATAGATGGTAAAAATAGTTTAAATTCGTATCAGGATACCCATTATTCATTAACACATTATTCTTGCGTTCATTAATTTTAATTAATTATGCACTGAATATCATAAAAAATAGAAAAAGATTCGTAATTTTACACAAGTTTCTAGCTTTAGGATAAATGAATGATAACAAACACAACAACTCATATTTAACTGGAACTGTTTTTGGTACTTTGTTAAAATGGGATTAATTAATGACTGAAAATATAACAAAAATCAGAATATTTATTTCTCTGACAGAAACATATTGCAAATTCAGATTGATTTTTTTAACATTACAATTGTTTGTTTTTGTACCTGTGATATAGATGATACATTGTCTTGATCTTCGTCCTTTTGAATCAGCTAAGTGTTTTTTTTCTACTGCTAGTTTCAGAACAAGTGCCATATTCAGGTAAATCTTTAAGATTAATTACATGATCAATATTTATTTGAATATGATGAAGATTAATCAAATCTTCAACATCTACTTACGAACAGTACTTGTACTGAAACTATAATAATAGTGAGGAACAGACACTTAGCTGATCAAAAAAGACAAACATCAACAGGACATCACTTTTAAACTAAATAAATTATGGCTTTAGTAATGTATTTTCCAAATTAAAAAAATAACTCAAAACACCGAAAATGTTGATAGTATACGAGGTCAGACAATTAAGTAATGCGACCGATTTTTTTTCTTGGCCTGTGGTAACACTGCGAACCTGTAACTCCGCCACCGTAATAGCAGATCCCTACTCTCTCGATTGAGACCTTGACCACCCTCGTACGATCATTTCTTCGCCAGCTGTTTAGTGTTTTGTAACAACGCGCGAGTAGTGCATGTCACGAAAATGGAACAGAGAAATTTAGAGCAACGGTGCGCGATAAAATTTTGTGCAAAACTCGGCGAAACCGCGACAGAAACTTATGAAAAAGTGCTTAAAGTGTATGGTAGTAATGCCCTGAGTCTTAGTCAGGTGCTTCGGTGGCATGCCGACTTTAAAAAAGGCCATTTTAAAAAAGGCGATTTTAAAGTGAAAACCATGTTGATTTGCTTCTTCGACAGCAAAGGGGTGGTTCACAAAGAGTTCGTACCACCTGGACAAACCGTAAATCAAGTATTCTACCGCAATGTGCTCGAAAAATTACGAAAAAGGGTGCTCAGAGTGCGTCCAGAGATCGCGAAGACTTGGGTTCTGCATCACGACAATGCTCCCTGTCACAGTGCGTTCAGTGTCTCTCAGTTTTTGGCGTCTAAAGGCATCGCAACGTTACCACAACCGCCCTATTGACCGGACATGTCACTCTGCGACTTTTTCCTAATCCCCCATATGAAAAAATTCGTCAAAGGTCGACATTTTGACTCCGTTGAAGATATCCAAGAATCTGTGACGAGGATACTCGGAGAGGTCCCACAAGAAGTGTTCCAGAATTGTTACGAAAACTGGAAAACTCGCTGGAATAAGTGTATAGATGCGGGAGGGGACTACTTTGAAGGGGATCGCAGCGATGTACCTTAATTTTTAAATATACTTGATTTTTGAATTTTGTCGCATTACTTAATTGTCTGACCTCGTATAAATTACAATTTCAACAAATTGTTTAACATTTGTTTCTTTATAAAAATGTTATTTCATTTGTGGATTGTTTTAAAGAAAATATTACATATACTAATTAATAGTGATTTTTTTTAAAAAAAAAACAAAAAACTGTATAAAATTTAAATAAACGTTTATTATTTATATTGTATGTTAATTTTACTTAATTTCAAACAACATATTTTTAAAAATATGTACATTTTTAATATAACTGGATTAATGTTTAAATATGTTACTTTTATGTTTGTGTTGAAAATAATATTTAGTAATTACCTTTTTAATGCCGTTTCACGAATTAAATATGAATTAACATTTAATGTTTACTGCATACACGCATTTTTTACACACACACATATATATATATATATATATATATATATATATATATATATATATATAATTAAATCGAGTAATAACTTTTTGTAACAAATATATAATGTAGTCTTATATTTTTTTGAAAGTTAATTGTTAATAGAAATAACATACAGACAATTTGCTTAGAAATGTGAATAAATTTATTAAAAATACCATTTATTGTGCAAAATATGTAAGATATAAATCATTTATTACAATACTAAAGATAATAAAATACGCTTGTTTAGTATAAATTAATTTGATGGCAAGTGAATTTAAGAATAAAACTATTATCTTTCACATATTACTTGCTTCAGTTTTTTGAAGAATTGACTTGAATTTATTTTACTGAATTGTTAATTTTAATTCCTTTTAATCAATAAAGAGTTTATTTTCATTTTAAAAAATTTAAAAAATATATTTTGCAGTAAAAAATTACAAATAGTTGATAAAAGTGTAAACTTGTAGGTTGGTAGGAAAATAATTACTAATTTTGTTTTCTGAATTCTAACCTTATTTTTTTTTCAATGAAAGTATCATTTCATCGTGTTCATGTCAATATAATTTTAAATAGCATTTTTCGATCTGTATTTTGGTAATATCGATTTTCGTTTTATTATTAATTTTGTTTACAAATTGGGCTATTGAATTAAAGATGGAAAAAAAGCAAATATGAGTAATTTTATTGCATGAGTTCAAAACGGATGGTAAAGCAGTAAAAACTGTTCGTAAACTAAACGATGGTTTTGGTGTGGATACTGTTAAAGAATTTACGGTGCAATGGTGGTTCTAAAAAATTCGTGCTGGGGACGAGAGTCTTAAAGATGGAGAAGGTAGCGGGAGTCCTTTTTGAGTTCATAACGACTAACTGAAGGCGTTAGTTGAATCAGAATCACGTACAAAATTTGAGAGCTTGTACAAAAGTTAAGCGTTAGTCATCCAAAAGTTCTGGACCACTTAAAACCACTTAAATTAAAAAAATGTATGAATTTCAAGGCTATAAAACGCAATTATTTTTCTACCAACCTAATATTAAACGCTTTTTTTTCAGTAGCATATTTATTCAAATTTAAGCACGCGATTCTTTCTAGCATTTTTAAAAAATAATTAAAAAGTAAATATAAATATGATAATTTTACTACTTCTAAAATAATGTTACTTTTAAATAATATTTATTTATACTGAAAAACATAAAATGTATATTTAGTATTAAACACGAACTGATTCTTTTTGCAAACAGAAACTAAAAAGAACATCAGATCATATAGCGTGAACTCAACAGTAACATTTTTAATTTTTAGCAACATTGTATATTTTCATATCTATTTATATATACATCTATTTATACATTATACACATATGTATATATATATATAAATATACATATATGTATGTATATATGTTAATATATATATATATATTATACAATGTAAAAAAATTAATAAAAAAAATTCTCAATTTAGAAAAGTTAAATGACTTATAATACATCAAAAGATGTAAATTCGTTTTTATGAAACATCACCTATTCTTCTTGATAATGAAAATTAAAAAAAAATTAGTTTTTATCTGAACATCTTTGTACGTTACTGGAATATAAATTATATTTGAATCTTAATAAGTTTTTAATTTTTTATAAAGTGGAACTGTTATAATAATCCAATTTTACCTGAAATTTCATAAAATCGAGGCAATCTGATGTGCAGATATGTATATGTATATATATATATATATATATATATATATATATTACATATACATATGTGTGAAAAGTATAATTTAATCAAAATTAATATTCACTAGTTACATTAAAAATTTTTTTTCAGTTGGCTACCCAACTTTAATAACTAGAGGTATAAAATACTTTTTCTAATGTAAATACTAATATATGAAAATTATGCGTACACTAATCTGGAAAGATTGCCTTAATTAATTCGATATTAGAATTATGAATGTATTTGAAATAATTAAAGCAACCACAAAAGTCACAATATGAATATGAAACGATTTGTTGGTTCCATTAACTAATTATAAATATTCGTAATTTAATGTTATGGAAAAGGTAGTCGAACTTGTGTTTTTAGTATAACGGTCACGTGATTAATAGTTTCAAATATGAAAGTAGGTTGATTAGATTTATTTGTTTTACATTTAGAGATATTATTGCCTACGTAATAAACTTAGATTATATTAAAGTTATCAAATAAATGAAAAAAATAGTAACATCACACTATATAAGTAAGTGTGTTAATGACTGAAAGACAATTTCCTATTTATGAAAAAGTAATGAAAAATATTATTACAAATAAAATTATATATTATTTAATTAACAGTACTTCAAAACACCATTATTATAACATTTTTTACAAATGTTGTTAAATATTTCTTTTAAATTTAATTTCCATATATAATAAATATTTATTTTATCGCACTTATAATTTTTTAGTTTCTATTTAAATTTAGTACCAACTTTAAACGAAAATTAATCAAGATTTAAACATTGGAACCAGCATTGTAGATAATAGGAAAATGTATTTAACGAAGTATTTAATAAAATGTGTATCTCGTTTATTTACGGTAAATTATTATACTAATCAAATAAAAATTACTTTCATGTTAATATTTTTTATATTCTATTAATGTAATGATATTATATTCCTTAAAAAAATAACGATTACATTTTTTGACTTACATTTGTTAATAAATATGATCCAAAATCTTAAATATTAGAATGCTTTTTATGAACATCCGTAAATAAAAAAAATATAATTCTTGAATTACAAGTGTGTTAGTTTAAAGCATAGTTTAAATTTTTTGTTTTAAGATATTTTTTATATTATCAAGAAATAGCAACGTAAATAAAAAAAATATTTCTTGTTTATTTTCTGTTTAAAAGAGAGTCTGTTATTTTTTTAAAAAACTGTAGCATTGTTAGTATATTTTTTGAAAAAATATAAAATATTAAAACATATTTATATTCTATTATAGTATAAAATTAAGCATTTTGTATTTTCAATCAATATTAATTGCTATTTTAGTAAACACAAGGATCTAATTATATATTCTTTGAATGGAGGTGTAGACTTGCATTTTGTGTACTTAAAATGATACGTGAAAGTAACAAATTCACTCGCTACACTTAAAGGTACTTGAGTAGACTTTTCGTTCTACATTTTCAATACCGTTTTTGATCATTTAAAGTTTAAATTTTACTGGAACACTCTTTAATCTTTTTCTCTATATTTGAAAGTGTGGACATAAAATTGCATATAAACATAAAAATATTAATAAAAATAGAATTACTGATAAATGTGAAGAACACTTTACATTTTTGGAAATACATTTTTTTTAATTAAATTTTATATTGCATATTGATCCTTATCTAAAAAGTATAAAATATGATTTTAGTTTTATAAAATATAAATGAAGCGTTTGTTTTGATATTGTTATTAAATTTTAATGAATTTTGATTTATGATTAATTTTTTAGTTTAATTTTTTTGACTTCTTAATATTAATTCCATGAAAACAATTTAAGATTATTTATATACTGAATTCAAAGATATTTACTAAGTTCTTAAATACATGAACGGAAATTATACGACCTCTTCTAATCAAACTTATACATTTTTGATTCATTGATCGATTTACTAATCTAGTGTAATTTTAATTAGAGATAAATTTATTGTTTTTATGAACATTTAGATTTTTCATAGAACTGGTCTCAACATGAGTTTTCAAATTAAAGAAACCTAAACCAAATAGATAGTTTAATGAAGGATTAAAAATATTTTTTGTGTCATTTTTTAATATATTTTATTTGATTTTTTATTTGAACTTATGGTATATACGTATTTATTAAAATTATATAATACATAAAGAATAAAGCATTTCAAACTAAGGGATTCATTATCGACATGGTTATCATAAAATGAGTATGAACGGCAGTACAAAGATTTTAACATAGATCTAAACTATAGAACGCAATATTTAACTTTATTTTGAATACAAAGTACTTCAAAAAACAAGCAGTTATATCTAAAAAAAGCTCTAAATCGCGAAACATAACTTGGATTATTAAGGAAATGGTTGGCGGAATTTTTAAGAATGATAAAAATATAAATTGACTCAAAAAATTCTTATATAAGACTAATATATTTTATCCGTGTTATCACCTTTATTTGCGATACATAAGTATAAAATTATTTAACTTGAACATCAAGATAAATTATTTATTCCGAAGTTTTTATTTCCAACAAATTTTACTATTAAATTGTCAAAAATATTATTGTGAATATACATACAAATATATATATATATATATATATACAAATATATATATATATATGTATATATATATATAAATATATATATATATGTATATATATATATATAAATATATATATAAATATATATATATATATATAAATATATATATATATATATATATAAATATATATATATATATATATATATATATATATATATATAAATATATATATATATAAATATAAATATATATATAAATATATATGTATATATATATATATACTAATTTATATATTTATATATTTATATATATATATATATATATATATATATATACAAATATATATATAAAAATATCTGCAAATGTTCAGGTGCAGAAAGTACAAAATGTATATATTTATGATAATATATTATGAATAGGCATTAATTTAATTATTAAATTATATGGGACGAAAAACATATTAAAAAAATAAGAAAATATTTATTATATAATAAACTCTATGATTACAAAATTTTTTTACGTTATGAATAATTATTTGGAAAGACATATATATATATATATATATATATATATATATATATATATATATATATATATATATATTTATATATATATATATATTATTTGAGAAAATATATTAATTTTCTTCAATTTTTTGTAATATTAACAAAATAAAAATAATTAATATTTTTGCTTATTTAATTTAGTTCTAAATTCTATTGTATTTATTTTAGCATGTTTAAAAAACTGGTTATTTCTGTTTAAAGGGATATATAATTGTAAATACACATAAACATATATATATATATATATATATATATATATATATATATATATATATAGTATGTAGGTTGATTAGATTTATCACATGTATTATGTATGGTCGTGTGTGCTAGCATGTGTGTGCGTGTGTGTATAGGTATACATGTAGTATTGATTATTATCTGAATCATGTATGAAATACTTCTGTTGTACTGCAAAATACAAAACAAAAAGTATTGATAAGTTAGCCACAAATATTTAGGACGATAATCAATTTGGAATCAGTTTATGATTAAAAAATTATAGTAATTTGAATTCTAGCCACAAAAATTTCAAACTTATTGGACCATGAATTATGCTTGCGATTTAAATTATACACCATAGATTCACTCAGCTATAATGGTTTTAATATTAAATACATAATAAAATATTTTATTATAATAATGAAGATTTAGTCTAAACATTTAATTTACCTTTTTTGTTCGATTAATTTGTGGGTTTATTGTAATTAAATGCTTGTGTTTTTTCATTTGTACAATTGTTTATACTACATTTAGTTTATTGCAAATTTATTTAATATTGTTGGAATATAGTAATAAATACAGAGAGAGTGAAATCATTCAATACTCATATATATTTTAAATAAACGTATCAAGATTAAGATTGAAATAATTTAGTGTTTAGTATTATTTTAAATTTGGATTAATTTTGTAATATATATTTTTATTGGTAATATAATATACAATAATAATAATCTAGATTAAACAAAATTAGTTTTATTCGAACTAAAAAACTTGCAATATATATGTATGTGGATTGTATTTTATTGTAATTTGTATAAAATTAACTTTATTTAGTCTAGTTCATTTATCTTGTACATATATATTTTTAGAAATTATTAACTTTTAAAATAAGTGAAAAGAAACATTTTTTCAAATGAAAAGTTAACAAGTAATTATTTACGATAAAGCAAAAACTATTAATACCATTTTTAGTATATATATATACATATATATTATATAAATATATATGTATATATATACATATATATGTTTTTTGTGTGTGTTATAGAAAGGAATTTAGTGTCATAAATTCTTAAAATTATGTATTATTAATATATTTTATCATTTATTACCATAAATATGTATATATATATATATATAAATATATTATATATATATATTATATATATATATTATATATATATATACATATATATACATATATATATATATATACATATATAGATTAATAAGAAGATAAAAGTTCTGATTGTGTAAAAAAAAATTAAAAGTAACTATTCAGACATATGAAAAAATGATAAAAAGTTGATGTAACACCTAGAATGAGAAATAGATTGGTTTGGAATAGCATTATTTATGGATTGTTATACATAATATGTCATGGTATTTAACAGTTTGGGTTTTGACTGCAATATATACTGTAGTTTTTACATGAACTCTGATAGAAGAAAAGTAAACAGAATAAGGAGTTACGCTAAGTACATAACAGTAAATAAAAGTAATAACTATATTCTGTTTTTAAAAATGGTAGCCTTTGGATAATTTATTATAAAAAGTTAAATTTTGTAAGAAATTTCAATTCGCTAAGAACTGTCGCCTACTGTAAATCTATATTGTAATTTTAAAGTTATAAGATACACTCCTTTAATACAATATATTGTTTTACTGTTTTCGTGTATTAAATATGGTCAATAGTATTTAGAGTTAAAGTTTGAGAGGCCAAGAGATATTAATGGGTTTTCCACTTTGTAAATGTCTTACGCTCTTAACCTCCACGAATGTGGGGGCCGATATATATATATATATATATATATATATATATATATAACTGAGCATACTATGGAGAAAGGCAACACTTAGGCAATTACATTTTAAGCTAGCAATAAAATAATAATATATTTTGTATATATATACATACATATATATATATATATATATATATATATATATATAAATATTATTTTCTTTCTATCAAATATAATAAAAACGAATGCGATTATTAAATATTTAATTAATTTCTGAAATTATTGTATATTATATTTCAGTCTTTTCTCTTCTTGTATATAATTTTGAGTCATGGAATAGATTTAACTTACGATAGACTTAAATTGAGACTATATGTTAATTATTACAAAAGTATACATTATTATTGAACATACTTTTGAGTACTTACTGCACGGAAAAAAGTGAATCGATATTATTTATAATAAATATGATCTTAATTTATGGCCAGAAATTTATTTCATGATCGAAAAGTATGTACAGGAAAAGTAAAGATTGAAAAGTTATATACAATGATTTTTTTATAAATTAACTTAACATTTAATATCCACACTTCCATTTAAAATGTTATATTTTATTTTAATATCAAACATTTATATTATAGACTCATTTCTATTGAAAAGTAAAAGAAAATAATATTGTTATAGAATTCGAATTAAATCGTTTTAAGTAGGCATTCAAATATTATATGTATGTATATATATATATATATATATATATATATGTGTATATATATATATATATGTGTACATATATATATATATATATATACATATATATATATATATATATATACATATATACATATACATACTTTAGATGCCTGAACATTTGAGAGGTGTTGATTTAATTGTATAAACTTCAATTCAATACTAAAATACAATTGAACTACAATACTAACTATGCGATAATATTTTTTTTTTAATTTTTACGTTCTTTTTAATACCTTCATCTGAAAGTTAAAGTTGCATTATCTATATAATGAGCAGATATAAAAGAGAGATAATTTTATGTATTGTATAAAATAATACTATTTATATACTCGTGAATCATTAAGTTATGTAAAAATTTAAACCTATACAGGATAAATTATAGAATCTGTTAATTTTAATTTGGTAAAATTTTAATTTTATGAATATATTAATAAATTTAATGCTTCAATTAGAGCTTTTATTCAACATTAAAATATTCCTAATAATAGAGTTAGAATAAATTATGTAGTTGCTAGTTGTATTTAATTTTAAGATTAACATAAGAATTTTAAGTTATATTTATATTAACATAAAGTAATTAATATAACGGGTTTTTTTTGTAAATTAAAATGTATTCTAATATTTTTATATAATATTTTAATATATATATATATATATATATATGCTCCTCATCATCATCATCATCATCATCATCTTCAGCCTCTGTTAATCCACTGCTGGATGAAGGCCTCTTCCATGATTTTCCATTTTGTTCGATTCAGTGCCTCTCTTCCAAACTTTTCCAAGAAAGTTTTTAATATCCTTATCCCATCTGTTCATTGGTCTCTTCTGGGTCTTTTTATATTCCTTGGTTCCCAGTCAATAATTTCTCTCGTCCATCGGTTGTCCTCTCTTCTTGCGATATGTCCCGCCCAGATATATATATATATATATATATATATATATATATATATATATAATATGATGTCATTTGAACGAAATGCTTTAATATTATGCCGAAATTTCTATTTTATTTAAGAAGAAAATATTTTATAAATTTATTTATCCTATATTACCAATGTAAAAGAAATGTGAGTTTCAAACATTTGAATGATGTAGCTACTTTAGTAAATGAAGAGAAGTATAAAAAGAGATATCCCAGAACTGACTAGAGAAGAGAGAATAGTAGAATAAACACATAAAACAGAAATTATGACACAGACAAAAGAAGAAAAATGAGTAGTTTGAAATACATTGGTGATAGTTGAGATACATTGCAAAAAAAAGATAATAAATGAAGAATAAAAATTATTGGTTAGAAGCAAAAATATAAAAAAGATCAAGAAGAGATTAAAAAATAAATAGGATAACGATCTTGGGTAATATATTGTAAGTGTGTAGAAAAGAGGTATTGATTTGTTCAACTTGGAAAAAAATGAATGAATTCTCGATCTAGCAGTGGATTGTAAAAGTATATAAACATAATGATCAGTTTTTTTAGATACAATTTGTATTTTATCTAAACATGTCGTTTAATATTGTTTTAACGTTCTGATACTCTTTATGACAAAAATCATTTAAAATATAAAAGAAAAAGTTTTCATCAGAACGGAAAATCGATAAATAATAAATATAATTATAATAATTCGTTGACGAAGATTTATATCTAAACATTTCGTTTTTAGATTGTGTAAATTTTGTTATATTGCCATTATTTATTCTATAAGATTATAATATTTTTTTAAGAAAGCTAAATAAATGTAAGCAAGGAGTATAAATGTCGATTTTAGTAAATACTGATCAACATACGAGGTCAGACAATTAAGTAATGCGACCGATTTTTTTTCTCGGCCTGTGGTAACACTGCGAACTTGTAACTCCGCCACCGTAATAGTAGATCCCTACTCTCTCGATTGAGACCTTGACCACCCTCGTACGATTATTTCTTCGCCAGCTGTTTAGTGTTTTGTAACAACGAGCGAGTAGTGCATGTCACGAAAATGGAACAGAGAAATTTAGAGCAACGGTGCGCGATAAAATTTTGTGCAAAACTCGGCGAAACCGCGACAGAAACTTATGAAAAAGTGCTTAAAGTGTATGGTAGTGATGCCCTGAGTCGTAGTCAGGTGCTTCGGTGGCATGCCGATTTTAAGAAAGGGCATTTTAAAAAAGGCGATTTTAAAGTGAAAACCATGTTGATTTGCTTCTTCGACAGCAAAGGGGTGGTTCACAAAGAGTTCGTACCACCTGGACAAACCGTAAATCAAGTATTCTACCGCAATGTGCTCGAAAAATTACGAAAAAGGGTGCTCAGAGTGCGTCCAGAGATCGCGAAGACTTGGGTTCTGCATCACGACAATGCTCCCTGTCACAGTGCGTTCAGTGTCTCTCAGTTTTTGGCGTCTAAAGGCATCGAAACGTTACCACAACCGCCCTATTCTCCGGACATATCACCCTGCGACTTTTTCCTATTCCCCCATATGAAATAATTCGTTAAAGGTCGACATTTTGACTCCGTTGAAGATATCCAAGAATCTGTGACGAGGGTACTCGGAGAGGTCCCACAAGAAGTGTTCCAGAATTGTTACGAAAACTGAAAAACTCGCTGGAATAAGTGTATAGATGCGGGAGGGGACTACTTTGAAGGGGATCGCAGCGATGTACCTTAATTTTTAAATATACTCGATTTTTGAATTTTGTCGCATTACTTAATTGTCTGACCTCGTATATTAGTGTTAGTATCAGTTGATAAACACAATGATGCATTTAATGTTTACATTCTAAGCCATTCAAATGTATTAATTGTTTTAATTAGGTTTCAACCAATTTATTGTAACGTAAATTTCATTACTATCAATTTTATGCACTAGCTTACGTTTATGTATAAATATATATATTTAAAAAAGCTATTATTTTATCATGACGTAGTTAATACATGTTATATTTATTCAAACAGAAATCATACCATTTCTTTATAAAATCACTTATTATAATGTAATTATTTATAATGTAGATTGCAAGCCAGTAGTTGGTCTCATTTTTAAAAGTAGATTAATGTATGCAATTCATTGCAAAAAATAATATATATGAATATATATGAAAACGGAAAATTAAAATAAAATGACTAAATTTTATGAAATGAATTTATTTAAGTTAATGTTTTTCATTCATTAAAATTTTGAGTCATTTCAAGCATTTAAAAACGGATAATAATTTTAACTTTAATACTTTAGTAAGAATTAATTCAATTTTATCATTAAAACATTTTAAATGATCTTGTGTTAGCAGTAAAAATAAAATATTTAATGCAAACTCATATATAAATAGTAAATATATAAACTAATATATGTTTTTTGAAATAACAAAATATTTTATTGGTTTTATAATAAACTTAAATATGAATAAAGTATTTCTAGGGAAATATATAAAATGCAGATTGTTTATATGTAAATGTACCAATATATACATGTATTTCATAACTTTTTTTTATTGAAAGATTATTTTCAGGACAAATACAGCCATATTTGACGCAGAAGTCACTAAAATATAACTTTTGTTTTTTAATTATAATCTCATGATAGTATTGTCTTAATGGTTTGGGTCCTTTTAGATTATCTTAGTTTCTATTTTCCATTACTAGTTTTGACACGTATGTTTCCGAATAAATTTTAGAGACTTAATAATGGCATAATTGAATGTGGCACACGTGCCAAAGTTAAGTAGAAAACAAAAATTCTGACGATTTAAAAATATGATGATAATTAGAACAAAGAAGTTATTAATTTTAAACTTTTTTTCTTTGACTTATTTCAATAGAAAAATTACTTTGCAGTCTTAGTCTTCTTCCAGTCTTAGTTGTATGCCGTATTTTAGAGTACATTTTTAAGAAATCCTTTGTCTATAAATCATGTGTACGTAGAAATCCTTTCCTGGAAAGTCATGTTTTTGGACATAATAATTTCTGTCTGAACCTCAACGTTGTAATGTTTTAGATTATTTCATTTGCTTTTATATTTAAGTAAAATTTACGTTATTCTTAAGTTTCTTCTTATATTTGTAATTTTTATTTATTTTACAAATTAAAACTTTTACATGATTCATTTATAATATCATTAATGTCTTCTTTTTTATAAAAACGATTAAATGTTTATAAGAGTCAAAAATTAATTGAATTATTCCATTTTTTAATTCGAAATGCCAGTTATTAGCCAATGAATTTTTGAATATTTTGCTAATATATTCCTGAAAAGTAATTTGTAAATGAAGTTTACTTTACAAACATATAAGCATTGAAATATTGAATAATTATGTAATAATAATTTGATTTAATACCGTAATTTACATGTAGCTTCAGAACATAATTTTGAAATAAATTCAAATTGAGGTGATTATTTGAAGTTTAATGGCGCGTCAACAACTAATGTTCTTAGCGCTTGGATTCAAATCAAGTATTTAAAAAGAACATTTATGCGATTTTTTTGTTCATTATATCAAATTTATTGCACTGTTTTTTTTTTAAAAAAAACCCATTTTGTTTTAAATTATTTTCGTACCTTTTCACACTTGTATGAGATAATATTTATATTACATATTTTAGCTCACATTACATTTTAATTTGCATTTTTAAAATTTAATCCAGATGATTTTTGAAATATTTTTAAACAATTGAATACAAATATATAGTTAATTCTAAAGAAACCGAATCAATAAATGAATAAATACTTTAAATTAATATACTTTTTTAAAAAAAATATCTAGGCGAATCATCTTTTCTGCGATAAAATTAGAGACTTTTTTTATTAATAAATAACAAATACAAATCTTTACCATCGTTGAAAACTATGTATGTGTTATTTTCCAGGCCCATCTTCTTTTAAAGGACAGTCAGAATACCCGTCATTCATCATACCCGTCAAACATATCGCAAAATATTATTTCAGTTGAAATGGAATTTACACATATTCAATATACTGACTAAATATAATAGACTAAGATTATTTTATGAGGTTGAATTTTTGATTTGTAAATTTTGACTGAAAAATATTTTTTGAAGTAATGATATATATGCATTGAGTGATGATAATTTAATTTATATTTTAATTTAATTATATACTGTAGAAAGAAGTACTTTAAATAAAAACTTTTGAAAAATTTAACATTAAAAAATTAAAAATCACGTGACGTATTTTAAAAGTATTCATTATAACATTTTTTGTTAAATCTACCTTTTTTAATGTACTTATAGGATGTTCAATTTAAAATATTTATAAATTATGTTAAAGAATAGAACTGATAAATCTGCAAATCAAATATTTTTTTGTTAATTACCTTAAAATATCACATACAATTCCCTGTCTTCACAAAAAAATATGTTAAGATTTTTACAATTGATAGAAAAACTCTACGTTGTCACAACTACAAAGAATATTATTGCTTTTTAATGAATTTTTTTAGTAGACTACTGCTCACTGAATAAGAGATTGAAGAAAAAATGTATGTGTATGTATATATATATACATATATATGTATATATACATACATAATGCAAACAAATATATGCGATGGTGATTTGAAAAGGTCGTGGCTTAACATATAAGTGGCGGTAATGTTTTTAATATGTGTGACGACTTACAAAGCGATATATATATATATATATATATATATATCTTATACATAACCTCAAAGACTATAATTAATGTGTCATGCACTTTGTTGCAGACAACAATTTAAATAAAGCTCTTTTTGTGCCGTTGATATGGATAAAGTTGAACATCATGCGCTGATACAATTTTTTGTCAAAAAAGACAACACCAACAGAAAGCTTCAATTGGATGAAAAATGTACTGGGTGATAGAGCATCTTCGTATACAACCGTAAAGTAGTGGGCAGCTGAATTTAAATCTAGCCGTGTAAGTTTAGACGACAACCCGCATAGTGAATGTTCGAAAACTGCAACAACAGATGATATCATCATCCACAAAGTGCACGATATTATCTTACAAGATCGACGAATAAAGGTGTCCCAAACTGACAAGGTTCTGGGTGATTCAGATGAACGCGTGTATCACATCCTAACTGAAGAGTTAGGTAAAAAAAAAGCTAACGACAAGATGGGTGGAGCGTTAACTGGCAATTAATTAGAAACGCATTCGAGTACAAATTTTCCAAAGCTATTAGGAGATAGACTGACTTTATCCGGAAATTTGTGACTACAGATGAGACTGATTCACCATTACACACCAGAGTCAAACAACAATCAAAGGAAAAAAAATGGCGATTCTCAGCCATAAAAAGCAAAATCAGTTTTATCCGTTGGAAATGTTATGGCTTCAATTTTTTGGGATGCTAAAGGGATCCTGCTAATTGACTTCTTACCAAAGGATCAAACGATAACGGGAGAGTATTATGCTAAAGTTTTGGATCGACTCGATCAAACAATTCGTGAGAAAAGTTCAGGTTTATTAAAGAAAAAAATCATTTTACATCAGGACAACGCACGTCTCCATATAAATGTTTATCTATGATAAAACTCACTGAATTGAAATACAACTTACTACCACATCCAGCCTATTCTCCAGATTTGGCCTTCTCAGATTTTCATCTGTTCCCCAAACTTAAAAAATCATTAATGATAGGCGATGTTCATCAGATGAAGTACAGACAGCAACAGTGAATCTATATTTTGAATACCGCTAAGAAAAGGATTTTCGGGATGGCATAAAGCACTGGAGCATGGCAGGATGAAGTGCATTGAAGTTCAGGGAGACCATTTTGAGAAATAAAAGTAATTTAAAAACTCAAGTTATACTCTTTCATAGTTAAGCCGTGAACTTTTCGAATCGCCCTCGTGCGTGTGTGTGTGTGCATGAGTGTGTGTGTGTGTGTATATATATATATATGTGTGTGTATATATATATGTGTGTGTATATATATATATATATATATATATATATATATATATATATATATATATATATATATAAAATTGTACATTTATAAGCTATGTGAAAATATGAATTAAAATTTAATAAAAAACATAAATATTCATAATCGTGCAAAACAAAAAAAAATAATTATTTTCACACATTGTTAAGAGATTTACACTTTACATGGTTTTAACGATGTTTTCACATTTAGGGTATTATTAGAATAATTATCATCTGTAGAGCACCAAAATAATTTAAAAAAGTTAAATAACCCACTGACATTCAAAGTGACCACGCATATTCATATTTATTAACAAAAAAAAAGAGCAAATGTATAAAATTACAGCAAAGGTAAGTAGTGATTTGCCCCAGTGCGTATAGAGAATAATATAAAAAAACAGTTGTCTTAATTGTACTGCTGCTGTCGTCACACGAAATGGACATTATAAGCGAAAAATAGGCCAGTCCTTTAATACACTCGAGATAATCATAAAAACCATAACGATTTCTTCACTTAACATCAATTCTGATTTGTCTATATTTAAAGTCGACTTCCCATGATAAGATTGTATTTAAAATTATCTTCTAATGAGATGAAAAAAGAAGTGAATAATTCGGTATCTCTTTTATCGAACTATCAGGTTTTTATGATTTCAAATAAATGTAGTTTACTTTCTTCTTTGAAAAGACTGAGTATTATTCATTAAAACTCATAAGAAAACCTTAAATAAATACTATTTACATACGTACATATATATATATAATTAAATATATATATATATATATATACATATATATGTATATAAACATATATATGTATATATACATATATATGTATATATACATATATATATATATATATATATATAATATATATATATATACATATATATATATATATATATACATATATATACATATATATATATACATATACATATATATATATACATATATATACATATACATATATATACATATATATACATATACATATACATATACATATATATACATATATATATATACACATGCATAAATAAAAAATACGAATAATAAATAATACAGAAATGAAACGAGAACATATACATAGATACATAGATGGGAAGTATAGATTTCATAATGTAGTTTTTATGAGCATAATTCGTTATGGCCTTATTGCGAGATGATTTTTAGATAAGAAATCTTTTCAAATTAGTTCACAGTATCTCAAATAAGAAAATTATAAATAAACATAAAACATTCAATGCGTTGCTGTTTATGTTTTTAGGTTTTTGTCGATGAATTAACAAGTTACATTGAAGTAAATATGTTAAAAAAGATAAGTACCGAGATTAGTGTGTGTGAATAAATAATTTAATTTTTTTATTTCTAAACATGACTAAAGAAAAAATAAAATATAAAGTTTATTAAGATCTTATAAAATCATTTTCGTGTTTCAGTCTCCTTTTGTAAATAAATAATAACCCAGCTGCGTTTTTTAGCATATAATAAATAATAGTTTAAGTTCAAAATTCAAATATCATTTTGATACAGATTTTTATCCGCTTTCGACTTTTTAGTTTTCATTTTTATTTTTCAATAATCGATGTTCAAGACAATTTTATAACTTTTTTGAATATTTTTTTAAACACATTGACAAAATTAATATATTTTAGTGAAATATAATATTTACAGTTAGAATTGATTTAAAATGTCCTTAATTTGATTAATATATTTCATTAATTGAAACTCAGTATCATTAGAAAATAAATTTAAAAAAATAAACGGAATTTATTACTGTAATAATAAATATTTTGAAAGAAACACACGCACACACACATACACACACACATATATATATATATATATATATATATATATACAAATATAAAAAAATATTTGTTAGCACACCTCGTTAGGATAAATCATCCGGTAGTAGGACTTTCAAAAGAAACAAAACCTTTAATTATATTAATTTCCCTTTTCAAACTAATCTTAAATGTTTTTGATAATGCACACTGGATTCATTGCAAGGTTACATTTAACTTTAAGCACAAGACTGAATAATCATTCTCATTTTTTTTATAAAGATCTAATATAATTTTAAACACGTGATCATTCCTATCGTAATATATATATATATATGTATTCATATTCAATTATCACGCTTGAATTTTTTTCACAAAGATCAATCAGCATATTACTCGTAATATTAAGAAATAATAATGGTTTGTTTAATTAAAAAACATAATGAACGCAAATTAAACAGTAAAAAGAAAAGTAGGTAAAAATTATTTTACACTTTTATATATATATATATATATATATATTTGCTACTTATGTAAGAAATATTAAATTATCTTATTTACGACATAGTAATATTATAATTTTATTTTATACTGTATGTTTGATTTGCAGATAAACGTTGTCTTACCCTTTCAGTTTATATGGATATTATTTATCGGGTACTACAAGTCATTGTATATGGCTGAGTATACACTTATAAACACACACACACACATGTATATACATATACATATATATATATATATATATATATATATAGGCATATACATATATATACATATATATATATATATATACATACATATATATATATATATATATATATATAATACTTCATATCATAATACTTCAATAATACTTCATTTCACTAATATGTATAATTTTTATATCTATAAGCTTTATTTTTTCATATTTTCCATAAAAAGTAAATTGATGTTCTTTTCTTTTTTAATATTCTCTCAGTTATTTCATAATAATTTTTAATAGAGCGTAAAAAATTATCTTATGGTATTAGTAATGTACTGATTACATAAATTAATTATTAAATTTATTTATTTTGAATAAGAATGCGTGTTCGAATATTTAAATTATACATTTTATTTTCCATATCATTCAATTCGTACATTTGATCAATGTAATTTCAAATGTTACATTACGTACTTATTTATATATATATATATATATATATATATATATACTTATATTCATATAAATCAAATATGCATCACGGTTTTGTAATTTGTTTATATATAAAATTATATTTTACTATGTCTTAAATTGTGAAGTATGTAGTTATAATTTCACTTAAGTTTTATATCAAATATTTTTAAGTGGCAATTAAAATATTTAGCGCACATTTTTTTTTCATTAATTTTTATTTGCTGTTTTATATATAAAAAATACAAGTTGATGCATTATAAGTATATTTTATGAACAAGAAGGTTAGATTTAATTAGATTTTACTCAAAAATTACTTTAAATTGCAAAGATAAATTAGCAGCAAAAGCATTTTTAACGTTCATTTAAATTATAATAATAAATATTTGAAAATATTATATGCATATTTATAATTTGAAAAAGTTTGATATAAAGAAAAATATAATGTACAAATTATATTAAGAAGCAAATTATATTGTTATGAGCTTCAAAATCTATTTATTAACAAGTTGAAAAATATGTAATATGAAGCTCGTCGAAAGCTCAATATAATCAATTAAATGAATGATACAAATTCATTTGTTAGTACTCAATAGTGGTCATTTTTATTTATATATGTTATTAAAGATTATAAATAAGTACATAATAAAAGTATTTGTTCTTGTGTCAAACTCAGAGTATAGATGATTATGCAACAAATGGAGAAAAAGATGGAAGAAATTAAAATCATACTGAGAAAGGTACGTTATAATTTAAAATTTATTTTTTATTATAAAATATGTTTTTTTTATTTACAAAATTTTTTCTTATGATTTTCTTTAATATCATTTACGAAACAATTTGTTTTTCTAGCGAAAAAGTGTTATTGTCAGAAGAGTGAAATATTTTAGCAACTTTCAGTAAAATATTTTTTTGTTACCTGCAAATAAGTGTTCTTTTGTAAGTATGCTTCCATAATACTAAAAACAATTTTAATTTCATTATTGTATTTTATAGCAAGATTATTTGATATTCAATGTGAAAGAGAATTATTGAAATAATAATTTTTAACGTATAATTGAATGTAAAATTGAGTAATATATTTATTTGTACATTAATGAAAATGCAAAAAAATAAGAGATTATAGAGGTGTACAAAATGTTAATTTAATTACTTCCACCAAATTCAATAAGGTCAAAAACTGTGATCAACATTATTAATTTTATAATAGTATGTGATTATTTGGAAGTTATTTGGAAGTCAAAATAAACTATGACTAAATTTTCATATAAACTCATATGAGAACTTCTTTTCAAAAAATGTTGAAAGCTCATAACGATTTGTTGATTCAAATATTGAATAAATGATCAGATATTGCTCTTCTTTTGATATCCTGATGTGCAACTCGATTTTAATTTCATCAGTATATTAAAATAAACAATCATAATTAATTGAAATTTTAATAAAAGAAAATCTTACGGTTTATTGATTTTTAATTTATTTGTGCATTGATAAGACATAATATTTTAATCAGTTGAGAGAGGTACCATGTAAATATAAAATAATATTATTGTAATATTTTATCATTAAGAAAAAATATCTACAGAATTTCTTAAACAATTTAATATTTTCTTTCTTTTTTTAAGTATCTGTCATATAAGGCTAATAATGTTTGATTTTAAATATTTAGATTGATAACAAGTCTACACACCTTTATGCCTCGATTTCAGCTTGTCGATTCGTACAATATTTCCATTCAAACAGTTTTATTCTGTCGTAAGGTTTAAAGTATCTGTTAAAGTTTGAGTAGGAATCATGGGTACTTAATATTTTATTCATGTGACAAGTTGAAATATTTTTATTTTCAATATATGTTATATATATATTATAAATAAAATTTAAATTTCTGTAAGGAATATATTTTCAAATGTAATAAAATTAAGCACTCTGAACAATTATTTTTAATTGATTACTTACTCATAAATAATTGCCTATAAAAATAATAAAAGAATATTTTAAAACTGAAAATAAAGATTTTAACTGCTTATTTTTTTTAAAAAAATAAGTATATTTTCATAAAAAGATTTTTTACTCCTTTAGGGAACATTATCAGCATTTTCTTGGCGCTCTGACGATGATGACATTTATATTGAAATGTGTATAATTAATAATAAAATGATCAGTAATACATTATTGAATATTATTTATCAGAAAAACATGTCGTTTGTGAAGGAATAAACCATTTATTGTTGAAAGTGAATTCCGTCACAGTGCTTAAAACTGATTTTAATAAGCAGGTGCAATAAATCTATTAATAAATAGAAAAAATCTGTTATCATTAAAAGAATTTATAAAATAAAATTATTGTTTTTCGTATAGTAGAAAAACAAGTATATTCTTCAACTATGAATTTTATTATAAGTAATGTAAAAAAATAGTACTTTTAGTAGAAGGAGGTAAAAAAAAAATGTAATAAAAAAAATATTTTTAATTATAAAAAATTTTCTTTTTATAATTTTATTTGATATTTTAGTCATATATGTTTTTGTATAGCTTATACAGATAAAAAATTAAAACAAATATAAATGTTTTCTTTTTTAAATCAACAAATATTTAAATTACTGTTTAAATCAGTTTACATGACATAAAATCAATTTACCTTCTTACAAAAAAGGTACATTTTATTTAAATCATTAGTTTTCTTTTAAATAAATATCTAATCTAAGAAGTTTTATTCTAATTAAAAATATAATAATCGTCTGTTTTTTACCGATGATTCTGATGGTATACGGTACTGTTTTTTTGGTCATGATAAATCACTTAAATTCTAAGAATATTTTCGGCTTTGAATTGTCCGCAGGTATAATATTCTTGTTAATACGTATTGATTTGTAATCTTATTTACATGCTACCTGAAGATGACTGAAGAGTGGAAACTAGTTATGGATGATAAATACTCAAGAGATTCGTTAAAACTAAGACGAATAATTT
>CM068320.1:11789186-11796686 GCA_034766995.1 Acanthacorydalis orientalis | reverse complement strand
TAAAAACATATATAAAATGCATCACAAGTGTGCATAAAAATTGTTAATTTTTATATCTGGGCTAGTCATTTTAATTAATTTCAAAAAATTGAATGAATTTAAATTAATTTTAGATACAATTTTTTCAAAGTTAACCATAAAAAAATATTTGTAGATGATACAATAAATAATGAAAAAAAAAATTTAAAACTCTAGATGTCCTTAATTTTATGCCTGAATTTAAAAGTTTATACGATTACCACTGAATCTAATTGTAAATATATATTAAAATAATACGAATTTTTAAAATAAATTTAAATTTTAAATTGCAGTGAATACTTAGGACAATTTTTTCAATAAAATTATTATACAAAAAAATATTCTTGTATTAATCTATTTTATAAATGCATCACGTCCGTAGGTAATTTAAAGATAAGTGTGAAAATTATCATATTGAAGTTGTATCATGTTTGTAATAGACGTTAAAATTAAATTTCCTTTCTTAATTATATGGTTTTGAAATAGAAGTACTTCTAATTTGTTATAATATAATAAAAAGGTATACATTTAAGTGAATTTTACATTTTTTTTTAATAAAATTATGTCCATATATAAATATGGGTATGTCTACATTATCATAATATCTCGGATATATTCTTTACTTCAAATTTGTTTATAGGAAAAAATTAATTATGGAGGCTATTTAGGGAAAAAATTTAACTGACATTAATTTTTATGACCATTGTTAATTATATTAATATCTGTAACTAAAAAAAAATGTTTGGATTGAAAATGTTATGAAAGTCTTAATAAAATATTATATTATGATTATTTATGCTTTTACGCACTTGCTTACTATTTTATGCTTATACATTTTAATAATGCTATCAAAGTTAAAGAACTGTACTGATTAGTTGGAGCTTATGATTTATAAATTTATGTTTATTTGCATTTAAATTTTTTTATATTACGTCGGTAGAAAAATAATCGCAATTTATGCACCCATTTGACAAACATTTTTCAATTTCCTAGTTGTTTTCAGTGGTACAGAACTATTGGATAACTAACGCCTAACTTTTGTGCAAGTTATTGAATTGTGCATGGTTCTGATTCAACTATCGTCTTTAGATGGTCGTTGTGAACTAAAAAAGGCGCTCGCGACCTTCTTCATCTTCAAAGCTCTCGTCCCTAGCACGAAATTTTTGGAACCACCATTGTACCGTACGTTCCTTAACAGTACCCACACCCAAAGCATCGTTCAGTTTATGAACAGTTTCTTCTGCTTTACCACCCGTTTTCAACTCATACAAAAAGTTGCTCTTATTTGCTTCTTTCCATTTTTAATTCAATAGCTCAATTTAAAGAAAAATCAACAATAAAACCAAAATCTATGTTACCAAAATACAGACAAATTCTCTTTAAAATGATATTAACATGAATACGATGGAATGAAACATTTATTGAAAAAAATTAATGTTAGAAATCTGAAAACAAAAACCGAAACTATTTTCTTACCAGTTTAATATAATAATTCTAAATATTGTACATATTTATATTATGTTATATATATATATATATATATATATACATATGTATAATTAGATAATTAAATTAGTTGTGTCTGTCACTACGATTCATACTGAAACTTATATTAAATAATATTAATGTATCATATATTATGTTAAGAATAAAATTAATTTCAAGAGATTTTATCAACGACAAGTTACTAATTATAGTCTATTTATTATTAATATATATATATATATATATATATATATATATAAACACTATTATTAAATAAACACTTATTATATGTGTTTATTATTAAATAAACACACACACATATATATATATATATATATATATATATATATATATATATAATAAACACTTTGTTATTGTGTACAATGTAAAGAAAAAAACAATTATATTTAATTTTTAATTGGTTTCAAGTAAAACAGCTACATAAAACTGTTCACATAAATTTAATGTTAAAAAATTAACAATAATAAATTACATTTCTTTTCAAATTATTTTAAGACATATTACTTCAGAATAGATTAGTTAGTATGTAGATTTATGTTGATATTCTATTAGATTAGTAGGAACATAATTGCGGTTTTTGTTTTCTAAAGTTTAATCTTAATTTTTTCAAGGAAAGAATCATTCATCGTGTTCATGTTAATATACTTTGAAACTGCATTTTCCGGTCTGTAATTTGGTAAAATCGACATTGGTTTCATTATTTATTTTGCTCCAAATTGGATTATTGAATTAAAAGTGGAAAAGAAGCAAATAAGAGTAATTTCGTAACGTTTCGGTTCGTAAACTAAACGATGCTTTGGGTGTGGGTACTGTTAAGGGAAGTGTGGTGCAATGGTGGTTCCAAAAATTTCGTGATAGGGACGAGAGCTTTGAAGATGAAGAAGGTCGCAGGAACCCCTTTTCAGTTCATAACGACCGATTCAAGTTGTTGATTGAATCAGGCACAACTGGAAAGTTTGCACAAAATTTAGGCGTTAATCATCTAACAATTCTGAACCACTTAAATTAAAAAATGTATAGGAACTTGAAGGTAATATACAACAAATATTTTTCTACCAATCTTATATATTATCATACTTTTATATTGTATTATTTTAGTTGAAATCTTAAAAATTATGTACTTATATATTTAAGGAGTTCTGTTATTTTTAATAAATATTAGTCTAAGTTAATAAGAATAGAAATGAAAAATTCTAATCGAAATTTAAAAAACGTACTAATAATAACAACTGAAATTCTTTCTTTAATAATAACTTTACATATTAAATATTTAATTCATGTAATATTTACTAAATACTTAAAAATTTCCGAAAAACATAACTGAAATGTAAAAGAATTCATTTATAAAATTTAGTGTGAATGTCCATTTACAATAATAGTATAACTGCTACAAGAGTTAATAAATAGGTATACGTTATCTCTTTATGGAATTTTGACAAAAATTATCATTAAATTTATTTTAGTTTAAAAAAAGTAAATAAAATGACAGAATTATCGTTTTGACTTCATGCACATCTGTCACTCATAGAGATCAAATAATCTGCATGATAATGTAAACTGAAATAAGAACCGTATCAAGTATCTAAAATAATATATGTATGAATAAATATTTATACATTTGAATTTTATAATTGTGACTTCATGATGCCCATTTATTATATTTAGGTATAAATATTTACTAACGGAAAAAATTCGCTTGTTTGCACATCATTTAGGATATGTTTATTATTTGTGAGTAGATAATTTTGTAAAGAATTAGGGAAATTATTTTAAATTATATACTTTCTGTACGAATTCAATGGGCATATCATATATTCATTTAAGTATGTATTATATATCAAATTACTATCCGAAAAACATTTAAACAACGTGTTATATTAAGTTAATCGTCTATATAATTCTTTAATCACTTAGTATAACTTGTCGTTTAGACAACGTTTATCTGTTGCATTTGAATTTCAAATTTGTATCATAAAATTAATATATCTATCATTAAAATTATATATATATATATATATATATATATATATATATATATATACCTGTATTCAAAGAAATACGTCATGTTTTTAAAAATGTATAAAATATACAAACACTTTTTTAATTAAAATGTGTATATTTTCAAGTGTATGCAGTAGTAGATTATGGTTAATTATTAAATTATTGTAAACATGTGTAGAAAATAAACTAAAAAAATAGCAAGAAAATTTTATCAGATTGAAATATTAAATTAATTTATTTCATTAATTTGTATAAACTACAATTCCTTATTTTTATACAAGCGATTCCGTTGATGTACTGACCTATTGGCCTCCCTGTGAATTACATAACTCTATCTTTTTATTTTTGGCTCTTTTACTGTCGATATATAGTTGTAGATAATTCGATTTATTTACAGGTATATTCAGATAGTATAAAAGTTTACATAAGTTGAAAATGAATGTTCATATGATTCACAAGGACCAATAACACGAGGACAATTCTTATTACGTCTATCAAGCTATTACGATAATTCTTATCTTTCATAAAATATATTAATAAATATTAACACCTAATATAGTTTAGTTGATTTTTTTAATAATAAAAATTCATTAATTATTATTAATTTAATTAAAATATTAATAAATATTATAAATTATCCATAAATTCTTCAAAATTTTAAGGCACACTTATTTGTATTCATTTTATGTCTCTGAGGTTTAACTTTAGATATTTTTTATCTCGAAATTTAAACAATATTGTAGTGCAAACACGTGTACACACATACGGATATACTAATCTATACTGAATAATTATTGAATATTTAATTACATATAAGTAGAAAATATCAAAATAATTTAGTTTAATATGCTTTGATTTTTTTAAAAATATACAAATCACTTTTTTTTATTATTTAAATTACATATCATTTGAACTTCAAAGAATATTTTTTTCTAACTATTATATAAATTTTTTTTTTGATATATATGTATATATATATATAAGTTTTTTTATGGTCTTAACAAAAAAAAACTAGGTAGCCTACTTTTGATAAAAGTAAATTTGTTTTATTGGAACTGATATACTTTTTTCACCGAAATTTTATAATATATAACTTTTTTTCTTGTCTGAAAAAGTATAATTATTTTTAGATGCGTATGGAGAACTAACCACTAGACCGTTTTCACCGCAAAACTTATTTGTATTCTAATTATACGTCCTAATAATAATAATAACAGAAAAAGTAATAAAATAGATTTAAATTCGTATAATATTCTTATCCATAACCATTATAGTTCATCAAATTACATTTTTTGATTAATATAATAATAATAATATATTATAGTAGAAAAAAATTGGAAGTATCTGTTTTTTTAACGTCAAATAAAAATGTGTATTTAATTTTACAAATTCTTGATTTTAAATCAATTAAGTAAAAAATATTATGTTAACATTAAATCATTAATAAAATGACTATAAAGTCATCAAGCATACATTAAATATTAATTGAAAAAATTTAGAAAATATTAAATACACTTCTAATTACTATATAATTTTTAAATATTTTTTTGAAGATCCTTCAATATATGTATTTAATTCATCATGTATGTATGTATTTAATTCATGTATATATAATATAAATAATCAATCACACAATAAACAAATAATCTATCAAGGAAAATCTTACTTTCAGAGATTAATTTTTATTTACCATAAAACACACAATGTTTATTCGATACAAAATGTTCAATATTGATCATCTTAATTATTGATTAAAAGATATTTCGAGTCGTATAGTGCAGAAAAAAATAATGGAAATTCATTTATGAAAGTCAATTTAACCACAGCACCAAGAAATATAATAAAAAAAATGTTGGAAGTAAATTTATAATTATTAGTATTTTTACACAATAATATAAACAATACATCATTTCAATGAAATTTAGTTTATATACTACAGATATATAATAAATTATATTAAACAAAATCAAGTTCAAAAATCTGATATAAAAAATATTAAAAACATGATGATTTATAAATCTGGAAATATAGAATTTTATTTGTATTATTTTACTGTGTATAAATATTACTATTTTATTAAAATATCTTATTAAATGTCTAGTGGTTGTATAAATATATTATCTTAATGGCAATAAGAAACAAACTATTACATTTAAATATTTGAACTGTACATACATACATACATATATATATATATATATATATATATATATATATATATATATATATATATATATATATATATATATATATATATATATATATATTAGACCGGTAGGAAAATAATTGTAGTTTTTGTTATGAATTTGAAGATCATAAACTGATATTATTTGTCTATCAACCTAATATATACATAGTTAAAGTAACTTAGGCCAAATAATATAATAGTTTATTAATTAACCAAGGGTAATGAAATGATTATACATTTTGAAATCGATGTGTTGTAGTATTTTGTGTTTTATAATATATTCTAATATTGAAAAAATATAACATAAGGAACATAATGAAATATATATTAAACACCTGTTCACAGCTCGACATACGAAGAAGAAGAAATTAAAATTTATTTTACCAATGATTCTCGGTGCAATTTTAGTCAAATCAATCATCCTTCCAATTGTTCTGAAAGGGCTTGCTGTTCTGTCAACTAAAGCTGTGTTATTGAGTGTTTTAAGTTTAGGTAAGAAATATTTTTTCAATAAGCATTTATGTCTTTTCTCAATTTTTCTACTTTACTAGAAAATTAATTATTTCATAGTATACAAATATAATTTGTAAGATATACGTGAGTAGTTTGATAAGTTTGGTAAATTTCAATGATGTGGGGTCACGAATCATTTTGTAACATCACAACTATCAAGTGTCACTTTTCAAACAAGCCTAGGCGAAAGTTCAGCCAGAAGTGATGCTTTGTTCACGTTCTACAAAAGTTTGAAGCGAGCATTGTACTAGTTGCCGCAGAAATGAAAAAACAAGCATGCCTTTTTGCATTGATTCATCACCGCAGATGAAACATTGATCCACCACTACAGATCCGAGTCGAAGCAGCAATCAATGGTAATGAAAGTGCGCCGAAGAAGGTGAAGGCCGTTTAGTTGGCTGGGAAATTGATGGCCACTGTTTTTTTTTTACAAGGAATCATCCGAATCGACGACTTAACGAAGAGAAAAACGTTAAGAGGCCTATTATGCAACATTCTTGAACCGTTTAAAAGAAGAGCTGAAACAAAAACGGCCCAATTTGAGCACAAAAAAGTACTCTTTCATCAGAACAACGCGTCGTACCACAAATCGACCGTCGCAATGGCAAAATTGCACCAATTAGGCTTCGAATTGATTCCTCGTCCACCCTATTCTCCGGACTTGACCCCGTGCGACATTTTCCTCTTCTCAAATTGGAACATTTGAATCGGTAGGAAGATATTTTTTTGAATGAGGATGTCATCTCACATGAGGACGTCAATGCGTATTTTGTAGTCTCGCTAAACCAAGTGTATAACACTCAATGGAGACTATGTTGAGAAATAAAATCAATTTTTTCTAAAAATAAATGGTGTTATTTTTTACCATACTTACAAACGACCCACGTATATATTTATATTTATATATATATATATATATATATATATATATATATATATATATATATGTGTGTGTGTGTATAAACATAAAGCTAATTATAGATATACTTATATTTATTGTGACTAGTTTTAAATTTTCCCATATTTAACACTTTATATTATTTTATTATATTCTATATTTATGCATTAATTAACTATGCGTTTTTGAATATATATTCAATTATGGTTATTAATTATTCATATTGTCAGATATTTTTATATTTTTTACGTACTAATTCGTTATATATATATATATATACACATACACATAAATACATTAGCATATTATTTTTGAAAGATAATATAATAATTAAAGATAGATTCGTAAATTAGATAATAATCAGAAAAATCGAAAA
>CM068320.1:11484186-11781686 GCA_034766995.1 Acanthacorydalis orientalis | reverse complement strand
ATATATATTTAATTCATTTTTTTGATTGTTAAAAAGTAAATGTAATTAATAATAAACAATATGAAATATAAATTATTAAGAAAATTGAAAAACAAAATAGAGCGAATATTGTATATAATATATATATATATATATATATATATATATATAAATATATATATAAATATATATATAAATATATATATACACACACACAAGTATACTTTATAGTAATTGAAAATTAATGTTGTTAATAACTAATCAGTGTGTGTAAATTTGCCATAAATTAACATTGATAGATAATTGAATGTTTTTTATTCTCGTTATTCTTTATTTGTACATAATACAATCGAGTTGTATTTTTATATTCTATACGCTTTAATTAATTGTGCTAGACTTTCTAAAAAATACTAACGCAGTTAGAAAATTTTGCGTTAAGTAGAAAATTAAATTAAATGAAAACAAAACTCATAAAATTCTATTTATTAAACGTCGCCCTAAATTGCGTAGTCAAACATTTACACAAAAAATAATGAAAACGAATGATTTTATGTTAAGTGTGTGTTTGATAAATGTCTAATATAAACTAACGATATGTCGTTTACTTGAAAGCGTAATGTATGTGTGCATTTAAAATTTGCTTTTAACACTTATATCGTATTTCACATTCAGATTTCAATTATATACTTATAAGATAAAATGGAGAGTTTAAAAAAACTACTTAAATTTTTTGTAGTTGTTTTTTTTTCTAAACGTTATCAAGACGTTTTATTTTCAATAAATATTCATTATTTGTATGTGAATTTATAAGAGGTATAATGTACTTTTTAATGAATTATTTTTATGTTTGAAATTTTTTAAAAGTGGGGTTTATTTTCAATCATGTGACTAAATGAATTAATATGTAACTTTATGTTTTAATACATTAATTCATATGCGATCGACAATATTGAAATAAACAATTAATATATGTAAAGATTTATAACAAGTTTATAAATATATATATACATGTATTATATACTTTTATGTGAATAATATTTTTTAAATTGCATTTTACTCGATACAAAATTCGTTTAAATTTGGAAAAAATGAGTAAAACCATAGGTATTGAAGTGCTGATTCTGAATTATTGTTTTCAGTAGTAATTTATTCGAAGTTTATTAACATTTATTATATTGCTTTCCTGTTACAATTATATATATATATATATATATATATATATTAATATATATATATATAAATATTATATATATATATATATATATATATATATATATAATATTGCTTTCCTGTTCCTTTTTAATATATATTTATAAAGCAATATAATAAATGTTAATAAAATAATTTAATTTACATTGTATTGACATCATATGAGTAAATGATTTGTTTTTCTAGTTGTCTTTATTTTAAACCGGATGATTTATATTAGTCATATGTCAATGTTATCCTACTTACTCACATTGTTCATTTAAATCACTAAAATAATTGTTATTCGTTTATCTTATTTCCTACTTTTTTTGTATCTAAATATTATCACATAATGATATACATTTATATATAAAAATAAGAGTAGTCTGAAAAAATTGGATAAAAATGTATGAGAAAGAATTAAGAGAATGTTGTTAATACAGACATATTAACATTGTGGTACAATTTTAATATATAAAAATAAATATATAATTAAATACAGAAGAGACAATTTATGAGTGGCACAATATATAAATGATTAATAATAGAGCTTAAATTAGTTTTCTTCTTCAGAGAAATTAAATATTAAAATTTATCATTTTCTTAAACAGTAAAAATAAATAAGGCAAATGTACGAAAATATGTTTCATTTTACATTTATGAATCTGTATATAAATTTACTGGAAACCTTTGAAAGACACTCAATATCCATATATATATATATATATATATATATATATATATATATATATTAAATATATTCGATTATAACAGAATTCATTTCATCTTTCAGGCAGCAAGTTTTCTGTTGAATGAAAATCGATTTTTATATGTGTATATATACAACTTTTTATGAGCATTTCAATTACAAACATTTAACAATAATAATGAAATCATTTGTGAATAAAACCATTTTGTTCAGTTGAAATTCAGGTAAACTAAAAAAATATTTTTTAAATATAATTAGTTCTTTCTCTTTTTACACTATATTTATTTCTCCATACTTTTATTTATCATATAAATATTTTTGACTGATCTGATTAAAGATTAGCTATTTACTTCAATATTCTGAAACTATTTTTTCATTTCAAAATATATCCATTTATTAGAAGACTCCAATTCAGAATCTATTATGTAATAAAATTACTAGCTCTTCAAAATAATTACAATTCGAGTTAAGGTTTTCTTGATATATATATATATATATATATATATATATATATATAACGATGTGCTTGTTTTTGAATGAATAATTCAGAGACTTGGGAAAAATATCAGATTAAAAATTATAGGCTGTTTATATAAAGTAAAATGTGTTTTTCTTTTTAGATTTTGTTATGAGAAAATATTTGTTTATATTATACAGATGATTACAAAATAAAAATTCAAAATAAGAAAATAAAAATATAAATATAGTCGACAAATTCTATATACAAACAATTTCTTTACCGTATTCAAGTAAAGTTAAAAAAATTCAAGTTAAGTAAAATCAAGTAGAGTACTGAATGTAGAAGAATTTTAAATTATCAATGAAAAGTTAATTCGTCATTTAATTATTATAGTGCTATGTGAAAAGTATCAAAACGTCTTATTCTATTTATTATCGATGAAATAAAAAAGTACATTGTTGTCATATAGGGAGTAACGATTTAACTATCTTGTTAAATCTACACCCATCGAATTCCGTTTAATGTCAACAAACAAAACAGTAAAATCACTTGGTCCATCATCGACCTACACTTAATTTATTATACAGTACGCGTAATGTACACAACAATATGGAAATCATAATAACATGAATTCGAGATGACAACGGCACCGTTGTGGAAAACGGCACAGTGACACGAATTCTTCTATGGTTACACCCGCCAGGATGTGGCGTTGCTATTGAATATGCAGTGCGTCGTATCGGTAAACACGCACAAGGCTTTGAATACTCCGGATATTTAATTGTGACAATACTATCATCTTTTAGTTGAAAGCAGTTATGAAAATATTCTTAAATTTTCAGCGAGAAGACTTACAGATTTTATTTGCTGAAGAGTTATTGGATTTTTACAAGATTAGTCTAATGGTATATTGAAAAAGGTAATATTTTCAAATACTGTGAATTTAACAAAATTGAACGTATCATTAAGAGTAAAATGTTAAATAATCAATTCATCTTTTAATGTAATCTAACAAATAAAAAATAAAGAACTATACTTTAAATTTCTTGTTATAGTGTAAAGTTTATTATCAATCATTTGATTTGTGATGAAATCTCAGAGTAGTAAATTCATAGGTTAAAAATTAAATACACTGAGCTCTAAAAAGTTTTAACCATCAAAGCGTTTTTTACCATTTAACCAGTGTAATTATTTATATTTTAATAATTTAATCTTTATGAATAATTATTATTTGTATGGTTATTTCAATTATATTTAAGTGTCTTAAATCATTTTATTTTTGATATTAATATATTTTATTAAATAGCATTTAATTTTCTGTTGTATTTATTTCAGAAATTTGATTATATCGATTTTAAGTGTCTTAAATTAATTTTAGTAGGTTTTTAATTATTTGTTTTAGAAACAATGTTCAATATTTCTTTACGTACTTACTAAATAAATAAAATATTATTTTTTTAGCAAACGGGTTTAAGTTTTAATAATTTAATATTTCTGAATTATTATTTTTGATTGTTATTTTAAATATATTTTGGTTTATTATAAATAAAAAATAATCTATTGTGGACATTTTATATCTACAACCTAAAAATGATGTTACAAATATACTAGTTATATATATATATATATATATATATATATATATATATATATATATATATACACACATTCGAATTAATATATATTATATCAATGGCAGAATTTTCACAAAACTTTAATAACTTATTAACAAATAATATAAATAAATATATAATTGAAACTGATTTAACCAATAAAAAACATGTATACTTAATATAACAATTTTCCATTTCGTTGTGAGTTGAACTATATCATTGTTTCATAATTAAAACAGCGTTTTCACATTATAATTTTCAAAAAATATATAAACGTTTATATATAAATTTAAACTAGAAATTTAGTATTGTATGAATTTATACTCAAATGTATATCTAGTTGCATACAATTATATTAATATATATATATATATATATATATATATATATATATATATATATATGCACATTAATAAATACAAAGAAATGTTTTCAAATATATATAATATTCATATGAGAACTTTTCATTGTGTTGATATTACTATATTTTTTTAAATAGCATTGAATTTCCTAGTGTATTTTTTTCAGAACTTTGATTAGATCGGTTTTAAGTGTCTTAAACTAATTTTAGTAGGTTTTTAATTATTTGTTTACAGAAAATATTTTCAGTATTTTTTTTACATATTCACTCAGTAAATAAATTGTTATTTTTTTAGCAAATGGTTTCACTTTTAAACTTTTAAAGATATCAAAAATTATTTGTATATATATATATATATATGTATGTATATATATATATATATATATATATTTATATATATACATAATTTTTTTAATAATTAATTATCAGAGAATTTACTTTTAAGCACTTTTGTGTGGAAGTTTGATTTATGTTACAATTTGTATAAATATATTTCAAAAGATATGCATGATTATCAAAATATGTTTCAAGAATATAAGTTTAATATTTACTTTGCATTATTTCATTTTTTAATAATATGTGTAAAATCTTGTAGAGTAAAATGATGAGTAAAATCTTGAGTATGAGTTAAATCTTCAATTGAAATTCAAAAAATTATCAAATGTTTATTTGCAACTATTCGATATTATATTATTTCAAATGTTTCTTCAATATTGATATATCCTATTAATTTAAAATTCCGAAACTTTAATGAGTTAAATAATAAAATATAATAAAACAGAGTAATATATACACGTTTTTTATTCTGCTTGTTTTTATTGAAATATTTCATTATTACAATATATTTTGATTTATTGCTTTCATTAGTTTTTAAACTAAAACTATTTAAAATTTAATATATTTATTAAATTAATTTTAATTATTTGAGAGTTCTTGGTAGAATTTAAGGACATTTCTGGAGTCAGTACTTTAAAATAAATTAGTTTGATAAAAATCGCATTCATTAAAATGAAACTTATACATTTTACAGAGCTCTAATGGGACAACATACACACACGCATGTATATGTATGTATATATATATATATATAAAAATGTATATGTATACAATACTCATTGATATAATTACACTTATATGCCAATACCTTTTAAAATTTAGAATGCTTTTTTGATATTTGTATTACTAAAACGCTAATAATTTCAAGAATTTTAAGTAAGCATTCTTATAATTTAATTTTAGTGACAAAAAAGGTTGAGTTTTATTTGAATTTCAATGGAAACATTTTTTTATTTTAATTTATTTAGATTAATATACCTTGTATTATAAAGTACTTATTTTTCGAAAGTGACTATGTTTTATTCGTGTTATTTTAGAATGTTTTATGATTTAACCTTTGAAGATATTGTTAACAATGGTTTACTTTACTAAAAGATATTATATATGTCACAAACTTAGACTGGAACTTATTAGATGATACTTTAGCCTCATTTAAATGTAACTAATATAGCTGTTAATTTTACTCTCCCTCTCTATCTGCTCTATCTATCTATCTATTTATATATCTATCTATTTATATATGTGTATATATATATATATATATATATATATATATATATATATACTCGCATATGATCTTACGGATATTAATTCCTAAAGTGATTGTTGTATTTCTAATTAACTGCAATTTCTTGAGTAGTCTGATGATCCTCAGTCAACTCGTTGCTTTCTGCATCCTAGGTCATTGTCTTATGAAGTAGTTTATCTGTTTTGAGAAATAATTCTCGCTTCATGGGAAAGAAAATTATTCTCAAAGATTTTCTACCCTTCAAAAAGAGTGTTAGTATTACAGATAAATCTGAATATATTGGAATTTAGAGGCTTGAAATGTTTCGTTTAGTTATTGTTTACGACAGAAAGGAATATCATTAGTAGGAAATTTTCCAACTTCTCCCATAATATGTAAATTTCTCTCTCAAACTTATACATACATATATATATATATATATATATATATATATATATATATATATATGTATATATATATGTAAATATATATATATACATACATGTGCATATATATATATATATATATAATCTTGAGTACTGAATTACATACGATTAGAAATTGTTAATGGTCAACAAAACTCAATAGTTTTTTAAAAGAAGATTTTTTATAATAATTGTACGATGATTTTTTTTATTTTAAACGAAGAATGTTTATCATAGTTTATAGAATATAAATAAATATTGTACTAGTATATTTTATAAATTGTTATAAGGCAGCTGATAATTATAGTAAACTAAGTAATAGTGGTAAAGTAAGTAAAAAATTAAGTAATGTAATATATTTTTATTTTTAATGTTTGAATATGAAAAGAAACATAGCTACTATAATTATAGTTATTAAATATAATCAATTACGTAACGGTTGACAATTATGATTATTAATAGTTTTTTAATTTTATACTACATATAAATTCATTATTAAAGAAAATGAAAGAGAACCCTATTCCTTTACAATATAACATATGTTTCATTTGTTAAAATTCTCTAATATTCGAGAAAAAATATTAATCGGGTATGAAATAAGAGGTTTATTATTGTATTATCTGTACTAGATATTTTAAATAATTTTGATTTTAATTAAAAGTATAATAATTTTTTTGCTGTGAAAAGTTTTTAAATTATTTAAAAGGATTTTTATATAAAGATTAAAAATGAACAAACATTTTATAGAATTCAATTATCTTTATACTTATAACTAGATTTAAATTAAACAGTAATATGTTTTTAATTTCAGATAAAATATTCGCATATTCAATAATTATAATAAAGTGAAACTTAAATGACTACTTAATTATGTAAAGTAATAATATGTATGTGTGAATTTTAAAATCTTATATAATATTTTTTTTAGAAATGCATCGAAACGAAAATGAATACGTTTTACGATTATAAAGCACTTTATTATGCAGAAAAGTGAATGCAAACAACAAATTGACGTCAAACATTAATACAAGTAGTAATATCAAAATGAACTAAAAGTTGACAGTAATAATATTTGTATATTAAATTATTTAGGTGTTAAATAATTTGTGGCTTCAATATATTAAATATACATTTACACATTGATCTACATGTTATAAATTTAAATATTTGATTAAATATAAAAAAAAAACATATTTGAAAGTCGTCAATTAAAAAAATGAACTTGTGTATTTACTGGTCGAATCATTTGTTTAAACAATATATTAAAGGTGTGTTATACGGATTTTTTGAAGCAAAGTAATATAAAAAAAATTGTATTTACAGATGAATAAATGTGTTTGTATACATATATATACATATATATACATATATATATATATATATATATATATATATATATATCAATTGTAACTAAAAAAATATTTTTATCTTTGTAACAAATACTGTTTAAATTAATGTGTTAATGAGAAGGAATTATGTTAAAATTAAGAATAATGTTTATATTTTATACATGTTTGATAAGTAATTTCTTGTCTCCAGTACTATTATATATATATATATATATATATATTTATATTAAGGGTCTTCGCCCCCTGCTCACTGCGTTGACCAAACTCCTAGGCTTACTACGCTCGCTCATTAGTTAATTATCAGCCTATATATGAAACGAATGAAATAATAACTATATTTTTTTAAACTCGTTATGTCCATATAATGATTATCACATATATATCGCAACTTAATCAATTTATATATATGTAGTATATCTATAAAAACACCGAAGATATATTCTTTTTTGTAACATTGTTGGTTTTTGTGGATAATTTTGATTATATATATATACATACACACAATATTTTTATATACTTTGATTTTATTTCTTTAATTATAAACTAAATGAAAGAGAAACATTTAATTTTACTCGAAACACTTTACATATTGAAGAGTGATTTATAAATTTTTTACATAAATAAAAATGTTTATAAAAATAAAATGATAAAATCTGATTTCAAATTCAATAGTGTTGTAATAACCTCACCTAAATGTGGTTTATAATGTAATTTATTTACATATCAATGAAACAATATAAGAAATACATTTTATTTTATCCTAAATTATAAAAATTGACAGTCTTTTAAATAACAATTTCAAACAACTTTTCTTATAGACTTTTATTTATAAATTCTGTTTTTATTATTTTTTATTATTAAGTCAATTATTATTATTTTTTCTTAGCACATTAAATTGTAATATGTATTTATAAATTAAATTGTAATTATAATTTTCTTAATTTAGTATATTGTATATTTTTGTATATATATATATATACATATATACACATACATATATATATATATATATATATATATATATATATATATAAACATATATATATATATATATATATATATATATATAAACATATATATATATATATATATAAACATATATATATATATATATAAACATATATGTATGTATATAATACACATATATATATATATATATATATATATATATATATATATATATAACGACATATATATATATATATATATAAACATATATATATATATATATATAAAGATATATATATATATAAACATATATATATATATATATATATATATATATATACACATACACCATATTTATATTATATATATATATATATATTAACATATATATATATATATATATATATATATATATATATATATACACATATATGTTGAAACCAGCAGCTAGTTCATATGTATATAGCAGCTATGTATATTTAAAATATTTATAACAAAATATAAAAAAATCTTTGAATGATTATTTTCAATTTTTATTATTATTAAGTATATACATATGTATATGTATATGTATATATATATATATGTATATATATATATATATATATATACATATATATATATACATATATAATGTTATTACTTTGTAAAACCTGGCAAGAGATATTCATACACATGTTTGCTCTAGAAACTGCAAATGAAATAGTTTCCGTATCTCATATAAGATACATGTATTATTCGATTTCTGTTACGAATAATTTGTCACGCGTTACAATTGTATTTAAATTATTAAATTAGTTGATGAATCATTTGACGAAAAAGGATCTGGTGTCCATTGTTATCTGCAACCTACTCTTGTTTATAGATCGTATGAATTTATTATATTTGACCGAAATTAATCTCAGATGAATATGGATATGTTAGAATATAAATAATAATAACATCAACAGATGATTCAAATATTTAAATGAATTATAGTAAACAGTTGAATTTATTATTATATCTCTGATTATAAATACGTTACGACCATAACAATGTAGTTCAAATTTAGATGTGCTTTTTATGAAATAATGCATACGTACATATATACTTTATGTATGTATGTATATATATATATATATAATATATATATATATATATATATAATATATTTCAATGTTGTTATGTATGTATGTGTATACATTGTTTGCACATTGGTATGTATGGAGATAAATGAAAAGAAAACAATCTTCAATTTTGATTGAAGTTAATGAATAAATATGAACGGAATACCTTCTTAGTTGTGAGAATTTCAATATTTTTAACTTTTAATATATTTAATATTAATCAGTTAATCAGACATGATATATTGATTTTAAATTGAATATCAAAATTAATATATTTTTAATAATGAATTATTAAGAGTAATTATTTTAGTACATGTGATTAAGACAGAAGTATTTAGAATAAATACTCAATTTCTGACAATAAGACATTTTTTTTACTATTCCCTTTCTATAACCTATTTTTACAAGTTTTCACTGAAGAACGTAGTTGCTTCAGCAGCAGAAATATAGTTCTTTTAAGGCATTAACATCTCTATGAAAAATTGTAAATTCTCACAATGGCTGTATAATTTAGTTTTAAGCAGTACTAAAGAAAGTTATTCTTTGATTAAATTCTGCACATGCTACATACATCATACTACTTCTGAACATGCTGCACATTTGCATGTTTTCTTCTTTGAATTGTTCCATCGCGTTCTTCAAATATTTTATTTGGGATACTCCAACTTAAAAATGTGTTTAAGACGAATCGTGTTGCTTTTGTTTAAATTATATATACATATATATATATATATATATATATATATATATATATATATATATATATATATATATATTATAAAATATTACTCCTTGCATTCGCATATTATGTAAATAATTTATTAATTTATTTACATATTTTCGACTTCTGACGGAGTTGAATTTATTTTTAGAATAATTTGATATGATATTAATATTTGTTTTTTTTTTGGATTGATAAACTGACTATTCATTTGACAAGTAAAACAATTACAACTGAAAGATTTCATTCTGTTGTAAATGTAGAAATAATGTGAGTTAACATTCTGTTTTAAATACAGGAATACAATCTTGAATGAAATTACAATCAGCCACCTTCGATTAGTTATTAACTTTTGTATATATGTTTGCAACAATAGTCTAAAATGGTGAGTTGCGATAGGTACAGACCCGTAGTCAGACCGTCATATTAGAGGCCGTAGACTTTTTTAAAATCAAAATGGTTTAACCTCATACCTAGAACCAAATCTATATACAAAACCCAGTTATTTTGGAAAATTTTAGTATTAAAAAAGAAGTACATAATTCATCTTATGTAATTAATTGAGTTATTATAATGTAATAATTTATTAAAACAAATTACAACTCTTTAAAAATTACAATGAAGGTTTTCTCGATTTAAGGTAATAATTTAATATAATTATAATTTCAGCGTTGTCGGTGGAAGTGCGCTTTTTCACACCTAGAAACGTTTTTCATCAAGGTAAACCTATTATGAAGATTCTTCCAATGATTCTCAAATCTCCTAAATCGAAGATTTTGTTAGGATGAGAGGACGGAGCAACCAGAGGAGCAATATCCCCCCTGTCCTACTTGATAACGGGCCTGGATAAGAAAGAGTTTGATTTAGAAAAAAATATTAACGTTAAGGAAACTGATTTATTGTAATTTAATATTTTATTAATTTAATAATAACGTGTTGTTTATGAATGAAATTTACATCTATATATATATATATATATTTACATACATATATATATATATACATATATATATATATTTACATATATATATATATATATATATTTACATATATATATATATATATTTATATATATATATATATATATATATATATTTACACACACACACACATATATATATATATATATATATATATATATATATATTTATATACACACATTTTTGTGATTTTTATGTTCATATATTGAAACTTATGTTATCTAAAAATAAATATTTCCAATTTAACATTTATATCATGATTCTTTTTAAAACATGTATTATTCAGTACATGCCGTTTTTCAATTTAGTGGCATTATTTAACATTTACCAATTTTATTAGTTAACATTGGTGTTCTATTTTGATAAGAATGTAAACTGTATGTCTAAAATATAAATGATCTACATGCACAATTAATTATAAATGAAGTAATTGAATATGTTAAACATTTTTGTAAAATATTTTCTTAGTTTATTAATATGGTTGCGACCTAAAAAGATGAAAATTAAAAATTTTTAAGAATGTCGATATTATTATGATAAATATATCCTTTTATATTGTGATTAATATTTTAAAAAAAGTGATTATATATGATTAGCTTACAAAATCATAGTACAGTGTAAAAATATTTAGCATATTTTGAATACTTTACACATTAAATAAGAAAAAAAACGTGTGTATAGAAGCCCATCCTTAGTCTAGATATGAAAGCCATTTAACATGTCAACTAAATTTACAAATTGTTTTACAGATAAATCCATTGTTTACTTAGCCTGTCCGAAAACACTTGTTTGAAAATGTGTTTTTTTAACCACAAGAGAGCATTTATATTCTAAATAATTTAATTTTTTGCGGAGCATGAACAGTTATTCGAAATAATATATGTACGAATAAAATAGTTTCGTTTTTATTTCCTAGAACGTATTCGACTTTTACGAGCTTTCTTTGAATTTTAAAAATTGTATTCATAAATTAGAAATTTGATTCTATTATTCAGATTAATTTATTTCTAAAGACTAAGTTAAAACAAAATGATTAAATATTTATTATTTTAAAATCGAATGTATAGTTCAATTAGTTACTTCAAATTATTATTTATTTATCCACCACGATTTATTTATTAAAATTAATTATTTTTACTGTAAAAATTTAAAAAAAATACGTATCTATATTAATTTAAATTTCACGTTTAAGATTGTTGTTGAAGTACATTTTTCCATTCTTATTTATTGTCTTATTTATTTATTTGTAAATTAAACACTACTATTTACACATTTACAAAAGGTGCATATTTTAAGAAATGTTATACATTCTTAAGAGAAAATTTCAATAAAAGTTAGATAATTTAAAAGAATAATTAGTAAAATACAATTAATGGCATTCTTCGGTTTGTAATCTTTGTTTACTTATATCGGTATCTGATAGTGAATATACAGTTATGAGAAATTCAAAGAAAATGTGTCATTAATTTTGAGTAGCTGTGAAATTTGCAATGAATAAGCGTAGCATAGATTTAAATTACTAATTTCTTATTTAATTTATTTTATAATGCTCTTAGCAACGAAACATGTAAAATGCTTTACTAAAAACAATCCCTCTTTGAATGAAAAATACTTTCACAGCAGTTTACCACGTTCGTCTCTGTTTTTATTGTTTTACATAAATTATAATATAATTAATAATTGTTTATTGGTAATGAACTTTGATTCAGTAAGTGAGGTACACATTTTCTTTAAATAAATAAATGTTTGGAAAAATATTAGATTTAATTTATAACAATACAATATTTGGTTTGATACTTAGAGATAAAATTAATATTTGAATAATAATTTAATTTTTAAACAACTAGCATTAAAAACTATTTCATATTTTTTAATTCAATTTCATTTAAATTTAAAATTACTTTTAAGAAATTCTCTTTAGTTATTTTGATGTACAATTTTGTAAATAAACCTTTTTTCTATTATTATTCCTGTTTGATTATTTTAAAATTATTTTCAAAATTTTATATTAGATTAGTTCGAAACGTTCTATTAGAGTGATTCTAAGACTTTGTATTTCAACTTATGTTTTGAAGATTTTTATTCGTTTTTCAATTAAGTAAGCATGTTTTCTTTAAACTCAAACATTATTTATATCAATACATACTACATTTAGTTTGAATAAATTTACTTTTCCATGAGTTGTAATTTTAATTTAACTCAATTCTAAGATTAATTGACTGATTTGTATATACAAAGAAATATTTGATTAGGAATTTTCTTTGATCTTCTAGTATTAAATAATTAAAAATAAGTAAACTATAATAGTATATTATAATTATCACTTCGAATAAATTATATGTGTACTTCTGAAGTTAGTAATTTATTTATTTTTAGAGGTTTTAAATAGAATAGTAAGAGAAATAGTTTTTTTAAAAATTGTAATTTTAAAATATAGTTTTTGTATGAAAATACATAAATCTTATAATATTCAAATAAATAACTTATTGTTTGTATTTTTGGTGGATTTATGTATTTAGAATAACAATTAAGTTACAAAATGTACTTGTTTGCTTTTTAAGTTATTTATTGTTTAAGTTTAATTGTTTTATTAACATTGATAGTTACAGTTTTTTGATAATTTTTTAACAAAGACATACACAATATTTTCTTATAATAAAAATACTGTACTTTTTCGAAAAAGCTGCAAAAATTTATTAAACCCTTTTAATGCTTTTGATGTAAATATAAAATATTATTTCATATTTAGTGTATAAAACTATTATATAAATATATTTTTTTTATATACATACATATATATATATACATATATATATATATATATATATATTTATATATATATACATACAGACTTCTTTTAATCAAAATGATTCAGTATTTCGATTTTGAACTCATTTACAAAGTATTATCATAATTTCAATTTATTTTCTGATTTCTAGTAATTTTATTTATTGTCTTAGTCAATAATGTCTATTATACATTTTTTGTTCAGATCTGTTAGGTCTATTTCTATTTTAAACTCTATGCTCTTCATGTTATTATGTATTAGTTATAACTCTTGTTTTATTATTAATTCAATTTATTTTGTATGTCTTTTTATTAGGATATCTAAAGGATAATTATGATAATATCAATTGATACACATATCCACAAAAAGGGTAGTTAAATTTTTCATAATAATATTTTTAACTCTACAATAATTTAATTTTAGGAATACATTTATTACTGGTCTACAAATAGACTTTTTTGGTAATAAATGTTCAATAGTTGATTTCTGGCTATTTTAATTGTTGCTTATATGGATTTCGATATCAATTCCACAAGAGAGCAGTAAGTGACATAATATATTTCTTCCCCTCTTTAATAATAAAACTAAATGAAGCCCAAAATCAACAAAAGTGAACATTGTATATTCTTTTAGAATTACTGAAAGAGATTATTTTTTATGAAAAAAACATTATTATACATATACAACTTAAATACACATCTCTAATTTTTTTTATCAAAAACAATGAACTAAAATGGAGAAAATAAACGCGATTCTCTTAGATAACTAATATTTTGGAGTTATATTTCGATGATAAAGTCTAATAACTACATAGTGTTATACAAACATGATAACCTACTTACAGACTCTTCAGTTTTCTTATTTATTCGTCTTCAAAATGTAAATGTAAATTCTGAACTGATGCTTCTTTTTCAATATTTTATCATAGATGTTAAATAAAAATATTTTTTTTATAAAAATGTTTTATATTGTTCTAGTGATTTTGATCTTTTTGAATTATACGACGTTTTTATATTTTACGATTAATTTTGGTACTTGCACCAAGAACAAGTATTACTCAAAGATAATATAAAATTAATATAATAAAACTACTTGAAGATGATACAAATGATGCTAAAAATAGACATAAAAAACCATCTGACTTAAAAGGATCAAAATAATTCATTGACGTTATTGTACAATTAATGTTTAAACACAATTATATCTTTGATATATACCGCCTACAAAGAATACTGTCATTTATATTAAAAATAGTTATTTTTTTTAAATATCATTTCGAATTAAAAGAAAAACTGTAATTTGTGGCGTGTATTTAGATGTAGTAAGAAAAATTAATTAAGATCCTCTGTCTTTTTCTAGAGTATTTTTACAAATTATATACATTTTTAATAAACAATGTTCATTTAATTTCGAATAGAACATTAGATTTTTAAATTTAGTTTATTCATGTATCTAGGTTAACATTTAATTTGGTTATATAAAATATCGATTAATATGATAACATATTATTAGATTATTATTTTATTCTATATTTTACTTTTCGCGGAAAAAATTAAATGAAAATTTAATATTCTTTTTGAAATTTTAAAGTGTATTTTGAATTGATTGCTTTAAAAACAACTATTTTTAAATAAAAATATTCAATATATATATATATATATATGTAAATACTTTTGTTTTGTTAAGTGTTAAAAAGTTGTACCGATAATTAAACACTTAACTGAATTGCGATGTTCTGTTCATGTAAAAATGAAACAAAAACAATTATATACACACACACACATATATATATATATATATATATATATATGTACATACACATTAATACATATATACTTATATGCAAGAATAAGACTAAAGATTTATGCATACCTTGTTTGTATTGAAAATAAATGCAATTTTATGTAAGAAACTGTAATCCAATATAGAATATTGTGTGCTTTGTGCATGCACATATAATATTAGTGTATGTAAAACAACAATTCAATTTTATTAATACAAAAACTGAAGTGGAATTGGTTTAAAACGAAGGCGAGAAACAAACTTCTAAAATAATGAGAACTCACCTCATTTCCATTGGTTTTAAATTATGTTAAAGAAGTATTATAATACGTGTTTAGAAATAATAATAATTATTAGCGCGATTCTATCTAAAATAAATAAAACAAGTATCTCAAAATCAACGTCTCGAGTTCTAATCGTCGTCGCAATGGTCATTTTGACTATTCTTATAGAAATTTGTATAAATTAAATGATTTTTAGGCAAATAGACTAAGTATACAACTTTTACAGTGGGTCATGTTTAACAAGGTTGGGCTCAACACTTATGTTAATGTTTTCAGTACATAAAGACCATTAGATGTAAATATCGTTACAATGCGTACACATACTGATTATGTGAACTGAGAAGAAATATTAGGTCATATTTATGATTAAGAATGAGATGACATCAATTGTACTCGCAATTCAGTTTCTCCCGCGGAAGAAAAAAATATGACAGGTGGGGATTTAAATCGTGTTGTATTTTGTATTTCATGAAATATATAAAAGGGGTTCACTTGACATTTAAAATCATAGTGGTGTGTGACAAATTGAGTGAAACTATTAAAAAAAATTCAACAATTACTTCTATTCGCCATGAAGCCTGTGTTAATCGTACTTAGTGCCTTATTAGTTTTTTCTCAAGCGGTATGTAACTTTGGATTATTCATACTTGATTAGCGGACCACGTGCGTGTATCGTCAAACGTGTTTAAAACATTGCAATTGTGCTTCAGAAAGTTTTAATCATTTATTCTTCGTTTCATTTTTTAAATCTTCAAATTTAATGAAAAATGTTTACTTAAACTATTTCAAATATTTACTTACATTCCTTATTTGCTCATAAACAATGATATATATATATATATATATATATATATATATATATATATATATATATAATATTGATAAGAACAAAAATAAAATAAAACTTTATAAATATTTTAGAAACTGTGAATATTTATTTTGAACAAAAAATTTCAAATAAAAATTTTATAAGTTGATAAAACCATTTTACAATAAAATTTAAAAGTTGTGATTGTTACACATACAGCATACACGCACATGTACACACATACACACACATACATATATATACATATATATACATATATATACATATATATACATATATATACATATATATACATATATATATATATATATATATATATATATATATATATATATATATATAAACAAATATGCATAAATAGTTTGCCTTTTGGCAAAACATTGGTTTATTTTCATAATAAATTGAAAACAATATTGAAACAAAATTGATTAACAATAAATAATAATTCATGTTATTTAAATAATATGTAAATAATAGCCATTCTGCAACTATATAATGTTTATACAAATGTACTTTATAGGACTAGAATTTATTTTATTTCATATAATTTCTAAAATAAGAATTAAAATAAATTAAACTGTGTTCAATTACAGACATCAACATATTACATTTGATTTAAATCGTTATGTGATTTATTATAAATTTGTTTTAAATAATGTCCATAATTGTATTGTGTTTTAAAACATGATGTATATTTTAGAATTCAATTTTTAATAATTAGATTTATCAAAAATATAATAAACTTAAATTAAATAAAATATGCTGAATAATTATTTTTCAAAATTTTAGTTGGAAGATAATTGATACATTAATAAAATATTATATGGTTCGTTTGTTCTCAAATTTAGATAGACTAATTAGAAATTTAAGCTGATACACATTTTAGTATGACCACATTTCATATTAAAAAAAAACTTATATATTTATTTTTTAAAAAAATATTTATATATATATATATACTTATTCGTTAAAAATATATTTATATATATATTTGTTCATTAAATATTCATAAATATTTGAGATTAAAAATATATACATTTTTCATTAAACATTCGTTTTTATTATTATTATATATATATATATATATATATATATATATATTTATATTCAAATTTTATTTAATTAGTAGAATGAGAACTAACAGCGGTTATGAGTATATTTCATTTAATTTACCTTTTAATAATTGATCAGTATTTTTTCTGATACAGATTTGATATGTTATGATGTAATAGTAATAATTTTTGGAACTCAAACTGATAAAAACTATTCTATAAGAATTTTAACCATGTCAGTATGGGGGATTAATATTAAAATGCTTAACTTGAGCATTAAATTTACATTGAATTTTAAAACAATGCATATAAGATATAAAAATGAGATGAAATTAAAAAAAAAATTTTTATTTCTTAAATTTTATTATACAGCGATTTAATATTTATAAGTATTACTTTTAAATTTAATTTCATTACGATTATTTTTTTTATATTTATATTTATATATATATATATATATATATATATATGTAAATAACTCACTTATTTTTTTCAATAGTGAAATAATTGAAAATTGTGTTTTTATAATATATTAGTATATTCATCAGAATTACTTTACTTCAGCGCCTTGAAGATGATGAATAGTCGTCTAAATGCATAGAAGCAATAATGAAAAATGATCAGTAATGATTTATTACACGATGATTGATTAACAAACTTTTTTGTTTTCTAGGATCAATTTATGTCAATATTATAAGAAAAATATAAAAAATCATTTATGTAAATATTAGTATATTTTGATAGAGGGCATCATTTCAAAGTTTTGTATACTGTACAGGTCTCTTGAATTTGATAGTATTGCTATCAAAAGATGCATTAATTAAATAATATATATATATATATATATATATATATATATATATATATATATACACGAGAGAAAGAGAGCAATATATAAAATATTGCGTTCGTACTATATTGATTCGTTTTTACAACTGCATTATTTTTTGGATCTTAAATAGATACATTCACAATTACATTATATAACATATATATATATATATATATATATATATACATTCATACATATATTTTGTGAGAGTGAGTGTGTTAATAATCACATATTTCACAACAATCTATTGACAAATATTATTACTATCATAGTAAAAATATGTTTTTTTTAATTAAAATATTAAATGACGTTAAAAATCTCATAATTATGTAAATAAATAATTGAAAACTGAATATATATTTTTTGAGAAATTATTTACGTAAATAATATTATTATATGAAAACTTCATAAGTATGAATCGCTAAAATTTTTTATTGAAAAATAAGTGGTATAACTGAGTAAGAACTGAAAATCATTAAAAAAAAAACAAAGTTTAAAATAAAGATTGAACACAGAATTCGACAATTTTTTTTAGAAGTCCAAGTATACACGCATATCCACACTTATGAATGACATGAATTAACAATATTTTTATTAAAATATTTTTTTTTTGATTTTGTGATGAAAAAATAATTAATATATAAAAGTCGATATCTTTAGCCACTAAATTATGATAGGAATGACGAGGGTTTAATTAATATCATGAACGTATTTTGTGAGTTTTGAATGTTTCTTATATGGTGTTTTATAGTATGAAATTTATTATTTCACATTTTATTTAATCTGCAAATTTATTCATACTTCAAAAGTTATAAAGAGAAAAGAGAACTCCATTGAAAACTAATATACACACACACACACAAATATATATATATATATATATTAAAATATTTTTTTATAGGTACCTTCTCCACAAAGTTTCAACAATGACGTCACACCACCAATAGAATCTACATGGATGAGAATTGGCCGAGAATTTGCAAAATGTATGTATACCGTTGATGATGCTGTTAACTGTGTTGCACTGAAGGGTGTTACAGCACTTCAACGAGCTGCACGTCAACAAAGTATTGAGATTTTACCTGGTGTTGCCTTAGTTAGGTATGTAATATAAAAAATGCATAAATAGTTTTGATGTATCAGTAAAAATATTTCACAATTTTATATATATATATATATATATATAATATCATGTACTGTTGGAAAATATACAAACTACATTTATAATTAAAAACAATGAAAAAGATAGTTTTTAAAATTAAAAAAATAAAAATAAATTTTTAAATGTTAATTTTTTAATAATATTATCATTTCACTTAAATCGGATTTTTATAAATGATCAGATTTTGTAATTATGGTGACACTTTTTTTAAATTTAATATTCTCCCTGAAAAATAGATATTAATAAAATAATATCTGTTTGAAAGCAATTCGTGTAAGACATATAATATAATGTCATTGATTTATAAGAAAACTAAAACACAAATTAATTTATATTCAAAATTATAACAAAAAATTATTGGATTTTAATTACAGAATTTTACCAATATGAACATTATTATGTATTAATTATAATAGTAAACAACATTATTCGTTAGCAAATCTTTTATTTGCAAATAATAGTTTTTGTATGGACACTATTGTTATCTAATGTTGTTTTTGTCATACTCTTCATGAATAAAGACTAAACTAAAAACTTTTGCCATTATGTGTAATTGGAATTACCTACATTGTTCTCTAATATCGTAAGTGAATAATATTTAAATTAGCATTGGCCTGGGATACGATGAATATTTTTTACGTTTCCTAATTATAGTTTATAATTTTATAAAAATAAATCAAATAAGAGTTTGATTTTAGATATTGCCATATTTTTATTAATTTTAGTGTCATTTTGTATTTTATGAATGGATATATATATATATATATATATATATATATATATATATATATGACAATTTATTCCATAATACAATGTAACTGGTCGGATTCAAAAAATAATTTTAAATAATAAATTTAAATAATTTTTGTAAAATAAATTTTCATATCTTTTTTCTTTCGTTCAATTAATCCAGAAATTATTTGTATAGAAATATTTTGTTGACGGTATAATTTCTAATACTTACTAATAATATAACAATTATTATGAAAAATTTTAGAGATGTACCTGTAAACCAACGTGATGGAAAATCAATTAGCGACGAAGAAATTGAAGCGAGTTTACCTCAAGGAACGAAGGATAAAACTGCTAAATTGTTGGATTTGTTCATAGATTCTGCTGTAGATTTTATGTCTACACATAGTTTGAAAATGAAATTGCCACAAGACGTACCTCAGTCGTTTGCTAGAGCTTTAGAAGAAGGTATTATGAAATAAGTTGTGTATATAAATATGAATTTTACTGTTTGATAATTACTAAATGTTAAACATATAAGTGATATATATATATATATAACGATGATTGTAATATTTTGTTATTTTAAAGGTCGCAAAAAATCAGGAGGTAAAATGGGAAAACTTATGGGACATATGATGATGATGATGGGAGCTAAATTTGCTATTGTTACTCCTATACTACTTATTGGTCTTCTTGGCTTAGCTATCAAGGCTCTAATTACATCTAAGATTGCTTTAGCTCTTGCCCTTGCAGTAGGTTTGCCAATGCTTATGGGTGGAGGTGGTGGATTTTTAGGTGGAAAAGTAAGTAATATTTTATAAAAAATGTTATTATAAGATTTTAAAAGTTTTTTTGAAAGATTATATTATATTGAACAACATTTATGAATAATGTAAATTGGTTTAAATTATGAAGTTATTTTTGATAAAATTGGTCTATTTTAAAAATAAGTTTTTTTTCAAATTTAAATTTCAATAGGGTGTTATTAATATTTTTTTTGATATTATATATATATATATATATATGATGTTATATATATATATATATATATATATATAATATTTGAGATATATATCGAAATTTACATCCATCATTAAAAATTAATATATCTTTTCTTTACTTATTCTTATATTAAACACTAGAAATATACTAGTAATGATTTCAATAGAAATTAAATATTGTTAATTATATATTTTTTTTAAAAAAAATTATATAAAAATTTAATTAAAATACGACAAAGAAAATGGTATAAAAATAATAAATTGCAATTATTTTCAAATATAAGAAATATATAAATTTTTTTAAAATATTTATATTTTATATACAACTAAAGTAGATATTATTTTATTCTTGAAACGGCAAGTGAAGAAAGAGAAAAATGATAGTTTCGAAATTTATTTAAAAAAAAATAAAATGAGAATTATTTGAAAGTAAAATTGTCATTCTTGTTAAATATTAACGAATTATAAAATAGAATATCGTTTTGTTCATTAATTTATTAATATGGCATTTCAATGAAAGTATACACATATATAAATCTCTCTCTCTCTCTCTATATATATACATTCGTATAAATGACAAAATATCAATAACATATACAAATATTAATGTTTTTTGCAAAATATAATACTTTTATTTATAAAAAAAGCTGTAAACAGCGACATATTTTATACTGTATTTTTTCGTTTTAATCTGAATCGATTAATTCCCTTGTTATTTTTTGGGGTTATTATTTTGTGTTTTTTAACTGTTAGTAGAAGCTAATAAGATAATAGTTCTAAAATGATATTACGGAAGAAAGTGAAGATAAAATTTATAAAATAGTAATAACGCTATAAATAAATATTTATAATTATATTAAAAAACAAAATATTTTTTTTTCTCACAGAAGAAACGCAGAAGATGAAATAATACAAATATTAATGAATAGTTGAATTAAAATATTGACTACTTTATTTAAAATTAATCAGTTTTATTTATTTAAAAAATATATCTTTGTTAGTTATAAAAAGTAATGAGAAAATATTTAATATATATATATATATATATGTATACATACATACATATTTATTGAAAAGAAAAAAACTCATTATATTTATGAATTTGTATTTTTTGATTACAGGGCGGTAGCTCTGGATGGAGTCAAGGAGGCGGTGGATGGTCTTCATCGTATGCTCCTAGTGCTTCTGCAGGATGGTCTTCTGGCGGCCCTTATGCCCGTTCATTAGATAGAGACGCTCAAGAAATTGTATATTCTGGACATAACCAGCAATAATTTTACAATCAAGTAGACGATTTTAAGAAACAATATTTATTGTGTTTATTTATTCAGTCTTGTTAAGTAATTTATTTTTTTTTTGTTTCGATGTTTTTACAATAAAAATATTTATTACAATAGTACTGTAGACATTTTATATTTTCATTCCTACAAATGGTTTTCAATAATGATTTCATATTTTTTTTCAGACAGTTTTATAATTAACTTTAATATGGAAAGTTTATTTAAATTACCGTATATCTCGGCGTATAAGGCAACACTTCGAACCCAAAAAATTTTAAAAATAATAGGGGGTCGTCTAATACGCCCAATAAAAAAGTAGAACCTTTAACATGACACTAACAATTTATTGTGCTTATATAGAAATGAAATTCCTTATTAAGAAAAGGAACTTAAATTTTGGTATATAACATAAATTCATTGAATAATTCATTTTATATAAAATTTTTAAAAATCAAATATATAGCCATAGCCTTCTAGATACAAGCCGTGTACGATGTTTTAACGCACAGTATGTTCAAACAAGATGATATTTAATTTTTGATATTTGAAATCGAAAAATGTAATTCCACAAATTGTGATTTTGGACATAAATTTGTATTACAACATGTGAAATAGGTGTTTAATTTAGGTTCGTCTTGTACAATCGATATATGGTAAATGTATAAATTTTATCTTAAAATTTCAATCTCATCTTATACATAGGTCTCTTTATATGCTGAGATATACGGTATATACTATTATTATTAGCATATAATTATTAGTGAAATAAAAATCTCGGATTTTTTACTTATGATTTCTTCGTAGATTTTCTTGATTCTCGTTGAACAATTCATCTTGTTGAGCTTTAAGCGTCAAATCGGTAGAGGTATTTTACATTAATATAATTTTTTCTAGTTTTATTCGATAAATAACACTATAAATTATTTAAATAAATTATGCAATTAATACAAATTACTCCAATATGACAACTATGATTAAATTAATACTAGAAAATGAAAATAAGAATAATGTTAAACAATTTCTTTGAATCAAAGTAATACATACTAATAAACATTGATATATATATATATATATATATATATATATAGATACATACATGTATGAATATATTAATTTATGTATATCTGTATGTAAATGTAAAATGTATTATTTATACATAAGTGAATTTTGAATGATTTTTATATACAATGAATTATATGTCATATAACTTAACTTTATTTTCTTGATTGAAATTCAGTTAATTTTAATTTATGCTACTATAAAGAGAAATTAATTTCAGCGTAAGGTCACGCGCTTGTTACAATATAGAAGGAAGAAGTTTTATTTGTCAGTGGAATTTTCTGATTGAGATTTGTACTAATATTATAATAATACTTTAAAATAAAATAAAATGAAATCTTAGATTACTTTTTAGATTAAAAGTACTATTCAAAATTTTTCCTATTATATATTTTTAACATCAAATATAAATTTTCGTGCAACACAAAGTACATAAGTTTTCTATGGTTTTCAGTCAGAGCGCTTGAAGCACAGAGATTGCTTGAAAAAAATATAAGTTTGAAAGTTGGTTTCAAATATTTGGAATAATTTGTGTATTGTGGTTGTAATTTTGTTTTTTTTTTTTAATTTAAAGATTTTATTAGAAAGCAAAAATAAGCTATAAAACTATACATAAAAAATATTTTTATAAATTTATTCTAATATAATATATTATTGTCAACTTTTAACAAATAATCTAGATCTGAGAAAGTGGTTGAACTGTTATATTATAATTCAGAAGTTATTGAATATTTTTTTAAATATGACATACTAACCTAGAGGGTTAATATATGTGTGGTTAAACTTGATTAAGAAGAAACAATAAATCAAATTTTGGGTATAGAACGAGTAATCGTTAAATAAAAATAAAATAATCTTGCGAAAAAGTGAGAAATTGCCTATTAGTTATATTAAAGTGAAGTATTAAATCATATATTAATCCATTTAACGATAAACAAATACATAAAAATTATATTCGTGTATAATATATGATGATTGCTTTATTTAAATACTGTACTTATCATCGATATTTATTTATTCGTCAGTCATAACTGTTCATTATGATTTCTCTTCGATTTTTTGTTAGTAAAATAATTAATGTGGGAATAAAAATATTAACACCTCGAGGATATTTAATACTCTTCTTATATTTCTAATCATGGAATGTAAACATTTTAAACATGATTTAAGTTATTTTATTATTGAAGTATATATTTTAATAATTAGCATGCTTTCTATTTACTTATCATTTTTATAAGATACGTAAATATTATATATATATATATACATATACATACATACATATATATATATATATATATATATATATAGGTATGTTAATAGTAAAGTGAAGTATTAATTTTTATACGGCATCATTAAAATATTAGATATATTTTAAAAAAAAATAGGCGAAATAAAACAATACATTAGTTTGATTTCGTGAAATGTAATTTGCAACGAATATATAAATCTATGTCAATATTTATATGTTTTTGTATTTCTTATGATCAAAGTTTTACTTATAGTTTTATATGAGAAAATATTAATTCTACAGATGATGAGATAAATAAATATTTGGGGTTTGGTAGCACATCGACAGCTATCTATAGATGAGTTTAACATTTTATTGAATAACGTTTTATCCGATATACGATTAGAAATTATATTAAAAAATGAAAGGATTCTATATTAAATATATATATATATATATATATATATTTAAGAAATATTTAATAATTGACTAAAAATAATTTTTAAATGTTGCTTATACATATCTCGATATAGTTCTTCGAGTGAGTGAAAAATATATCCGTCAAGACTGAAGCAATTCCAAAATTTTAAATTGTTTTAGTCGGATCGACGGTCAGTCATTTTGACGCATACATTATCATTTTCACTGTCAGCTTTATCTGATGATGTGTACCCTACTTAAAAGTGCATTTACTTACAATGCGAAAAATTATATTGATAAAGAATGATTTCAAACTGAACAGTTGCTGTGACATTAGAAATATAATTGAATCAGTGAAACTGGACACTAAATTTTTCAATTACTGTCTTCATTTTAACATAAATGACGATGAACAAACAATATATATCTATTTAACAATTTTTTATTCTGAAATATTTCACATTTCGTATTATATTCACCTTTTTAAAATAATTGTGGTAAAAATTTCTATATGTGATATTTTCTTTAATAAAAAATGTTTTCATTATATTTTCGATACGTTAGAATATTTAAAATATTATTTTAAAATTTTGAAATGTCTAACAATATATGTATGCATGTATATATATATATATATATATATATATATGTATATATATACGAGTATATATGTACGAGTATATATATATGTATGTATATATATATATATATATATATGTACGAGTATATATGTATGTATATATATATATATGTATATATATATATATAGGAGTATATATGTATATATATACATATATATACATATATATATACATATATATATATATATATATATATATATATATATATATATAGGAGTATATATATATATATACATGCATATATATATACATATACATATATATATATATATACATATATATATATATATATATATATATATATATATATATATATATATATATATAATTTATTTATACACATTTTGAACACTCATACTTTTTGCTTACGACTAGATAGTTATTCGGCAATGGAAAAGTTTTAATTTTAAACGTCGACCTATTTCATTGAGACAAACCGAATCTTGCTATAATTGTCATTCAGGATATAAAAGACAATTTCTACTGCGAATGAAAATGATATCTTATATTTAAAATGCGTCAAATATAATTTCAAACAATATATTTGAAAGCTAACGCACGATATGAATATTGAAAATTTAACACCGATCCCAATAACTCTAACAATTTTCACTTAATGAAACCATTCACGAGCTACGACGTGTATATCGGAGTGTGTCGATCGCAGACAATGTTTAATCGTATTCATTATTATTGATCTCACGAAAATATTCTGGTATTTGATTCCATTTACGTGATGACAATGAAATTATATGTATCACTACGCTAAATTTTACCCCACTATATCATTTAAGTGCAATGATATATAGGAGTACATGTTTCAAAAAAACGAATCATTTATGTAATTATTTAGTACGAAGTAACCGTTCGTTAGTTTTGTTTTTTTATTTGGAAATAATTTAAGAAAAGACATTTGAAATCATGTTTTCAAAAGTATCGATCATTTTATTCGCGTGTGTTGTGTCATCTTTTGCCGCTGATTCAGTGGAAAATGTCTACGCTGAATGTGGTACCAATGTGCAATGTGCGGAAAAAAAATTTGTTACTATGATCGACGAATTCGACGAGAAAGACAAAATCGATGTATTGGATGGATCATTTGCGATAGTTAAGAAAACTGAAGTGGAAGCGAAACCAGCTGAAGAAGATTTAATTCAAAGAGTTACAAGATTTATAACAGAACATGAAATCCGCTTTCAGTTACCACAAAGTGTGGAGGACGATGCACGTGGATTTGCTACAGGTAAAGAAAGACTTGTTTGATCGGTTCCCATATTTCGACCCATTTTAGATAATAAGAGGTTAAAATTACAAAACATTTTAATTAAAAACAATATATATATATATATATATATATATATATAATTAATAAAACATAAGTTAGTGAAAAAAAGTATGAACTTTACAAATAAATCAGTCCGTACTAAATAAACGTTTAAGTAAACCATTTAATATATTTATTAAGGATGATAATTTAAACAAATTTATAAATTAATCATAATTTTTGTATTTTCAAAATTTAGTCTATTGTACATCTATCATAAGGTATAAAATAATTAAAAAAGTTAGTTAATTTTGATTGTGATATTTAGTAAAATCAAATAGATACATACATAGATATTATATACTGTATTTGAATAAATTATTTATTACAAGGTTAGTGATATGTATGATAAACATAATTACAAAAAATTAAGAAATATGACAAAAATATTTTTTTAAATCAATTATTAAGAAAAATTGTGTTCACTAGCTATTATTAAGCATACTTTTAGCTTTTTGAAAAAGGTATAGTAAAAAATATTTTTTACATTGTCCTTAGATATACCGAAACATATATGTGTATGATCTTTACTAATATTATACCTTAAGTAAATATATTTTTAAGTCTAAATCAAGAAAGAATTATGTACAATTATTATATGATAAACAATCTTAGTCTAACGTTTCTCAAATTATGTTCCGTGGAAAGTGAATATTTTTTCCGTAAAAAACTGTCAAAATGAATATGAGCCTGAATTGGTTTTAAATGCTACTACAGTTTCAAAAATATTTGAAAATGTGACGCTTCTCGCTTATGCGTTATAGGTTTTCTTGACGTCACATAATTCAGGCAAAATTTCATTGAATTTTTAACAAATTTTTTATGGTTGATGAATCTTACGTATCTGGCAGATATTTTTATAAAGTGCAATGAAATTAACTTATCATTACAAGGAAAGAATATTATAATTTTTAATGCAAGAGATAAAATTGTTTCTTTTTTTTTGATAGAAAGTTACAATTCTGGATTTCTACAGCTAAATAGAAAAATTTTGATCCTTTTGATTTATATCACATAACACGAATGAACGGTCGATTGTTTCAACACATTAATTTTTTCAAAATGCATTTTAGTATCCAATAAGTAAAAATATATCTGTATCAAATAAGTTAATAATAAAATTACGATAAAAAAAACACAAAAATTCAGTACAACTTATTATTATAGTTTGGTTTCATTGAATAAATCTAATAATTATATTAATTTACTTGTTAGTCTTTCCAGTTTTTCATATAATTGATCATATAATATGTGATCAAATCTATTAATTATGCAGCTTGCATGATTTTTTTTCGACTGAAATAAATTCTAAATTAGATGAAGGAGTTTCTAAAGTAATATTAGAACATTTTCATGACTTACAATCAATCATTTTGAAATAATTTCTAAAATCCAGTGAGGATAATTTCTGAGTTTGGAATCCATTTAAAGTGACAGTTAAGCCAGCTTGCTTCAGTGCAAGTGATTATGAAAATCTAATTTACTTAATTAGTGACTCTGATTAAAAAAAAAACACAAGGAACTTCCATTAAGTGATTTCTCTACAAATTTAACAGAAGAGTATCTCAGCATGTCAAAACTAGCTATTCTTGTTTTACTTTCTTTTACAACGACATATTTATGCGAGGTAGGATTCTCATATTATGTTGCAACTAAATCAAAGTCCAGGAACTGACTCGGCTCTAACCAGATATGAGAATTCAATTTTCTAATATTGTGCCTGATATCAAAATAATTTGTATTTCAAAGATCCAAAAACATCGAAGTCATGAAGAACGCAATTTTATAATATATATATATACAAATATGAATATATATATATATATATATATATATATATATGTATATGTATATATTACTTTTTTATGTGTTTTGTTTTAAATAATTCACATTTGAGAATAAATGTTCGTCTTTTTCTTAACGCTTAGATTTACTCATATATTTTATTTATTATTTATATCTACCTTCCCTACAAAATACTCCAGGTGTTCCGTGAAAATATCAAGATTTGTGAAGTGTTCCGTTGTAGGAAAAGTTTGGCAAACGTTGTTTCATTCTATGTTTGTAATTTAAATACGAGTATAATGAAATAGAATCCCAATTGTATTTAAAATTTAAAATATTTTTATCACATAACGAGAAATGAAAACTGTTGATTAGTTCAACACATTTTTTTCAAAATTAATTTTAGTACTGAAGTATAAAAGATTTACTAAATTTTATTTCATATATTAATAACTGTTTTTTTTTTTTACAATTCAACCTATTTTGATTAATAAAAACTTATAAATGCCTATTGCATTTATGAACATCATTTTTAAACGGATGCACAGTTTTGATTTTTCCAGATGTTCTTATAAGTAATATTAATTATATAAATTTTAAGAGAGAACAAAATATTTATATTATAATTATTTTAAATAAAGAAATAATTATTTAATTAATCATATATTAATATATTACGTTTTTATTCCAATATTCACTTTTAGAACATGCTTATAAATATTTTTTTCATATATTTTAATTATTAAAGATAGAAAAGATATTGTAATAATATACTAAAACGTCAAATATTATATGAGTAAAAGTATTAGGTTTGATTTTTTGAATTTATATATATATATATATATATATATATACAAAGGAATTTATGCAACTTTAAATACGTATTTTATAATTTGTTGTATTATATATATTTCTTCAAATTATTATAGGTTTCCTAATTTTTATGTATTTTATTTAATCAGTTATAATTTAATAGTTGAAAGGATAGTTTAACATTTTTCTAATATAGTGCTCTACGAAAAGATTCGGCTAGTAAACAGTAATTAGTTTGTATAATCATTAGAATTACTTAATTTTGTGAATTTATATATACTTATAATTTCTTCTGCTTGTTTAAACAAATATTTATTCACTTTAAAATCAATTTAAAAATTAATTAATATATTTGATCACACATTATCTCGTATATGATAAATTATATGAAATATTGAAAAGATTAGCAAGTAAATTAATATAATTATTAGATTTATTCAATGAAACTTAACTATAATAATAAGTTGTACTGAATTTTTATGTGTTTTTTTATCATAATTTTATTATTAATTTATTAGATACAGATATATTTTTTACTTATTGGATACTAAAATCCATTTTGAAAAAATTAATGTGTAGAAACAATCGACCGTTCATTCTTGTTATGTGATATAAATATTTTAAATGTTAAATACAATTGCGATTCTACTTCAATATATATATATATATATATATATATATATATATATATATATATATATATTTCGACTCTACTCGTATCTAAATATGAGAAATATACATTCTAAAATTATAAAACATATTGAAAAATGTTAAAATAGATATATTTTTTAGAATTTTCTTTCGTGTTTAGTTAATAAATGGCAGTTGTATATATAAAACAATGAAAAATCAACATCTACACACATTAATGTATATGTAAAGATCAATTAACTTTTATTTACTCGATATTTTAAAGTAAGAAAAACATTGTTGTTTAAGTTATTATTAATTGTATTAGATTATAATTTGTATATAATGACACATTCATATATAAGAATATTCTCTACGATTTAATAACTAGTTCATTTAAAATATTTTTTTAATTTAGAAGAATCATGGTTCGGACTGAATATAAAGAGATATATTTGGTTTGTAGGAAAATAATTACGGTTTTTATTTTCTGAAAACTAACTTTAATTTTTTTTAATAAAAGTATCATTTCATTGTGTTAATGTTAATATCATTTCAAAGTTGATTTTTTGATTTGTATTTTGGTAATATCGACTTGGTTTTATTATAAAATTTGTTCCAAATTGAGCTATTGAATTAAAAATAGAAAAGAAGCAAAAAAGTACAACTTTTTAGTATGAGTTCAAAACGGATGGTAAAGTAGCAGAAACTGCTTGTAAACTAAACGATATTTTTGGTGTGGGTACTGTTAAAGAACGTACGGTGCAATAGTGGTTCCAAAAATTTCGTGCTGGGGACGAGAACCTTGAAGATGAAGAAGGTCGTGAGCGTTCTTCTTCCGTTCATAACGACCAACTAAATGCATTATTTGAATCAGAACTACGCACGACAATTCTAGAGCTTACACAAAAGTTAAGCGTCAGTCTTCAAACAGTTCTGAAACACTTAAAATAGCTAGGAAAATCAAAAAAGGGAAAATATATATGAAGTTCAAGGTCATAAACCGAAATTATTTTTCTAACAATCTAATGTTTAAACAATTTGTGTTGGAATATGCTAATATAAAATAAATCTAGTTTATATTACAACTTAGTTAGTTAGTTATTGGGGATTTAGGGCGCATCGACAACTGAGGTCATTAGCACAAGAAATATTTAGGGTTGTAAACAAAGGATTAATTCTTCAAATTGCATTTTTATAATCCAGTTTTTAAAATCAGTTTTTTTTTTAAAAAACAATCCATTACATATTTCACAGTTGTGCTTAAAATTGTATTTAACAGGAAACATAATTGTTATGATTACATTTTTAGTGTATGTTTGTTACATTATTGGAAACTTAAATATTTTTTATGTCTATCAACATTAAAAACTTACATTTATTGATGTTTAATAAATTCATAAGTTATATTTGTAAGTACAAAATACTGCGAAATAAAAGTAACTTCTCTTTAAAATGTAATTAACACGTAAACAACGTATTTTTTGTCAAAATGCCTAATTATTGATTATTATCTATTTTCATATACTAATGATAATGTAATGATTCATATAGATGCTATTTACATAGTACAAATATAAAAAATTTCCGACAAGAAGAGATGTTTATATTCTCACGGTAATGACATTTTATGAGGAAATGCACATTTTTACAATAACTAATTAAAATAGATTTTAATTAATTATTGTTAATTTTGATAAATTAAGTTCCATAATATATGGAAAATTGATTTATTTTTAAAATTCTGCAAATATAGTAACAGTACACACATACTTTATATATATATATATATAATTTTAAAAAGCGAAATAAAATTTATTACATTATTTATTTCTGTTCGTAAAATATAAAAAGTCTTATTAAAACTCTTAACAAAACTCAAAAAATATAGTAAGATTTTTTTTTAATTTTATTATGAAATATGAATATTACATAGAAACTTAATAAATTCGTAATATACATGTATATCTGTATGTATGTATATACGTATTTATATAAACAAGTAGATAAATAAATGTAAAATATTAATTTTGAAAAAGTAAACAAGTTTTTTTAGAATAAATACATTCGTTTCATTCTAATTTTTAACGAAAGTTATTTTATGGATTTTTTTTTTGAAAAATTGTCCATCAGTAAATATGTATACTTTATGTGCAAAGTTTAACTAAAAACAATTTACTTGACTCTAGATTGACTTCCCTGTCAATAATATAATATTATATAATAAAAATTATATAGACTATGTATATAATTATTGGTATATATACATATAATATATATATATATATATATATATATATATATATACAATTAATAGTACCTGCACTCCATAACAATATGAATGAAAGATGTTTCCGAATGATGATTTATTCAAACAGTATCTCTTTATATAGCAGGAAGAGAACAGAAAAAAAAACTAAATGCCTTTCTAAATATTTCCACTTCCACTTCAAGCATTTAATAGTTGTAGAGCTGTTTTTTTTACTGTAATCATAATATGTTTTTCTAAACATAAGTGTATCAGAATTATAATTTGTTACAGTTTTTCAGCATGTTGACAGTAATTATATTCACTTTTGTCAGTGGCGTGGAAATATTTTTTTTGTTTACATTTCAATCATTGTGTTTATATAATTTGCATAAAAAATAGTTGTATGTACGTGTATATATATATATATATATATATACATATACATACATTGTATTAATATAGAACAGTGCTCTACAAACTGTGTTCTGCCAAACTCTGGGATTTCGCGAGTCAAAGTCAAAATTCGAAAGAATTTTCAAAGAAAAAACCAGAAAGTCTAAAAATTCAAATATTTAATTCATAACAATTTTGTTTATTTCTATAACTACTTATTATTATGCAGTAAATTTGTATTTATATCTATTATTATGTAGGAAAACTGTATTTATGAGTACATATTACGACCCAGCTTAATCAGATGTAAATAATAAAATTTGATCATATAAGATTCCTGATTTTCAAAACTTGTGCGGTACGTATTTTGAGTTTTCTGGGGATAATAGAGGTTTCGAAAAAAAAATTATAGTATTAAGGATTCCGTGAGTCGATAAAGTTTGAAGACCACTGATATAGAGAATGAAAATCAATATTTATAAATTAATTACGTAATTTTTTTATACAGGTTGTAGTACAATATGTAATTTTGCGACTTATGAAAGATCGATGAATTAGATCTTGTTGACATTTTAAATTAATCTATTCATTAAAAATAATATTTATATTATTAATATAATTTAGTTATTTAATTCTTTTGAATTGTTATTTTAACTTAATTATGTTTTTTATTTAATACATCAATGAACAAGAAAATATATATATATATATAGAGAGAGAGAGAGAGAAAGAGAGAGAGAGAGAGAGTGTTAAGTTAAAAAAAGAGAACATATATTTATATACCTTATTTCTTTGAGAATAACAGTATTACTATTTAAATATGCATATCTAACAATAAAATAATTACCAATTAATTATTGAAAATCTTAGATCACAGAAGAGTATGGGGAGTAGTAAAAAATCATTTCTGAGAATACTGAATATTTTGATGAATGAAATCTATTTATTAAATAAATAAAATGGAAAATATGAAAACTTATAAATGTAGCGATATATATATATATATATATATATATATATATATATACTCGTATATATATATATATATATATATATATATATATATATATATATATATATATTTATTTATATGTAGAGAGAGAGAAGATTATATTGTAATAATACAATATATTATAAATTACAATATTAAATAAAACTATGTTTTTTAAATAATTATTTCTTAATTTCAAGTTAAAAACATACATTTTAAAAAAATATTCCTTCGAATTTGTTGCTTTTTTGATTTTAATATGACATATTTTATTAAAAATAAAACTTTAGAATCACAACACAAGGCATATCTTTACTTCAATTTAAATTAATACAAATAAAGAAAATGTCACAATTCCTGTTATGATAAATTTTTAACTAAAAACATATTCTGGTTAACTTTAATTTTACAAACGAATTATTACCCTTATCGTAGTATTTTATAATTGAATTATTTAATAAATGTTAATTATAAACTATAATGCTTATGTGTTATCTAATAGCAATGTTACCATATTTAAAGCGAACATAAAATTTCTAAACGTCTAAGTATCAATTGTATATTTGATACAGAAAAGTATATACATTACTATCACTATACTCATAACATAAAAAAGATTATACTTAAACTTGTCAATAAAAAAATGGAAACTCTTTACAAAATTGTAAGCTTTAAAACGGAGATAACTGTTTTGGAAAAATTGAACTTACTCGTTTTTTGTATAGAATATGAAGTAAAAAAAGCATACATGTTTTTAATATGAAAGTGAATGTGCTTTTTGGTTTTTTATTTATTGTAACTGCATATGCTTTCAAAACTAAACTTAATTAAATTTCAAAGTTTTGATAAAACTATCATATATGTATTTATATAACATATACATTTATATATTATATAAATTAATATATATATATATATATATATATATATATATATATATATATATATATAAGTAAAATATGTAAATAAGAAATATATGTACCGCCTCTGTTTACTACTCGTCGCATTAATTTGACGAAATTATTGTACATGAAAAGAATATACGCGCACACTGACAACTATCAACAAACGTGCGAACACACCTGTGCTGTCGACACACTGACCCACAAATGTCCCCTTAGTTTCCGCATTATGAACCTGACCTGGAAAGTAGGCTTACAAGGTGAAGGTAGATGACTGAAAACATCAATACACTCTCCATCGAAATTCCATAGTCAATATGTTCAATAAGTTGGCCATGCTAATTATTCATATGTTTTTGACACGTATGTATCTTGTAAAACTACTGTTATGATTAATTGATCTATGATGGGCGTTAAAATGAATTAGTGACTTCCATTTATTAATTTAATATCTTGTTGTAGTTTACTGAACGAGAAAAAAAAACAATTTTCTTCTTTATTTAAATTTATATTTTGTTTACATATGCTAATAAAATTAAAAGATTAATGAAACGTATGCGTATCAAAAGTAATTTAAATATAGTTCAATTTATATTATCCATAAACTAAACAAATTATTATGACAACGAAATACAATTGCAATCAAATAAATTGAAGATTAACTAAAAACGAAATTTTGATCATGAAACGCGTTTGGACATGATTTAAATTGGTATGAAAAATGTTTACGTTTTGAACAAACTTTATTGTAGTATAAATTAATATACAACTGATTTGAAATATTTGTTCTGGAAGGTTTGTAATTTATGAAAAATTCATGAAATTAAAAATACGTGTATTATTTAAGATACAATTAAATAATAATTAAAAATTACTCTGCTAGATCTATTTAAAGAATCATATATATATATATATATATATATATATATATATATATATATATATATAATATATATATATATATAATATATATATATAATATATATATATATATATATATATATATATAATATATATATATATATATATATATATATATATATATAAATATATATATATATATATATATATAATATATATATATATAATATATATATATAATATATATATATATATATATATATATATTATATATATATATATATATATATATATATATACGTGCAGATGAATAAATATATATTTAGTGAAGTTTTGAAATCATAATTATATAATTCAACATAATGTTCGACCAAGTTTATTTTATGTTCATGTAAAGTAAGTATTTGATTAATATTTATGTATGGTAAAAAAAATACTCTGATGTCATTAAAATAGATAAAACGTTAATGAACTATTATCGGTATTAATGACATAATTTGTATTGAAATTATATTTAATATGATTAGTAAAATACAATCAGTAAAGATAAATAATTGAACAAACTTCGTATAAATGATTCAGAATAAGAACTTAATATTAATAAACCAGCATATACAATCGTTGCTAATGTGAAAATCATTAATTTTCTCATTCCAATCATCAAGCCCATTATTGATCATCTCCATCTCAAGCCCATTATTGATATTTCACAAAGAATACTCATAACAAAATAATAAGAAATACTTATTAAAAAATCGGTGTATATTTAAAAATGAGTCTGTATTTCTAGAAACAATGTGTAAAAAGCAGGGCTTAAGAAATAATTTTAAAAAGTTGGATCTTATATTAATAGAGCTGTATCAATTTGTAGCAAACACACAGAAAAGCAGGTAAATATATACAAATGCATACATACATACATATATATGTATATATTTACATACATACATATATATATATATATATATATATATATATATATATATATATATAATAGAGAGAATGAGAAATAGGTTAATTGGTTATTTGGGGTTTAAGTGTATGTCGAAAATTAAGTTCATTACCGCCCAAGTAAATACTTATAATATTTAAAAATAATCTAACAGGATAATTGTGATCTATTATTTATGTATAGGCAATAACTTTGCAATTGATGACGGTTTGATTAGGGAATCGACTTTATGTTGTAAAGAACGTTTTAGAATAGTATTGTTCATCGTTGATATTGTTTTATCAAAACACACAATCATATTGTTTTTGAAACATTTTATTCAGCATAGCGTACAATAAGTCGATTGATATATCGATTGGTATACAGAATGAAACGAAAATATGATGAACGAGATTCGAGATACGCATATGACCCAGTACATAAAAGTAGTCTTTAATATCTTCCTCGAAAATGACATTTTTACACCTGAACAATACATTTTTAACACGTAAAATTTGAAACAGTAATAATTTTTTCACTAACACATTTTCAAGGCTAATATTATTAATAACTTACATACACACATGTATATATATATATATATGTATATATACAATCATATCTTTCAGCCCTTCATAATATACTGCTGGATAAGTTTTCATAAAAGACTATAAAATTCAATAATTTTTACCTTTATTTTATACATATTTCTCATAAACTTTCAAATATTTTAATCCTGTCTGTTTATTTGTTTCTATGAAGTACGTTTTTTTACAAGATTCTAGCTAATTCTTTCTATAGAATTGTTCTTCTTCTTGTTATGATTGTATTCTTCATCTTAATAGTTTATTTTTAATCTCGTTATTAAATTTATTGTTTTGTACTTAAACTATTCCTTTTGTTTTTTTGTTATTTTTAAAATATCTTTCTGTAGATTCTGAGTATGTATTAGGTTGGTAGCAAAATAACTGAGGATTTTGTTTTCTGAATTCTAACTTTATTTTTTTTAAATGAAAGTGTCATTTCATCGTATTTATGTTAATATCATTTTAAGTCTGTATTTTGGTAACATGAACTTGGGTTTTATTATTAATTTTGCTTTAAATTGGGCTATTGAATTAAAGATGGAAAAGAAGCAAATAAGAGTAATTTTTTATGAGTTCAAAATGAGTGGTGAAGCAGTAGAAACTGCTCATAAACTAAACAATGATTTTAGTGTGTGTATTGTTGAGGAATGTACGGTACAATAGTGGTTCCAAAAATTTCATGCTGGGGATGAGAACCTTGAAGATGGAGGGTGCGGGAGTCCTTCAGTTCGAAACGATCAACTGATGGCATTAATTGTAAACTTTTAATTAATTGCCAAAAATGTGTAGATTCTAATTGAGGTTATTTTGATTAATAAAGTTAATTATTAGCTGAGAAAAATGTATATGAATTTGAAGATCATAAATCGAAATTATTTTTCTACCAACCTAATATATAATTTTAGATGGAATTGTCAAAAGGTTGTTGTTTAAGAAGTTACCATAAATTCATTTTATTTTAAAATAAAAAAAAAACATACAGCACTAAGAATAAGAAATACTAAAGTCGAATTTTATCTAAAATTAATTTCTTGTATTCAACTAACAAGCTATATGAATAAAAATGTGAAAGAATATAATAAAAAACAACACTTTATAGATATTTTAACATTTTATTGCGTTTTACAATCTATTTCAATTCATGATCAATAATGTATTAGGAATGTAAATCATCTGTTTAAAACTTTTTCGATTGTATGTCAATTTCACGCTCCCTTTCGCAGTAATTTCTAATAAATTGTTTTATTTTTGAATTTTATATTAACTCATGCATAATTTCAATACACTTTCTTGATGCACTAGAGTAGTTATTTAGTAAATAAAAATATTTATCGAGTTTATAAAAGATATATTGCACGTGCAGTGAATAAATAAAAAAGAATTTTAGCTTTTTCTTTTAATTTCCTAACACAATGAAAAGTAGTTAAATTGTTACTATTTAAATTTTTAAACTACAAAAATCATTTCACTTCAATTATATATGTGTCATTTTTTTATTTTCTATAATCAATTTCGAAATTCGTCACCTTCATGTAGATTTTTTCAGATCGATTTAAAAGATCTATTTCAAAGAAATTAATTTTGAATTCTATATCATTCATGAGAGATGATAACGAATAACATTTGCATAAGAAAAATATAAAAGGATTAGCTTTTTCTTTTTATTTAATATTTTAGTTCGTAGGAAAAAGAGTACAGTGTTCTTAAACATTCATTATTTACACCCGGATATTATATATATATATATATATATATATATATTACTTATACTACTTAAAATCTTTATAACAAACTTTATTTAATTTGAGTTAAATGGCATATACTTATAATATATTTAAATACTTAATTACAATGAGTTCAATTAAAAAAGCATGTCATTAGTTAATTGGTTTCTTTTTAAGATTAATTCTTCTTCATTTATTTGATTACACTGTGTAATTGAATACTAAAATAAAACTTCTATAATATATATATATATATATATATATATATATATATTTATTTGAATACATGTATTATATCACTACGATAGTTTTATCTTGACTATGATTTAAAGTTATTTTGTTTTCTTAATTTTTATCTTTTATATTAGTATTTAGGTACATTTATATCATTTTATGATGAGAAAATACACCTGTAATTCTTTATTATTCGTTGCTGTAAAATATAATAAATTTAAAAAATATATATAAAATATATGGTTAAAATTAAAACCTTGTGTACATAACTGCTTTTAATCTCAACTGATTTGTTTATTTAAAAAAATAAAAATGTTATAAATGAACATTTCTAGCAAAAGTTGTAAAACGCATTTTAAGAAACCAGCACGATACAAATTTATATTATCATCTTTACTGATTATTTTTTTAATACAAATTTAATTAAAATAATTAGTTTTATCAGTAGCAATACAAGATTTTTTTATCTAATTCTAATTATTCGATCCTGCACCTCATTTGTTGTTGCACCAAACATATTTTGAATGGTAGCTTTTTTGAAAAAAAAATAACTATCTAAATATAATCAAAAAAGATCTACACTCAAAAGTTTAATTTAGAGGCAAAAAATATTAATAATTTTATTTTCTTATCAATCTGATAAAAACATTACATTATTTATAAAACGGTCACAGCTTACATAAAGAAAAAGAGGATTGAAAAAGGCTTTAAACTCTGTAAAAAAATGTTAAGTATTAACCTTCATAAATGAATACGGGAACTCCTTTATTAATTTTATTTCACTATGTAGTTATTACACAAAAAATTGTAATAAACCACAGAAGAACTTCATTAATGTGCACATAATTAAATCATAAATGAATATATTTCTTCCTTCACATCAAATAAAGATTGTAATAGTCATTAGACAAAAATAGCATATTCTAAATTTCAAAGTTATTAAAAAATGAATGAAAACAAAACAACATATTAAAAATGAATATTTTATATTCACCAATAAATTATTCACCTTTTATATATAGCTACTTGGCTATATATAACTTTATTAAGAATCATTGTGTTAATTAAATAATTTGTTTTAATAAAACTTAATAAACTTGTTGAAATATAAATACATATATCTTATTTAATGTTTTGTATTATATACATATATATATATATATATTCTTATATTAATACACATATATATACACATATATACACACACATATATGTACACACATATATAAACACATAATTATATATATATATATATATACATATATATTTATAATATATATATATATATATATATATATATATATATATCTGTTACATGTTGCATTTAATTAACAGAAAACTATTCAAAAAGTTCTGTTACAAAAAATGTATATATTACGCTAATCTTGTTTTTATAACTGTAATAAAATTGAATAATCGATCAACGAAACTAGTTAGGTTTTTATTTATTTATTTAATAAATTAATATTTATGATTTCTTTTTGTAAATATACTAATTGCATAAAGTTTTAAAAAATTCTAATGGCATGTGATATAAAAAAATTATTATGCGGAGTGACGAGAACTAATTAATTATTTTAGATATTTATTTAAATTAACCAGATTAAGCGTTTTTGATAATTATTTTATGACTATATGATGAAATTTCATAAGGAGACAAGATATAAATGCCATTTAGTTAAGGTTGACTTATGATATTGTTTATGATTTTTTATTTATAACATTTATGTGGTTGTTGTTTTTATAAATCGAAATTTGTTTATTTCGGATTTAATTTCATTATATTATATATCAGAAAAAATATCTTCAAATTCATGCTTGATTTTTAAATAATAGAAATATATATGTATTAGTATATGTATATATATATATATATATATATATATATATATATACATACATACATACGTGTGTATGTAATTAAATTTTTAATATTTGTATAATTATTTATTTCAATTAAAAAAATCAAAAATGTTATAAATAAACTGTAATATATAATTGTATGTGAGACTAAAGGAAAATGAAATACAAACGTGTTATTGTACAATAGTGCAAAATTCTAAACATTACTTATTATTTAATTAATATTTTACAATTAACTGATTACTGCTCACTTAGTAATAATACAGTTTCTTATAAAATAGATCTTCCTTCATAAGATACCGCTTGCAGGCAAGTCTAATTAACTATATTTGCTTGCAAAAATTAAAATAATTTAAAGACTATTCATAGTCTAGTAATCTTCATTGCGTGTTTATATCATTATTTAATATAAGAAATAATTTCATATAAAGTATAAGATAATATTAAGTGTTAATTGTTCTAGAAAAGTATGAATATTTCTTTACTTCTTTATGTTTTCGTGCTTACTATGTAATATTAATAGACATGTATTTCAAACATAAATATTTAATGTCTATGGACGAGTATTTGTAATTGTTTACAAATAAATAACATGTCCTACATTTAAGTTAAAATATAATTTAAAATTCTAAAACTATACATTTGATATAAAAGAGTAATTATGTATAAAACGTACATGTGATGTGTACAAATAAGAAAAATAACAGGATTATATCGAATTACAGTCTGACAGCAAAATAGAATTAAAACACAAGTTTTTGAATATATTATTTCTTTATATGCTAAATTTATTATTGTATAAACTTGTTAAATGATAATTTATAATAACTTAATTAAGAAATCAATTGTTCATTAGCTTTGGAATAATTTATGGGATCACTATATTCATTGTTAAACATTTATAAATATTAATACTTTTTAAACGAAATGTTAAAAAAACGTTATAATAAAAATCATACTTTTTATATTTTTGATAAAAATACATTTTGTGTAGTTTTACATATATACACCTTTAGCTTGCAATATTGTAGACGTATAGCTGATTGTTTATATTTATCAAGAATTGAATAATAATTGTAATTTATTGGATAGTACAATAAATATATTTTTGTATATTTCATTTTTCTTAACTATTATATGTGTGTGTGTGTGTATGTATATATATATATATATAGTAGTTGAAAAAATCTTCAAGAATCAGTGCTTAGAACAACTGGAAAGCAGTTCTTCATAAATACTGCCTTTATAAAGTATACTTCTTTGCATTTACTTGTAATTAACTTAGATTCTGCCTAATTAGAACTTGTGAGATCTAATGAGAGCTTATGAGATTTTCTCAAGTAGGGTTAGATTAATCAATAAATTTTGAAAAATGGTTACAAGGAATTGTACTTGTGAAGAATTAATTATATTTACTTTAGAATTACTGTCGAAGAATTCGTTTTTAATCCTTCTACCCTCTCTCTCTCTCTATATATATATATATTTATATGTATTTATATATATATATATATATATATATATATATATATATCTTCGTAATCATCATCAGCCTCTGTGAATCCAGTGCTGGCGAAAGTCCTCCATTTTAATTTTTTTCATTAAAATTAAAAAAAAAATAATTTCTTAATCGCACTTGTTTATTGGTCTTTTTATATTATTTGGTTACTAGTTAATAATTTCTGTTGCCCATCGGTTGTTTTCTCTTCTTGCCACAACACTCAGCCCGATTACATTTCAGACTCTTCTCTTCTTATTACATCTGTGACTCCTGCCTGTTTTCGTATCCATTCTATTATTTTCCTATCTTTTGTTATTCCTAGCATGCATCTCTTCATACTTCTCTGTGTTGTTTGGAGTTTGAATGATTTTGGTGTTAAGCACTCTTGTTTCACTGCTCTAATAAAGACTGGTAGTATTATATATATATATATATATATATATATATATATATATATATATATATATGCATATAGAATGAAAGAATAAATAATCGAAAAAATTAAAATTCAACGTTGAGGTAAGAAGATACCAAATCATATTCGAATAATTAAAATGCAATCCTCATATCATCGACGTAATCAGTTGTTTGAACTTCCTTGAAAATTCAAATGTGATATGGTTGTTTGAGGGCAAATAGTTACAATTTGGGGCCTTACATAATTAAAATAATATATTAATATATTACTGACTGATATTTGATACTCATTAAAAAAAATTATTACATTGTGGAAAAAATAATAAAGGTTAATAAAAATAGATAACTTTTTTATTTACTTTATAGATCTGTTAATTTAAATAATCTCTAAACTAACGACTCCCCGAGGACATAAATAAATGTTTTTTAGCTAACAGAAGTATTCGACACGCGAATATATATTTATAAATATGTACGTACTTGTACGTCTTTGTAGCTGTACATATTAACACTAAATAGATAATTGAATAATTCGATATTATTATAGATTATTATTAAACAAAATATATGTATGACTAGTTTGTTGCATACAACGTTGCACAAATTATATAAATTGTCTATTGTTTTTATTCATTAATTGCTTTTGATTTTAAACCACATATGGATAGCTTCCGGAAATATTAAGTCAGATCTGCGGTTTGTATATATTCATTTTAATGAAACAGTCTACTAAATAGAAAAAAGAATTATGTGAATTGAAAAATTACGACGGCAATGACACCTTAATTAAGTATATTTTGCTTACATAAAATTCTTTTATTACTATTTATGTACATAAAAACTTGCCAAGAATATTTAAAGTGGATTTATTATTGATGTAAAAATTGTCCGATAAATGTTTTGATATAAGTTGAATAATTATTATTCAAAGAGTATATTTTTATATTATTCATTTTTATATGTATTATAATATAATAAACAAATATGTGAATTATCAATTTTTAATTTATTTATACAATAATTAATTACATTTATTTCTGGTTTTATGAATTTCATTTTAAAAAAAAGTTGAGTTACAGAAAAAATTCAAAACAGATTTTTTTGTATCTTAACTCAGTGGGGATGATGAAATCGCTATTAAAATGCACATAAGTAATAATATAGTATTGAATTTTTTTACTAGACAATGAATGTGGTTTGTGAAAGAGCAAAAAAACCATTTTCGAAATTATATGTGAAATGTATGTGGAAATAGAAATGAAAATAAGCATTTTCTGAAATGAATCTAATTAAAAAGAATATCAATCAAGTTAAATTACATTAACTTGACATCGATATAAAGATTTCTGTGATAAAATATTCATGAAATATTGAAATGTTACTGTTCATGATCCATTGTAGTATATTGAAAGTTTTAAAACGTATTTGTAAAATGAGAACAATTATTTTAAAATATAATATTTTAAAAATATGTAAAATTAAAACTTTCAAGTTCTAGGTATTAATATTAAAAAATAGAAATTACATTTCACTTGATTTTTATTTTATTTGAAATATTTTTTCGTGTTGGAGATTGTAAAAATGAATCGTTAAGAACATCTCTAATTTGGAAATTGAAAAAGTGAATTATTAATTGGATTTTTATGTACTTATTCACTCTGAAAATGACAAAATTTTCATCGAAATGCGTACAAGCAACAATAAAAAACGATCAATAATAATTTATTGAATATTTTTATGGTTTGTGATGTGAAAAGTGAATTTATTTGTGAAAATGAATCATTGAACTGAGAAGTTTAAATACAAATAAAAAATAAATTTGTTCTGATACAACGTAATTCTTATCATATAAAATCATTAAATAATTGTTTTTTGTATGTTTTCATTTGATTTGTTAAAAGATGCAAATAAACAAATATAATAAATTTAAATACAAAATATGGCCTTTAAATTTATTCTTGTGAATAAATTTAAAGCTATTGTTCCAAATAATCGTTGTATAAATTTTATCCTATAAAATGTATTCACATAAATAGAAATAAATCTTTTTTACTTATTGTATGCTTATCACTGTTAGGCAATCCATCATTATTAGTCAATATTTCAAAAATTTCAAAATGGTTCAATGTAGTAAATAACTTTAAAAAAAATTCAATTTTAATCCATTGGATATATTATAATTAAAAAAATACCTTCATTAAAGTTACATACAGTTACATATATATATATATATATATATATATATGTATATATATATATATATATATATATATACTACAAACAAAATATTTATTTGAAATGGTGTATATTTGTGTAATATTTTAAAAAAACTGTTGTTTTTCAAATATTTCTTGCATTTTATATCAAGAATAAATACTAATTTATATAGAGATTAAGCGGATTCCTTTTTCGTCTAAGAAAAAAAAAATATTTTATTAAATTATTGATTAAGAAAACAGTAAATATTCATAGAATCAATAAAAAAAATCATAACTAATACAACGCCAATAACTGATTCTTTGTATTATAAATAATTTTTTGAGATTATATTTGTTATACATTATTCTAATATGATTTAAAAATACTCGCTAAAATACTTTGTATCTTATTTTAGTTATCTTTGTTTACAAAATGCAAGAAAATAATATTTAGCTAAGCTAAATGAAGTTTATAAAAAATATTTAAGTTTTCTAAATTTAGTTAATATATATATATATATATATATATGCAATTATTTAATATGTATAATACATATATACATATATTTTTTAAATAAATTTCATTCTATATAATTATATTTATTTCTTGAAAATATTTATAAGTTTCTAAAAAACGTTATCTGGAAAATATTTTTATATCAAAATTAAACATGTCTTAAAATATGTATAGTTTCTAATTTAATAGCAAAAGCATTCAAGTACAGTTAATGAAATAAAAGCAGATTAAAATATAAAAACAATTTAATTCAATTAAATTATGTTTAAATATTTTATGTTTTAAAATATTCTGTTTTCAGAATACAAAAATGTATGTTATATTTTGAAATAAATGTTCTAACAGATTTAATGTTAATACTTGTTACTTTTAAATTGTACTGAAAATTAATTGATATTTTATTTTGTTTTATTTCAGATTCACGAAGCAGTAAACTGAAAAAGATACTTTTACCTCTGATCTTATTATTGAAACTGAAAGCAGTAATTTTGTTACCTATTATTATCACTATCATTGGGTTGGTAGCTTTCAAAGGACTTGGTGCCGCTCTCGCAGCTTTATCCCTGTCAGCATTTAGTATGCTCAGGAGTCTCCTAGATGGAAAATCATCTACACAACGTGTCACATACGGAATTATTTCAGCTCCATACCCAGTTCCAGAACCTCATTGGAGTCGAACAGCAGATTATGCAGAATTAGATCCTTATTATCGTACTTTACCGCACTTCTAATAACAGTAACAACTAATAATTTTCCTACAGTATTGAATTTTTAGTGTTTAAACATATTTATATTGATAGTTATTGAATGTGCAATCGAAAAAATCTTCTCTTTTGATTTAAAATTAATTTCCTTTTTGAAATATATTTTAATTTATTTATTTTTTTAATTTATCTCTTATTTTTTCATAAGTTTTACAAAATAACTTTCTCAGATAATTTTAATTGATTTTATCATATTTTAATTTTATTTATATATTTATTTATACATTTTTAAATGTTAATAATAATACATTTTTAATTAAATTATTTTTCTATAAAACTGTGTATTTTCTGGAATAATACATTTATTTTCATTTTAATTAATTTATTAATTATTTTTCAGGTTAAAAAAAATTAAAAGTAATTTACTTTTAGGTTGTTTGTTATACTGAAACTATACATTACACTTTATATAAAATAAAAAGTGTTGTGATAATTAAATATAAAAATAAGTATTAATTTTCTCTAGTTTAATAAAAAAATATTTTGTTATTAATGAAAGAAATTAAATATAAAAAACAATTAAAACTTACAAAATAAATTTGGTATACATTTATTAATTTTCATTGTAAAAGCAGGCGAAGCATTCAAAGCGGAAATTAAAAATAATTAAAATTATTAAAAATAATATTTAAGTAAAACAGATATTTTTAATATTAATTATGTAATGTTTTAATTTAAGTGGTTTTTAACATGCAAGATATTAAAGTGTATGATTACTGAATCGTCTTACTGACTGAGTACCGAACATTGAACTCATAACTTAAGCATTGGTTTTATGAACACGATAGAGAATGTAGTAAAAAAATAAAATTGTATGTTTTAATAATATGTTAACATTTAAATAATATTTAAATTGAAATAATAAATAATTTACTGAAACTACAATAAATAGTTTATTAAATAGTAATTAAATATGTATGATGGATAGTTTCTATAGTACATTATTATTACACTAACTTTATTATTTTTAATTTTCAAAATTTTGTTAATGATGGTTCGTTTTTAGATGTCATTTATTTTAACTTCTTTTTAAATGGAATATTTTTTTAGCGAATGAAAAATAATACGGTGTTGGTATTTTCAAATTTGCGAATATTCAATACCTGTATCATTTAATGATCATCGATAATATTAACTATTTTGGTTTTTTAGTTAATACTATAATGAAATTATTTGCTTTTTTAAAAGTTGAAAGGTAAATTCTTTATATATATATATATATATATGTATATATATACACATTATATATATATATATATACATTTTATATATATATATATATATATATATATATATATATATATATATATATGCACGTGTGTGTATGTTACTATGACTGACAATGACTGAACTTTGATACCTACTTCAAACTGATTATATAAAATTGAATTTGCAAAGTAATAAAAATTACTTTTTGATTTTAAGAAAGGGTTTGCTATATATTCATCCTTTATTAAAACACGCAACGATTTTTTAATTGCTAAAAAATTACTAAAGATCAATATACATTTAAGAAGATACTTCAATTTACACCGAACAAATACATATATATATATATATATATATATATATATATATATATATATATATATATATATACCTGTTTGCGTGTGTATGTGATTTAAAATGAATTTAAATGTGTTTAGTATGTTTGATTTTTTATCGTTTGTTGATACGAATAAAAATAATAATAGTATTATAATTATATATATATATATATATATATATATTACTAAATATCAATATATATTTAAGAAGAAATTATATATATATATATATATATATATATATATCATGTGTGTGTGTGTGTATGTATATAGACATATGGTTGTGTGTGTATGTGATTTAAAATGTATTTAAATGTGTTTACCATATTTGATTTTTTTATCGTTTGTTGAAATGAATGAAAATAATAATAGTATTATTATTATATATATATATATACAGCAGAACTGCAGTTACGCTATGGTAAATAACAAAATTTCCGAATAAGCAGATTGAAGGGGCTTTTGTATTAATGAAGGTTCACACAGTTATATGATTTGTGTAATGAAGATATGAATATGACTAATTGTTGGCTGGCGCAAAGTTCTTTTTTCTTCCTCTTCGTCGGTATTCGACTTCATTCTCACCTCTGTTTACTTATTCTCGGATATCTTCGTCATCATAATCTGAACAACCAGATATCTCGTGTATAATATCTGCAGTTTCTGAATCAGCTGAAAGTTTTTCTTCGTGAACTTCGAGTTGTCTAATTCCACGGCGTGATTTGAAGTCTCCTAGCCAACTTTGGCTTGTCTTGATATTGGATTCTCTACCCAATTTTTCATTAAAAAGAAGCGTTTGTTCACGTAAGACATTACTCGGTGTAGGATCTTCGAAACTACGTTTTTGCACAAACCAAACAAAAAGTACTCATCAAAAATTGTTGTTAAAAATGTAATACTGTTGGGAGGAATGTGTGCAGGCTAGTGGTCTTTATTTTGAATAAAAAATAAAAATTTTAACTAATAAATGCGTCTTTATACTCAATATGTAAAAACCGCAATTATTTTTGCATCAAACTAATACATACATACATACATATATATATATATATATATATATATATATATATATATATAAACTTAAATTGAAATTTGTGATTAAACTAGAACTGTAACTTTTATTTTTAGATTAAATATATTCAATTGAACTGTAATCTTTAAATAGTAACTGTTTTAATATTTAACAAGTGAAGTCATCTGGTCGAGTATTTGTGACATAGACTACTTTTTACGTTTCGAATTACACTAATGTGTATGTGTTTCTAATAGTTTGTATACTGTAATTCACAATTTATTCAAAATCAAAGAATATTTCGTGCACATGCTCTCAAAAGAAATATAGTGCGAAACTATTACAATATATAAAATTTCATTAAATAACTTTGCTTGCAACTAAGGAACATTAAGAATAAATCAGAATCTTTCATTCAAAATTGAAATTATTTTAGAATATTCCTGTTATGTATATATAATTTAGTAGTGTTTATTTAAATACAATAATTTAAGAAATTATAAAATTAACCATATTGAGAAAAAAAGTATATCACATTGGTTATAGGGCATACCGACTTAATTTATAAATGGAATTGAAACTGGAAATTGAATTTGAATACAATTAAAGTTAAAAGTTAAATTTATCTTTTAAAAACCAACATTATATCTTCAAATTATTAATAATGAATAATTATATTTTATTATTCATTATTAATTCACTCACCGTAAAGAACGCAAAGAGTTTTTGTGATCGAAAATATTTAATTTTTAATTATTGATCACTTGGATTGTGGTTTATTCGATTTCAATGGCTACTCTATCATTTTCAGAGTACGAACATTTGGAATAAAATATATTTCTGTACTTTATTCTTTAAGAATGGCAGTATCTCTATCAAAATGTTCATGAATAAGAATCGTAAATGATGAATAATTAAATACTAAGCATTTTTTATTAGAAAACCTATTTTAATTCGAATTATATACAGATATAAGTATATAATACGGTAAAAATATTTTTTAAAATACTAAACTCAAATAATTAAATTTTTAATATGATAAATCTTGAATAATACAAAATATTTACCAACTTTTACATCAATGCTATTTTGTTATTCATAATAATATAAACTATATTTAATTATTTAACAATATATGGAAGATATTGTTCTTATTAAATCTCATATTATTCTGAATTTTGTAATGAAAAGGATTAAGCTGTAAGACACAAAATTAGGAGAAAAAGCTTACTTAACGCAAGTGAAACCATTTTAAAATTACTGTATTAATATGCGAATAGCAACTCTTATGTGCAAAACTTCGAATATTGTGTAAATACAAAGAAAAGTAGGTCGTTTCATTTTAAACAAATGTTATAAGCTTTGATACACTTATTTAAATAATAAAAGAACTGGGGGAGATTAGTTAAGTAAAAAAGAGAACTTGCAAAACTAACTCGTCGTTTTAATCATTATATTAAACATGTAGCAATTTCATCAATTTTTTTGTTTTATCTTGTGCAGATAACAAAGATTATAATTATAAATTTAAAGGAAAATATTATAAAAAAGTTAAAAAGATAATTAATATCAAATATTTAATAGAATAGTCAAGTCCTGAAATAAATTGATTTTGCCTTCTGGAACCAATTATTTTTAGATTTAAGTGGAGAATGTGCCAGGCTGTATGTCTAAAGAAACTTCTGTCACTGGATACATTCACCAAATCTAACGTGTTGTTTTTATTAATGCAAATAATTATAATTGTAAAAGTATATACCAGTGATCTCGTTGATATTTTGTTTGAGAAGTCCTTTTCCGCTAGATCAATTAAATGTCTGCTTTACGTGACCGGTTTTGGCACGAATACGATTTTCAGGTGTATTTTGAATACTAATTTGAAATTGGTTTATAATTTAATGATAATAATACGATTTGAAAAAAAAAGAATCTTCCTGCCATCTGAAGATGGTACTTATGCCGAAAATAGGTGCGGAAAGTAGACATTCAATTGATCCTAAGGGAAAGCCCCGCCAGGACAATATAGTATTATATAATATTATAGTATTAATAATCCAAATGTATATTATTGACAATTCAAGTGCATTTAAATCAGAAACATAGATTTTAATGAATTGTTAAGAAAAATTAAAATTATATTTTATTTAATAAAAGAATTAGCCCTAAAATAAACAGATACTTTTGTTTTTATTTGTTCCATAAGAAAATGTTCAAAATGTTATTAATTTATGCCAACGTTTTGATCGCTTATCAAATTTAATTTGAGTGTTGAACAAACAACAACATAATAAAAACTAAAATAAGACTGTTACAAGCGAATAAATAAAACATAAATGGTTTACTTCTACTTTTCATATAATATATATATATATATATATATATATATATATATATATATATATATAATAAAAACTACAAACCACAATAAATAAATGTAGGATTTGAAGTAATCAGTGTTTTTTAATATATTTCAAATATTTATAAATATGTTGTTTTCTATTGACTTGAGTTTAATATTTTAGATACAAGATCGTTTTCATAAATTTTCTTGTTTGAAATTTCCTATGACATTACTTTTACAAGTTTGGAAAATAAGATATGTATTAAATTAAAGATTATATCTTTTTTAATCTAAGCACTTTATAAAATATAATATATCATATTATATATTATATATATATATATATATATATATATATATATATGTACATTCATATATCTAATTATATACATATATAAGCACACATATATCGATGATGAATAATGATTAGACGTTTATAACTAGTTACCTTACTAATCTAGTTTTCAAATATATTGTGTTCACGCTGAGTAAATGATCTTATTTATGAATGTAATAAGTGCGTACTGGTTATTAAATATCTTAAAATTCCGATCGAAATACTTTATATCTTCGGTCACACATGTTGTCTGAGTTGCTACTTTTTATAAAAGTTCACATTCTTTTCTTTTTAAAAATCTTAATCTCGATTCCAACTCATTTATTAAACATTTTACTGTTCATTTATATTTTTTGTAGTTGGGTGTGTCTAATATTATTAATTAAAAATAATCATTATTCACGTTTTTTAATGTATTAGGTTGGTAGGAAAACAATTGCGATTTTTGTTTCCTAAATTCTAAGATTACTTTTTTCATTGAAAGTGTCATTTCATCGAGTTCATGTTAATATTATTTTGAAGTACATTTTTCGGTCTGTAGTCCGGTAGCATCGACTTTGGTTTTATTATTAATTTTGTTTCAAATTAGGATATTGAATTAGAGATGGAAAAAAGTAAATAAGAGCATTTTTTGTACGAGTTCAAAACGGGTGGTAAAGAGGAAGAAACTGCTCGTAAACTAAATAATGCTTTTGGTGTGGGTACTGTTAAGGAACGTACGGTGAAATGGTGGTTCCAAAACTTCGTAATGGAGACGAGAGCGTTGAAGATGAAGAAGGTCACGGGCGTCCTTCAGTTCATAACGAACAAATGAAGGCGTTAGTTGAATCAGAACAATGCACAATAATTCAAAAGTTTGGACAAAAGTTAGGTGTTAGTTATTGTTGAATAACTAACGCCTAACTGTCCTGAATCATTTAAAACCACTTAAATAAAAAAATGTATATGAATTTGAAGGTTATAAACCACAATTATTTTGCTACCAACCTAATATATTCCTAGATAAAATTGTAACGGTTACAAGTATATATATATATATATATATATATTATATATATATATATATATATAAATTAACGTTATATGCAGAATAATATATATATCAGTTAAATGATCCTGATTATACTTGTACATTAATAACAGTAGGGAATAAAATATAAAAATCAGGGCAGAAGAAAATAAAAATCGATAATACAAAAAAGAATGAACTTAAGCTGATAAATAATTAAAAAATTAATAATATTAAAATAGTTCTTAAAAAATGACTAATAGATAGATAGCCGAGCAAAAATTTCTAGAAATATTACTTTAAAACATTGAACTGAATCATTGTACTGTGTATTTAATACTTTGGAACAAACGTTTATTTTATAACGAAATAATAAAGTAAAAGCTATTAATATATTTTGAAGAATTTGTGACTTGTTATTGTTCAACTATATTTACACTTTCAATCAAATTTTAAGTCTAATTTTCGTTCAGATTATTTCACCAAGTTGGAAAATATTTATTTCTTATGAAAAGAACATAATTTTAAATCTTAAATTTGAAGTCAACTATTTTTGGGTGTTACTTATCATATGAAATTTATTTCTAACAACATGAGGAAAAAAATGTTTAGAAAATAAAATTTAATGAAAATTTATAAAAACTAAATATAATAACTATAAGTTTATTACTTGAAAGTGACAAATAAAAAATAAGTTGCTTTGAAAGTGACATATTTTTAATATCTAACGTTATGATAAAATACTGTGCTATAAAATCGCAATTTATGTATAAATATATGCATTAAGTATCTTAATCCTCTTTCTACAATACTTAAAATTGACTAAATTTTTACAATTTTGAAGAATTTTATATGCATTTACTTATATTTAAAAATACTTCTTATACTTTAATTTTAATCGTATCAGTTTGCATATTTGGATCACATTTGTATTTTAAAAAACTAAATAATCTACACATTAATTTATTTTGAGAAGAAAATCATGAATTTTATTGTTTATTATTATTCTCAATAAAAAAGAATATATATATATATATATATATATATATATATATATATATATATATATATATATATATTATATGAGGATACAAGTGTTCCTAGAATTGTGTTATAAGAAACTAATGTGAACTACTACGATGTGACTTAGCGACACGTCACTAACAGATTGTACAGAAAACAGATTTTATGCTTCACATAGTGCAGTATTTAATGTTTCATCACAATTTTTGTTTTATCTCGTCATAAAGATCAAAAATACATTGTTTATTTGTGAATGTGTTGGCATTTAATATATCATTATGGCTTGCACTTTATTCATGTTTCTTGACTTGACTTTAAGAGTTTATTAATTATTTACTTAGGATCAAATTTTAGTTATAGTTAGTTAGTTATTAGTGTATTTTGGTTATATTGGTTAGTTATTAGTACATTTTTGTAAAGATAGAAATATGGTTATAGATTTTAAATATTTCTTTTTCACAAATATATATTTATAATCATAGAGAATAAATCTAATAGCATGGATAAAAAATATAATGTTTTACGGAATAATAGATATAGAGTACCGTTGAAGTAAATGATTCCGTTGAAGAATTTTGATATAAATAAAAATGATTCTTCTAATGCTAAGAAAAATATATTAGAAATTACATCCGAAACCGATAACTTTATTGGGAGTAAATAGTGAGAGGGACAATAAAAATACCAAAATTAAATCTTACATGTTATTAAAATAATGAAACAGATTGTAAATTAAACTATGCATCGTCGAAAGTAATTGAGTGTATAACATTATCTGAGTAGACAGATTTAAAATGTTATTATTTCCTGGAAAAAAATATAGAATCTCCTAAAGAGGCAGTTTTTAATGATGAAGTTATAAAACGTTTTATAAAATATATTTTTATATTCTCTTATTAATATTCTTTTTTATTCGGTTTTTCATGATTGAAAAAAACATACTAAAAGAATTAAATTTAAACTGTTAACAGATCTTCTTCAATAAAATTAATACAAAGTTCTTAATGTGTATCTAAAGATTATATTGTGATAGTTAACGATAGTAAAATAGGCTAGCAGAATTAGAATTACTTAGCTATTATCTTAAATATCTTTTTGTCAAAACAATACATTCATTTGGTTGCAAACAGATCAGATTTATTGTATTATTAAATTCATACAAAGATATTATATAAAAAATTAAATGATTTTACTTTATAAAAATTACAAACAAAATATAGTTTTATTATATATCTCTACTTTAGTATAATATTTATTATTCTCGTAATCAAATTTTTAATTACATTTTCAAAAATGATATGCTCTATTTAGAAAATATGGTCAATGTACTGATTTTTTTGTTTCTGCCAAGTTTTTAAATGCAAATGATTATCTTATTCAAATCGCATGTCGTGAATAGAATATCTCATGATATTACTACATTCTCATATCGAATATTACGAATTTTTTTACTAAAAATAAGAACATGTAAAAGAATAGAAAGATATCAACAATTTTAACATAAAAAAATTTATTTCTCAAATGGAGTAAATTATCAATTTTCAGTTTAATTTTGTGAAAATCGGTAGAAAAAAAAAATACAATTTTGACAAAATTAAACTAAAAATTGATAATTTACGGCATTTGAGAAATGATATATACACGTGTATATATATACTAGGGGGCTCCGCCAACTACTCGCTTTGCTTGACTACGCTAGCCGACTTGTCAATTATAAGCACGTACATGTAACCGAATGAAACAATAAACATATCAAATAAATAACTCGATATCATGGATGAGTGTATATATATATATATATATATACACACACACACATATATGTATATATATATATATGTAGTATGACTATATAGTGTTGCAGATAGATAATTTTTTGCAATATAGTGTTTTATAAAGTGTTTTATGGACAATTTTGATTATATATATATATATACACACACATACATAACCATTTCTATTTGTCATGAAATAAACACATTATTATTATGTGTTTCCTGTTTGAAAGACAACTAAGTTTTTATATTTCTTTTGAGTATTAGGTTAATTACACTTAACTGTCTAACAAAATTCACAGGAAATACTTGTTTTCGATTTATTTTAAACAAAAAGAAATTGAAATTTAAACTGTTGAATAAGAAATGGTTGTTTTATTTTAAAAAAAGTTAATCGACAAAGATCTCAATTTCTTGTTTGTTTTTTACTAGTACAGTTCAAAATAAGAAAAAAACATTATTCATGTTTATACACAACAAAAATAAGAAACTTTCAAGTTATAATTTTATATTTATATTTCTTTAAGAAGTAGATGCTTTTCGAAATGCTTTTTGGGCGCTAATGACCATAGCTGTCGAAACGCCCAAAAATACCAATAAACAACCAATCGTTGAAATGCTTTTAGTTAAATAAAGTAATGTCTAATTAAATAAAAAAATAAATAGTGTCAATTTGGGTAGATTTTATTAATAAACAGAATTACTTCTACAAAAACAAGACAATAATTAGAGTTTTCTTGGAAATGCCTTTAAATAATTAAAGATATTATTATTATTATATTCAATCGAATATTATATTTTCTTGCAATAACATTACAATTGTACATTAAGATTACGTTAACATTTACATTATCATTTAAAAATTTAATATATATATATATATATGTATACATACTTGTATGTATGTATGAATATATGGAATATATGTAATGTATATAATATATATATATATGGATATAAACGTTTTTAGTACTTCTAAGTACATGTACAGTTCTTCATTATTTAATTTTCTTACCATGAAATTTACGAGACGACAAAATAAACAGTTTTATTTTTTATCATGTTATTCTTTAATGAAGATGTAATTTATTTTTTAAATGAAAAGTATGTCTCCTGTTTTTTATTTATACGAAATGTATTCATTTCTAAAATAGGTGTCTGTTTCTCTTAAGACGTATACTAGGTTAAATTAATAAAAAAGTGAAGGTAATTCTAGTTTATTACTTAAGTATTATAATAAAAAAAAAAAACAAGAAAATTATAAACCGTGTAGTATATGGAAATAAAATTGTTTAATTGAACGAAGCTTGAAATAATTTTTATACTTATTATAAAAGTAAATTATACATTTATTCTGAAGTATGGAAAGGTGTGATAAAATCGAGAATGTGAAGAACTCAAAAACCAAATTATACATTTCAGATGCAAAAATTTATAATTATGAACATTTAATAACATTGTTGTGTTTACTAGTCCTATATTTTTATTATAAATATTCGATATTAAAATAATAATTCACGAATAATTTAAACAATAATTAAAATTATATATATATATATTGTAATTTATACATATTTTTCTATAATTTGCATTTCAGAAAATAAAACGTTAACTGAATTTGGAAAATTATGATCATTTAAAATAAAGAATATCAGATTTTAGGTTTTCATTTTATAATGAATTTAAGAATATGAAAGGAAGTTATAAATTATAAAGAAATAAATGAACATATCTTAGATACAGCAATTGCTAGAAAAATAATTAATAATAAATAGTTAATGTATCCTAAATTATATTAGTTATAAAAAAAGATTCGGAGACAACAATGTATTATGAAAATGAATTTATGATGTCCAATGTGTTACACTGTTTTTATATTTAATAAAATATATTAAAACCGTCTTAGAACAAATCAGTACTTAAATTTTGTTTAAATATAAATTCAATTTATTCGAGGATTAAATCTAAACAAAAATAACAGTAAATTATGTCGCAAATTGTTTGTTTTAAATTCCATGTTTTAATTTAATAAAACATTGAAATATTTCTTAATACAAAGTTTTTTGAAAAAAGTAATTTTATTCAAAAAAATATTATTTTAGGCAAAAAATGTCAAAGTTATATTTAAATATCGAATGCATATATAATTATATTTCATTTTTCATTGATATAAATAGTTTAAAATAATTATTTTGTTATCTAATACTGATATCCTATTTAAATAAGTATTTAAATGTTAATAATCTTTGAAGACCAACTATAAGAAATTGAAACAAGTATTTGAAACAAATAATATTAATACGTTTGTAATTAATAATCTAATAAATATATAATTGTTTATGAAACATAATTATTGTAATTACCTTCAATCATTTAAAAATGTTACGATTTTTCCTAAAAATATAGTTTTTAATGCAAACATTGTTGTTTTTGACAGATGAATGTTAAAAAATGAATAATAAATTAAATTTCGTATAATCGTTGTATATTTGAACGGATATTTATATACTTAGTTATTAATTGATTATAAAAGTAGATCGGATAGGAATCTGAGATTGCTATTACTGGGTCAATTAAAATATAAAATAGTAATATATTATCTATGAAATTATTTTTTTTCTGTGCCTATTTGCCTATTTCTCATAACAGTATAATTCAAATACTTTCAGTGTAGATCATCATTTATTACACACACACACACACACATATATATATATATATATATATACACACACAATTATTAAATTTCTATATATTTTATAAGTGAGTCGAATGATAATAATAATTAACCTTAGATACATAAATTAAACGTAATTCACAAGTAGTGAATAATATATATTGAACATCTTTATGAAAAAAAGAAGAATAAAAATACTTACAAATATTAGTATATGTGATATATATATATATATACACACTACTACAAGTATTTTATGTAAATAATTCAATAATTTAAGGTACTTTTATTTTTAAAACCAACACAAACAAAAAATAAACTTATTTTAAAAAGTAAAATAAGAAAGTTAAAATGAATATATTTGGTTTAAATAATAACTTAAATCCAGTAATTTGTAACCAGTAAAAGTGGAGCACATCATAAATAATATCCACATGTTTTTCAATTTCAAATTAAATACCATTTAATATTATAGGAGATAACATTTTGAGAAAAGATTTTCAAAATGTTACTTGCATATAATTTATTGCTTCTTAAAGTTTCATTTTTGAATTATAATAAAACCGGTTATAATATAAAAATTAAGAATACTCTTAAATTAATATCTAGTTTTTTTTAACGAAATAAAAATCAATTACTTGGACACAAAATCAAATTTATATATATTTTTATATATCTTAAAAATATGTTATTTTTATTACTCGTTATATATATATATATATATATATATATAAAATGGAAAAGGCCTTTATCCAGCAGTGGATTGACAGAGGCTGATGATTGTATGTTTTATATATATATATATATATATATATATATTACTAATACATATTTTTCTATTTGTTTTAAAAATAGTGTTTTTATTAATAAAATATGCATTAGCAAAATTTAAAGAAAATTGAATTTTTACATTTGGATTCTGATTTAACAGGAAGATACTTTAATAATTGTATCCTACACACTAGAACACATAAGTTTTACCAAAATAAACACAAAATAAGCAAAAGTTTTATGTAATCATGTGTTCACGTACGTTTCTTTAAAGAGATGCAGAATATTTTAATTTTGTCCAATAGTAGAAATATAATTTCTTTTATTTTAATTTTAAATAAGCTTATATACTTTATTTTACAAATATATTGTTTATTAAAAAATGTGTACATTTAAATTAATTTATATTAAAGGCACAAAAACATATCTTCTTTCTGGAAAAAAAAACTTCAAATTAACTCTCAAATGATACAAAAAAAACGGACACAAATATTCCTCTATTTATTGTGTACCCTATGCTTATAAATATTGTTGTTCATTGTATATCTCTAAATCTGTATGTAAAATTAAAAGAATGTCTTTTGGAGACAAATCTATACATAAATATTTTATTATAAATTGTTATACAAAATGTACAACAATCAAAATATTTTCAAATTATAATGAAAGAATATATTTTCTCTTATATTCCCTGAAACAGTAAATATAACATGTGTTATTTAAACAGATTATATTATTAAGTGGTAGCTGTAAAATTTATGAAAATAATTTAATCTACAGCTTTTGTCAAGAGAGATTGATTATTTTAACTAATATAAAAAAATAATGTTTTTATTATTCATATATATATATATATATAATTGTGTGATACAAATCTATATTAGAATTAAAAAATAAATTTATTCTTATTTGCTAATACATTTTGACATTAATTGTTCACAGTACTTTCAATATTGCCATAAAAAAATCTAGATTGAATTCAAATGTCATGTGGTCTTGAAATTAAGTACATTCTTACTAAAAGAATGTGGTCATTATTTATTCTAATAAATTAAAATCATGTCAATATGACAAAAAATAATACATCTTCAATAGTTTTCAAACCATTACTAATGAAGTTAATGTATAATTTGTGTGTATTTTTTTTAGAAAATATACCAACATCTTAAACTCTTGCAATGAGTGTCTTGATGACTGCTAAAAAATATTATTTTTTTCTAGAAAGTTCAAATTAATTTATCAAAAACATACTTTTAATATTTTTACAAGATATTAATTGCTTGAGAATGAAAAGGTTTAATATTTAACTAAATATGTAAAAACGAAATGTATGTTCTTCGCCCTATTTACATTTTTATTGTTCTTTCTCTATATACATGCATATATACTTTTATAAATCCTATTAATTTTCATTTTAAACTTTTAATCTTTATATATTGTTAAGATTTTATTACTCATTAACTACTTTTTTCTAATAAAGTTATTATTATTTGAAATGAATATTATTCAGAAAGAACACGATATTTTCTATTGAATATTCTCGTATCAGTGGTTTTCATTAGTTGTTCAGATCTCATTTTTTTTGTTGCAGGTATACTAGAAATTTATTTTCAGTTGTGGTTAAGAACATTTGTGGTGTTTATTGTTTCACTGCAATAAAATAAAATTTACCAAGATGTAGTGGTTAGATGTTAAACTGTTAGTCAAAAAATGCATGTAGGTGTATGACATTGAATTTAGGTTATTTTTTGTATACACTTTTTAATTTATAGATTATTTAAATATGCCCTATTTAAGAATAAATAATTATTAGTAGATAATAAAGAATAAGTAGAAAATAATTTGTGATCTATACACATATTCTAGAAAAAAATTGATAACTTCGATTAATTAAAATATAAAAATCGGTAGAAGTTAAGATATATATATTTTATAAAATATAAAATTTTTGTAAATATTGTTGAAAATATTACATTAATGTATTAAAAATTACATATGTCTTTATAGTTATCATCGGTTTAATTTTAATGCATATTTCTTTCGCCTCACAAAGTACAAACACTTTTCTAATCAAAAATGTTCAAAAAGTGATTATTAAATATTTTTCATTGTTAATATATTTCTCTGAATTTCCTTATTTATGTTGTCTCTTTTTAATATAAAGAAAATGAAATTAATGTATCTTTTTCTTATTGAGTATTATTTTCATTTGAAATGATTATGACATACTATATTGTGAATATATGTGTATATATATATATATATATATATATATATATATGTGTGTATGTGTGTGTAAATATTATATTTGATTAACTTTTTAATCTTTTAAATCTTTTTTTAAATAAACAATATTTATATTGAATTACAAGTATAATAAATATATTAATTATTAATTTATAAATATTTTAAATGTAATAACGAAATATAATATATATATATATATATATATATATATATATATATATATATATGTACATATATATATATATATATATATATATATATATATATATATATGTCTAAACAGATTGTATATATAATGACACCGCGAAATAAAAGTATTCCAAAATGTATACGTATTGTAATTTAATATTGAAATATTTAATCAAAAAAACGCCCTCAAATGTAGAAGTACAAGTTGATCAATCTATTACAACTTATAGTTTGATGAAAGTCTTTTCAAAAGTAACACTCAGAGAAAGTAGATTTGTATTTATCATCCACTAATCTTGGACTAGGTTAATAAAAAAACAAATATCTATTTTCAAAAAGTTTTATGAAAGTATAAAAAAGTATTTCAATAATAAATACATAGGATACTATAAACAATTAAGTGTAATTATGTATCAAGAGCGAAACTCAGTTGTTCGTGTTGTGGTTTTAATCATAATTATGTCTATTTATATGTTCGTATATATATATATATATATACACGTGTGTTTATTTATAAAATACAGAAAAAAATAATACACATATAAGAAGAATATAATGTTTAAAGTATACAATGTGTAAAAAAAGCTATTTGAAAATGGGAATTAATTTATAAGAAATATAAAAATAAAGAAATATAACCATATTAATGACTTTCAATTTTTATAATTTGAATAAATAAAGACAAAAAATTAAAAAAAACACTGTGAATATGTTGTCTTTTTTTAAACTATCTTTATATAATGAAAAATTATTTATATATTTGTAAAATTTACTTATTTAAATATTTATATATTATATATATATATAAATATATATATATATATATATATACATATTGTTGAAAAAATATAGAGAAAAATAGTATTATTGACGTAGATATATTATTTAAAAAATAATATATCTACTGTGCTGTTTTTCCAACATATTTTAAAATCAATATTTTTAACTTTTATTTTATATTTATTTTCACTTTAATAACTTGGTTATATAAAAAAAATAATATTTTCCTGTGCTTAATAATATATAATTTTTTTAAGAAATACTTAAATAAATATAATGATTTATTGAAAATATATTTAAAAAACAGCATTTATTTTCTTAATTTCATTTAATATAGTTGTAAGAACATATAATAAGAAATATCTACGTGATTTTAATATGTTTCACAATTATCTTTACATTTATTAAAAGAAACAAATTAACAACTAATTAATAACTGTATATAGTTTGTTATCGTTTTTAAGAGAGAAACCAATTCAGTAATCGATTAAAACAGAAGTTTGAATCAATTACAATTTTTTTTTCTTATAGAATAGTAGACTTCTTTATTTTCAGTTGGAAATATATATATATATATAACACATATATATATATATATATATATATATATATATATATATGCACGCTGAAGATTTAATTAATTTAATTTAAATTTTAAATATCATTTCAATGAATTTGTAATATATATATATATATATATATATATATATATATATATATATATATATATATATATAAGTATATGTTAATTTAGACACTGATCGCGCTCAATAATATTTTAAGTGATCTAGATAAAAGTGTTACCAATATATTGAATGTTCAGAAAAAAATCAAAACAATGACACGGGTTTCATCTTTAATTAATAAAAACCTATCAAATGACAGTGACCCAGAAACTTCTGAATGTATACCAAACGTTCGCCCTAAATTATACTTTCGTTTTGTTTTTTAAATAAGTACCTACGTTTTTTGATTTCGTTTTGTCAAGTGTTCATTGAATGAAATACTCATGGAATATAGTTTAGAATATACGATGGCATTTAAATATCTAAACCATATCATCTGTTGAGATCAAATTATATGTGTATTCATCCGATTAAATTAATTATACACAGCGTTTGTTATCCTGCACTTTGTTTTCAGATTATGATTTGTTGGAGTTTATGATATATGTTCAACATGTTTTATTGTTTGTTAATGTAAGAAACGAAAGTGACATAAATATTTAAAAAAATACATGTCTGCATTTTTTTACATAAATTTAAAATTTTAATTGTTTCAGTATGTAAAAACCTTACATTTATTGTATAACAATTTACATAATATGATTGCATTTACATAACTTCATTTATCATGAATTTTACACTGTGTTAGAAAAAAATATTTTTATTTAATTGATTTAAATTATATATATATATATATATATATATATATATATATACGTATGATTATTATAAGGTATTATTTATTACTTTTTGTCTATTATTTATATAATTTTACAAGTTTCTTTCGATCTAAGAAAGAAATTAAACAAGAACAAAATATATTTAATTTATTGTACACTAATTGCGACTATGTTTTATAATAATGTATTTATTTCTACTTAATTTTAATATTTCCTCATAGAATATAATAATAAAATTATTATTATCATAAATGTATCCATTGATTAAATAGAATTTATCTGTTCATTCATGATATTTAACCGTCTGTTCTGCATTTGAATCATTTACAGCATTTACTATGGTGTATGTGCTAATTATGTTTTAAATTAATTTCGAATTGCTACATTTAACATCAATTGGTGCATCAGCGTACAATGAACCAATAATTATGTGTGTTTTGCATGAAATTCTTATACAAATGTGACTGTAAAATAATGTAAAGCAGAAGCTATGTATTAATCACTGACACATGTTCGTAATCTCTTTTTAATATCAAACTATATTCCGTTCGGTAATGAGTAAAAAGGAAGCGTTACAGTTACGGTATAAAGTAGTCTATTTAATCGTACATATACATCTTTTTGACTATCCGGAACGGTTTGCAAAAAAGGCCGCCACTCACCTGCACTTGTCACAGAAATATACACCTTAAGGTATCTGCGATTAGGTATTGCGTTTAAAAGTAAGTGTTAACGAAAAACAAACAAGTGACGAAGCAATGAATATCCGAGTCGAACAGCAAAAAACATTAACCAAGATTCGCTCCAGTAAATATACCTCTTGGACAAATACATACATACGCTTAACTGACCATCAACATCTCATCATGCTCTTTTTTTTACTACCTCATTGTTATTATAGTATAAAAGTGCTGTAAAGAAGTCGAGCAAATCATAACCGGCGAGCAAGTGCATACGGGTGGTCAGCTGCCGTGTGATCATCGGTGAATAAGTGTTGGTTTTAACAATGGCGAAAATATCATGGCTGGTGACTTTTACGGTAGTGATATGGTGTTGTCTGTTTCGGACGGCATTGTCGGCGGATGCCGACGCGGCTCGCGCATTTTCACGGGACTGCAGCAAAGGATACAGCACGACGTGTTTGAAACTCGACGTTGTGTCCTTCGTCGAAAAACTCAGCGAGAATGATGACTATGCACTCCTGCCAGGTGTATCTGTTGTACGTGAACCAAATTCATCTGCGGAAACGCGTACGGCCGATCTCGTCGCTGAATTAGCGAGAGATTTTCCAGATGACGCGGAAGCACGTCTCGACGCTTTCCTCGTTAAAAAAGTCGAAGGATTTCTCAATACGCATTCAATTCGTCTGCGACTTCTAGATGCACAGAGTGTCCAGGCTGCAAGAGCGTTCGTCCAGGAAGGCGCTCGGAAAGGAGGCGGCATCGGTGGCGGCGGTGGAAAAAAGGGTGGTATGGGAGCAGCACTCATGGCTGGTATGATGATGATGAAGGGAACACTTATGAGTATCGGTATGGGTGCTGTCGCACTTCTCGCCGGAAAAGCTTTGATGACTGGACTTTTGGCTCTTATGCTCTCCGCTATCATCGGACTTAAGGCTCTCACGTCTGGAGGACATAAACAAACCACGTACGAAATCGTCTCAAAACCCATTTATTCACATTCGCATTCGCATTCGTCATCGCATGAAGATTCACATGGAGGAGGAGGAGGAGGATACGGTGGATACGGACACGGAAGAAGTATGCAACAGATTCCGGATGGTTTTCCTGATTCCCTTTTAACAGGTCCCTCTGTGCGTTAATTCAAATAAGTGTGTTTAGTTTAGATTATTTATTTATAATATTAAAATATACAAATATTGTCACTCTGGGATGTACATAGTGGAAGGATTTTTAATATCCTGTGTTTACTCTATTGTTTTTTTTAATCTTATTTTTCTTTCACATGCCCTCTACACTTTTTTGTTCTTTATATATTTAGTAATTTTTGTTTACATTTTACGCACACACTTTTTATCGTTTATGTTATATTTGTTTTTTTTGTCAGTCTTTTTTATTTTCTAGTCCTTTTAGGTTATGTATCTATTTTTGTTAATAATTTCGTTTTTATTACTGATACTTTACTATTTTTTATTGTATATTATGTGTTCATTACTATAGTTACCTTTCTCTCTTGTCATTTTTATTTATTTTATTTTATCTTCCATTTTGTTATTTCATGAAACAATATTTTACCAGTTATTTAGTATTTTATATATTTATTTAAAAACACTGTTAAATATATGCATTTCAATATTATATAAATATATTTGTTGTTATTTACATTTAACCATTTCTAAATTTCAGATTTTTTAATGTATATATATATATATATATATATATACATATTATATATATATATATATATACATATTATATATATATATACATATATATATATATAATATGTATATATATATGTATATATACATATTATATATATATATATGTATATATACATATATATATATATATATATATATATATATATATTTATATACATATTATATATATATATATATATACATATTACATATATATATATATATATATATATTATATATATATATATACATATTATATATATATATATATATATTTGTGGACATCTTCAATAGTATTTCTTAAATTAATTTTTACAATTAAAAATACTATCCTTTTAATATTCGAAAGTAAGAAAAATAATTAAAATTCATATTAATTTTGCAACTTTTACGAATCTCTTTTAAAGAATAAAAATAAAATTATTTTCTACATATATATATATATGGCTTAAGGATTTAATTTTTATTGAAACTAATAAGAATACAATCAATAAAATATTTAAAAATTTCATAAATTTTGTTTTCAAACTTTTCCTCGTTCAAAATTTAAAAAAAGTATTTGTCTTGACAAAGTACTGAATTTTATTCACTATTAATTGATTTTTTCATATAAAGATCAATCGATGTAATCTATCGAACTTAAATTTAGTTTTTATTAATCTAAAAATTATTGTATCTAACAGAATGAACTTGGATTATATTTGAAATAATATAAATTAGTACAAGTTTTTAGATACCAACGCATCAAATTATACAATTAAGTGCTTCATTTAATTAAATTTTAAATTTCAGAACCCAAATTTAAGTATACTTTTTTTATCTGATAGAGTAGATAAAAAATATACTGAATGATAATTATGTGCTCATTAAATAGATATACCGTATTTTTCACTGTATGTTCTATCACTAGTATTAATTATATCACTGTAGGCAATCTTAATTGAGAAGCATAGAATTTGTTTCATTATTTTATATTCAACAACTACTTATTATGAATAAAACATCTTATTAAAGTACGAGATCAAATTGAGGTATCTCAAATATGATTACCTTTAAATTGATATAGTGTTAAAAAATACTAATATAAAAACCATTAGGAAAACACTATCCTCGAAAATTTGAATTATTTGGATAAACATGGACGTACATAATAGCAGATTCAGATGCTTCCTTAGATCATATAAGGATACTCTGAAACTTTTTAATAATAATTTAATATCAAGAGTTGTAATGAATTTAATAATTTATTTTAAAGAATTGTGATCATAAAATCCAAAAAATATCTGTATGAGTAATTTCCACATACTTTTTTAGAATAGAAGGCAATATTACATTAATATAGTTCAAAAAATATTGATCATTGAAATTATATTTATTATTAAAAATATACAATTTTTTATTAATAAATATGAAATCTTACAATTTATATGCACAAATTTGCACATTTTTACAAATTAAAATTACCTATTTTTTCATTTCAAAATTTCTAGCCCAAAACCATAAAATAAATTTGATTTGGTGTGGAAATATAATTAATTTTTGAAAATGAATTTTTCCATAGTGATAGATCAGTTTTGTAAAATTTGTACACATTGAAAATGAATACAACTCAAAAAAATACAGAATAGAATAATTAAAGACAAAGATATATATATATATATATATATATATATATATATATATGTATATGTACACACATATATTCATATCTATATATATATATATATATATATATATATATATATATATATATATATATGGAGAGAGAGAGAGAGAAAGAGATTGAAAATCTTAAAAATCTTTAAAAACATCTGAAATATTTTTAAAGATTTTTTAAATTGTAATTTTATTCTAATTATATAATAAAATTAAGGACAAATGACCAAATTGTAACTGTATTTCATAATAATTTTTCATTTATAACTGTTTCTGCATACTTTCTTTGTATTTTACTATATTATAAAATAATTTATGTGAAACAAAGATTAAAGCATACTATTTACTACTGTCCTCTACAAAAACCTATAGATAGAAAGATACTATTGGAAGATAGGAAGGAAATACAATTGGAAGATACTATAGGAAAGATACCATAACATTATATTGTTAATATAATGAGATAAATAATATATGAAAAGCATTTAATGTAAACTACTATATATACTAAGCTAGTAGAAAAAAATTGCCATTTATGAGCTTCAAATTCATATACATTTCTTAATTTAATTGACTTCAAGTGGTACACAAGTGTTGGATGACTAGCATCTAAATTTTGTGCAAGCTCTCAAATTATTGTGCGTAGTTCTGGTTCAAATAACGTTTTCAGTTAGTCGTTATTAACTGAAGGACGCCCGCGATCTTCTTCAACTGCAAGCCTCTCGTCCTCACTATGAAAATTTTGGAACCACCATTGCACCATACGTTCCTTACAGTACCCACACCAAAAGCATAGTTTTGTTTACGAGCAGTTTCTGTTGCTTTACCACTCGTTTTGAACACATACGAAAAAAATGCTCTTATTTGCTCCTTTTTCATCTTTAATTCAGTAGTTCAATTTGAAGAAAAATTAATAATAAAACCAAAGTCGATGTTACAAAAATTCAGACCGAAAAATGAAGACGATAACATAATATTTTCATTGAAAAAGATTAAGGCTAGAATTAGAAAAATAAAAACCGCAATTATTTTCCTACCAACCATATATATATATATATATACGTACACACATACGCAGGAATATGTAAGTATATGTTTAAATTTATTTATGTGTGTGTATAAAACTCTGTATAATTATATAAAATAAATTACTCTCTATACTTAGCATTTTAATCAGACAAGTAATTATATATATATATATATATATATATATATATATATATATATATATATATAAACAGTGGCAAACTAGTATTACTATGATTAAAAATACTTAACCGTTATTAACCTATAAACTTGTGTTACGTGAATTAAAATATTAAATTTAGCAGAAATATTTTAACATATACACATAAACATTCAATTACATTTTATTTTAAATAAAAAGGTATAAAAAATAAAAAAATAATAAATAACTTCATTATAATACATTAACATCCAACAATTCTAAAAATGAAAAATTTATTTAACGATAATATAATAATAGATGTATTAAATATATTTAGTTTATTTAGATTTATTAAAATAACATAAGATTGATATCGAAAATTAATATTTTTTAAATAAATGTATTTTTTAATATATATATATATATATATATATATATATCTATTCATACATATTTATCCTAAATTTTGAATTATTGGCTTTATATACTAACTGTACTTAAGAAATAGGTGAAAAATAAAAAAATAAATTGTATTTTTTTGTACATAATTAAATTTTTAAGTTTATTTATTTAAATAATTAAATTAAAGGAGATTTACCTTTGAAAATATATTATTTATATTTAAATAAAATTATTTGTTCATTAAAAAATTAAGATAATATTTTAAAACACGAACATGTTTTGAAGGATATTTTATGTTTTTAAAACGTATAAATTGATAAATTATTATGATTGTTATTCCAGTGGTAAGCATGGCCGGTTAATGGAAAAAAATTAAGTGGAATTGTAAAAATACAGTTTAAAGTGTGGCAATAAAGCTATGTTAATTTTTACGGTTGATATATATATATAAATAATTATTTAAAAATATTAACTAAGAAAAATGTAAATACCTTTGAAAAACGAAAATCTTTAATTTTTTTATTTTCTGAGATAAAAATGCGAATAACCTGATAATAATAAAGCAACTCCTGTTCAGTTATTACTATAATAATGCAAAAATGGTACAATATCATTGTGTTACATTCACCTTAAAGCATTGATAGTATCTTATTTTTGTGTTAACTAAACTGTTACATACTAATTATATTGTCTATTAAAATGTAATTATTTTAGATTTATATCAGGTTTGAATATTCAATCATTTACTAACAACCATATGAGCTCATTAGCACTAATTGTAATTGCATGCAGTTTTAATTGTTCGCATATAGTTAAAATTTATATTTTCTTGCACTATATATTTAGTAAACAATACATATATACATATAACCACACACACACAATGTATACATAAACTTCGTATTTTATTTATACATAAAACTTTTATTTCTTATCTTTTTATATATTTTTATAATGCATTTTTTGATAAAAACAACTTATGCCTATTGTATTTCTCATTGGTATTGTATCGTGTATTTATATTTACTAATTTTCAGTGAATAATTTATATTCGAATTATTGTCTCTCCTTAAAAAGTCTACAGCTTATTTCTATTAACTAATTAATTAATTACCTTTTATTTTTTGTATACTGATATTTGGTTAATTCCATTCTTTTTATATCCAAATTATTTTTTTCTATTATTTATTTCTTGTAATTAGAATATATTTTATTTTTGTTTCCTTAATTATTCTAACATTAAGGATTCGTGTATTTTTTTATTTCCCCTTGAGTAACGATACATTGAATATATGATACGAGTATGTATATATATATATATATATATATATATATATATATTAAGGCATTAAAACTAATTTATTCGGAATTAAAATAAACTTAGTGTAAGTAATTCTTATTGTAAATGTGTAAATTTATTATTATTATTTTACTTATTTATTTGTTTATTGTCATTAGTAGAGTAACTATTATTTTGGTAGAAAAATAATTGCGGTTTTTGTTATCTGAATTCTAAACTTAACTTTTTCAATGAAAATGCTATTTTATTGTCTTCATGTTAATATCATTTTAAAGTGTATTTTTCGATCTGTATTTTAGTAATATCGACTTTGGTTTTATTATTAATTTTGCTTCAAGTTGGTCTGTTGAATTAAAAATGGAAAGTAGCAAATAAGAGCATTTTTTTATGAGTTTGGAACTGGCAGCAAAGTAGAAGAAACTGCTCGCAAACTAAACGATACTTTTGGTGTGGGTACTGTTGAAAAACGTACGGTGTAATGGTGGTTCTAAAATTTTCGTGCTGGGGACGAGATCCTTGAAAATAAAAAAAGTCGCGGGCGTCCTTTTTCAGTTCATGACGACCAACTGAAGGCGTTAATTGAATCAAAACCACGCACAACAATTCAAGACCTTGCACAAAAGTTATACGTTAGTCATCCAAGAATTCTGGACCACATTAAATCACTTAAATGAGGTACATGAATTTGAAGGTCATAAACCGTATTTATTTGTTTATAAAAATTATCATCAACTTGTACAGAAAAGTAATCAATTGACGTTATAAATAAAAAAATAGTAATTTTAAATTTTAAATGAAGAACCGGTTTTCGAGAAATGTTTTATTTTCACTCATCTGAAAAATGAGAGAAATTATTTCTCACCAAGAAATTTTTATCTTTAGAATTCCAACTGAATGGCATAAAATGTAAAACACTTAAGTAAAATTTTAAATACAGAAGAGTAATGGGGAATATAAGTAAAGAAAAATGACATTATGCTATTATTCAGCCACTATTATTGCCAAATAATTCCATAATCAATCCATGATAGTTGTTAATTAATTTGATAAACAATTTATAGTAGCTTGGAATTTATTTAATAAAAAATCTGTGTTTATTGCCAGTTTAGATAAAACATCGAAAAAGTTTGTCACACTAGATATTATTAAAAAAAGTATTGGACATAAATAAAAGTGTAAATAATGTTTATTATGAATAATATAATGTAAAGTTTGTGAAATTACATTTTACACAGAGAAATAAAAATTTAAGTAATAATTATCCTCCCTTGAACATTTTTTACAATATTATATATACATATATATATATATACATACAAATATATATATATATATATATATATATATATATATATACATACAAATATATATAACATACAAATATGTATATATATATATATATATATATATATATATACATATATATATACATACAAATATATATAACATACAAATATTTATATATATATATATATATATATATATATATATATATTTATATCTCATTATCAACTTCTTTAGCCTTTAGTCGTTTACTATCGAACAAAAACCTCTTTTTTAAATTCTTAATATTTAAACGATCATCACTTCTTTTTCCATACATTTCGAGTGAATTTGCTGATGTTTTTGTTTCAACTATTTATATGCCTCTTTCTATAAATTGCAGTATTTTGTGATTTACATTCTATATTTCTAGTTAGTAATTACTGTTTATGCACTTCTTATTATATATTTGTCTTAAACAATATAATTCTCTTATTATATTTGTAACTATTGTTTGTTTTTATGTTCTCTTTATTCATTTATTTCTTACTATGTTTAATATATATTTTTGTATTTTTTTGTGTAGTTTTCTGTTTCGAATTTGAGTTTAAAAAATAAATAGTCGATATTTATTTATTTTATCATTGAACTGTTATGTACTCAAAACTTTATATATATATACACATATAGATATACATAATATATGTACATATATATATATATATATAAAAATATATCTATATATATATATATATATATATATACATACACATAATATATATATACATATATATATATATATATATATATATATAGATACACATAATATATGTGTATATATATATATATATATATATATATACATATATATCAACTTTATTTATATAAATAATTTGCTATGATAATATTCATAATTATTATTTCGAAAAATTTTAACTGTCTTTTTAAAAAAAAAGATACATTAAGTACAAATACCACAGTTTTTGAACCAAAATATAAATCAATTAATAACTAATAAATTGATTAACAACTAATCGAACATTTAAAAACTACAACGAGACAGCATATTGTATAATACACCTTATTAAACGTTTAATTAATCACAAATATATATATATCCGATCAGTTGAAAATGTTTTAAATTTATAACATACCCACAATAATACATACTTTTGCTTTTCTTATAATAAAAAATACACGAATTTACTGTACAAATTGAATACAGAGAGAGAGAGTGAACACGTCTGTAACACATTCTTCAAATTCACTAACGCAAATAAATTTATAAATAGTATATAATTATCAAACCTCAAAATTGTATTGTAAAAAATTGAAGTAACGTTTAGTTAAGTTATTTATAAGATTAACATTCATGTAAACTCTAGGCTAAAGAATAATTATGATTAAAGTACACGTATTAACTTTTTCATAAAAAGTAATGCGAATAAAATTATTTTTCCAAATGAAACGTTTTAGAATTGTTATTTTTGAATACTATATGTATATGTGATCCTATTTGTCAGAAAAACTTTAAAAGTGAATAGCTATTAATGATAATAAAATAAAAATCTCACTTTTTAAACAATAAGGATGATGTTATATAATAATTATATTTCTTACCGTACAATGTTGAAAAAAATGTGACATTCTTACCTGAAAAAGTAAAAAATTATTAAAATATAAATCAATACAAATAAAATAAACAAAAACAATATGAGAATACACTTATGAATAATTAATGAAACATACTAAATAAATAAATTATCCTACAAGGAAAATTTTCAAAAAAACCAATGATTTTGAATTTTAAGTTAACAATAATAAGGTTACGAGTATTAGAACAATATTCTGATTGAATATTTTCCGTTAATTTTACTCAAAACACGATTAATATCTTTTTACAAAAATAATTAAATATTTTATTAAAATTAATTAAAAATAAATATTTCTCAGACCATCCCAGGTAGATGATATGCGCAGTAAATATCTTTATTCATAATAAATTACATTTTATCAACGACGCATATCACCTTTAAACATTTCGTTTTGTCTAAATTATTTTTAAATAATTATTACGCTTTCAATACTTTGTCATGTACAATTACTTGTTACTATTACAAATTATTTTTTATTCTTATAGCATATGTATTATTTTTAAATGATTTTGAATGGAAATGACAGTAGATTTATTGTTATAATGGAAATAAAAATCTATATAAGACTTATTACACTATACAGTTATCAAACTTCATTTACGAACTACTAAAATTTGATTAAAACTATTTTAATGTTTTACGAGGTATTTTTAATTAATTTCTTAACGCACCTTCAGCAAAAATGGATATAGAAACAGGAACGTGTAAAAAATGTTTTGAACAAGTATTTAATTTTTCGGTAAAATAAATTCTAATGGTATTTCGAAAATAGTACCACATGTATATATATATATACATATACATATATATATATATATATATATATATATATATATATATATATGTATATATATATATATATATATATAATTTTGAAATGGACGTTTAGATGATTGACTAGCATTTTTATCCAAAAAATAGTACAATAGAAAACATTCTTTCAGTCAATGTTGTGTTCGTGATTTTTGATAGACAGATTTAACTTTTATAATTTTAAAGCAGACATTTTAGCTGCACCGTTTTGAAAAAGCTATCTATAGATAAAAAAGGTCAAAAGTGACTGTCGAAAACAAGTACTCAGCAGAGTTTTGAAGGATACAACCAGAGCTGTGAGGTGGTATTTTGGCGCCTGGGGCAGACATTCTTAAAAAGTGCCTTTATTCTATATTGAGATGACTACGTAAATTAAAAACCCTATTAATTCATTTTATATATTAATTTAATATTTTTAACATAATTAGGAAACAGCTACATTAATACAATAAAATAGTTACATTTGTACGAAATAGTTAATAGAGAAAATAATTATGTATATTATTAGAAATTTACACGACTAGATTTCATTTTCGCGAAATCTAGAATCAAATCGTCATAATTTAACGATTCACATACACCGATTTCAATGGATATCATAACCAAACCGACTAATCTTTCTTGTCCCATTGCTGACCTAAGTATTTGTTTATAATTTTTAATTTGAAGAAACTACATTGTCCATAAGCAACTGATACGGGTAAAGTTAACATTATTCGTAGACAAATAAACAAATTCGGAAATACTGTTGTCATATTGTTTGTCTACAAATAGTTAAATACTTTTAATGGTTTGAGAGGGCAATAATACAGCTAAATTTATATTTTTTTCGCAAATTTCCAGATCATCAATATCTCTATTATCAGTCGATAATAAATCCATACAATTTTGTAGTATTTCTAATTTATTTTCATGATTCAGTTTATAGATGTTGTACAATATTTTAAACTTATAATCATGTAATTTAATTTATCCAAATCTTTCGCTACTTAGATTAATTGCATTTTCAAGAATCAAATAAAAAAGTTAACTTTATAATTGTTTTGTGGGTCCATAATGGGTTGATCAATAGATTTGTAATCAAAATTATTTTTTCTTTTCACGAATTCGACTCGTGGTGTCGCCCCAATGTCATGTGGGATCCTTCATTGTATGACAATTGCTCGAATAAAAATACATACAGATTGAATGAAAACGAGTGTATTAACGAGAATTTTTTATGTTTCGGTGTATAAAAATATCAAATATAGTTATTTACTACAATGTTAAACATACTTGTATATTAATTTAACATTAATATACATCTGAAGATGAAACCTATAATTGTAAATTAAGTACAGAAGGGCGCCTTCTAGCAGCGGTGATAGCACTATATATTATTTAAACTTTATTATTCGTTACAAATAAACAAGAATTATGCAAATAATAAAACAACTGAAAAATATCTAACAGTTGCCTTCATACCTGAGGCGCTTGGAGCGATCGCTCCATTACTCGATACCACCACACGGCCCTGGATACAACTATAACAATTTCAAGTAACAGAAACAGTAATCCGCCCGTATCCATAAGTAATACATTCCATGACCAACCGCGGATTTCATTTACATACCAATTACAAAGTTCAATTGATAAATTACGTATAATAAGATATTACCAACATTAAATAATAATAAAATACATTGTACATAATTATATTTGTGCTCTTTCTCTCTCAATCTCTCTTTCGAATGAACGGGTTCCTGACGTTTTAGCTTAAGATTCGAGGAACGATGGAGCAATGAAAAATATCTTGTACACACACAGTTTAAACAGATTTTTACATTTATTTCTTGAAAGATCGTTTATTTTTGGAATTTTTTATTTAATATTTTTTGGTTCGCGGATAATCCGGTAAATCGCGGATAAATGAAAATTCGGTAACCGAACCCGTAGATATGGTAGATATTGTATAATGTAACAATGAGTAATATTGAATGTTTTTTTTTAAATGTTCTAATTTTTATTAAATATTACTGTATATATATATATATATATATATATATATATATAAGATTGGTGCATAATTAATGATCGTGATCAAACCCCTAGAATCTTTCAAATTTATTACATTTTGTTTCATTTTTTTCTACTAATATTTTCCTTATTATTTAACTAGTAAAAATACGTATCGATAACCACCTTCATATTCGTCATATCATGCTTTATCACTTAGAAAAAGGATGGATTGCAGCACTGTCATTTGGCGATCTCAAGGAACAATCCGTGAAAGTCAAGTTCGAAAATAGTTCAATCGTTTCAAATCCAGCGACATAAGCTTAAAGTATGATGAAGGAAAAGGTCGTTCGTCTAATTTTGATAACCAGGTTCTTTACATGGCCGCGGAAGGAGATGAAAGTTTGACAACAAGAATGCTAGTCGAACAATTCAATATCGATCATTCAACGATCACCAGACGCTTCAAAAACCTCAATAAGACGTGGAAAATGTCTAAATAGATTCTTCAGGTGCTCTCCGACAATAACAAAGCCAGCCGGGTCTGCACATTTACCCAATTGATTCGAGAAAATCCCTTTCTTCAACAAACGTCCGACCGCATGTCGAAGTTCAAGTGGTGTAATCCATTAAGGACAAGGGGTGGGCCTTGCTCCAGCACCCACTATACTCTCCCACTGAAAAATTAAATTAGCACCTACAGACTATCACGTTAATCATTCTTTCAAAAATTGGCAGACGGGAAAAGTCTATGATGATTTGAATGAACTTGTTGCTGATGTCAAAGCGCGGATCGCGTTGAAGAAAAGTGGTTTTTCAGCCGTGGAATCGATCGTTTTCCCAGAAAATGGAAAGCAGCTATTGAAGTAGATGGCGATTATGCTCCAGAATGATCGTTTGAACATGTGTCAGTGTACATCATTATTTTAGTATTGAATAAATTTAGAATCAAAAAAAAACAATGGTTAATTATGTACCAACTATATATATATATATATATATATATATATATATATATATATATAAATAAGATGGACATATAAATTAGTAGACTGTATTACAATTAATGAAAGAAGCAGGTAAAGTTCACGGTCATTTGCAGTATATTCACCTATACAGTGGTTATTACAAACGTCCTCTGTTGTTCATACTTAACACGATGTGAAGATCCATTGCGTTAGTATTCGTTAAATTATTTAGTTTGTATCTTTACTATGAAGATTTCTTGCTCTGAATAAATTAGTAGATGGGTTTACATCTTCACTAATTAAGATTCAGCAAAAATGTACTCTTTTATATCGAATATTTGGTGATTTAGAAAATAGATAACTTTGTTCCTATTTAATTAAAGATGGCTGTGTAATTTTATTCGACAAGATTCGATTTGTTTATTCTGTCTGGCACACTAATTGTATTAAACTTGATGAAATAAAAATAAACTCATAACACTAAGATTTTTAAAATTCTGAATAGAAGATTAAACGAAATATAAATATTTTTTTCTACAGATATATTGCCGTTAGACTGTAAGCATTTAAAAAATAGATAATAATACGAAATTGAATATTTATGAATGATTTACCATCCATATCAGAGTTCTGTTAGAAATTTTAATTGGTATATGTAAAGTGTATAAAGATAAATTAAATATTATTTAATGTGTTTGAATAATTAAATACAGCAATAAACATTTTTTTTTCGCTAATGAGCAAGATATAGAAGGTCAAATCTCGATTTCTCTAAATAATTAGTAAATATTTTGTATCTGTAACGCTACTTTTATTCATATACAGATATACAGATTTTGATCATACAGATATTTACATTGATATTAAATTAGAGTTAAAATTATACTCACTAATAAAAACCGTAAAATGTTTTTTACAATTTATTTTTAATATTTATATATATATATATATATATATATATATATATATATATATACAAAGAGGAAGAGAGAGAAACAGAAGACAAAAAATATTTTTTTAACATAAATGTATAACAAATAGTATTTACTTTTGTATTAAATTGTAAAATAGTACATTAATGGGTATTACTTTAAAAGAGTTATAATCAAAATGTTGATAATATCGAATTATATGTAGTTTTTCCCTTAGAAAAAGCCTTTATCAAAAAAAATATATTTAATTTAGAATATTATTGAAGTGCTATATGTATTCTTTACACAGTTTTAATTTGATATTTAATAAATTGTATATACGTCGGGATGATATGATGAAAGCAAAAATATATTTAAATACAAAACCGGATCCAGCTCAAAAGAATATATAGTATGTCAAACTCAAGCAGAAGAGAATCTAATACGAAACAAATACTTAATTTTTACTGACTTAAATTTGTTTCTCTTCAAACATTTCTTGAAGATTTTGAACGATAAGGGTAGAGGTTTCGATATGCAGAAATTCAGTTCATTCTCGGAAAAAGTGACTATAAAAGATTGAGCATTCTCGATCTTCTCGATTTCTATAATTGTTTAATTTGATTTTTAATGCCTGGTTATTCTTTCATAGAAAGAAAAACATTATTTTCGGACTCATATCTGATTATTCTGAATACACAATAAATACTAAAAATTATTCACGCTGTCGAATGGCTAAACATGTCAGTACTACAGATTTCTATAGATGATGATTGCAACTCGTTATATGAGTACACTAATTACATTTAAGGAGGTCATTTGCCGCAAGAGATTTGAGTTGCAGTTGAAAGGAGTACTGATTTTGAAAGAGTACTGATTGCCCAAATTATGATAGATTTGCAACGTCAATCTATTATCTGTTCTAATTAAACATTATCATGTCCTATACTTTTAACCTGATGAAGATATTCAACAGAAAATCGAACGATCGCTAGGTTTGCAGAAGATATTTTGAATTGACAGAATTTTGACTCTAATCTACGGTTCATCTATAAATTTTTATAAATAAATGCTTTTTTCATTCTACAAGTCACAAAAATAATCTGAACAAAAATGTCCAATAAATCAATTGATCATTTTTTATTGTTACTTATGCATATTTCGATGACGATGCCATTATTTTCAAAGCGTAAAGGCGGAGAAACATTTTATTCAAACTCAGATTTTTCTGTCTTGGAACTCTCAATATGATGGAATCGCTATCAAAATGAACATAAGCATATAATAAAATAAAAATATTTAGTAATGAACTTTTCTGATTTTTGTCTTAACGTATGTTGCTTGAAAATTGTTGGCCAGAAAGACTATAGTCTGTGGGATTAAAAAAGAATTCATTTCTGAAAGTGAGTTTAGCTACAATATCAAAATTATATTGTGTCATATATAGACTAATTTATATGAACAGACATGGAAATTATTTATGGAAATTGAATATGTATCTATATCGAATTCCTTTGGAATTTACTCCAACTTGTTTAACATTCTTTTAAAAAAGATAATTTCTTTGTGATTTTTACTTTTATTTTATTATTTAGTTTTTAAGTTAAATTGAATTGAATTTAAATATATACCAGAATCTTAGATGGATAAATATACGAGTATAGCGAATATATGCAAATCATGTAGAGCAGCATTTCTCAACCTATGGGCCGCGACCCAATATTGGGTCGCTTTAAATTTTAATAGGTCGAGAAATGATAGCTACTACCTTCTGCAGAAATACTTATTTACTGAAATATCTAACAAGTAAGAACAATAGATGCATCTGTTAAGTACTGATTATTTCTTAACAACTTTTTTTCTTAGTTTTTTCAATATTTCCCATCTACAGGAGATATATTTATTTGGGGAATATGTGGGTAATAAATCCTTTTCAACAATTTCAATCAAATAATTTAACTTTATCAGAACAAAAAAAATTAATTGAATTATCAACGAACAAGAGATTGAAAATAAAGTTTAAAGATAACCACAATAACTTACAAAAATTTTGGTTAGAATTGAAGAAAAATATCTAATTCTGAGTGAAAAGGCAATAAAATTGTTACTTCTATTTGCAACAACTTATCCGACTGAATGTGGATTTTCAGCAATGGTTGTTACGAAAAATAAGTTTTGAAATCAACTCAACATAAGCTCAACAATGAGAATTGTATTAAATAATGCTACTGAAGTAAGAATTAATAAATTAATTGAAGATAAACAACAACAAGGCCATAAATATGATCTTGTATAATTGTATTCAAAATTAATATAAAAGTTTTTAATAAATATAAATTAAATTATTTTAGTGATTTTTATAATTTTAAAACAGCCTGTTTTATTTAAAATCGTTAATCGTACATTTTTTCATAGTTAAATTTTAATAATAAAAATTGAAATTGAAATGTTTATTATAAATCGAATTTCGTCTGAACCGCTCTCAGTAGAAATGTACTCAATGTAATATTTCACACGTATAAATTATTATCAAATATGCATTATTTTATTTATTTATATAATATATAGTGACTTCAGTTTACCAGGTTTTTAAAAGTTTATATTATAAACATTAGAGTTGCGGAATCAATACAAACAAATATATTTATTTGTTAAAAATATATATATATATATATATATTTATTTATTTCTTTTATATATTGGCTCACGTGACAGAAAGGTTGAGAAACGCTGATGTAGAGTACCATAAAACACGATAATTGACTTATTTATTAATAATGATCGGTTTTTAATCAATATAATAAAATGAAATATTGTATTTAAATTTTAAAACTAATATATATATATATAATCCAGAAAATTGTCAATAGGATCATCAAAATGATTTAAGAAAGTAATATTAGATTTTATTCCAATGTTTTATCAGCTCTCAATCTTTTTGTCATGGATCAAAATATTTTTTTGCAATATGAACGATGGTCTAATTATTAATTTAAATTACATCAAATAAACTGTTATAACAAATTAGTGGTTTATCAGTATAATCTTTTTTATTTATAATTTTATAAATAACACATTTCATAATAATAAAAAAAGTGGATTTAATTAAATCAAAAACTATTATCAAGATTAAGAAGAGCATAAGCAAACATCTTACAGAACATTAATTGCAATTTATTATTAAAATTACTTTAAATGATGTGTGGATTTAAGTTAAAAAAGATATACTTTATGGATTTAAACTATAATCAGATTTAAAAGTATCACATTTGAATATCCCGTTAATATGAAACGCATACCATTTTTATTAAAGGTTGAATTCATTTATTGTGATGACACTTTTAGAGGAAAGATACGCCTTTTTACGGAATTGATCGGCGCAGTTATAATGATACATAATCCATTCGCATATCAAAATTTGTAAACAATCTTCTTACGCATAAACGTAGATATATAACGGTTCAACATTTAATTTATGCTAACTAATACGACAGCAATAAACATACATATTTACGTGACATAGTAAGTCACTGGGATGGCCGAAACGTTCCGGTTATTAAAAACGTCTGATATTATGACACATTTTATATGAAAAACAGAGACAGTATATAAAATTTAAGGTATCGATTGGACCGTCAGTAACGGTCACCTACAAACTATATTGAAAACGAATGGAATTTAATACACACGTTTAATATATCAATTCATTCCTTCGGGTGAATATGGAACATTTTAGATGTAGTAACATTTTTTTATACGCGTCTCTGCTTCTAAGGTCATACCTTCTATAGGAACTAATGCATCAAGATTAATTATTTCAACTAATTTTTTATCAAGCTGTAATCTCATTGAATTAATTCATATAAGATATGTAAAATGAATGCGTGTATATTGCATCATTCTTATTTGGTCTTTAAATATGCAATGTGCTGTAATGTTTATGTAGGAAAATTTTAACAGCCTGAAGAATTTATTTTAATCAGGTATGTTCGACTGTGAATAGAATTGGTCAGACTATTGATTTTATTATACGAGATATAAAGTGAATCAATAAAATGTTAGACTAATAAATAATACTATCAGCACAAAATGATTTTATTATTTTAAATATTTACATTAATAGTAAATGTCGGTTAATGTAAATTTATTAATACAGTTAACAAATTTTAATATTATCACTTGAAGATTATATCAATCAATTAATTTATATTGGGAAATTATGAGAAAAATTAATTTTATAAATAATTTTAATATGTAATGCTACCACTTGAAGGCTAAGTTATCACTAATGATTTACACACAATTGTTATTAAACTTGAATACCAATAAATATATATATATATATATATATATATATATATATATATGTATATACATATATATATATATATATATATAGAGAGAGAGAGAGATAGAGAAAGAGAGTTTCTTTTCACTCTAGACAATTATTCTCTCTCGAAATTTAAAAAAGTATTAATTACTGTTTATAAATTAATTTAGTATTGAATTGTTCTTTTATTTATAATATTATATTTAATTTATCGTTAAATTCATAAAAAAATGTTTTAAACATTTTAAAATGTAAGTAATATAATGATACTCTTTAGTAGAATAAATAAGACATTAATGTTTTATAAAATAGGTAATAAGATGACTTACATTTTAAGATATGGTGTTAAAAGGATATCAGTAATACTTAAGTATTTATTAATATAAAATATTTATGTATAAAAATATAAATTATTTGATATATAAACTTTCATCTATTTCATATAGGTAAGATGTATGTAAAATGGAAGATTTTTTTAAAAATATGAACTAATATAAATTAAACATCAGTATATAATCAAATTATAATTATTATAATTTTTACTGATACATAACTTATTAAGGTATTTCATTAGGTTGGTAGGAAAATAGTTTCAGTGTTTTTTTCTGAATTCTTACTTTAATTTTTTTCAATTAAAGTGTCATTTTATAGAATTCAAGTCAATATTACCTTAAAGTGCATTTTTTGGTTTGTATTTTGGTAACATTGACTTTGGTTTTATTATTAATTTGTTAATTAAATTAAAGATGGGCTATTGAATTAAAGGTGGAAAAGAAGCAAATAAGAGATTTTGTTATACGAGTTCAAAACTTGTGGTAAAGCAGCAGAAACTACTCGTAAACTGTGCGATACTTTTGGTGTGAGCACTGTTAAGGAACATATAGTGCAATTGTGGTTCCAATCATTTCGTGCTTGGGACGAGAACTTTGAAGATGAAGAAGATTGCGAGTGTCCTTCAGTTCATAACGACCAACTGATGGCTTTAGTTGAATCAAAACCACGCACAACAATTTGGAGCTTGCACAAAAGCGTTAGTCATAAAGTAGTTCTGGACCACAAATGAAAAAAAGTGAATATGAATATGAATTTGAATTTGAAGGTCATAAACCGCAATTATTTTTCTACCAAACTAATAAACATTATTTTTCATACTTTATATTGTTAGTATTAATTATTTCTTATTTAAATATTTCAAATCAAAATAAATCATTTATAATTTATGTAACATATTGTTGTATTATTTCCGTTTGTTTGTAGTGTATTTATTACAGTTTTCTGCGAATCTTATATGTAAATACATGTTAAGTTACGTGTTAGGTCTTACAGATCCAAATGTGAGTTCATTTCTTTAAAAACCGTGTTTTTCGTTACTTTTAAACATCTTGAACTGATTTACTGAATTCAATAACAACCTAAAAAATGAGGAATGACGAAACAGATGGTAAAAATTAGTTATTTGGGGTTAAAGGATATGTCGATAATTAAACCGATCGCAGAAGAAAAGAACTCGCACGCAACCTATAAGATTTGCATACAACAATCAACATAATATTCTTGTGTATACTATTTTATGTTTGTTTTATTTTTTTGCTATATAACTATAAATTTGACATTAAACTAACAAGTTCATATCTTGAATGTTATTTATGTTTACATTCTTCAAATGATATTTAATACCAGATATTTGATCCTTAAGAAATTGCTATTCTTTTATTATGAAAACAGTGAACTAAGGATTGAATTTATTTTAATATTAAAATTTTATTTATTTATAACTTAAATTTGTGATTATTCACATTAGTTAATCACTGTCGTTAAATTTTCTTTTTTAACTGAATTAACATTTGCAATAGAAAAAAATATAATAACTCATAATTTATTAATTACTTTGATGAAGTTAACATCATTTTATGTGAAATAGTAATTTATTTCTTCATGATATTTAAAAAAATGTTTATATTGGTTATATAGAGACAAAATTGGTTAATAATAGCTTCTAGTTGTCATATTTTCAAATATTATATTTATATATATATATATATATATATATATATATATATATATATGTGTGTGTGTGTATATATATATATATATATGTGTGTGTGTGTATATATATATATATATATATATATATATATATATATATATATATATTATATATATATATATATGTATACGTATATATATATATTATATACATATACATATATATATATATGTGTGTGTGTGTATACATATATATTTCTTTTTGAAATGCATTTTTTCCCAAATAATAATATTTTAATTTAAAGACGATTAAATATATCAACTAAAGGGCCTTAGTAAATATAAGTACGTATGTAATAAAATAAATACCGTTATTATTATAAAATCTCAAATTTCACAATCTTACTAGTTCGCCTACAAATATAACCGGTAACCTGTTTCTAAACATGGAAGATTTAAGAAACCAAAACAGTTGTGTGAGTGGAAACCCACGAAGAAATTGGTTCATTTTACAGTTATACTCTGTTCATTATTACATTTAATCAGAATGTTGAAAATTCGGCATTTAAGTTGTTATTAACATAATGAAGTCAAGTTATATATATTAATATATATATATATATATATATATATATTAATATATATATATATATATATATATATTAATATATATATATATATATATATATATATAATTCTTTCCCACTTAATGTTTCTTATTATGCATATATATATATATATATATATATATATATAACATATAATAAACAAATTTATTCAACAAAAAAATGTGTCACTAATATTTTTCATGTAATACTTTTTAATTTATATTTTCCTAAAAAAAATGGATGTATATTTAAAATGTACGAATTTGGTGATATCTATTTTTGCAATGTTTGCAATTATATAAAGCACAAAAAATATGAAAAAAATTAAAACAAAGATGACATCACAAAAAGAAAACACCGTTATTTAAGAAGAAGAAATCTCTAGTAATCCTAATTAAATTAACATGAATATTATTACAAAATGTAAGTGAATACTGTTGTTTATAACTTCCTTTTTTGAATAAAACTGAAATATTATTTGTTATATGTCATTTTTAAGATTTTGGAATACTTTTGAAAATAGTATGTCACATGAAGTACCAAAAAACATATAGTTTTTCATGATACTAATAAAAATTCGTAATTACATAAAATAGTTACATTGTAACAGTAAGTACTTTGGAAAATATTTTGCTACATAATGAAAAAATATTTTTTATTACACACAAACGCAAAGCTTTCAATACGAAAAATATATGATAGGCCACTATCATAATTACTGGCACATATTTCCGTGTACATGTATATAAATCAATAAATATATGGATCCAAACTTTATTATAGCGATCATTGATATAATAAGCACACTTCCATAGTGGGTAAATGTTAAAAAAATTTTTTTTATTCTTATTTCTATACATTTATAATGAATCTGTTTCACGGATGTGCAGAAAAAACTAACTACAGTGTGAATCAACAAATATAAAATATATTGATTATAAATTTATTTTTTCTGCCACTCAATACAATTTAATTTTATAATCAATGAATATATGTATAAAAAAAAGATTGAAATTTTTTTATAAAATATTTGTTGTTCTATACTTAATAAATTAAAGGAAGCAAGGACAAATATAGTCTCTGAATAAAATATTAGATATATATCGAAAAAAGGATAATATCTAGGTATCATTTACCTCTTACTGATAAAAAGATTAACTGTTATGAAGAGGAAATATGGAAGAGTTTTCACTGTCTATAATAATCGATTACTGAACACATCATTTATCCATTGTAAGAACTAAGTATTTCTAACAACATTCTGTACTAACTTACTTTCATTCCATAACTTGATAGTTATTTTGTTAACTATTTCATTTTGCTGGATATTGTAAAGTATGAGTTAGTGCAGCAAACATATGTAGACCTTCTGTAATGTCAAACTGCACACACTTATTAATTTGATGATAAGTGTATTTTATTTAATATGATCAATGCCGATCCTATTTTGAATTTTACTGTGGACTAAAAAATATTTTAACCTGAATTCGTTTGTTGACAGCTCGAGAGACAGACGAAACTCGTCAATATACCCTGGCCTGCTACGATAGATGAAATACGTTCGTATGCACTGGACAGCTTCGATAGATGAAATTCGTATCGTATACATTGGCCAACTACGATAGATAAATACAATTTGTATCGTATGCACTGGCTATCTGCAATTTTAAATTTTTACTTCTGATACCGAATACTCATATTCGGGTCTTAACAGATATAATGTTAAACAAATACGAATAAACTACCTAGTATATTCATTAAAATAATAAAATGGTAATCATATTTCCTCAAAAAGATCTAGAAACATTTAATTTTACTATATATATATATATATATATATATATACATACAAGGGTAGTGTCAAATATTCTCTGTCTAGATATAAAAGAATTTAAATGAAAAAACAAACTTCAATGCTTTTTACAGCGCTTAATTAGCAATTCTATACTCTTATACAAATATATATATATATATATATATATATATATTTTCTTGTATTAAAACGTTCAGTTACCGCTGTTTTCAGCTCATTGTTATCATTAAAACGCTATCCACGTAAATCTCTTTTAAAGTTAGCGAAAAGTTAATAATTTCTAGGGGCCATGTCTGGACTGCAGGGTGAATGACAAAGTTCTTCGAAGACATGCTCTCGATTATCGGCTTAAGAAACACTAGCGGTGTGAACTGGTACATAGTCGTACAATAAGCGTACTCCTTTTCTTAATTTTTCACGTCGATTTTCGTGAATATTATCTTGCAATAATATGAGATATTAACAGTGATTTTCGCTCCTTAAAATCTATTAATAAAATGCACTTGCAATCTCAAAAAAATTTTGGTCATGATGTTTTTTATGTATTGAGACATTTTGGCTTTTTTTGAGAGGTGGTTCTTCTGTTTACCATTATTCCATGGATTCGCTTTTAGACAGAAGATCATAGTAAAGGATCATTGTTCCATCTTTTACCACAATTGACTCAATTAGTGCATGTGGATCTGGTGCGTAGCTCTAAAACTGAACATGCGCAGGCTATTTCACACTGACGCTGAACGACCAAAATGATACTCACCTTGTACTGATATTATTCATATTTAAATGATTATAGAGAATATACCGAACGGTTGTTTGTGAAATATTAGACATTACTCATAATTCTTTCACTTTTAAGCGCTAGTAACTAAGCATCAGATCTTCGAAGTGCAAAAGAATTGGGCGTGAGCACTTCCACAGTGCGACCGGGACGCGATTCATCTTTCAGTGACTCTTCTCTCATCCGAAATTTCTTAGCCCAGTCTTTTATCATGTAGTAGAAAGGATAAGTTTCTCCTCATACGTTCTGTAATCGTTGTTTTGTTTGGTACGGCCACCACTTCCTTTTTCAGAAACTTTACTATCGCACGATACTCGATTTGGTTACTTGTGACATTAATAAGATCACATCTTATTCTTAACTCTGTCATTATACAACTGATGAGTTACGCTACTGTGATATGAATTTACTACACTTAAAACAGCACTTTCATGCATTTATAACATATTATTTTAAGAATATTCAATATGTATGCAAATTGAAAATAACTACCGATAATGATTATTTTTGATATGAAGGAATTTTCCATTTTGTACACTTTCTTTGTAGTATTACATTATTGTATTGTGTTATTGTATTATATTACATTATCGTATTTCATTAATGTGTGTAGTACTCAGCAATGTAGAATTAGTAACTCTTAAAAGATACCATTTTTAAAAATAGGTAGGTGTTTTTCATGAAATAATATATTTACAGTAATGTTCTTAAAGAAATTGTATATAGTGGAAATAAAAAATGTAGTTAAGTACAAACATTAACAATAAATAAGACATTCGTAACAACTTGATTATATAAAGTTTATATTAATATAAATCAACAAAACGATAAATAAATTTTAATTAACATTTTTATCAACGTGTCGCCAAAAGTACTTGTCACTTTAAGACTAATAAGTTGTGTACTCAATGTTAATATCCGGTTATATATCTATATATATATATATATATACACACATACACACAGCCTCACACACATGTGTGTGTATATATATATGTATTTATATATGTATATAATAAATTAATACAAAGAATATCTAGATCAATTAGTCTCAATACTTATCAAAAAATATTTCATTGTCACTTACGCGAACTTAAGTATTTCATATATATACATATATATATATATATATATTCATATACATACATATATATATATATATATATATATATATATATATATATATATATATATATATGTATATTTAATATGCTATTTTGACAAATTACTATCCTGTTATAATCATAATGTTGGCAGAGTATTTCATTCAATTCAAAATGAACAAAGACAAGAAAAAGGAAACTGAGCGTGTAAAATTTCAATTGTAGTACTATATAATTTGAAACATTTAGTATGACGTACATAATTAGCAAATATATGACACGCAACATATTTTTGGTTGCAAATAATAATTGTGAAAAAAACAACTTATTGTATTTACTCTACTTTACGAATTTCTTTCACTGTTTTTATTTTCAACTAGTGCAAACTTATTCTCAAAAATAATAAACGAAAATATATGAACTAGTTTATTACAATTCGTTTTTATATTTTCATGTGAACACATTTCAGTTTAACTCCAAACAATAATAATTAAAGTCGTATAATTAATTACTATTCTATGTATATTATTTCAATGTATACAGTACCAAGAATATAAGATAAGAAATATATAAACAATAAAATATTTAAATTTTGCATAACATAATTTTTTATTAAAAAATTACATGTCTTTCAAGGAATAAAACTTGTTATTAATGTACAATGGAGCATAATCTATATTTTTATTGAAAACTATTTGTTACAATCTCTACTATATTCCAAAGTGTATATATATATATATATATCAATTCATAAGTATAGCTTAATATTTTGAAACAAATTGAATTGATGCTAAATTATTTTAATAAAAATAAATTGAAATTATGAACATTACACTAAATATATATATATATTTATTTATATTAACTTTCAATAAATGAAAATACTTTTTAAGATTCATTTACAAGATTTAATTCCATTTATTCAATTTCAGGGAAGTAGTAAACTCAAACTTGTCAATGCACTTTAAATACTTAGATAAAAGTTATCAGCGAATGAGATATTATATGGAGAATTTATTAAAATTTATTAATATAATACACACACACACACACATATATATATATATATATATACACACACAGTAGCGCACAAAGTGAGGGGAGCAAAAGGGCTTGGAACGCACTCAAAAAAAGAGAAAAAAACATTAGAAAATAAAACAAAAGCATCGCGCTATGATCACCTAACGAATTTTATTGAATTCACATTAAAACTTTTTCATCCGACGAAATCACCTCCCCCCAAGATGATATCCTGATATATACATACATATATTACATATATATATACATATGTACATATATACATACAAATACATATATACATACATACACATGTATACATATACAAATAAACATGCCTATATATATATATATATATATATATATATATATATATATATATGCCTTAAATTAAAAAGTTACAATAAGAGTTAAAAAATATTATGAATCTGTCTTTCTTTTTTTAGACTTCAATTTCGTAGTCATGTTATTGAAGAAACGATTTTAAATTCGCTTAAAGCGTTTTAAATACAAACATAATTATACTTTTTTTGTGTGTATATGTGTATATATATATATATACACATACATATTATTTAGGTGAATGTATGCACATGTCTAAATATATAGAACATTTTTTTATATCAAGCACAACATGCAATTTTATTTTTTCTTAAATTAGACCGCTACTCCAAATACTATATAATCATTAATTGAAAATACTGCTATTATCCGAATTGGACGGTAATAGAGTGTAACGCTATATTCTAAAATAAATGTGCAATTATTTTTTGCTAATCACAAATCAGTGCCAGTGAGGGACAGAATACTTAAAATACAACTCCGAAGAGGATAAAAAATATAAATTCCAATTATTATCCAAATTAAACTATTTGTTTTATTTTGCGTTTAACGTTAAAATTAGCAGATAAAATTCCTGATTGAGGATTAGAATTCGTTAAAATCTCTTTTCCTATCTTTTTCTTTCTCTCTGTTTCTCTCTCTTTCTCTCTCTCTCTCTCTCTCTCTCTATATATATATATATATATATATATATATATATATATATAAACGGAATATATAGTTTCTGAAACATGTATTTAAAAAATGGGTTTAAATAAAAAATCGTTATAAAAGAATCTCTTTAAAAAGAGGATAAAACAATATTAAATTCAAATGATTATTTGTTTGGAAAATGAGCTTATACTAAAAAAATGTTTATACTCAGGATTTTTTTTACTCATGAAAATAACAGACTGTCGAATTTAATTTTTTTAGTTTTCATTTTTTACTACGCTTTTTATTGACCATTGTCATTTAATAACTTCTGTATTTTTTCTTATAACTGCTTTATTTTATTATTATAATGTCAAATAAATATCGGTATTTGAGCAACATGTTTGTATTGTTTCAACATGTTAATATTCAATGTGCGACTAAGATAAACTAATAATTGTTTTTTAATTTTTTCTTTATTTAAGAACATATTATTGTATTACTATTTTATCATAGCAAATGTATTACATGAAGACTTCATTTAACCAAAAAATTAAGATTTGTATTTCAAAAATTGATTCAGTTTATTATTATTTAATTTTTTACTGATTTATTTTTTTTATTATTGATTTATTTTTTTTAGTTAAACTTCTTTAAGCTCGATGTGTACGAGTCGAACCATTGTGAAACAAAATTGCGTGAAGGAGTTAACTGCATAGGAGTAGGTATAGTGCCAACTGTACGAGTCGAAACACTGTGAAATAAAATTTTGAAACGAAACTGGAGTATCGTTACGCATAGGAGTGGGGTGGGGTGTTGTGCAGTACGGTGTGTACAACGCGTGTACGGTTTTATAAACTAACACAAGCTAATTGTTTAATTTTTAAATTATGATGATCCAGAAAAATTTATATTTATACTAATTATATAAACAGAGTATTGTTTTCTGGTAAAATAGAATTTACCAGGAAAGAAATATTAAAAAAAAATTCTATATTTGCCGCTCGGAAGTTTCACTTCAACCGCGCATGGTCTCTCACACACATTTTTAATTTCAAAACCTGTATTAAATAAAATATAAACATGATCCACTAAACAGGAATCAGAGAGTGTATGAACTATTGAAAAACACACTTAAACGAAAATAAATTAGAAACTTCTTTAGATTATAAGGAAACATATTTATATACATATATATATATATATATATATATATATATATATATATATATAACATATTATATAATATTATACCATATAAACTATTTTAAAATGCTACAATTATTATCGGTTCCTGAATACCTGCAAGTTGAAGTGCTGATATATTTTACTCGATTTTTTTTAGATAAAATTGAATGGAATTATTTATTAGAGCATGTGATCAATATTGTACAATAAGTTTGTGTTTAATAATGAAAAGCAAGCTATATAAATGTGAATATTTCAACAAAAAATTGTGAAATTCGTGCGTAAGTATCTCAAAATCCAATTTCAAAACAAATAAGATGGTGCAGAATCTTAAAAATTTTTTAAACATGAATGCTCTGAGGACGGGGTATTTCCATTGAAATATGTTTAATGATAATCAAAAAGGATTTATAATAAATATTAACTATTTTTGTGCTTTGGAATGAAAGGAGTGAAATTTTTATTTGTGATAGTAAATTTTGTGCCAAATTAATAGAGATGACAATATTAAAATATGAATTTTCTTAATAGTAAAATAGTCAATAAATTTAGTCAAATGTAATACACACAAGATAATTTATTTTTATTGTGTTCTACTTGCAAAAATAAATTTCAAAAAAATGGTTTGAAATATGTTACAAACAAATTAAAATTCATCATTAAATTAAAATTTGTGTAATAATAATGTTTAATCAAAATCCATCAAAATATTTAATTGTATATAAATATAATGAAATTAAATTTATATTTAATTTCAAAAGAATACCATAAAATTAAAATGAAAATATTTCGGTAAAGTAGGTTATACATTACATTATTAAATTAAAATTTAAAATTTTACTTCTTTCAATGGAAAAATAACAGATATTTTAATAAAACATTTCCTTAATTCGCAATAAACATAGATAGTTTTCTAAACTAAATAAAATGTTTGTGTAATATTATTTTATTTAATAACTGTTTTTGTACATGTATTGGCTGGTAAAAATTATATATCATGTGTATTGCACCCACTGTAGATGTGCACTGGTGACCTAGAGCCGGTTTTTTGAGAATGCGGTTTGTGTAGTTTTTTTAAACACTAAATGATTGATTTTATTTGGATAAAAAAAACTTGTAGTTTTAAAAGTAGTTGAAGATAATCACTGGACGGAAATGCAACCTTTTTTCAAATACGCATTTGATGTTAAGATTTATTTGAACTTAAATTATCAATGCATTTTAAAAGATATGTTTAAATTCATATTCTTACCAAAATTTACCAAATCTTCAGTTGTTTGCATATATATATATATATATATATATATATATATATATATATATATATACATATAAGAAAAATGATTAGAAATATTTAAGGAACTTTAAATCAATTTTAAAAATCACTAGGAGTTATAATTACTACGATTTGCAAATAAAACAATGATATTAATCTATGATAATATTTTTACTCATACATTTTCACAAGCTACTTGATGTTTATTAAAAAAAAGAAGGAAAATATCAAGCTACTATATATATATATATAATAATAATAATAATGATGGTGATGATAGACAATAATGATAGACTTAATAATGATAGGCAAAAAATTAATAAATGATAAAAACTGTATAAAATAATTATGAAGTCCGAGTAATGATTTAAATAATTAAATCTAATATAAAAAAATTAACTGTATAAACAATATATTATTTAAATTCATGTGTGATAAGAAGTAAACACTCCAAGTTTAAATAATTATTTAGTACTTTAATTAAATAAGAAATATTAAAATGAATTAAGGTCAAGAACAAAAAAATTGTAAAAAAAACATTACTTATATATAAATAATTCAATAAATGAGAAAGCTTTTTCTCCATATTTATGAACAATAAAATAACTTATTTATAATTAGATGGATTTTTAGAAAATTTAGTATATGCTTAGTGGTAATATATCATTTTATTTATAATGAGTAAAATACTTTATAACAAAAACAATAATTCTCTAACATATTTAAGAAACTAATAAACAAGAGAGTACATTTTTTGGTTTTATCTGTTTGCAATTTTTTAAATAATTTAATTATTCAAATCATTTTTATTGTTGACTAATATTTAGTAGCACCGTTCCTCACTTTGTATCGATATAAACTAAACAAGTGGTACTAAAAGATCAATATGCGTATCCCCAGAGGATCGGGTGTTAGATATTTTATTTGAATTTATAGTATTTTTTACAGAAAATAATTAATTACAATTTAGTACATGAGAATGATGTTTTGTCGAAATATACTATACAGGCCACAAGCAGAAAACACTAAACCAAAAAAACTAACAACTATAACTTTCTTCGACGCGGTTTATTTGAAATTAATAGTAAAAATCTTTATTACTGAAACAGCCTCAAATTATTAAATAATTCAAAGTGGATATTAAAAAGATTATCTTTGTCTGAAAAGTGTACGCTTATAAGACCGAAGTTCTCTTGAAGTGATAAATTTAACATTTAAAAACATATCTTGACCAAGTAGTTGGCATAACCTCACAAAAGACGTTCGAAAAGCAGCATATTAGGAATTGCATAATTTTCGCATTCTAATTGAAAAAAATGCTACCGAAACCGTGAAAATGATTTTTAAAGCTTTAGGGAGAAATATTGTAATGCTGAAACAGTGGAAGAGGTCCGAAAAAGGATTACGACTTCATCGACCCAACGCCGGCATCTTTTTTTCGACAAATGATTCGTCAGTCGCCAGACAGATGGAGTAAAGTGATATAAAATAATAAGGGTAATTTTGAGAATTGAAATATTTGCAATTTTTCTGCAAATATTCATTTTCTATCAAAAAGGCACCAAATTAATTTGCAGACCTAATATTACGAGTTTAGAAAATATTATTATAGATCATTACCAAATATGTTCAAAAATATTACTTTTTTCTTATATATATTCAAAATAATAATTAAACTAACGAAGTTATTTGTTAAGTAAATAAGTTGACTTCTATAAATATTAAATATATTTATCAAAATTTAAACGGATAACGTTAAAATAATATTTTAAGAGATACTAGTTTTAGATTAAACAGATCTCAATGGTTGTTATTAAGTAGCATACATTAATAAATTTATATTAATAAATATTACATTAAAAAATGTATGTCAGAACATCACGTATCGCAAAAATAGTAAAAATGTGTAAATGTAAAATACAAATAAAAATTCATATTTATATTTATAATTATAATAATTAGCAGACTGAAAAAGTTTTCATAAAAGTTTGAGTATGTTATTTTGTGATCAAATATTGATGTTATGATACAAAAAGAATTTCATAAATACATCTATTGCAATTACAGTTTACAATTATGCATTCATACATTATATTATTATAGCTTTATTTATTTTTATAAATTATTATTTTAATATATTAAAAATACTTATTTTTGACTATACAAAAAATTATTGCGATTTAAAATAATTTTATAGCAATTATATTTCTTTAAATGATGTTTATGTGTTTCATTTATGTACAATAATTATGTTAAAATACACTAATAATTTTATGTGAATGAAGTAACGGTATTTCAGCACATTGTATATATATAATAGTTATTTGAATTTAAATCGTTATTTTTATAATAAAACAATAAATGAAATAATATGTAAAAAAATATTAATAATGTGTATAAAAAACTTTATAAGATTTTTTTAAGTAAAAATTTATTATGAATATAGGTCTCACATTATTCAGTTACATAACTAAAAAGGATCAAATTTTTTCGTTTCATATCAAATCACAACCTTGTTATAATAATGTAATGTTTCATATGTATTATTCTCTAATTCGTTTGTGTCACTATTGCATTCGACCTCAAAAAGAATCCACTATTTATGGATAAAAAATTGGTAATATTCATTCTTTTAATATTTTAAATAAATGTTTATTTTATTGAAATTTAAATATATTATAATTAATATATATATAAAATGAAAATATTTTTATAAATAGAACATGTTTGCAAAATAATTATAAATCATCATACCAATTAATTAATAATTAGTTATTAACACTTTTTGTAAAAGAAACAAGAGAATATGCTATATCTTTAAAATGAGTTTTTTTATTATTTTCGTGAGAAATCAAAGAACAATATTATTCCGTTATTTTGTTCATTTAAACAAAATTAGATAACACCGAACAATGCCAGATATTTTAAGATATGTACAGATCACGTATTCATGCATTCAGAATATTGTTTCTAATATTTTTTTGAGTTTTTATTATGAAAAAAAAATTTATGTACACACACATACAAGCAAACATACACACGTGTATATATATATATATATATATATATATATATAAATAGAGAGAGAGAGACAGAGAGAGAAAGAAACAGGGATTTTTAAAACATAATTCAGTGACTTGAGAGAATATAAAAAATTGTGAAAAATATGTATGTTAATAACAATAAAAAACGGTATGAGAAAACAGAACAGATATGGAAAAAAATAGAAATCACACAGATAGAATAAGAAGAATAAAGATGAAGAAAGATAAAAACAATAATTATTAATAGAGATCCAAAAAATATAGAAGGAGTCTAATTAAAAAATAGATAAAGATATTAGAAAATATATTGAATATCTATGATGACGAGGAGAAAAGTTTGCTTTGTCAGCTTGTAGGTTTCAAGTTCAATTCATTAAGTTTCGTTCTTCGGTACTTTTTTATATTTAAATATACAATATTTTGTTATAAAAACCAATAAACATTTTTTTCTCTCTATGCTTCTTTTTATTTTCCCGTCAGTTTTGACAGGCTGTATGCTAGTATTTACTATATATATTTACTCTCTGAAAGATTTTCAATTCTGCTACGACACAGATATATTGGGCTTTTTAAATTAAACATTGAACAAATGGAATATGAATTTATAACTAATAATATAACTGACTAATATTTTAAAATATTATTTTGAAGAATTTGAAATTGATTTTTAATTATAATTAATTTAAGTAGAACTTTGATGTGTTAACCCTATTCTTCTAAATGTATTCATTTGTTTATATATTAAAAATTAATTGCAAAGTAGAGTTGAGAAATGTTTATATTTGCCTAAATATATTTATTTTTTTCCTGTCTATAAATACAAGTGAAAATTCTTTAAACAACAGACTACATACTAAAATTTATGTTTTAAATAAATAAAATCATTTATTAAAGTAAGTAAATAATGTAAAAAACCATTTATAACTTTGTTTATATACAAAAGACACTTATGTAAAAATACAGTTCCGGTACTGTGGTTAAATTTACTATCACTAATTAATTATTCTCTTGCTCCACAAACCACAAAAAAATTCTGATCAAACATGTTCAATAAATGTTTAATAATTATTTCTGATTGGTGTTTATGCACATTTCGATGGCAGTACCATTATTCTCAAAGCGTTTAGATACAGATAAATATAAATAATAGACTTTATGTAACTTAAACTTCTGTGGCTAAGTTGGGATAAAGTAAGTATAGCTAAGTTTGTCATAAGAATGGCTGTAATCATGGAATATTTCAGGTTTGTGGAGTGGGAATATAATATATTTGTGAAAGTAATTTATGTACTTATTCCATTATTTGATTTTTTTCATTTGCTCAATTGATATTTACTGGTTCCTTCATTAAAAATGAATAAACAATAAAAAACGTAATTTTAAAATATTTTGTGGCAATTAGGTTTAAAATATAGATACAAAAACGAATATCTTTATTTTGTGGAGCATAAAAATTAACATTTTCCAGAAATTACTTTTCAGTAACTAGTTATTTGAGTTTAAATATTTTAGTGAGTAACACGTAAATTAACTTCAATTAAAATAATTCTCTTATAAATCAAAAATATAATTTAGTACTCACATGCAATGATTATTATTTCTCTGTGTGTAGGTACAAGTTTGCATACAAATGTGTTTATGTATGTATGTATATACATATATATATATATATATATATATATATATATATATATATATACATATATATATATATATATACATATTTTAGGTCAGTAAAAAAATGCGGATTATAGCCTTAAAATTCGTATACATTACCGCAATTATTTTCCTAGCGACTATATATATATATATATATATATATGTGTGTGTGTCTCCATGTTTTGATGTAATTGGACTAAAATAATGTAACATCCGGAATTATAATTATTTAACATGATATTCTTTATTTTATTTAAAAAAAATTTAAAGGTAAAAAATGCGTAATTGTGAAAAATAATAAAGTTAGAATTTATTTTAAATAATGACAAAATACTTGTTGATAACTAATAATTTTATATTAACAATATATATATATATATATATATATATATATATATATACACATTTATTCGTTCATAAAATTAACTGTACCATAGGTATAAGAAGTAAAATTAATAAATATTCTCTTAATTTAAATACACTACTGATATTTTAATTTTTTGTTTCTAATTCAAATAATATACTATTACTTTAATAATCATTAATAATATTTATGTAAATTGTTTATATTCATCAAATAATTTTTTTCTTCAGATTTCTCTCTCTCTCTCTATATATATATACACATACATATTAAAAATGTTTTTAAATTTATTATTAAAAAGGCAGATGAGTTAGTGTTATGACATGAATTTGAAACTTTCAAATAACCTATATTGTACAGTATTAAAAAGACTAAAAAATATTTAACAATTTTGTCTGTCCAAGCCTTTTTATTTTAAAAAAATATTTAGAAAGTTGCACATAAATTTAATTCACAGCACTATAGGATATCAAAAAAGATGTTTATCTGCAGTGAATAGAATAAACTACTTACAAAATATATGAAACTTTGTAATTCAAGGTTAAAGAGCATCAACTGATCAATACCTGAATAAGTTTTAGATTTTTGTTACTGTAGGTCATTCTCTTTATGATGATACAAAATGCAAATAGAAAGCAGTATTTTTAGTTCAGTATAATTAAACATTTGTATTGTATCTTCTTTAAACGATTTATATATATATATATTTCACGTATTAAAAAATATAATATGACTTTTTTATAAAATCTTCAGAAAATATATAATTAATGAACAATGCTTTACAACATAAATGTTGAATAATTATTTTTTATTGGTGTTCATGCACATTTCGATGGCACTACTATTATTCTCAAAGCGTTTAGATACAGATAAATATTACTACAATAAACCATACTAATAATTTAATTTTGTTTTAAAAGCAAGATATCACATACTGAAATAATTAATTTAAAAACAATTAATTGATTGAAATGTAATTTATTCTTAAAATACAGCATATTTTATATAGAGATATAAATATTTTATAAAAAACGTTTTAGTTTAAAGAATTTATTTGGTAGAAAAAGGAATACTACCAATTTCAAGAACAGGATTTCTTAAAATAAAATTTAGCTGCGCTGTTTGCGTGATTACGAATTAATAATATTATGTTTATAAATAGATATTATTGATCCCAACAATTGTTTATTTTCATGAATTAGTAATTTAAATTCAAAGTCAATATATAATGTGATGAAAATTATTTTTTTGTTATATCGTATGTTGAATATAAACAATCATGTTCAAATTAAAATTGTAAATTAATTTTGTATAGAATTTTTCATTGGAAATATTTTTTTCTTGATACTACACTATAAGTCTTCCACTTTTCAAAAAATTAATCTGAAACTATCTCAAAATCAACAAATATATACATTTTCAAGGTTAGCAAAAACATTGAAAGATTTATTTACTTTTAAAGCCACAATTTTCAGGAAAAAAATAGGATTTATAAAATAATATTAAGATAAAAATTATTTTAAATTAATTTTTAATAAAAATAATTTGATTTTTATAATATTGGTTTAATTTTAAATTCTCTCTCTCTCTATATATTTTATTATATATATATATACAATATATACAAATGTTACGTAACAATAATGATATTAATGTAAAATAATTACAAATGTAACAGAATTTTCTAGATGAATAACTTTTTGTAAACTAACAAATATGAATTTTAAGATATATACGTGTGTGAATGAATATATATATATATATATATATATATATATATATATATATATATATATATAACGAAATTATAGTAATTAGATGACTAAACAATAATTAATTTAAATTATTCACATGAATGTTTGTGTGTGTGTGTGTGTGTGTATATATATATATATATACACAAAAAGTATACCGCTTAACATTGTATTATTTCTCATTTAATAAATAAACTAAATATTTTTGATTTAGTTTGAGGTTAATTACATCTAATTACTTTATTCACACAGAAATATCGAAGTTTATGTTAAATATACATATCCTCTGTTGAATTCTCATGTGATATACCTCGAACATATTTTAATTAGATTTTGTACATTCACAAAACTGTTGTCTAAATTACGAAAGTATGTAAATCATCATTAGCAGACTGCATTACAAATGCATTTTACTCAGACGTGACATACAAAATAAGTAGTTTAAAAATACAGAAAATAGATGAAAATGTATTTTATATTGTATTCGTATACTTGGATAAACACATTTGTGCCATTTCATTATTTAAATAAACATTCATGTGAAATGTCTGTAACATCTATTGACAAAAAATAAATTTATATACACGTTTGATGCTGATCAGTGATTGTTAATCAACGGTTTTTTATTATTAAAAGAATACAATCAGGTTTTTAGAAGTAGTCTTTAATGAGATATTTATTTTAGACAAAATAAAATGTATATATAAAAAGTGAAGACAGATGGTGAAGTTACAAATATTTCTCACATAGAGAATTTGGTCAATGTAACACAATTAATTTATGTTAATCCTTCTGTAACCATTCGATATATAAATAATAAAAAACTATGAATAAATTCTACATTTCCTTTCTCTTATATATATATATATATATATATATACACACATATGTATATATATATATATATATATATATATATATATATATATATATATATATATAAGCAGCAGTATTGATAACAACTACGAAGTTCTACAGAAGAATACCTCATTTTAAAATTAGAATATGAATATAGGAAATTAGACAACCAAGAGCCAGAAAATGAAACTGGATTTCGTGAAGTAGATGAGGCCAAATATTTTACTTATAAATAATTGTAAAGAACGGAGGACATCAGAAGATCTACAAAAATTAATAAAAATAAACAACAGATATACTGAACAGAAGAAACGAAAAAGATATGAAAGACTATTATAATGTAAGAGATGTAATGAACAGAATTTAGGAAAGTTCAAATAAAAATTAAATATATGCACGAAACAATTCCCAATACCCTATAATACGTCATTAAGTATTAAATATATTCATTAATTATGCATTATTATCCAATTTACCTGTATTAAATAAAACAGATTAGTAATATGAAGTGGAATAATGATACATTATTCAATGATTTGTTTAATAATAATGTTAAAAATAACAATTATATATATATATATATATATATATATATATATATATATGTTAAAAAATCAACTAACAAAATAATTATCTTTTATTTTTAGTTGTCTTATATTTTGTGTTTTATATGATAAGTTAAAAAAAATGTCTGTATGACTCATTTACATTAAATTTATTCTAAAATTTTAAACAAATAAATAGCGGATGTTATAAAATATTTTTCTTATTATTACATATAATACAGTTGATCTTACATACATATGAAAGAAATTAATTAGATATCGAATATTGGAAACTTAAGAATAAAATATAGTTAGTGAATATTTAGATATAAAATTAATGACTATATATTTAATTGATTATATATATATATATATATATATATATATATATACGTGAATATATATGTTTGTGTATATATATATATATATATATATATATATATATATATATGTATATTGAGAAATGTAGAGTAAGTGAGAAATTGGATAATCATTCAGAAAATATTTTGTTTAATACTGATCTTAATATTAAAGAAGCGAATTACAAATTATATATTGGAATCGATGGAAAATAAACTTTCACTAGAATTACAAAATTGAACAAAAAAACACTATTTATATAAAAAACTTATTTTCCCTTTTATTTGTTTATAACAAAAAAATGGATTAAAAAATTATATTAACTCATTTTCATGTAAATATTGTACTGTTAAAACAAAAAAAATGAAAATATCATCATAAAATTGAGAAATAAATATTCAATAAGGTCAATGCCTTCAAAATGAACGGTAGGAAAAGTAAACAGTTTTGAAGAATGGAAACAGGATGTCATCCTTAAATTTAATAGGAGGTTGCATTGAAAGCCGTTGTTCACGTGTAGATGGCTCTAGGTGCATATGCTGTGGGCAGTGAGAGATGTCTCCTTTGTCATTTTGAAGAGTGAATATTTCCTACTATAATTCAGTACTCAGATGCTATCCTTTGTTTACACAAGTACTTTTTTATAACCGAATTAAAATAGAACGCAATAAATTGTTTTTCCAATATTGTTTTTCTACACTACATTAATTTGAAAAAAATGCAGCTAAAACTCGTCGATTGCTTGTGAAAACTTATGATGAATTTGATCTATAGGAAACAGTATGTAGAGATTGGTTTCGACGATTCAAAAGTGGTGATTGTGACGTTCACGATAAACAACAGCCAGGTCAATCGAAAAGGTTCGAAGATGAAGAACTGCAAGCTCTATTGGAAGAAAACGCTGTTCAAACACACGAAGAAAATGGTTCAACAGCTTGAAGTCGATAAATAAATCATTTCATGATCTTTACAAGCCATAGGAATGATCCAAAAAGAAGGAAGATTTCTTTCACATGAACTGACCGAAAATTCCATTGCTAATCGTTTAAACATCTCGATTTCTTTGCTTACAAGGTATAAAAATAAGAGTTTCTTGTAGCGTATCGTGACCGGCGATGAAAAATGGATCTATTTCGACAACCCGAAATGCAAGAAATCATGGGTTGATCCTGGTCAACCATCAACATCGACACCACAGCGAAACCTCCACGGTCACAAAGCAATGCTTTCTATTTGGTGGGGTATGAACTGTGTCCTGTCTTATGAGCTGTTGAAAAGGAATGAAACAATCACTGCCGAATGTTAACAATTGAAGCGTTTGAATGATAATTTATTACAAAAACAATCATCAATTGCATCAAATAGTCAAAAAGTGATTCTTCTCTATGATAACCCCATGTTGCTATAGTCGTGCAAAACACTGATGGAGCTCGAATGGGAGGTTCTCCCGCACCCAGCGTATTCTCTGAACCTGTTCCCAAGCGATTACCATCTGTTCCGATCGATGCAACACGCTTTGTACGATACACATTTCCATAACTAAGGAAAAGTGGAAAATTAGGTTGTTGAATGGATTCGCTCGAAATACAGATCATTCTTTTGTCACGGAATTCAACTTCTGCTGAAAAAGTTGGAGACAGCTTAGCTTCCGAAGGTGAATACTTTGATGAATGTATTCAAACATTCTGTTATTGAAATAAATGCTCAAAAATCACAAAAAATAGTGGTTTTCAATTTAACCTCCTATTATTAGTTTAATTTCTCTCGCTTTTTATATATACATACGTGTAAGTGTATATATATATATATATATATATATATATATATATATATATATATATATACCCATATTTCATACAATTTAGAATAAATATTTATTATTTAATAGAAAGAATAAAAAAGCGAAAATAAAAAAATATTTTTAAGTTATAAAATATAATTTATCTTTGAAATTCATAATATATTTTTATATACAGCAAAATGCTTTAATAAAAGTAAATATATTAAATTCGTATGCAAAAAATCATATTTTCTAAAATATGAAATGGTAATTTCTACAATATGGAATTTAATGTCATCCTCTAAAATATAGAATACGGAGCATAGTATGTAATTTATATTTCTACAAGTATGCACCTTACGAGTATTTATATCATTTACAAAGTATTAAAGGACATGAATTAATAAAAGTGAAATAATGTCAATTATACAAAGACAGAAAATTAAATAAACGAAAAAGAATTTATATATATATATATGTGTGTGTGTATGTGTTACTGTGTATGTGTACAAATCTATTTTTTAATGTATAAATTAGTTAACAAAACATTTCATACCCAAATTTATACTTATCTATATATGGAAATATAGGTAAATCTATACTTTTAGAAAAAACTGCTATGAATAAAAATATAGATTATTCATTAAAATACAATTTTGTTGTAGAAGAGCATGTGATGTAAGACTTACTCCATATATACTCGTATATATATATATATATATATATATATATATATATATATATATATATATATTATATACACACATATATACACACATATACACACACACACACATATATATATATACACACACATGTATATATATATACATACACACACACACATATATATATTATTTATATATATATATATATATATATGTGTGTGTGTGTGTGTACATATATATACATATATAAAGTTGTAAACATATTTAAATTACGAATATTCGATTAATTTTAATACAAAATATTTGCAAATAGATGCATAGGAAAAAAGGAAAACCCACCAATATATTCGTTGAAGAAAGTCGAACAAGATGCACAAGGTGTTAATTCTTAAGAAATAAGACGGTACTATATAATCGTTGCGCCACTGACCTCGCAATTTAGGTTGTACAAATAACTTCCTTGAATTTATTGACATGAACAACAATTATTTTAAATAGACATTAAAAATGCAATAAAACTTTTAGTTTGTGGTCACAAATATACATTTTATCATTAAAGTAAGGAATTATCAATTGTAATAAAAAGATGTAACAAAATCTACAAAACTGGTTTTTTACAATAATTGGTTAGGTACATGTTTAATGTTAACTTTATACATTCAAAATGAGATGAACGAAATTTAAAAATAATTTACTTCCAATGATAATATTTTCTGTGAAAAAGAATATATGAACTTATATATAGTATTATTAGTTAAAATATATTAAGCTTATGTTTTTCAATTGAAAATACAAATATACTAAGTAATAAATTAACACAGTAATGAAAAACAAAATGAACAAAAATACTAGTCAAGAAAAAAGGGATAATCTAAATATTTTTTAATTAATTCAGACCAGTGAATATCAATATTTATTGACATCTGACATTACTTTACAATAAAAAATATATATACTCATCAAATTTTAGTTACTTATATGATATTAATTAATGTCATACTAATTTCTTAACTGATCCCTATCTATGTAAAATAATCTCCACACATTTATAGGCATTACAATTTAATTTAGCTAAATACTATTTTCTCACTTTTAAAGTACATACTATCTAGATTACTTATACGATTCTACGACTGAATGATGTGAAAAGTTCAAGTATTCGACCAAAAAAGGGTAGAAGTACAAAGTGGTGGTTCAGATTTTAATTTAGGTTTATGTCACTAACAGATCAACTGCACGGAGACAGAAGGGAATGGCTCAATAGGAGTAACCATCCAAGTTGACTCCTGTTTGTCTCTATGTAATCAATTAGCACGTTATATAATTTTTACATATTTACCAAACTCTATACCGTGTATCTTTATTGGTACACATGAGCTGGGAATGACACTTGCTCAAAAATGGCTTGGCACGGAAAATGTTAATCACATGGACTAAAATCTGTATAAGAATCGCTATACTATTTTTACTTCAAGAAAGAGAGAGAATTCAAACTCGGTTTCTTGTTGTTTTTTTAATTAACAATGTGTAAAAACAAAATTGGTATCTAAAACTTTTTGAAAATTGCAAGAAATTTTTGTATTTATGACAAAATTAAAAAAAAATAAGTACAACTGAAGTTATGAATCACAGTTATTGATATTCAAGTTTTTACTTAGGAGTTGTAGTGTTTTTTTTTATTTTAAACATATTTAAGATTTCAATAAATATTTCATATATATATATATATATATATATATATATCATTTTTTAAATATTCGTTTAAAAAACCGTGAATTTTTAGTTGACGATTAAAAAATTAGCCAATAAAAATAGTAGCCTTTTAAAAAGTAACATTGATTTACAGGAAAAAATTACCATAAGGTATATATATAGCAAACAAATATAAATATTGAAAACTAACTGATAACTTATTAATAAATCACCTCACGTTATATTTGTCTAGTCAGGTTACATTGAATAGGGTCAATATCAAGGTTAACCGTTAAAGGCTATTGTTTTATTGTAGATACAGACAAAGATACATGCATTCATATATTCTATAGAAGTTTTTTCATCTTGTTAAATGAATGTTATTGTATGATCAATGATAATTATTCAAAGCAAGATTTTCTCCAGTAACTAAAAAAATTCATATTGTTCTATTAACATAATATTAATACATTTAACTATGGTGTTATCCAATAAAAAAAATCTTTCTCCTTTTTTAATATCTCTATTTTAATTCGATCGCTTTTATTCAAATAATTTATATATTACAATAATTTAAGATAATATTGTCACTAACTTATTCAATTTAAGTTAAAGTAACTCTAATATTTGTTTTCACTTCAAAAATTATTAAAATCACTTAAAACAGAAAATAATTTTTAAATATTACAAACTGTTTTTTTAATAAAAAAATATGTTCCCATGCTTTAAAAAAATGAATATATTATTAAAGAAAATATTTCACAGAAAACGATATTTATTACGATTGCATTTAGACGATAGTAACATTAACATCGAAATGGGTATTAATATATCAGAATAGACCAATAATTATTAGACTTTTGATAAAAATATTTTTTTTATACAACTGTATTAAATTTGTTCAATTGATGTCTGTATACTTTTTTACACATTAAAATTAATTTAGTTATACCACACTAGATAGGTAATTTTAAAACTGATTATATTAAAATTAACCTATTCTAATAATGGGTTTCCATTAGTTCTATTCTGTTAAATTTGTAGTATATATTACTCGAAAAATTGATATTCTTATTGACATATATACAATTGCAAAAAATACAAATATATATATATATATATATATATGTATATGTATATATATATATATATATGTATATATATATATGTGTGTGTGTGTGTATATATATATATATATATATATATATATTTCTTAATCAAATTTGTTTTCTTAAGAAAAAAGTTTCTGTTGAATTAGCTATCATCACATTAATTTTCAAGTGTATATTGCTGGATAAGTTTTACAAAATTTTGAAACAGAAATAAAGAAACAGACGTACACTTGGGTCATATACAGATACAACACAAAGATATAACATATTTTTTCATAAGTTAGTTAAAAAAATTAACATTTTTACAAATATTCTTTTAATAATCGTGTTAGTAATAATGATTGATTGAAGAAAATTTATACAGGTTTTTAATATAAATTATACTTCTTAAAGGAATTTTTAAAAATTATATTTATATATATATATATATATATATATATATATATATATATAACGTGATAAATATATTATAAAACGTGAAAATTTATAATTTAAGAAATTTAATAAAACAAATATGAATATTTAAATTTTATAATTTTTCATTTCCAAAACCTCTTATTCAATATTATTTAAAAAACAAGTTATGTTTAAAGTTATTGTTTAGGAAATAAATTTTCATTTTTTTATTCAAAATAAAAATATGTATAGTAGAATTTATTATCTTTTTCTTCTTTCTTTTATAACTCTATTAATACATAAAATATTAGAATTTGATGGTTGATTATTGAGATTTTAGAGCACTTCAACAGCTAATATCATTAACGCCCGATATTAATTTGAAAGACGTATTATAAAATAAATATATATATATATATATACACATACACATTGCTAATCAGTATCACTGTATGAAAATAGTAAAGTTAGTACCAAGGCATTGAAATATGTATACAACAGAAAGAACATGAAGTAATATGTTGATTAAATAATAGATCAATTTGTGATCAATATCAAGCAATACCAGCTCCATACATGTATTAATGACTTCTTGACAAGTAGTACAGGTCTGTATTACTTGTCGCTGTCCTCTACTTCGACTCTTCTATGTTTCATAAAATAAAACCAATGCCCGACTACCCAACCATCAGCATTCGCTTCTAGACCACAAGACACAGGTGTACTAGCAGAGGCTTGGCAGACACCTCGCCCTACTCTCACAGTTCGCATGAAAACAGATACCTTCTGCTGTTGAACTAACTCTAAACGAAATAAACACGCGCACCAATTAACGCTATTGTTCCGGTTCGATGTGTTTGACGCGACTTCGGTTATTGTATCATTTAAAGTTTTAAGTGAATGCGTGCGTGATTTTATTTGCGCTTACATGATTCAAAACAGTATCTAACAATGTGGCATTTGTTGTAAACATTCAGCAATTTATAAATAAATTTGAAAAAAGTACTTATCCATTTAATGAGACTTATGTAATTTTAGTTTAATGATGTCATAGTGCGAACAGTGTGATAAATTAATGCGTGCCAAAAAGAAAAGTAGATTTTTCTTATAACCAAAATGTGAGTGTTATAAATTATTCAATTATAGTTGTAGTAAAAAAATAATTAAAATATTTTTTTGTATAGTTAGTTTAGTAACAAAGACAATTAAAAATGAGTCACTTTTGGAAAATAACGAACATCAATACGTTAACATTTGTATTTTTAATTTTAACTAATAGTATAGTGCAGTGTAGTGACGACGATAATAAACACATTCATTATAGAATCCCAACAAACGAATCAATCATCACCACTGACACACAAACGCAAACAAGTTTGTTGGAAACAGATTCTAGTGAGACTATAACTGAAACGATCGAAGAGCCAGACGATGATAACGCTTTTACGTCTTCGAATCGAAGTTTAACGGGCGGTAACGAATTGTGGGACAGTTTATTGAAAGAATGTGACGAAGAACGCAGTTTGTCGTGCATTCAAAAAAACGTTTATTCGTACCTCGATAGGAATCTAGAGCACCCGAACGACTACGAGGTAACAGATTCATTGATATTCAAGAGAAATTTGGTCGACTATACAAAATACACACGTGAGGAGAATGACAAGTATAATAATGATGAAGACAATGACGAGGAAAGATCGGCGTCGCCGTTTGAAGAAGTGACTGGTGCCTTATATGGAAAAGGAGTTAAATTCATGATGACACACGATTTAGAAATGCAACTGCCCGAAATGATTTTCGAGGGGGCGACATTCAAAATATCGCCAAGATCATTTGAAGGAAATGGTGCTCTTGTCAAATTGGAAATGATACCGAATGATGCCAGAGGCATTTCGGAACCTAGAATTCTGTTTAAAAAAATACGTAAGTTCTGCATATTTGAGTACATTATTGATAAGTTTATTATCGTTACATTTATGTTACACATTTTACAAAAATTCACTTTTAACTCAATTATCAACAATCAGATAAAAGAAGTTATTATTTATTACACAAAATAAAATATAATAATATACTTTTTTCGAATATAAATGCTCAACATACATCTCCGAATTGACTTTTCAGTTATTTTTGCACCAACTTTTTATTTCCTATAACATATTTATATATATATATAGAGAGAGAGAGAGAGAGAAAGTATGAGAATCAAAATTCCTATTTTCTTAAACAAAAGTATTTTAAACATATATTTTCTTATCTTTAAATTCAGAAATAAAACACAGGCTCTGATAAATGAAATGAGCAGGTTGTGTGTATAGAAAACTTAAGGGAGACAGAAAAATATTAGAAAGGAAATATCAGGAAAAATATCATGCTTATAACGTAATAAGAAGAATAAGGGTATTGAAAAGTAAAAAGGACAAATTCACAGAAATAAGGATAATAGATTATGATCTGAGAGCCAAGAAGCATTAAAAAGCCCAAAAGAAGCCTATATATGTGTGTGAAATAAGGATATCAAAAAATGTATTGGAAATATTTGGAAGAAAATTACATAATCGTCTAAATGATAAAGACTCATCCAGTATTGGATCATTAATATCTCACGATGATAAGATGGTATATATATATATATATATGGGTGATTAAAGTTAGGATTCCACATGAAATTATTAAAAAAAACAACATGCTTTTTTTATTTTTGGTTTTTTAAATACTTTAATATGGAAGCTTAATATTAATCTCTCTCTCTCTCTCTCTCTATATATATATATATATATATATGTGTGTGTGTGTACACACAGTTTCGAAATGCTAACGCTGGATAAATGTTTTTTGTAAAATCCACATTTTTTTCAAAGTTTTTGTCTTTTTATTTGAACGATTAAGTAGATATTTCCAAATATATATTCTGACATCTTTGTTTCCTCTATTCACTAGCTCTGTTTATATTTGTTAGCGACCAGTTAATAATTTCTCTTATCCATGATTTATCGTTTCCTCTTAGAATAAAACTCATAATTTCGCTTGAAACTTTAATATGAATTTACTGGTTACCTTTATTCGTTTTCGTATCCATTTGATTCTTTTGCATCTTTGTATTCGTAATTTATGTTTTTTCATGTTTTGAACGTAGAATTATGTTTACAGTTTCATTGAGTTCGCAGGTTCGCGCTCAGTACGCCGCAACCGTTCAACCGATTCACATCAGATTAAAAGTTTTTAACAGCTAAAGGGATTCTAAACCTAAAAATGCTTCATTTGTAAAAATCTGTCAATTAGATTAAAAGTTATGACCCTGAAAATTGGAACATCAATTTTCACTTGTCAAAATTAAAAGGGGAATATTTTAAAAAGTATCATACGATAGAAACTAAAATATTCATAGATAGAGACTTCAAAATTCTGTAAAGAGCCCACATTAATTTGTTTTTTTTAACAACTTAAAACATTTTCATTTGTCTAACACAACGAAATTCTACATAAAAACGTGCGATTGTGTGCAATTACAACCCGTATTTTTTTGATATCGCAAGTATATTGATATTTCTTAAAAAAATGTAGTTCTTAAAAATAGTAGTTCTAAGAAGTTCTCATAGAAGAAAAAAATTATTAAAGGAACATGGTTTAAAGATGTGAAAGTTGTAAGGATATTTTTGTTTGTTTATATAAAATGAAAACAGATATGACAGAAAAGCGTTATTTTTTAATAGTGATGTTAAAATGATTACCTATTTTTAAATATGCATTTTAAAGCCAAAACTGACTTACATACTTTTCTTATTCTAAATACTCAGATTGTATACCATTTTTTTGCATTATTATATATGCTTAACCTTTACTATTTGTAACATTTTATCTGCAGTAGTGTGCAGATTCAAATAAAGCCATATAGTCTGGCTGACAATTATTATTGTTAGAAATTTCATTCTAGAATTTAAAAAGGTAGGGTCAATGTATCCGACACTGGCAGTGCAAATAAAGGTCAATGTTTGCATTAATCAATCATTACATGGTCTACTTCAATAGTCAACGTGTTTCAATCTAATACAATAAGACTTTGGACACATCCATTTGTAGTTTATATAAATTAAATCCTATTATTTAAAATACACTTTTATATACAATTCAATAATTGATATTTACAAGTCAGTTCCTTTATAGAAATCTTAAATAATCTCAAGAACAAATAATAAAAATTAAGTTCCATATATTTTTATTTGATAATGCCTCAAACTATTGTAATAAAAGTTAATAAGTACCTCTTAGAAAATAACAGAAAATATGTTCAAATTTAACATTAGATAAATCTGATAATTCATCGAGAAGAGTTAAATTTCTAGGAGTATAAGAAGAGTGCTTATAATGATAATTATTAAATATAAATTTCATACTAACCTATAAATTACTTACAAATATAAGAAATAATTTTTTATATCAACATCTTTCATTAAATATGAAATAAATTTATTTTTATAATTCTATGTTTCATATTTACTGTTTATTTTTTAAATAAAGTAACTGAGTATTTATGAAATAAATTTTTAATAAATTTCAAAATCTACGATATATAAAATATCTTAACTAGCACATCAAATACAATATATCTCGTAGCTAAAATTGGTATAAAAGAATATATCTAAATTTTATATTTGAACATTATTGCAATTTATGTAAGTAATGGACTTACTATCCGAAAATCCACGAAAACATACTTATATCCCAATGAAAAGATTTTTTTAAATAGTTTCACCTTTTTTTCTTTTAAGTCATTTTCAAATAATTTGTTATATTTAAATTATAAAAATAGGAATTATTTATTTATACAATTGCAACAACCTCTAGAGACTCACAAAATCAAATACTAGAGATGGTTGGTTATTGGGTTTTTAGAGTGCTTCGACCAATAAGAGGATTAGCGCCCAAAATACAGAGGAGTTAATAATATTCTTACTTGTTTTATACCATACATGGGTATATATATTTAGAATACGAAATCCACATTGATATCAATAAAGCTTCAATATATTATTATTATTATTACAATCTTGCTTTTAAAACTTTTTACATAAAAAAATAAAATTTATTGAAAACATCTACTGTTGTTATATTTTAAACCAAGTATTATTCACTGTCATTAAGGGTTTAGTAAAGCCCATTTATTTTGTATTAATAAATACAAGATCGTTTCCTAATACATTACTGTATTATAGTCGATAAAATTATATCTCAGACATGTTTACATTTTTCTATAAATATTACCAGGAAAAACGATTTCAAGTTGAATGTAAACTTGTAAGCTAAGTGGATAATTATGTTATCACTGTGGTATACACACACCTAACGTGTTTCGTTTTTATGCATATATATATATATATATATATATATACACACACACACACACACACTCATACATGTATATATATATATTCAAAAAAAGATTTTTCTTTGTAACACTTGTATAATATGCACCACAAAGATAACAATTTTATGATCGGAGTCTGGCACTATAATCGAAATGGTCCATCAGATTGAACTCTTAGTACTTAAATGCACTCGATCGTTTTGATAATGATGAGCGGATGGACATTGTCTTCAAGTAAATTAAATAAAAGTTTTACATGTGTGTTACTTGATTTACGGTATAATTTTGTTATACAAGATGTTACAATAATTATTATTTACTGTCTTGTTTAAGTGAGAAATGAATCACACTTACCTAAATCCATTTCCTTTTTGATCATAAACAGTTATTATTTTAGAAAAAGGATCATCCGTTTTAGAAACGTTCAATCTATTAGTAAACGGTAGAAAAATTATTACATGAATTTCGTCTTTTGTGGAATAACAATTATTATTTTCACTAATCCGTGCGAGAAGTTATAAAAAAGAAATTTAATTACTCTCATATGTATGTGTGTATGTGTATTTATATAATATAAACACACACACATATATATATATATATATATATATATATATATATATATACTTTGGGTGTTGGAATTAATTCGTAGCGTTTTTTTTCATGAAAAAAGATAGCTTTTTTAAATGAAATTGAAAAAACATCATTCAAAGTATTGTCTATCCGTAGCCACTATTTTTCCCATCTTTCGGGCAGGAGACGAATACCACGTCGGAAGAACGCCTCGTCTTTAGATGCAATCCACAAATCGACCCATTTTTTGCAATCTTCATAAGAAGTGAGCTTCTGCCCAGACAGACCATGACTCATCGATCGAAGTAAATGGTAATCAGAAGGAGCAATATCTGGAGAATACGCCGGGTGGGGTAGGACTTCCCATTTGAGCGTTTACAAGTATGTTTTGACCGGTTTTGCGACGTGCGGACGAGCATTGTCGTGCTGCAAAATCACTTTGACGTGTCTTTCAAAGTATTCTAGCCGTTTTTCCTTCAATGCACGGCTCAAGCGCATCAATTGTAGTCGGTAGCGATCCCCAGTGATGGTTTCATTCGGTTTGAGCAGCTCATAGTAGATCACACCCTTATGATCCCACCAAATACAGAGCATGAGCTTGGATCGATGGACATTTGGCTTCGCCGCTGGGTTTGATGATTGGCTGGGTTTAACCCATGACTTTCTGCTTGGGATTGTCATAATTGATCCACTTTTCATCGCGACGATTCGATGCAAAAATCTCTTCTTTTTCTCCCGTTGAAGCAGCAGTTCACAGGTATAAAAACCCCTTTCAACGTCCCTCGGTTTCAGTTTGTATGGGACCCAATTTCCTTGCTTTGGATCATTCCTATGACTTTAAGGTGTTTTCCTACCGTTGACAAATCAACTCCCAACGATTCTGATAATTCTTGAAGTGTTTGACATGGGTCTTCATTAAACAATGCCTCCAATTCTTCATCGTCGAACTTTTTCGGCTGTCCAAGTCGTTCCTTGTCTTCAGAGTCGAAATCACCACTTTTAAAACGTGAAAACCACTTCTGACACGTTTGCTCAGCCAGAAAACGGTCACCATAAACTTCCACTAAAATACGATGACTTTCGGCAGCACTTTTTTTCATGTTAAAGTAATGAAGTAAAATTGCCCGCAAAAACAATTTACCCAGAACGAAATTCGACATATTCGATAAAGTACAAAATGTTGTTATTTACGCTTCAACCAAATGACATACTGAAACTGACGCCTAAGGACAACTGTTTTACGGGGAATATTTGGTTAAAGGGAACAATGGAAGAATGCACTACCTACGCCATCTCTTGTAAAACGCTACGAATTAATTCCAACACCTATATATATATATATATATATATAGCGAGCGAGAGAGAGAATATATAAGAATTAAAATATTCAATAACAATAATATTAATGAAAAATTTTTTAGATAACAAATCAAACGCAGACATCTTATGATTATATACATTTTCGATGAAAAGGACTTAAATAAATATGTTAAGATGAAATCACCTTTTTTCTCTATCAGTTATTATTTTAAATTGTTAAAAACTTATTAGCATGATTGCTTTTTATGTTTAATTATTACATAACGTATATGCATTAAACTATGTAGTAGTCCGGTAAGTTTAGGGAATTATTTCCATAGGAAATAAAATTAATTGCATGTATTTTATGTACTTGTATTAGCCAATATAAGTTTATTAAACTTTTATTAGAGAATAGTAATTATTAGTGTTATAGTTTTAATCTTATAATAATAGTCTTTTCGTCAATAATCACTTACATTGTCATTATTCACCATTTATACTAAATACTTTTAAAATGAATAATAATATGAATAATTTAATCTTCAAAATTATTAACAATTATATTATGATTTTGGTCTACTGATTTACACGCACTTATTCATCAACATTATTTTTATATAATTACGTCTAATTTGTTGAATTGTTCTCTTTTTATTTTAGTAATTTTATAGTAATTTATATTATTCGTATTTACTGTTTGTAGAAAAGTTACCAAACTATCATCTAATAAATGTTATTATATAATACTATTTGATTTAAAACCATCAATATATTCATAGAATAACCGTACTATTGTTATTTTTCATATAATATTAGCTGTACAAATTCAATCAGTAACTTATTTATAGAAAATTATTGTTTACGGGAAAATGGAATACATTTTAATCCTCAAAATATCTCCCATTATTTTATATAAATTCGTCCCATCTGTCGAGTAGTTGACGAATCCTTTATCGAAAAAAGATGGCAAATTTGAGTCGATAATGTTTTAATGCATTTTCTGTATTCTTCTACTGTTTTGCCATTTTTTTTGTCACAACACATTCCCTAAAAATTGTTCAAATCATTCCACCGGCTCTGGCAGAATTTTTTTTAACTAGAATGCGAAAATTATGCAATTCCTAATATATTGCTTTTCGGACGCCATTGTGTTTACTACTGTTTTGTGAGGTTATACTACCTGTTTAGCTAAGATATATAATGTTTTTAAATATTCAGGCAGACACTAAAATTCTATACGATGAGAAAATATTTCAATGATTGATTTAAATTATAGGTAGAAAATTATTTTTTTTTACACCTAATACATTAATAGTGTCTATTTTTGTCATTTTTAATTAATAATCATAAAATGACAGACATGAATTGCTAATTCAAATTTTAATTTTTAAACTTTTTTAACCTGACAACAAATTAATTTACAAAAAATTAAAAATATAGTATAAATCTTATTCGTATCACAGTCACATAATAATAAAAAATGTATTTTTTTTTATTTTCAAATACACTTATGCATGTGCGCACTGGCATAGTATTATATATATATATATATATATATATATATATATATATATCAATTATCTTCAGCATTTGATGATCCACTGTTGAATATATTTTTAACTACAGTTACACATTACAGATTCAGTTTTCCACGTATTTTTTAATATTATATTTCTTGGATTTCAATCAATAAACTTCTTGTCTTGTAAAATGTCCCATTCACTTACATTTTAATCTTTTTATTCTTATTATGACTAAAATTATTGTTTTTTTAGCATTTATTGTACACTTTTCGATTTCGTCTTATTTTTAGCAATTTTTTTCATGATTCTCAGCATTTTTGGAAGTTTATGAATTATTCTTTAAACGAAGCCAAAGATTTAATTAAAACATCCAGATGTTTCCTTGAAGTAATCCTATTAATTTTTATTCTGCCAAAATATTAATACTTCTTTATTAACGTTCATATTTCGTTCTAATTAATCTAAGTACATGGTAATTTATTCGACTTATGTTTTTAATTTTCTTCAAACAACGACATTAAACATCACATTATTTTGTCGTGATTCATATTATCACTTTTTATCACTGGACTTATTTAACTCTTTGTTAAAAACCTAAACATCTTCTGTAGTGTTTGTGAAGGCAAATAGCCATAAAATAAAGGCAATTTAGCCTTTTGACTTTTAATTTTTAATATTCTCAATTGAAATGGTTATAACAATTTTCCTAAAGTTTTATAAATACTTTTTGTGGAATTGTATATCCATGTTATACATACATACATTCATAAATGTATACAAACATACATATTTATCTAGTTTTTAAATTACAGATAATTATTTAGAATTAATATTTTTTTATTATACAGTACTGTGTATTAATAAGAATCAGTCTATAACACTTAATTACTTCAATTTATTGTATGCATGTTGGATGGAGGCAATGTTGAATTGCTTAAATCATTAAATACTGTTCTTAAAATAAAAATGTCTGATTGAACGTCCTGGTTTAAGCATATATTTTATAATGAAAAGAAAAAATTTGATTGGTATTCTAATTTAAATCTATTGTAACCTTGCATACAGATATTTTTATCAAGTATGGACACAATTTGAAGATTATTTTTTTTCTACAAAAAGAACACACTAATCTATCACATAATAATATGAATTTAATAAAATTTACTATTTAATTTAATTATATGCTATATTCTTATACTTCACATTCAGTAAATAAAACTGATAAAAATTTTGTACACATTTAAAATACTCAACAATGACGCATAAAAATATTATAATGTTTACGTGGGTACGACAAAATTATATATAATTTAAAGGTGATAATAAAGACTAGTGACATGCTATATTTTTTCCATTTAATATACTTTAAGTGCAATTAATTTGCAATCATAATTTAGCAACAACTTGAACAGATAAAATCTCAAGTAGAGTGCTTAAATGATAATTAGTACAAAGTATTCAAATAGAAAAATGTTATTAATTGTAATTTTCAGTCATTTGAAATATATATTTTATTATTTTATTGAAATATATTATTTTATTACAGATCCACACACATAAATACACACACCCGTATATATATATATATACATATATATATATATATATATATATATATATATATATATATATGTATATATATATAATGTTGAAAATGTGTGAGACATTAATTCATTTAACTTAAATAGAAAAAATAGTCTGCACCTAATAATAATAATAAACCATAGGAAGTTAGAAATAATATATGCTTATGATGTTTATATATATTACTTTTTTAAAAAAATATTGCAGTCGAGTGATTGAGATAAGAATTATTATTAATTAAAATATTTTTACATCATATGAAGATATATCAAATATTTTATTAAAGAAATATTAATTTTCCTAATGAAAGATTCTACGACATATAATTATATTAGAAATTATAACTCATTAAGACCGTAAGTGTATTTTACTTATTTAAAAACAATAAAAATGTAGAGTAAAAAATACACTAATATTCATAATTACGGTACACATTACTAGCATTACTTTGTTACTGTAAGAAGTGTGTATATTTCTCTTTTAATATAAAAAAAATCCAATATTTGTACATAAATTTAACGTAAATTGACAAAATCATGGGATAATTAATTAAAGAGAAAAATAATAGGAAGTAGGAACTTTTCACTGAAAATAAGTAGTCAAACATTCAATTAATACATTATTTTATATTAAAAGTGTCAACATAATCTTAACCGAAGTAATTTATTTAGATAAAATTATGAATTTAAATTTTAAACTTTTTAATTATAAAGACGAAATGTAAACGTACTGAGTAAACGTGTTCAGAAAATAAAAAAAATCATTTAACTATAATTGATTATTCTAAAAACGTGCTGCTTCCCACTAACGCAGAATTTAAACAACCAGGAATTTATAACATAGTTTTTTTCCACAAACGTGTGGTTTTGTGAATGGAATGTAAAACACCTGTTTACTCTGTCCAAGTGAAATTTAACACCATGCATTTATTGAATATTAAACCACAATGTGAAGAAATATAGGTCTACCAGTAATTTCATTTCTTAGATTGTATTTAATTAAAGTTTGTTTTTTAATAAATTTATATATATATATATATATATAATTATTTTCAATATTTTTTTATGAACAGGTCTTAAGAATTTTGTCAAAACTGAATATAATTAATCGAATAGCATGAAACGAAAAAAACTAACTAAATATCTAATAATTAACAACTTATTACAGAGTAAGTTGTTAATTATTAGTTAATTTAGTTTTTTTTCGTTTCATGCTGTACGATTAATTATATTCAATTTTGACAAAATTTTTTAATTTGTATTTTGAAATAAATTTATAAAAAATGGAAATTTAACAAAACACACTTTATTAATCAACTAACAGTAGTTGATTAATAAGGTGTTTCGTTAAATTTCCATTTTTTATAAATTTATTTTAAAATACAAAGATAAAAATCTTTAACCGAATGACTAAAATTTAATTTTTTTTGAAGAGCCTCCTTTATTTCCAGTTGCATATTATATTAATTTATTCAATAAACACCTTTTTAACATTATTAAATTCAAATGTATATGGTTTTATTTTCATTTTGTTTCATTTCAATAATACTATTGCAGTAGATTATAATATATATATATATATATATATATATATATATATAACTTTATTTCTGTTAAAATCTCCTTTCCATGATATGTACTAATAATTTTGGAAGAGTCCAAGATCCATAAATTTTGGTTGCATTTTAAAGATAAATTTCGAAGTTTTAAAAATATATCAGAAACACTTGGATATAATAAATTATTCAAGTTACGAGAACTGAAACTTTAATATAAACAATTATTTAAAATAAAATCTTGGAATTTTTTAAAAACGTATGTACATTATTAACAATTATTTCAATAATGTTTATTTTTTCAACAAAAATAATATTAATAAGTATATCATGAATTTAACTTAGTTAAATTCAAAGAATGGTTACATTTACCTTATTATTTTCTAATTATCACTTGGTTTTTTTGAATCTAATACATTAAAATATAATTATTTTTTATTATATTTAATTTTTTACTCATATTATGTATATTTTTAACATTAGTCTTCTCCAAATTAGTATATTTTAATATCAGTTATTTTACTGTCACTGTATTAAAACCTTAAACTTGCTAACTATTAACATTTTACCAATTATACAAAGAAATTAGAGAATATATTGAATTTAAAAGTTGTATATTTAGAGTAGTATTTAAGTATTTGTATATTAATTCTTTAAAATCTGTATCAGGTAAATTAATTTGAATGAAATATAATTAATAAGTATCAATTGTAACTAAAATATGAGATTGTTGGTTCTATATTTTTATAAAAAATAATTCTTATTTAAAATTTAATTAATATTATGCTCTAATTAACTTCTTCTTTGAAACGCAATTTAATTTGTTTTGATTTAATTGTGTTAAATAATACATTTTCAAACCACTGTCAACCTAGATCTCTTCCATATATTTTTATTAATCGAAAATTAAAAAAAAATATATTTAAAATACACAATTAAAAAAGATAGTTATAACTATTAAATAAATAAAAATTTGACAAATAACTTAAGTTAGACTTCAAAATTCAATAAGTACACACTATAATTATTTGTTACAAAACTGATTAATATATCCGACATTGAAGTACTCAATTTGTATTTAAAAAAATATTCTAACGAAAATTTATATAAATATTTAATATATAATAATAAAATATTCAACAATAGACATGTTTTAAAAGAAATAAATCGGGTTCGATCTTGTATAACACATGATTAAGATATTGATGATCTTAAGTGTTAGAATTTTCTGTACCTTAGCGCTCTGAGAATGATTGAATCTCTCACGAAATGCGCATGAACAGCAATTAAAAATGATTAGTAATAAATAATTGAATGGTCTTAACCAAAAATTTTTTTTGTTGTTTGTGGAGTGAAAAATAATTCATTTATGAAGCTTAAGATTCGATTTGAATTAACATAGTTTAGTTGAACAAAATTAAATAGACCTCAAATGAAGTAATTAAAAGTAGAATAAACTTAAAATAATGATGTATAACTTAATTAATGTAAATGAATCAAGATAAGAAAAAAAACAGTTTGTGTAATTAAATTTACAGAAAATAAAATTATCAGAACACTATGTTCAAAATACAAATAAATACTTATCCAAAAAATCATATAAATAATAATAATATTTTTCTTATCGTAAAAACATGTTATTTTATAAATCTTCAATTATTTATCAAATTATATGCGAGTTATTTTATTTTTCGTGCTTACTTTCACGAATTTAAATTGTACTTTTTTGCTACAATATTTTATATTAATGTTAAACGACTGAAAGAAAACAGTTACGTATATGAGGATCAATTAACATTTAGTACATATCAATGATAAAATTACATTAAACACCATTAAAAATAATACTTTACAATCTGAAAATAATTATGTTTTTAATTATTAGCCTCATTAACATTGGCAATAAAACATAATACTAATAACACTTTTTGGAATGTATTCGAAAATAATAATTGTATAAATTAAATCATACTTTCTAAACGGATTTCTTTTTATCTTTGTGTAACTGACTGTATGATAGGGCATCAATTTGTATTGCGGTTCTTCTACATGATTAAGAGAAACTGTACAATATCGTTAGCTGAGAACTAAATAGATACATAATTTTTCAAGTTCCGTTTTTTATTGTATGTTTCGGAGATAGTAAATATGCAAAAAACATGTTTGTGAAGCTATTATTTTAAAAACTTGTCTGCAAACTCTTAGAATTGCTCGTTGTGACCTAGATGAATTTGACTGATATATGACCATTCTACGAAATGGTTAAATAGATAATATGTAAAGAAGAAAGTCGACTTATTGAAGCGTTAATTGATTTCAATATATATATATATATATATATATATATAATATATATATATATATATATATATATATAATATATATACATACACACACAACTTATAAGGAAGAATGTTAAAAATATAATTAATTAAATAATCTAGAATTATTAGCGTTCAAGTACATAACATGCTGAAAAAAATTGTGTAAAAATTTTACTAGAAAAATTAGTATCATTTTAGTAAACACATGTACATTATCCTCAATGGATGGCATCTAAGTGAATCTATTTTTAAAAACTTACACTTTTTTCACATTCTAACGAATGCCAAACAATTACCTCTCGTAAGTATTTTTTCTCATGTTTATTCTTTCACATATATTTATTTTATATTCTTATAGTTATTCTTTTAACAAAATTTTACTTTGGAGTGATATTTTACAGTCTCGGAATAAACAATATAAAATAAGTCAGTTCGAACAAAAATTATTATCCAATTGTCTCTCAGGTTTCAGTATTTTAAATAAATTTGATTAATAATTGAAAGCGTAGAATTTTCATATAGTAGGTGAACGGAACTGAATAATAGCATTCTTTATTCTTGTATAAGTTAACTTTATTATACTCATTGTTATCACATCGTTTATTCATCGCCATCTACGAATTTTTTTGACTGAAACTGTTATTCACTACACCATATTATTTACATCTTATTAATTTAAATCTTGTTCATTTACATCTCATTTACACCATAATTTATAATAAATGTAAATTTGTCATAATTACAGTTGAAAAATAAATATGAAATTCTCATAAATTTTACTTGAGGAAAAATTGAATTAAGTAATGAATAATATTGTAATTATGATTTATTTGAAAATCAACTATTTTTTAAAAAAATAAAGCAATATGAAACATTTAATAAATATTTCTATTTAATTCTTAAAAAAAGTTCGGTTTTAGTGAGCTTAGTATGAATGTTATTAAAGATAATCATTGTTTTAATATTAATTAACATCCGAAATTACAACTACTTTAGAAACAACTACCAAAATAGGTGAAAACTACTCAACTAACTTTTTTTTTACGATGCGTAATTGTCATTTTGAAAAAAATCATTTGTTTTCAACCATGGTAGAGTTTTTAATTTGGAATCATTTTATACAATATAAAAAATAAAAAAATACCGTAAATATAAACTGATGAAAATAATAGTAGTTTTTTGCATTATCATTTAAAACAAGTAATTATTTAGTAATAATTAAATTTGATTAATTCCCTTTACAATAGAAACTTTTGCAGATGAAAATCATTTCCTTTATGTGATGAACATTTAATATAAATTTTCTATCTTTCATCGGTATAATTCAAAATTTCAATATTTTTTTATTTGCTACATTTAAGCTTGTCGATTATTTTATTTATAACATTTATTACATGAAATCCATTTTGATTATATTAATTATTTAAAATATTATTTTTTCATGAGAAGTTAAGAGTCAAATTTACACATTTTAACCTAAAAATATCTAGCAGATAAGAAATAAGACTATTTATACAAACTTAATTTTATCTTAACTGAAAATAAAAGTATAAATTATTTTTCTTCCAAAATAACTACAAAATAAGTGAAATAAAACTTTTGTAACTTAATATATATATATATATATATATATATATATATATATATAAAGAGAGAGAGAGAGAGGGAGAGCGAGAGATATTACTAGATTATATTTATTACGAATAGCATTACTTTATTTTTAATAATTCATCATTAAATGAAATCTGTATATAAAAATAAATAAATAAAAGTCAGTAGTAAATGAATTCAATAAATAACATAATTAAAATATTAATAAGCAAAACACATAAAATTCATATCTAGGCTGACCAATTTATTTCTATAATATAATCCAATTTCCGCTAAGAACACTAATTAAAGCATTAAATTAGCTATAAAGGGAATTAATTATTCTGATTAAATGTGTTACAAATATATATATATATATTAGACCTGAAGTTCTATTTATTGAAGATTATTTCATCAACTCAATTATATTTATTCTTCCAATTCAATTATTGTTCAATAGGTGTAAAAAAATCTATTAATTGATAACTGTGTCTATTGATATCTGTAACGCAGTCAACGTTTATTATAAAACCTTGAAGAAAATCCGTTTATATATCTAAATGATCTTTCATTTCGATACGATTAAGAAGATTATTTTATTCGAAATTTTTTAGTATTCAATTTTTTATTCACATTTTATCAATACATTTTTCACTCTCATAAACTAACTTCCTCAAATAAATTTACATTGGATTAAACTCCAGAAAAATAAATTTATATTTTAAATCGTTATTGACTTAAGGTAGTAGATTAAAAATAATATTAAGTTAAAATATATTATCCATGCATTAACCTGAATATATAAATATATTTAAAATCAGGCTTTTAGTAAATTCTACTATAATGTACTTTTATCTTCTAAATTCACGCTTAACAAGCGTTTGGTTGTTCTAAAAATTATTCTATTTACTTTAATACCTGTTCACAATGTACAAATGTTTTGTTTACTTTATAAATACAGAAATGTGATCTTGTATTAAAATGTGTGTAAAATATGGACAGTTTCATTAAACAATCTTAACTATTGAAGGCATTTTAGTAAAATTTCACTCAAAGGAATTTTAACTTAAAGAAAAAAAAGCACTTAATCTATTACATACTCTTTATTATCATATTCTAAGAAAATGATATACTTTTTCTGTTTCAAAAATGGTGCACAGCGAATTAACTATGTTACACTATCTTTTATGATGATAGCCGCTTAGAATTTTTATAATTTGCTGTTTAATAGAAATGATTTCTAATATACAAAAAAATTGTATTCTTTGAAAAACTGCTATAAATAAAATTGCTATTATATAGAAGTATTTGAAAAATTTGTATTTATGTGTAATATGTATTTGAAAAAATAATATTTGCTTTTTTTAATACATTTTTTTAATTAAGATTGTAATTTAAGGTAAGCAACAAAGAAATTGAATATGCACACATTTAACTATAAGAATAATAAATAAAATATTATACGAACAAATGTAATACTTTTGCTTATTTGTATCAAAAAATCGAGATACTATCATAAAAATATTACTTCTTTTTCTATGAAGCATTAATACAAAATAATTTTTACAATATTATATTATTGAATTTATTCTTATAAAAGCTTGTTTGAAGTAAATAATAGAAAATAACCTAGAACGAAAATTAAATATTAAAAATCTGCTCTTATTACAGCATAAGTATGGCACTATATAAATTCAGTTTCATAAATGACAATTTATAGACGATTTTTTTTAAAAACGGGAATTTCTTTCTATGATACTCTAAAAATGTTAATATCACAATCGAAATACATAGAAACAATCTCTAAAACTGATTAATAATCAATTAATAAACATTTCTGAGTGGATTTACTTTATATTGTGTGTTTAGTGACATAATTATTATTGAAAATTATTCTTACTTAATATAAAAAGTTGTATTTGAATATTATTATTTCATTTACAATGTTATAAACGTTATATTATTTCGGAATTTTTTTAAAGCAATTCTTTATTTTTTATACCTTTTTTATGAAACAGAATAAAATTATTTTTATTCGAAATATGCTACAAAGTAAGTTAAATGCTGACAGAAAATTTTACAGAAAAAATAATGTTCCATAAAAACAATCACATTTAACAACCTTTAGCTTATATACATGTATATATATATATATATATATATATATATATATATATATATATATATATGTGTGTATATATGTGTGCATATATGTATATATATAAAGTATGTATATATATATATATATATATATATAATATATATATATATATATATAATATATATATATATAATATATATATATATAATATATATATATACATATATAATATATATATGTATATATATATATTTATATACACAATATGCGTTTCTGAAAAATAATATGGTTTTTATATTATTTGAAAATCTAGAAAACAAAAAAATCTGTCAATATTCAACATATTGTCAATCTTGAAAATTCTTAATGATCGAATTTTCAGTGATCATAAACCAAGTCATAAAATCTTCATTAACATTGTTCAATGGTGTCAAAATCATTCGCTTCAGTTGTGGAACGGTATGCAGATTTTGTGTTAGAACAGTATATAAAAAATTAAAATGGAATATTATAAGAGAGAATTACTACGTCCCATTTTCTTATTTCTCCAGAATTTACTTGTTTCAACTTTATTTTAGATAATATTAAAATTAAAGATTTTCGATAAAGTTTGGAAATACATTGATAGTACATTTCTTTTCATAAGGTATGAATCTTATTTCAACAATGTGCAAAATATGAAAGAAACAATAATCTCTTTTTGAACCCTTAGGTGTGATTATTTAAAATATATTAAGAGTGAACGATGAACAATCATTGCTGTATTTTTAACAAAAATGACTCTCAGCTACAATCTATAATTTTTGCTTACTAATTTTAGAATTACTCACTTTTTATTCTGTTTTCAGATTAAAAGTAAAAGATTATTTTATTTGCTAGAAATAAGAGTTAAAATAACAAACTCTATACATTACATTTATTCAAGATAATAATCTCATTAGTTAGATCTTACGATGTATATCTCTATAAACCAAAATGTCATAAGAAAATATTAAAATTTTCTTCACTGTCAATTTTTTTTTATTTTATTTATAAAATTTACGTCATTTTAAACCGCAAAGAAATTAGTCACAGTATTTTTGATTTACTTTATTAAATGCAAATAGATTTATTATATTTAAAATATAAATATCAATATTTGTTAATAAAAATGGTGATAAATGTTTTTGCTAAAATATAAATAATTAAAACGGCATCTGTTAAAACATTCATAATTATTTACAAATGATAAACATCACCATTCATCATTTCGATTCAAAACCACATTTGTCTTAACTTATTCAGACTTACTTCATTAACATACTTTTTAAGTTTGTAATATTCTTCATAAATCACACACATACATACATATATGTATACATACATGTGTATATATATATATATATACATACATACATATATATTAAAAAAATGTACCTAATATTAAATTAAAAATAAATGAAAAATATAAATCTATATTAGTTATTGAAACAATGTCATTTTTTTTAGGTAAATTCTTCCAGAATAAATTATTCATGGCTTTTTTGGCAATTATGCTCGTTGTGAAGTTAATCAAAGTGAAACTGATGTTCGTTTTACCAGTCATGGTCGGTGTTGGAACTGCGAAGAAAATTTTACTTAAAGTGTTATTATTCTTATTCCCAGCTTTAGCGCATCTGTTTAAGTTGTGTTCTTATTATCACAACAATTACCATGAAACAAAATTCCATCACCATCATCATCAAATTGCACATGTTCATCACGAGGTATTTCAATTTAAATTAATAATAATAAATTGTATATGTATATATATATATATATATATATATAATATATATATATATATATATATATATATATATATATATATATAACAGTATATTTCAGCGTAAAAGACGACCTACTTATAAGACGAGGTCGAAATTTTAAGATAAAATCTTTTTATACATTTATCATATATCGGTCGTACAAGACGATCTTAAATTAAACATGTCTTTCGCATGTTATAATGCAATTTTATATCCAAAATAGAAAAATATGGGAATTACATTTTTCGATTTAAAATTTCAAAAAAGAAAATCGGGGAATCACCCTATTTTGACATACTGTGTATTAAAAATCGTGCACGGCTTGTTGTAGAAGGCTGTGGCAATGTATTTCATTTTTAATTTTTTCTATTCAAAATAAATTATTTGATGAATGTATGTTATATACCAAAGTTTCAATTCCTTTTTTTTAAATAAATAATTTAATTTCTATATCAGCACAATAAATACTTTGTGTTATTTTAAAGGTTCTGTTTTTATATTGGGCGTATAAGACGAACTCTTATTTTGTGAAAAAATTTTTTGGGTTTTAAAGGTCACCTTACACGCTGAGATATACAGTTTATATATATATATATATATATAATTAATGATGAATTGGTGCAATATACTTAATTTTATGGATTTTTGAAATACAAAATATGTTCATAGATTCCACACCATGTACCACCACACAATGGAATATCATTACATCATAGTCCAGAGATTCATTACGATTATCCTCCACCATCGTATCATCCGCACCAATCAGATGATTTTGAATTTTCAGGTCCTGGATTAGGACCAGAGTAAGTTTTTTTTATACAATATTTTTAAATTTAATACAATAATGTTCAGATGTTCCACTCTATTTAATATTTTCAAGTAGTTTTAGCTCACGCATAACAAATGTTAGGTTTAATTCTAGAATAATAAAATATGAAATTAATGTACATTATTTAATTTTACTGTAAAATGGTATATGATAAAAATAAGTAAACATGACGAGAAAAATAATAATAAAACAAGTAGACTGGAACACAATTATATGCTTTTATAAAAATCGTAAAAATTAATTCACATAAATCGCATTCACTTCAGTAATTACTTTCTAAATATAGTAAGTGTTTGAATAATTCTTCAAAAAAATATAGAAAATATCATTAAATTAAAAATTAATATTGACGTACACAATTATAAAACTTTTTCAGAATGTTTATTATTATCTACAGGACCGTTTGCGATCATCGTTTCCCTAATAAAACATATTATGGATCATTATTTCTAATTCAAAATTACGAACCATTCGTTCATTTCAAATATAATAAGCGTATTTAAATACTATATTTATATATATATTTATATATATATATATATATATATATATATATATATATATTAGAATCTGTAAGCTAACCAAATTTAATTTCATCTTTTTATACTACACATGCTTGAAAAGATAATTCCACTTAAGTGTGTAGGAACACTTACTTTTTATATTTAGATAATGTTGTCGAATAAACGACATATTAGAGATAATTTTCTCTATTTCGTTTTGAAGACATATTAGTACAATACGAAATGATGAATATAATTTAATAAAAAACCATTAGAGCTCCAACTTTACGATAGTAACTTATTGAATAAACAATAAAAGAACTTGAATGAAACATATTATTGCATTAATTATATTTAATATATATTTTGAGATTTTACTGGCTTGAAATCTATTAGATAAAACAGACTATTTTTTTTCTAATTTACATCTTTCTCTTATTTATGCAGCTTTATATGTTTTAATCTGACATTTAATTAAAGAGAAATCTATTTACTTAGATTTTAAGAAATACATTAAATAAATAGATTAAATTAGACAGTAAAATGTGCACTGAAAATTATTATCAAATAACTGAAAATAAATGAAATTTATGACTAAAACAGACTTAAATCTATTCGTTATATGTAATGTACACGTTTAATTAATAATAGTAAGAACATTTTATTTTTATTTATATAATTAATATTTAAATATATTAATTATATTTACTAGTATATACATAATATAAATTCAGACAAACAAACTAATAACGACAGATAAATTTTTATATAAAATAGAAATTTTAATACATATTAACAGTTTGATAGAACTCTTTTAGAATGTAATACTTTACGAAATTTTATTATACTGTAAAGTATACTTAACCCTTTGAAACTGGCGAGGGGGAAAGATTATTAAAAATTTTTAATAAATATTTTTCGATTAATAAGACATTTTTATAGTAAACAAAACAAAATTATAAATTTGATGGTTACAAGAAAAATATGTTAATTCAAATTAGTTATTAGAAATTTCATATCTATTTGATATACCTTTAAAAATCGTTGAGAATATTCGGGGAAACATAAATCTCTTAATCGAAAATATATAAATGAATACCAAAAAATTGATTAAATTGAAAATTTGCAGAAATAACATTACTGTTGGTAGAATCTCGAATTTTTTTTATAAGATTTGTTCCAATGATAAATCGTTTGGAAAAAAATATTATTCAACCCAATTCTTAAGTTTACAGTTTTTATAGGTTTTCTAACGAAAGAAAGTTATAAATTGAGTCTCATTAGAAAGAGATTGGTGACCTTTAAATATATCATCCAAAAGGTAGCGCTCTAAGACCATAGTTTCTTTGGAAAACATCAATGGATTCCTAGATCCACACTCGTCTTCAAAGCGTTAAACATATTATTATTAAAATAGTCTGTTTATAAATAAATTTATATTAATAACAAAAGTCAATGTTTTTTTGGCAAAGAACCTTATTGTTATGAAAATTGTATTCGAAAATCTACTTCTTTTTGTATTATAAGGAATATCACACACACACACACATTATATATATATATATATATATATATATATATATATATATATATATATATATAAAGACATTCAAATGTAATCACACTGAATTCAATTTCAGATACATAAGTCATCGTAACGCATATGACTTCAAACCAAGTACTAGTGATGAAAATGAAATAAATTCATGGGGACTGGGTGGATATCATTCATCGAAAAAGAAAGTCTCGACACCAACTGGGAACCGAAAAATATATCAACAACCCGCACATAAACAAAAACACCCGTTACCTGCAAGACGGCCACAACAGAGCAGACCTATTCCAGGACAGTTAACACCTAATCAAATTGAAGAATTAGCAAAGAAAGCTGAAAAGGAAATAATGGTAAGTGACATACGTTTTCAATTTAATTGCTGTTACGCTCTACTTACGAACACGTTGATAATGAAACTGAATAGCTAATGACATATGACTCTATTTGAAACATTACACTTGATCTTGATATAAAATAAAGGAAATTTAAAGTTCAGAGCATGGTACATTATATATACAGAAGCAGATTGATATACAATGACATCAATTGTAACACAGTAAATTAATTAAATCAGTTATGTATGTCAAAAAGTGATTTCAAAGACTGGTTTTATTTTCATTTTTTATGCAGTATATTATAATTTTAAATAAAATTTAAAATATGCAATATATGTTATATATATATATATATAATATCCATTGCTACTGTATATTGAACAATTTCATTGTGAATTATTATTCTCTCTAAGTTTCACGCGAAGAACGATATTTTTGTTTATTTGTATTTAGTAAAACAAGAACAGATAAGTTATTAGCATAGGTCAAATATTCTCAAAATTATTTGGCCTACTACCCCCTTTTCAGAAAAATTACTCAACGCCTCTCTATAAATCTACCTTCTTTAGGCAACCGAACAGAGAGATGCAATGACAAATTTGTGTTCTTTTATGTATCTATATTTCTACCTGCGGAACATAGTAAAGAAAGATGTTGTAAATAAGACGCATTGACGTTTAAATTATAAAATTATTTATCAAAATCAACCATAGTAGCATTCGTATTACACACAGAAAATTAAGATAATGAAACATAATTAAAATAAAAAATACACTTGCTTGTTAAGACCTGTCGGCGGACTTGGCCGCAAATCGGTTATAACATGCATTTTGTGTGTCTAGTTGAAAAAAAAATATTCACTACAAATTTAACTGTTTGTTACACAGTAGATGAAATATATACGAACGGTTTTTTTAATTTTTTTCTTTCTTTATGCTTCCACCGCCCCTTTCTTCTCTCCCTCTCAATTACTTATGAGACTACTATCACCTCTTTAGATAACTCCAGTGCCCCTTAAGGAGCGGTATCACTTACTTTGGGAAACACTAGCATAGATAGTACCAATATGAAATGAAAAGTACTTTGTATTTTAAACGTAATTTAAAACTATCAAATTAATGCCGAATAAATGATTAAGACCGATTGTATATGTAGTGTGTGAAATTATTATACCATAATGTAGTTAAATACTATACTTATTTTATTTTAAAACTTTTCTTTCTTTCTTAGTTAAAAGCGAGATTGCAACAAGAACAACAACGTTTACATCAAGAAAATGTACGTTTACAAGAACAAATGAAACTTCAAGAGCAACTAAAACTTCAACAGAAATTACAACAGCATTTCAAATATCAAGAAAAAATATCAGAGCAACAAAAATATCGAAACCAACAAATAGCCACAAACCAGCACCATCAACAGCAAAATATTGTCAAACCGTATTCAACAATTCAGGCGCCTGTCAATAACAACCAAGCTTCGGTTCAATATCCGATAGCTCCAAACGCACACAACAATGCTGGAAAAGTAACTACCTCTGTACAAATTGTCAAATCCGTCTCGTCCGTATTTGATCCATTTTATACACCGATATTACAAAAAATCGACGCCGTCTTCATCAAATTAGGAGTTTTAAATGAAGAGTGTCGAGAGAGACTTGTATGCAGCATGTATAAAAATCCGACAAGATTTAGCCCGTATAGTAATCTAATATCGGTTGAATTAAGCAGGTGAGTGAAATTGCTGATATTCGTTGAATAATACATTTCTATTATATATAGTCATCGAAACTTAAATTCATGTCAATTCGGTTATTAGAATTTGTTGTTCACCAGTACGTTACTACATTAACCTCATTAAATTTAAATGTGGATTATGTGCCCGCATTGGAATTTTACATTTGTTAATAGAAGTATACCTTAATACATAAATGTATATGTGTGTATATATATATATATATATATATATATATATATATATATTTATTTGCTATTTTTAATGTTCATTAACATGTTTTCTAAAAATAACAGTTTGTTTTATAATTCCCCTAGGGTATATTTAATATAAACGATACTTATTTGTAGAATCTGTGTTATATGATTCGATATATCGGTATTTATATATATATATATATATATATATATAATATAATTCTAATCATCATATCGAATGTATGTCATCATATGAAATATAAACAAAAAGGTTTTTTTTTAAAAAAAAAGAATATTCTGAATTAAACGAAACATTCCAAAGATCTTAAGTTTAATCTTTTTATGATTTAATTCAGAAATCTTACTGCGTAAATTATTAGTTAGCTCATCAGTTATAAAATTCATGTTTTCCTCGAAATTTAAACAAACGAATAAACTATTAATGTCAGACTTGATTTAAAAAAAATCATAAAAATAGAATTAAATTGATATATACGTATTAAGTATATATCTTTTTTATTTTATTATTATACTTTTTTTACTTTTATAAATAGGTTATATATTTTTTTCTACTAAATAGAATTAAAAAAGCATAATTCAAATATTTTTCTATAAATTCGGATTCGATATTAATATATATATATATATATATATACATACATACCGAACTTTATATCAGATTTACTATTTCTAAGGTAATGATAATTGAATATTAAAATAAAAATCATGAATGAGGTAAAAATATAGTATAATTTTAATTTAATGAAAATTTTCTCAATTAAAAATTTTTAAAAATATTTAATTTTCGAATCAATGATAAGAATAAAAATTAGGATTAATTTCACCTCTAATTTTTTAAAGTTTATTAATATCTACTTAAATAATATTTTTCATTTATTCAAATAAATAAAAAAAAAGTTTTGAGATTTATTTGAAATGTAGAAGTGAATGTCCATTTATTGAACATTTACTTCAAGTATGTATAGAGTATCAGTAATTACATACATTTGAATAGGAATCTGAAAACATGACCTTCCTCGGCAAGATTAACGTTTTTAATTGCATACTAATTGTTTTAATTTGTTTTTAATTTTTCCTCTACGGACAAAACACAAAGAAAGATTCTTTTATCTGTCTATAATAATTTATTGTAAAGAAATATTAAATAATTCGATAATTTTCAATTTTATTCTGAACTTATATATAATCACTTTACCAGTTAAAAACGAAATAACTGTTTTGTGATTTAATTTTAGCCAAAGAAAATCTAGTCGGACGCCTTTAATTCACATTTTTTTTTAAAAAAAATAAAGTATATTTAACAGTTATATTTTGTTATTATATTTGTTTAATATAAATACTTCAAATATTTATATAAAATTGTATACATTTCTACATTATTTTGATCAAAAGCAATAATAACATCATTTATTTTATTAATATCAGACGGATCTGACCACATTTAGAGGGTCGCCCATCGCTCGCTGACACTCCCACCCAATAAATAACATAAGTTAACAAATTATACGCACAAATAATCTGTGTAAATTGTAAGTCGTAATTTTTTACTGGAAAAATTTATAAGAATTGACAACAAAATACAATATTAAAATGTGTAACAATTTTTTCACTATGAAGCTTCAGCGCATACAATGTTTTGAATAAATTTCTTATCAATGTTACACTGAAATCATAAACCCTTTTTCGTTGTACATCGTGAGAAAGCTACATACATGTGACTAATGTCAATCAATCAGAACAGGTATCATGCGATTTCTATTAGCCAATCAGAACACGAATAAAAATAATGAGGAAAGAGAGAAAGACCAATTTTTATTTACGGAAAGATATAAAAACAAGAGTCCTTAATTCGTTTATATTAAATTCAATAAAAAGACCTGATTATTCCCTGCTCAAGTGTTTTTTTTTTTGTGTATTTTAATATTTAACTTTATCACAGGAAAATATTGTCACTGATTTTTCAATGCAGTAATAATATTAAAATTTTATTTTTGTAATTTAATTAGGATTTTTACTACATGAATTTCATATAGAAACATATGCTTACTTTTAGATTTTTATTATGGATATTTTTTTAAAAAAAATACTGATATCAATATAAATAAATTTTACTTTGAATGAAAATTTTCTTAAATATGAAATCGCCAAAAACGCAGTTATGAAAATAAAAAATCATTATAGTGTGTATTATATAAACCCATCATCATGCTCTTTAATCATATATGTATATATTTGAAAATATGTGTATATTTAATAAAAAGAAATCTTTGTACTACTTGCGATAATGAATTCGCAAATATTCTATAATATATTATATTGTTTTGAATATTAACATAAATTATAATAAAATGAATATTCCAATAATAATAAAGATTACTTCCGTTATGAGCATCTTCGCGAAACACTTAAGTGAGCACATGTAAAAAAATAGCCGCAAGAACATATATCACAAAGTTTGCTGAACCACACCTATGAATTTTAATAAGTAATTTAAATGCAGTGGGCATAAATTTAAAATTTTTACTTGTTTATTTTTCATCATTCAAAACATAAATATCAGTTACTTTGTTAATTAATTATATCAATCTATAATTCTATTAATAAATGTTTTTTTCGTTATAGTTCGGACCATTAAAGTATAAATTAACAAGAATACACACATATATATATATATATATATTATATATATATATATATATAAGCTGAGATTTTATTAAATATCTTTCTATATATAAAAAAAATCCAACGTAAAATTTCCATAAAACAACTTTTTTTCTAGTTTAGGCCACCTCCTCGCAACGCCACTCCTCCCATTACACAACAAGTACCACGTTAACTATTTCCATTTTCTATAATTTCCATGTTTCACGAATCGTCATGTTCGTCGATTCCAATGAAACAGTATTCGGGCACGGTCTTTTGTATGTTGATCTCTCCAGATGTACCTCTAAGCAGGGTATTAAGTTTCAGTGTAAAGAAGAACACAAATCAATTACGAATATCGTATACACAGAAGTCTTAGAATAACTTTACAATAAGCTTTTTTTCCGATTCACACTATTTTCATGGTTAATTTAAAATGAAAAAATAAATTTCATTATACAATATCTTTATTTCCTTTTTAATTTTTCATTTAAAAACTGTTAACACTTAATAAGAGCGAGCGGGGTTGCAGCCCCCAGTGGGTCTGCGAGCATACAGTTTAGGGAGCAGATTTCCCTGGAATTTGAAAAAATGGAAATTATTTTCGTAGTGAAATATGTAAAATAATAACGTATTTACTACTAATCATAGAACTTTTAGTTTTAACATTTTTTTTATTAATTAATAAAAAAATCTTTATTCTTTTTTAGGCAACTATATATTTTTAGTAGAAATACTTAGGCTTTAAATTGGTTAAATGACATTAATAATTTATCAACTGTATACCATTATCATTGCATTTACAAACTATGTATGTGACCTTTGTAGTATACTTGATTATCAACTACTATTAGATGATTTATTAAATTATCTTTGATATACAGCAATTGTATAAATTATGATTTTACATATACTCATAAACCGGTAATTCCTACTTCTAAGTTTACTTCTCTATTAAAATTCTTATTTTCTTAAAAATGTTATATACTAAACCTGCATACCACAAACACATATATATATATATATATATATATATATATATATATATATATATATATATACATATATGAATACCTATATAAACATGCTATGGTTAAATATTAAGATAGATTAAATAATAATGTACCACAAATTCAAATTAAACAATTGCATTTTATTACAAAAACCATCAGTAACTGTTACAGCTACTAATCTTTTAGTTAGTAGTAATAATAGAAATATTCATCGATTTTTAAATTAAAAAAGGTAATGTTGTAAAAAATATTGATTCAAAATATTAAAAAAATACATTAAAATATACAAAGTGCAATTTAAAACATTAGATATATTTATTTAATTTGAAACAAAAATGCCCTTTCTTTACATGTTGAATATATATATATATATAAACTTCAAAACAATGACACTACTTAATACCTTGACTTAACAAAATTTCTAATAGTTTTTCAAATATGAAGTCGCAATAATAACATTTTCTACGAATCTTTTTTTTTTTTATATAAAAAATACATATATAGCTTCTTAGATTCAAACTAGGATGACAATTATATATTCTATCATAAAACTCGCGAGTCTTGTATTTTACTATTGCAGAAATAATATGGAATCCAATTTTTGAGCATATATATATATATACACACACATTATATATATATGCACACACATATCGAAAGAGACAAATAGGCTGCGAATCGTTTCATTGATCATTTTAAATTATAACTCTTAATGCTATTTGTCAAAATGTTTTAAAAATTATTCCAGATATTAAAATTTAAAATAAATATATTTTTCCTTCTTTAAATGCTACACGGTATATTTTTCATTACAGATAGTTAAAACTCGACAATGTCCTCTATCCAAAGATATATATATATATATATATATATATATATATATATATATATATATATATATATATATATATATATATATATATATATATGTATAATTAAAAAATAATTATATGTCAAGATATTAACTGTGACAATTTTTTATTTGGCCAACATCATTACATTATTTTCAAAAAAAAACAATTTACTTCAATTAATTCTACTTTCATAAGTATGTTTTTAAATATCTCGGAGAATGTAGGTTGTTAGCGAAGGTGAACATATGCTTATGCTTATCTACTGCTAAGCTACATAAATAATGTAAATTTCAGATTCTAATTGAATTACAATTTATTATGTATATTTAACAGGAAATAGTGTATTGTTATGAAAGAATATTAGAAAAAGGAATTCAAAAACGATTACAATGTATTAATTATGATCACATACTTGGCTTAGGTGGAACCAAACCATAAAAACGATGAGTCAAACACCACCCAGGTGAATGGACTAACGGTACACGAAATAATATGAATTAACAACTGGTTTAAGCATTCACTGGAATATGACGACGACACTACATAGTGAATATTCATTGAAAGAATAAAGATGAAATTATTTCGTTGTGTTGTTTTATGTAAAAGTGAGCATTGAATGTATATTTACTTTCCACGTTAAATGTAAAACGTATCAGTAGGTTACTGATGCCTTGTCGCTCATATTAGTATGTGCGTATGCATTTAACTGTAAAGTTTTGTACATAAATCTTCTTGGTCAAGGTTGCGGTGGTGTCACTCTCATACACAATAATGTTTATTTTTTTATAGGATTTATATCCGGGATACATGTATATGTTATATATATATATATATATATATATATATATATATATATATATATATATGTGTGTATATATATATATATATATATATATATATATATATATATATATATATATATATATAAAGTTGTCATATAATTCGATTTGGATGCCCAAATAGACATTTTTTCTATAGTTGTTTTTATTGTGACACACATATACAGAGTTAATTCATTATACACAAATACAACAAAAAGAAGGAAAACATGATCAATCTAATTTAACTCACAAATATTGTAAAATACACTTTCAAACATTCCACGGATTATAATACGGATATAATTAATTATTATAGTTTTAAAGTAAAAAGATCTTTTAACAAAAATTGTCAATAATTAAAATTTTAAAATTGTTTCTATTAGATGTTATAACTTTTTACGATACTCGTTTAATGCTGCGAGTAGATTCATTTAATAAATGAAACAGCATTCTACATATCAAAAATGATCTCTTAATTTTTTGATCAAATACTGTTAATGATAATTGGAACATAAATCCGTTTGTTATGGAAATTAAATACATTTACACTTTTTCTACAGGAATTATAATACACTCTTAGAAATAATTATTGTTTAATGAACTACATTTTAAGAATGATAAGAATTTGTTCAATTGTTATAATTATGAACCGATCTGATGGTATTTTCAAAAAATATGTTTGGGTATTCTTTAAGATATTCGAAGAAAATAAAAGTGTTTCCAATAAATGCTATTAAAATTAAATTCTATATACGAGATGTTCTGGTTTGACTTCATAACTTTATGGTAGAATACTAACATACTCGTAAATCACACACAGTTATGTGTTTCATTATTATTACAGAACATGAGTGTTAAGTTTTCTTAAGGCTTCGCATTAAACAATTTTCTCAGAAATTATATATTTTTAATAATATAGAACTTGCCTCGAATTTTTCTTGAAATTAATTACGCAAGAATGATTTTTACTATTATTAATCCATTTTACAATTAATGAAATATTTTACTTTTTTGACAATAAAAAATATAATAGTTTCTCCCATATAATTTATTAGTATTATTATTAAATTAATGTCATTTTCTTTCTGTTTCAGAGATTCTAAAGAACTTCAAACGCCAACTTCAACAAATTCTGATGTAATCAGATTTTATAAATACATTGAAGCGGCTCGAGATGGTCAAGATAAAAAAGATTGCATACGTCTTTATCCTTTATGCTCAATAAATACGGACGCTTAAAATATAAAACATTATATTGATATATAAATGTGTTTTTGTGTCTCGTTTTGTAAAATGACTGCACTATTTATTGTTCAATCTGTATAGATATGTCGAGTTTGATAAGAATATGTATATGAATGTTTTCAAAAAAGTGTACATTTAAAAAAAATATTTATAATACTTTTTTGTTCGCATCGAATTCAGCAAAAAAAATTTATATTTTAATGTAACATATCCTTATATATATATATATATATATATATATATATATATATATATATATATATATATATATATAATTTCTAACGATCATTGCCACAAAAATAAGTAATAACTTAATATTTTACTAAGGATTGTTTCATTATCAATATCACCATCATACACGAAGTCATTTGTTTTGCACCTACATTTAATGAATAAAAAAATAATTATTTTAATAACTTAAATACTACGTTATTATTAATTTATGTTAGTTACAAAATAATGAATACCATAGCGGAATTTGTTCAACTGAATACTTCAATAATGTGGAATTCGAAAAATTAATGCCTAAAATATTTTTTATATAAGAAAAAGGATAGCGCAATTCTACATCTAATTTAATGGTGTCATCTTGCAATTTTTATTCTTTTTTTAAATTAGTTGAAATATGTATCAGGAGCAGTGTTATATAATTTGAATTTTTCATAAGTAAAATAAACATTTCACTTAAGTATTCCATTTAATTAAAAAATGTATAAATTTATATATATATATATAGCTTTTAGCTGTGTTTGATAATTATTTACTAAAATCTAAAACCTATTAAGAAAGAGATGTTGAATTTATTTGTATATTCATCGTTATGGTAATGCATTTTTAATAAAATATTATCATTCAAAACCGAAATTTTAAATTATTGAATTCTGTAGTGTAATTATTAATATTATTTATAATAAAAACAAAAAATAATAATTATATTATTTTTAACTATTCGTAAAACTAGACTATTATTTCAAATAATAACGTACATATTCATGTTACTAAATGTATATTAATCGGAAAACCAATCGGAAAAGACCATTCATTATAATTTTATATTATAATTTATCTTAAATGTAATTTTTTAATTTTATTAATATCATTCTCCATAAATTATGTTACATGAATCGATGGGAACAAAGTAAATTGTAAATGAGAAATATCTTAAAACAAACTTTAGGCACTATCGTTAGATTCAATTTCACAAATTAATTGTTATACATTTAATTGATTTGTACAACAATTAATTCACTGAATAATATTCCTCCACAAACCACAAATAAAGTATTTGTCAATAATTGAACATGTTTGATGTGATTTTTTTTGATTTGTGAAGGAATGAAAAATTCAGGCCTGAAGTTTAGAGATATCGATTTTTAAATATAATATTTTGTATTTATATGAATGAAAAATGTATACAGTAAAACCTTTCAGGTGTTCAATATATCTTGAATATATACATTTTGAATATATACAATGATAATTTTAAGATTAAAATTGTAAATTTATGTCAACTAGAGAATTACAAAAGTTGGTGTGAAATGAGGTGAATTTATATACTACTCTTCAGTAAAATACTTTTAATTATTAAACAATTATAATTGGTGTAAATACCAACGTATAAACACTATAGGTAAACTAATACAATGGTTAGTTTCACTTTACTTACTATTATATGAAATAGCAAAACAATTTCATATAAATTCACTATCTGTAATACTGTGTTAACAATTATAACAGATAAATCACAGAATTTATTATTAACAAAATATTAAATGATTCATTTATATTCTGATGGGAAAAAGTCACAAATATCAATTATGCATCTTGTACAAATGTTCTATAAAAAGAGAATGACAGTATTTCGTCTAAATAATACAAAACAGTATTCAATGGTGTTATGAATAATTTAATTATATGTATATATATATATATATATATATATATTTGTCAAGGGAATTGATACCACTTAAGATTTTACTGTATATAATATTAGAATATATGTATCCTTTTATATTCATACATATATCTGATGAATGTAATTTATTGAAAAAATGTATTGATGGACGATACTAATTTATAAAGTTCAGAAAATTGGGTGAGGACATGGGTATAATCTTTTCAAAAGATTGCTTTGTATTCTGGTCTCTATTTAATATTTATTTGTATTTATTTATTTATTATCGATTTAATTTATGGAAAATAGTGAACGAATTGATATAATTATATTTAGTTTTATTATGTTTTCTTAGCATTTAATATTTATGAAAATTGTGTTAAATATATAGAACTGCTGGTTCCTCATGGAAAAGATAAAACTACTTGTAATTGATTTTTCAATTATTTGAACTGAACAAGTACAGTTTTATATAATAAGTTAAATATGACTGTAAAGTATTTATTAAAAATAAAACTTTTATATAAAAAAACATTATATTTTATATTTACGATACAGGTAAAAAATATATATACGCATACATACACTTATACAATCACGCATATATATATATATATATATATATATTACATTGATACATTCATAATTTATCGAAAATATTGTTATTAGAACATGTTACGAAATTGTTACTTTTGAGATAAATCAATCTAACTAGTGCCACCCTGTATTTGAAAAAACGTATGTGACATATAGTGGCCGCAAATAGTGTAGTTGTCACACACTTAAGTACTGTGATTTATTACATGACAGAATATAAACAGTAGATTAGAACGCAATAGGGGTAGTTAGGTGCTAGTCATGTAACAGTGCACCACGGCTGATCAGCAATATAAATATTCAAATATAGTCCACTAGTTATTATTGTTATTTAGAATTCGTTACAGAAACACAAACATAAAAATAATTTTGAAAGGTGTGAAGCAGAACCCTAAATATGCTGGCATTATTTTAGAATATATATATATATATATATATAAAATATGTAAATGGCACTTTAAAATAATATCAGTGTATGAATATTGAAAACGTAGTTATAATGTATTAATACCTCTCCAAATCAAATAGTAAAAAAAATTATTTTTAACTTACATTAAAATTTATTTTTGTACAAAAAGTACATGCATCGGCCGGGAATCGAACCCGGGCCGCCCGCGTGGCAGGCGAGCATTCTACCACTGAACCACCGATGCTACAGAAACGTTTGCTAACTTGTATAACAACATCACTATACTTACAAATATATATATATATATATATATATATTTGTATATTAATATGATTTTTGTTATAAATATATACATATATACAAATAAATATATTAAATCAATTTAATTAACAAACTGTATCCTGGGTTGCACATTAATCGTTTATATAAATTATCGAATAATGCTGTATAAGAAATAATTTCATAATAATGATAAAATTCCCTAATAAAATTTCATATCCTGACGAAATATTGAAGATAATATAATTAAGCCATTCAAGTATTTAATATATAAAACATTCAAATACACATACAATACCAAATAAATGAAAAATATTTATATCATTAAATAAAACATTTCAGTTAAATCATCTATACAGTCTAAATCAATTATAGCAAGTATTTATATTAAAAAAAAAAAAACTATATTTCTTCGCTATTACTGTGATCCGTTGTACGAGCGCTAGATGAATTTTACTTAACACGTTGATGGCCCATTGTAGATCGGATGTGTTTCCTGCGGGGCCTAATTCACGCTGCATCGCAGCCTGACGCACTAGCATTACATGTGTTTATAATTGATTAGTTTGTTTTTCCAGCATAATTCGAATTGTTTTAAAAACTATTTCTTTTCTTATTTTCAATGTTAAGGAAAGGTTTTATCCTCAAAATATTAGATCCAAGAACATGCAAAGGATTGTTATATCGGTGCTCGGTATAGCTAAGCTTAACTGTATATACTTATATATATATATATATATATATATATATATATATATATATATATATGGGTGTGTATGTGTAATATTTGTAGTAAAAATATTTTATTATACAAAGATTAAAGTAATAAATGATAAACAATTATCCATTTTGAAAATTCTATAAAGTAGTAAAATGAGGATGGAGTGAAATCATTATACGAAATTTAAATTAAAGCTTGAATAAAGATTAAATAATTTTTAAACGTTTATAGAACTATAAACCAGAGTGTTAAAAATGTATAGATTAGTTCTTCCATCCAATAGTAATATTTTTTTTTGATTTCGAAATACTCTGGCCATATATATATATATATATATATATATATATATATATATATATATATATATATACATAAATAGTCAAAAATTTAGCACAATATTATATATGAATCCTACTTTCTAGATATTCGATTTGTTCATATTTTAGGAGTACTGGGGCGACGTTCGATTTTTATCATTAACTAACCTATTAGATTATACTAGTATAAAATTTATGACAAGACGTAATATGTAAGATACTGTAAAGAATCTGAAATGAGCAGATTGTGAAGTTAACTCTGTGAGTAAAATATAAATTGTATAATCAATCATATTTTCAACAATTTACAATCTACATAAAAATCATTATAGTTATATTTTATGAAACACTATAACGGCTAAATACTTACATTACATAATCAAACGTTAACTGTGTTCAAAATTGTTAGAAAATTGTCAGCATAGTACTAAAACTTTATTATATTTATTTGATGACTTATTAACATACTTCTGTTACAAAATTTATAATTATTAAATTTCTATATCTATCTATTTACATATATATATATATATATATATATATATATATATATATAACTTACTAATTATGCATTTAGTAAAAAAACTAATTAACAAGTAATTTTAATTACTCTTAACAAAATCAACATGATAACTAAAGAATTTTACCTTATATTCTTTTTGATAATTTTCAGTGATTCCCAAGCAATCTTGAGGATTTTCTGATAATAAAAAACTATATATATATATATCACAGTTCGAAAAAAACATCCACACTGCACTACAAATTAAATTTAACTAAATTATTGTATAGATGTACATAATCTGTTCGTTACAAACTGAAACGCTACGCTGTTAGCAAGTCGAAACGCTGTTAGATAGTTTATTACATAACTATGATATTTATACATATATTGATAATAAGCTAACACAACGTACGTAAAAGTTATATAATAAAAATAAATTTAGTTCTTTGGCAGCACAAATATAAGAAAATATTTATTGATCAACCATTAATTTAATTCCGAATTAGTAAAATATAAATAATAAATTGCCGAAGATGTAATTATTTATTAAAAATAGCAATTATTAAAGATTTTGGTTACTAGATTCTTAATAAATTTAAATTAAATTACATTTTCCTTTTCACACACAGAAATATTTATATTTATCAAAAAATAACAAAAAATAAACATATGTTTCAATTAATAATTCATTTAAAAAAAAAAAACAATTCTATAATAACACTTCTTCCGATCGACCAATATTACTTAAAATTGAAAAAAAGTCTAAGAATGATTCCCTCATCATGAAACTATCAGAATATATATTTGCTATAATTGACAACGCCGTTATATTTGCAAGATTTCCATTAATAACTAATAATAAAAGAAGTGAGAACAGAGATGAAATTATTCGCAGAATCGCAGAGAAGAACGTTTTTAATTCTTTTATTAATGCAGAAATCGTTGTTATATCATCTTCCCATTCATCGTAATCTTGATCATTCTCAGTTAGTTCAGTCTGCAAGTAAAAATAAAATTAGAAAATCACACACACACATACACACGGGCATATATTAGGCGTAAATATTAATTCTGTGCATTTAAATTGAATCAATCATAACTCCATTTTAAATCAAAATATATGCCAATTTCTTGTCGTTTTAGGATTTCAAAGTGTCAGTATTAATATTTAGAAACACTTCATATCTTGGCCAAGGAATTGGCATAATCTCATAAAACAGTAGTTGTTATAATGGCATCTGAAAATAGCATATTAGGTATTGCATACTTTTCGCATTGGAGTTAAAAAAAATGCTGTTGAAGCTGTGGGAATGATTTGTTCAACTTTGAGGGAAGATCTTGTGATGCATAAAACATGCAAAAAATGCTAAAACAGTGGGGGAGGTCCGAAAATGTTTTAAGACTTCATCGATCAAAATCGCCATCCTTTTTTGACAAGGAATTGGTCAGTTACCCGACAAATGGAGCAGTTATATAAAATAATGGGAGATATTATGAGGATTGAAATGTATTCCATTTTAATTTTTTTCTGTTGATATAATTTTTTTCTATTTTTTTCATATGGAGTTTACTACTTAAAATACATTATTTTTGCCGAAAAATTTTAACGCTATGTAAATAGAAAGTATGTAATATGTTTAAAGTATATAGAGACACCTGGAGTTAGACAAAAGGTATTTCTAAGAAATTTCTTTGATATTTAAATTTATTAATCAATCTAATAATAAAGTTTAATTTGTATTTACCAATATATATTTAATATAAAAAGGTTTTTATATTTTATTCAATATAAAACATTATTTTAATATCGACTTTTCCAGACTTGTTATAAATTCTTTAAATGAAAAGCAATACATTTGCCGGAAATCAAATTTGGGCCGCCAGCGTGGCAGGTAAGCATTCTATCATTCTACTTACAGGTGCTAATAGAACCTAATTTATATTCAGTTTTACACTTAAGACATTTGTGATTACTTTCATATAATTTTAATAATAATACCTGCTTATAAAATTTATTTTAAAACAAAATAAAATCTCCATATTTAAGGTATTGTGTTTGTATACATATCTAATAATTGATCATCTGTGAACACTTGTAATACATTTATTTCTCTTTTATTTGTAAATCGAAAAATTGAAATTGGAGCACTGTATTGGAAAAAATAAAGATAATTTTTGTACATATCAAGAAAATGAAAATAGTTTTATTATTATGATTAATAATAAAATTATTCTCACTTCCTCATGTTCATGTTTTTATTCTTAACTAAATAAAATCAATGTATAATACTGTTAAATACAAACATTTATATAAAAGTATATAAAGACTCACCTGAAGTAATACAAATGCAAAAAGAAGCAATAATATATCAACAGCCACGAATATTTTCATTTGACTGTATATTTCTTGAAATGTATTTTCAAATTTTCTTAACAATATTACCCATTTTAACTACTAAAGTGATTTGTAATTTAATCTTTCACTACTATTTAATTGTGAGTGACTAATGGAAAAGATAAAATTTTTACATGCTATTGTTTGTGTGTACCATGGTCGAACAGATGTAATAAATATCGAATTCAGAATAACAATTCAATTCTTCATATATTTTTTAAAGTTAAGTTGCCTATTCACTTGGAATTGCATATACATATGTACATATACATATATACATGTGTACATATATATATATATATATATATATATATATATATATATATATATATATATATATATTTATATATATATATATATATATATATATATATATATATATATATATATATATATATATATATATAATGTATAGGTGTGTGTATATGTATATATATACATGCATAAACATGTTCTAAAATTGTTAGTATATAAAAGCGGAACAGGGAGAATATCTTCAACCAAGTGCGACAAAAGACGCGTAAATAGTAAGTGGAGGAGTATGAAATTGAAACTATTTTTTATAGAATAATAGACAGACAATAAATGCATGTGAGTATGGAAAAATTTAAACTGTGGGTGGAGTAATGTAATGTTCATAAATGAAACTCTAGTTTTGTTTAGATTCCACAAAGAGAAAAGTAGTCTACATGTGGCAAACACTATTTGAAAATGCTATGAAATACTCAACGAAAATAAATGTTTGTGTATGTTTTAGAGCAGTGGCACACCTAGAGGGAAAGAGGCAGGAGTGCTGGCACTCCCCAAAGGAAAATGAAAAAAAACACTAGAAATCAAAACAAAATCATCATGCAAAAATGCTCATATATATATATATATATATATATATATATAATATATATATATATATATATATATATATATATATATATATATATAATATATATATATATATATATATATATATATATATATAATATATATATAATTAATCATTGTATATGAGAGATTAATGTAATCCCTTAGCACTATCTCCTATATATACACAGAGAGATTAATGTAACCATGACTTAAGTAATTCAAAAGCTCTATAAACAGAGAAGAAAACTGGATTTCATTCTTTAAATAATTTTTTATAACCACCTAATGAATTTTATTGAATTCACTTTAAAAATTTTTTATTCGTTCAACTCATTACCCCCCCCCCCATTTTAAATCCTGAGTGCGCTACAGTTTCAGTGCATTTAGTTTTAGTTTATTATACCTTTTTATATACTATCTAATGAAAGGATAATTAACTTTTAAGATAAGTGTTTGTTACTAAATAAAGCAAGTAATCTGACCTAAAAAACAAACAATGGTTTTTGCAAAAAAAATGATCCTGAATGAACATATTATAATCGTTTGTGCAATGTACTGAAACCGAATATTGCTTTGAGAATTTAATTATTTAGTTATTTTTCTGATGTCAAGACCGTTGAAAAATACGGTTTTTGATTAAGCACAAGCTTAAATATGTCGTATGTTCACTCTGAAAGATACCAAATATTACGAAAAATCATATCGATATAGTAATCCCTTCCGATATTATATGAAGAGAATGTTGTAGCAAATATACCTCACCTATGCCACCTCTTCCTTAGGAATGAAGGTGATTATGGAACATTTGCTTTTTCTAATCCCTGACATGTTTTTATAATTCTATGCATTCTCTTTTATTTTCATATCACTTGATATATCTAAATTATTAGTTTTCATTCAAAAAGTACATAATGGATTTTATTATTTTTATAATTTGGGATTAGTTTTCAGTAAATATAGGAACGTGCTAATAAGAAGCCAGGTGATTTTTCTTTTACTTGGATACGAACTTACAGAACTGAATTAAATATTTTACGATGTATATGCTAACATAAATTGACTTCGTTGAATCTAGAAAAAATAAACTATTTTTAGTTAGTAATTATACATATATATATATATATATATATACATACACCTTACCCTCGATTTACACGGTTTCGGGTTAATACGGTTGAAGGAATGCGTGAAAACTTTTATTTACACTGCACTAATTCAGTTTAACACGGTCACGGAATTGCAAAAAAAATGTTTTAAAACACTTTTGCTTTAATGTTTTCCCAATAATATGTAAAATATACTCTCTAGTTTTATTAAAAATAAATAATATTTTTCTATTACGGATTTGTAAGACCTATCTTTTGTCTTCAATATGAGATGTGGGTTTGAATTGCACAATTTCGATTAACACGTACTTTGGGGAACCAATGTACCGTGTAAATCGAGGGTTCGGTGTGTGTGTGTGTATATATATATATATATATATATATATGTATATAATACAGCTAGCATACAAAAATTGTGTAACTAAGATAAAATAAATTGATCGCTATATATCAATAAAATAAAATTAATTATATGGTGACAAAAAACCGAAAACATTATTTACTCAGATGACTGTGACGAGTGAACTCTATATTGCTACCCAGCGAGTACCTTCACATACCGAGTGTAGGACACAAGGGCTTATAATCCATGTTTCACAAATTTTGGTTCTGTGAATAATTTGGAAACAATCGGCAATCAAACAGTGAAGCCACTAGATTGGAGTTCCAGACAAGAGAATATACTTTGATCAAATGATTTGTATTTTTTGTTGAATATTTTATAAATAATAACGATGTTAAAAGAGCCTTTGTAAATAATAATAAATTGTGACTTACGAATGAGAACATTGTTTTCTGTACCTATAAAATCAATCTATTTTGTTGCTAATAATACGATCAGAAAGTTATTTCAGTAATTACCATTAATAATTTTCCTTTAAATAATTAATAAAGGATGAACATTCTTGTCCTCAAATAATTTAAATCAATTCTAATCTATACAGATTATACAATATTTAGTGTTAAATATCTGCCAATTATTGGTGCGTAATACGATTATCAAATTAATATGCAATATTTTTATTTGTTCATTTTTCATATTTTCCAACAATGTATATGTAGTAAAAAATAATTTTGACATTTTTATGTTAAAATGAATACAAAAATGTATGTGTAATACATATATTGATGATCTACTCAAAAATTTAATGATAAATACTATTTACATCATATACATCAAATTTATGAAAGCTGATTTTACCACTATTTTTATTAAAACTTTAAATACATTTCCTTAGAAGTGTTTTCAAAAATGTATAACATATACACAGGTAAGTGAATACTGACAATTATGAAGAAATTGTCTGTAAACAAAAAATCTACATATATAAGCATAAATGCATAAAGAAATATAATTTTTATGTTTTATTTATTTTTTTTAATTATTACACTGTGTACATACTTTAACCAATAAATCAAAAAAACTATGAGTAATGAATTAGTACGAAAATTTTATTTAAACATTATATTGTATGAAAGCTGATGACTTAATAATTACTAATAACAAGAAAATTTGTTAATGGATTATATTTTTACATCTAACTATAATACAATTTATATATAAAACCATATCAACTTAAGCAATTTATAAAGCAAAAAAATGATCAATTATTGAAGATTGAACATTTTTTTACTTCTTTTTTTCTTACTTTACAATAGAAATATTTCGAATTAATTATCTGCATTATTTATTTCTTCAATCACACACACACTTGACAATTTTTTGTACTATAATAAAATACACTTGTACTACAGAGTGTTTCTTTCTCATGATATGAATGCAACAACATAATTCTTTTATCTTTAATAATTTAAACCTGCACAATCCTGTTGCCGATCAAAATATCCTCATAATGTGACACAGCTTCTGTTTTAAGTTTTAGCATTTCATCAGAAAACATTTATTGTATGACGATTCATACAAATATTTTCTGACATTATGTTAAAATTAATATCTTTTTCAAAATATGATTATGTAGTTATTTTTTATTACTTTGATAAATAATTAATAAAAAATGTTTTATTTTTTAATCAAAATAACATTTTAATGGGTGAATTGAAATCTTCAATACAATTGCATAATTTTATTTTTATTCCTATGATACATTCTTTATCAAATTTTATTAATAAATTGCTATTGGATTAAGTGTAACAATGTACCAAAAATTTAAATTCAAGACTGCCACCAGATTTATTCTACTTCGGTAAAATGCATTTACGAATAAAATAGTGAAGGTATTGAAAACGCTTTTTCTATATGTGTGACAGTTAGTAACAGAAAAATTACAACATGATTAAAAAAAACATTTAAATGAAAAAAAAAAACTTAATTTTAATTATATTAAGAATTGCATAAAATGTTCTGTTTATTATTTTCAAATAAAAATTAGAATTAGTATGATATCATTGAACTTTTTAATTACATATTCAAAATTTATATTTTACTTTAGTATATATATATATTTATATACTATATAGATTTTTATGATAGTGTAACACGAATAAAAATTGTATTAAAGGAGCATCAACTTCTAAAAATAATTCAATGTTATTATACATACTACATGAGGTTAAATATCTACTTACTATTTTATCACTAATTTATCATCACATATATATATTTATAAATATATGTATATATATTATTAACTTAACGGAATTAGCCTCTCAACCGCATACAGATCTTTGAAATCTTATAATAAACCATACTGATATTATAAAATCAGTATAAGTGGCAGTACAATGTTTCCAATATTATTCTAGATGTTGTCAATTTGACACTTAAAATTAATTTGTACTCTTACTGTGCACTTTTCAAAACAAAAATTCTTACAATACCATCAAATTTTAAGGACCAATCAAGTCAAGATTCTTCACATTGTTTACATACAACATATATTGATTATATTATAATTCGAAATATTTCTAGTGTTAGAATAATCTTCTTAAAAATAAATACATCGCGTACAGTCAGTAACATAAGTTCTCACAGCAGCTCTCACCTGCACTTATGTTTCTAAAAGTACAAGAGCAATATTAATGTATTCCACAATCAACACTAATCAATTTTCTCATATCTCATATATAATAATTTGAATGTCTTCAATTTTACTCAGAGAAATTTTTTAAAATAGCGATTCTTAAAATAGATATAAGTAACTTTATGTCTAAGAAATTACATATGATATTCAGATGTTAATCATTTTTATTATCCTATGAACAGTTTTTAATATAAACATTTTCATTCTTTTTTTCTTTAATAATTTAAAGGACTTTTCTCTTTATATAAATGCATTTTATAATGTATAAAATATAATATTTATTTGTGCATGTTACACAAAGAAATTATGACTGTACTTTTTATAAATTATGCAGTACAAATATTTTTGCATGTCACATATTGTTAAATATAATGTAAACATAATTATAGTCTTCAATCATTAATAACTAACATGATGTTGAAATATTTTACAATTCATTTTGTTCAAAAAGTATAAATGACTAGAATAATGTATAATTGATATAAAAATTAAAACATGGAAATATAAATTACATAATAGCATTTTAACATCTAAAAAATTGCATACAACATGGATTCAACAATTCCATTCATTATTTCAACATGAATTTTACTGTCAGCAACTATCACTTGAATGTTACTCCATGAAGATAAAATATATTTCAGTGCTTTATGTACAATCTTATTTATTTTACAAAATAGTTGAAAATATAAAAAAAAATCAATTTATACTGTCATGTGACACACTTTAGATAATAAAATTCAAAGTAAATTTTTCTGACTTTCTTATATGACAACCTTAAAAAAATTCTTTTTCTGTAACTAAATTAACATTTTCAACCTCTTCAGTATCGTGCTCGTCAGCTGCGTAATGTTACTTAATGGTCGACACCAAATGTGTTGCATATACGCACACAATCGACTAAATGTTGATTGTGTGCCATATGTACTCATTTATGGCTGTTGACTAAAGTAGACGATCGTACCAGAGGTTAAAGTAATAAAAAAAAAATGATAAAAACATCAATGAGAACACCACTTATAAAACAATATACAAATTTTTAAATAATATTTATAATTGAGCCATACATATTACTTACTTTTTGTTTATATACATAAAATTCATGGTGATTTCACCATGATTTCACAGTAACAGAATTGAACTTATCTTTTTGTTATCTAATTCATGAATCTTCACTTTTATGTGGTCAATTTAACCTTGATTACGGTTTAACCAAAATCTTTATAAATGAGCAATCGAAAATTTGTGTTTAATTTTATGGATTTTAAAATTTTACTTAGTTTTATTATAATTAATTTTTTTATGTAAAAATGTAATTATTTATTCACTTAACATTAAGTATTTATTTTTAATTAAAATATTGACTTCAATTTTACAATTAATTTATAATTTCAATACTGTTGAAAATTAGTCAATAATTAAAGTTCAACTCTGTTACTGCAAAATGATTATTTTTAAGTATATACACACACATAAATATATATATATATAAAATACAATCCCATTTGTACATGTACTTATATGAATATTAATTAAAAAAATTGGTTCAACATTTATAAAATTATAATAGCTTTTATTTCAGCAATTCAGGTTATTTACGAAAAGTAATGATTTTTTATACATAGTTTTTAATTGCATGACAATGTTAACAGACACTAATTCTAATATTGTAAAACTTTTATTTATATTTAACACACTTCATTTCTTTCTTTTGTGAGACAAGATAAGTGTGCATAAACTGCATTATTTTCCTACAAACCTAATAGTTATTAACATATTTTTTAAGCAATTTTTCTTAGGAAAATTGCACTTAAATTATTCATTATTAATATTAATAATGTTATGACTATATTTAATTTTACTATATTAAACTGCATCTGTTAATATCAAAAGGTAAAAGTTAATGTATTAAAGTTTTTACATATCTACGATCATAAATGGTTACAATTATTATTTATATTTTAAATATAAGATGTCAAATTACAATTAGTAAACTAGGCAAAATACAATGTACATTGTATAATGGAATTAATAATTAAAAATAAGAAATATATGAATTTAATAATAAAAATGTTTTAACACCTGAATAACTTTTAATAACTATATTAATAAAGAAATTCAGATAAAGTCGATGATAAAATTTAAGGTGTTAGTGAATAATAAATAAATAAAATCGTTCACTCAAAATCATCTTCATCCATTGCAAAATCGCTTCCAATTCCAGAATCAATTGCATAGCAAGGACTGTAAAAATATTGAAGATGTATACATACATATACATACATATATATATATATATATATATATATGTATATATATATATATATATACATATATATATATATATATATATATATATATACATATATATATATATAATTATTGTATTTTCATTCTTACTTTGTTGCTCTGCATGAGAAAAACACAATACGTTTCATTTTCTTATTGTAGAAAAAGTAATTGAATGACCATAAACAACCATCTTCACCAAATGGGTCACTGACAAAATCAGGATTGTATGAATAAATGTCACAGTCAACAACATTGATTTCATCATTTATGGCTGCCCATAAGGCAGTTCGTAAACCAGGATAAACATCTTTGGCGGTAGCATTAAGATTTGTATCAATGGCATTAATAACCCAGTTTAATGAAGGCTCTTTACTGAACTCATGGCTCTACAAAAACATAAGTTTAACAATGTACATTAGATTAAGTTTATTTTATAACTCACAGTAATTTTTATTTATTCAAATTTTTAATACCTTAGCATTAGAGAAGTCATAATCAGGTTGAAAAGAAGCATTTAGTGTTGCGATTAAGTAAAAAAGAGTTTTTCGGCTGATAGTATCACATAAAGGACCATCTTCATCACCCGAAACACTACTTCTGAAAAAAAAAAAACAATAATAACCGTAATACATTTGCTTTAGTTCTAAACATTAAAAGGAAATTTCATTCATACAGGATATTGTTTGTACAAAATTTGTTAATTTTAATTAATTTAAAAGCATTATTTTTTAATACATTTTACATATAAAAACAGTATTCCAATAGTATACCAAGAAACAAATTATAAAATTATATTTTAATATTGATGAAAAATATATATTTATAAGAACATACATTTATACAAAAATATATGCATTAATAAACTATTAAATAACTTAAAAATCTTCTTAACCTACTTAACATATTTTTCTTAAAAGGGAAGGATACGACCTCAGAAATTGAATTTGGGACCAAAGTTTGTGTAGTGGTAGGGTACCCCAAAGCTATTAATATAGTTAAGTACTAGCTCATACTATCCAGCTACTTTCGAAAAAAAGGCTCCAAAGTTTCCATATCTTATAAGAGAAATATTTTTTTTAATAGTCAACTAGCTTGACAGCTACGTGGTAACACGCAGGCTTCGCATATCTGTGGTCTTAGGTTTGGCTCCAGGTCTATGCTGTTCCGTTTTTTCTTCACCTGAATAATTATTTAATGCTTTTAATGTATTTGATTAAAAAAGGTATTTAAATAAAGATGAAATAACATTTTCTTGTAATATTTTTTCAAAAAGTGCTCCCTAATTTTTACAATTTTATTTCAGAAAATGATTTTTTTACATTTTTTTTTTTAATTTTTTGCATTATTTTGCAAACATATTCTTATATTAAAGTGTTCATGTGGTATATTCCACTGTATATTGTGTATAGAGAAAGATATAAAATTCTTTGTTGGATACATCACATGAACACTTTAACAGGATCATATACCACGTGAATACTTTAATATATGAATATGTTTGCAAAATAATGCAAAAATTAAAGAAAAATACGTGAAAAAATCATTTTTGAAATAAAATTGTAAAAATTTAAAAAATAGCATTTTTCTAAAGAAAATTGCAAGAAAATGTTATTTCATCTTTATTTAAATATTTTTTTTAAATAAAAAGCATTAAATAATTATTCAGGTGAAGAAAAAAAAACTACATGAATAGAGTGAGATTCGAACCTGACACATCAGACACTTGAAGCCGGCTCGCTACCACCTGCTATCACGTTTGTTGACAAGTAAAAATTTTTCTCTCAGAAGCTTGATCCCCAAATTTTGGGGCCTTTTTTTGAAAATGGTTGGATAGTGCAAGCTAGTACGTGACTATATTAATACCTGTCGGGTACTCTACCACTACACGAAGTCTGGTCCCAAACTCAATTTCCAAGGTCGTATCCTCCCCTTGTTAGTATAGCCAAATTAATTACATTAATACTATAAATATTATATTAACGAATAAATTATATTATTATACTTAATTTACATACTCAATGTAATTTAATACTTCATACGTAAACATCATATTGGAAAATAATACAGATCAAGTAGGACTTTACATGTGCTCCACTGCCCTTAAGTAAATATTTGTTATTATACCAGGAATTCAATACCAAAAAATAAAATACAGAACTATTTTCTTATTTTAAAAGTGAATAAAGTAAAATGAACTAATAAAAATAAACTTTATTACTTCTTAAAACACTCCTCTACATTTTAAATTATCAAATAGTATAACATTAATAGCAATGAAAGATATATCAATAAAACATAATTTGTTTTAAACAATTTATTGAAAACATATATTGATCATATTAAATTGAATACAATTTTAGTCTGCTATTACAATATAATTTTATTTACTTATTATTATGACAAATGTATATCTATTTTGCATTAAATTGATTATAATATGTATTCAATTATATAATTTATATGGTTTTCTAGAAAATAAAAATAATATCAATATTAATATATCATAATATACAATTATTAATATATAATAAAATTATAAATGCATAAAAAATTTATTTATAAACATTTAATTTCATTATATTTACTTTTAATGAATATTGAAAAAAATTTCACGAACTATTTATCTATAAATTATAATTACCTATAAACTGATCGACCTGGACTAAGTCCCTCTGGTGGCGACAATGCTTGTAAATCATGTGGATGCTGTTCTGCATTAAATCGCTTGTAAAGCGCTTTGTCATTTCCTGCCATTTTACATGAGTAACTTTCGATACGTCCGCGAATGTTACTATCACCAGTTTCAATGCAAAGAGCATTGTTAATGGCTTCGAAACGAGAACTTTCTAATAACTTCATTTTGTTCCTTCTTAAATTTCTATAATTAACTGATTGATCAGTTGAGATCCGATTTTTTTTTAGTTATTTACAATCTAAATACTTGTTTCGATTTATATTTACTCTCGTATATACTCTAATTAAAGCTTAAAATTATATACAAATTTATAATGTTATTAAAACTAGAATTGATCAGTGTTGTTTGTTTAATAGAATGTATTGCTCTTTAACGATGCCTATATAAACGATTACAAATACCTTTTAAGAATTTGTAATCGTCACCTTAGTAATTCATTTTTCTGAAAGTGGTACAGAAATCAATCGTGCAACTTTTCAAATTATCAATCGCGAAATAGTTCTTGTACATCGTAGCAGGATGTATAAATATTCCTTTTCGTTTACAATGAACAAAGCTGAACACAGCCGTTGGTATACTCTGACTTATTTCTGCTTCTGTTGATATTGAAAATGATGAACCTTCGAAAAATATTTGATTTCCTGAGTACATTACAAAATAAATGCTAACAGTGTTACGAAGTAATGTGATAAATTAGTATGACAGCGACTTGACAACTCTTCTGTCACTTTTACTATTTTTATCACTGCTATACACAAATAAGTCTAGAGGTCACGTAATGAAAGGTATACACAATATAATGGGTGAGTCCACTTTGTACCCAATTGTTTTTTTCACAATACGATTTATATAGCTACAAACGTTCAGAATATTCAATTTTATGACAAATCATTTTCACTGTAATTAAATTCACTACGAAGTTACTACAAAACTGACAGAAATTACTTTTAGTTTACAATTTTTGACAAACACACAAACTGGATTGTTTGTTTTCGACTTGAATATCTATTTTTAGGACAAGCTTCATGAGTGTGTTACCAACATGAAAATTATACAATTATTTGGTTGTGCTCTATTAAATTGTATATTCTGTATCTACATACCGTAAATATCACAATTTATTCCAATAGTGTGTAATAGTAAATACTGTATAATTTTTTTATTTGAGGTATATTCTATATTTAGATTTTTATAAATAAATATTATGTATTATAGGGTGGCTATCCTGATCAGATTTGACAGCTATATTTTACATATGTAAGATAGATATCCTATCTATGATAGGTGTATTCTTGTCATTCATGTAACTGTACATTTATTTTTTTTTAGATATTACATACTAACATTTTTATTTTTTCAAATAAAAAAATACTGTTCTACAATGATTTTCCAGGTATCATTTCATATGATAAGAGATTATTTTTATTAAAAGAAATGCGTAGTGTGCAAGTTTTCATTTATTCCTAGTTTACAGATATTTATAATAATATTAAATGACTAACTTAGTTGAAATATTCAGTTATTATGAATTTTAAATCTGTACATATAAAGTTATTATCCCAGAAATTTTGTGTTTTACATTTTGATTGAAGTGTATTTCACAAAAAAAATATCTATCTAAATATATTTTTAGATACTTTTTTTATAATATATAGACTGGATCAAATTTTTTTATTGTCAATAAATTTCATTGTATCGTTCTGTTTATATGATTATAAAATATACGTATTGGCATATATATATATATATATATATATATATATATATATATATATATATATATATATAATAATAAATACATTATAATAGCTGTTACAAACAAAAAACTACAATAATGACCAATGTATGGAGACTTATTATCACTGTACATACAAACGATACAACACAACTTGCACACATCTATAGCAGCGGCCAGCAAAAGTTTCAAACAGTTAAGAATTTTAAACAAAATGCTAATTTTCTCTTCAAATTATAGGTGTTGTTTTAGAGTTTTTACTATTTTATTTTATTTAAACTTATTATGTTTCACTTATAATTACAAATTTAATTTTTATCGATACACTTCCAGGAAACTAAAAAATATTAATTTAAAAATTACAATACATTTTGAATGTTATTTATTATTTGTTTGAAACTTTTACGTTCTTTAAATAATTTGGCGTTGCATATGTTTTAGTTTCCTGGAAAAGTGTATTAATGAAAATTAAATTTGTAATTGTAAGTGAAACAATAAGTTTGGTGGTCCCAGAAGTACCCGGCCTGACCTAGAGATGGCGGTAGTTGTTTGAAAAATATCACTGTATTAGAAAGTACACTAATCTATAAAGCATATGTTTCAAGTTTGAGGACGCCACGTTGTTTAGTATTTGTTTGGCAGCCATCAATAGTGAACGTTTTCAGTGAATTTGTAAAAATGGAGAAAATTGGTTATCGTTACGTGACACAATACTTTTATTTGAAAGGCCTCAGCCCAACCAATATAAAAGCTGAACTGGATTCTACTCTGGGCGAGTCTGCTCCTTCGTTTACAACAGTGAAATATTGGGTAGCAGAGTTTAAACGAGGCCGTACGAGCTGCCAAGACGAGCATCGCAGTGGTCGACCAAATGAGGTGACGACTTCAGAAATGGTGAAGAAAATCCACAAAGCGGTACTGGATGATCGTCGACTGAAAGTGCGCGAGCTAGCAGACATAATAGGCAGTTCAAAAAGTGCGGTACATCGCATATTATCTAAACATTTGGACATGAGAAAGCTGTGTGCAAGATGGGTGCCGCGTTTGCTCACACTCGAGCAAAAACAGTGTCGTGAAGATGTTTCAATTGAGTGTTTAGCGAAGTTTCACAGCAACAAAGCAGAATTTTTGCGCCGTTTCATAACCATGGATGAAACATGGGTCCATCACTTCACACCCGAGACAAAAGAACAATCAAAACAATGGACTGAAAAGGGAGAACCGGCTCCAAAGAAGGTGAAGACCGTTTCATCTGCAGGCAAGGCCATGGCGTCGGTTTTTTGGGTTGCGCGTGGGATAATTTTCATTGACTATCTTGAAAAAGGAAAAACTATCAACGGCGAGTATTATGCGAACTTATCGCAACGTTTGAGCGAAGAAATCAAGCAAAAACGGCCGCATTTCGCTAAGAAGAAAGTGTTGTTTCATCAAGACAATGCACCAGCATTAAATCCGTTATTGCAATGGCCCAAATTAATGAATTAAAGTTTGAATTGCTACCTCATGCACCCTATTCGCCAGATTTAGCCCCCTCGGATTATTTTCTGTTCCCAAACTTGAAAAAATGGCTCAGTGGTCAAAGATTTCCCAACGATGAAGAAGTGATGTTGGCAGTTAATGGGTATTTTGAGGAGCAAGACAGTTCTTATTATAAAAAGGGTATCGAACTTATTGAACATCACTGGGAAAAGTGTATAGAGCTGAAAGGAGATTATGTTGAAAAATAAATATATTTTTTTCCAAAATTTTTGTGTTTTCTTTGTTGGGTCGGGTACTTCTGGGACCACCCTCGTACATACTGATATGATTCTGTATGAAACTGCGTAAATTAAAATGGAAACATTATTTGGATTAAAATGCCAGTTTTCAGGAAAAACATAATAAAATTTATAGACAATAATGCTTATCATTATATTTTGAAACTTTTTTTTTGCTATCATTAATATTATATTATTGCTTCGGTTATTTGAAAAGATATATTGTGGAGAAGGACGTTGATAACTAAGATCATTAGCGCCCACGAGTCTTTGAAAACAATGGCCAGTAATATTAAAATAGGTACAGTAATTTAATAGAAAGCTTAACATCACTATGACACTTTTTATGATATTTAATGATTTTATGATTATCATGATTTTATATATGTTAGAAGGAAAACAACTTTTTAACTGATTTTATATTAGTGATTATATAAAATAAATGTTTTAAGATACATGGAAGATTAGTGAAAAAATGAAAAGTATGGTTGAAAAATTGCGACTATGTATAAAACCTGGATATTTATAAGAATCTTTAAAAAAAAAAACTTCAATTGGAGGTCCATTCATTATAGAACTAATACATTTTCATCCTTGTTAAGTGAAATAGAATATACAAGTTCTCTGACTGTTGATAAACTGATATATATATATATATATATATATATATATATATATATATATATATATATATATATATAAATAATAAATGAACAAATTATTAAGTAAATTGATATTTAAAAAACACATATTTTTTGTTTATATTCAATTTTATGCGAGTTCATTTATTTGTAAGCTTTAATTTTGAAAATACTTCAGAATACCATTTAATTACAAGAGTAATTTTTCGGTGTTAAAAAAATGTCTAATTGATAATATATGTTCCTAAAAACTAGTTGTATATTTTGAATTCAAAGTATATTTATGAAACAGTTTTAATAAAATTACTTTTACAAGTTTTTATTGCGAAATTGTATATATTATACGCGTTTGTATTACGAGTAATATTTTTTAATAATTAAATTTAATTATTTATGTGCAATTCAGTAGATGGAGAGTGTCGAAAATATTAATAATATAAACTTTCACTCGTGTCATAGCGTAATAAAAAGAATATTGCATACCGTTTTAAATTGTATAGTTGAAAAACATGCATTTTTAAAACTAATTTGCACTTATAATCAGCTGTAATAAAAATATCATGTTTATTTATTATAAATAAAAAAAATACAATAATAAAACGATTTTTTCTAATATTTTTGAGATACAATTTATTTTTCGCGTGAAAAAAGATTTTCAAGTATGGAAAATTTAAAAAGAAGATAAGTTATTATTTCCCTCTTAAGGTTATGTCGATTAAATGATTGGACACAGAGGTGGAGTGAAAAGTATTTTGATTTTCAATTAAATTGTTTAACATTATAAGGCAAAAAACACAAAATAAAACTTATAATTAATTAAAATATCTTTTATTTTACATTTCTTATATTTCACTTATTGGAGACATTGAATTTATTTTTGGACTTTAAAAAGTAAAAGCTGCATTTTTAATGACAAATTGTGATATAACGTTATCAAATTTGATGCTCTAGTCAGTATCTAATTAACTTTATTGCTATATACTCATTTTATGTATTTTACAGACAAAATGTTCAGAAAATGTAAATGTTATTTTTTTTTGAAAGCAAGGATATCGATAAAATATATAACAGTCAAATAAATGCGAATAAGTAAAAAAAAGTATCAGAACGTCCACAACAATTTTTTATGCATAAATTCTATTTATATATATATATATATATATATATATATATATATATATATATATATATATATATATATATATATATATATATATATATATACATATATATATATATATATATATATATATATATATATATATATATAGAGAGAGAGAGAGAGAGACAGAGAGAAAGCAATAAGTATTGAATAATAAATGCAGCATTGCAAATAAAAATTATTTCAAATAGAAAACGAGATTTGATTTTTAAAGAAATGTCTAATTTCCATCTTGATCCATCACTGCAAATGTATTGTTTTTCTTATACTACTGTGCTTTGAAATTATTCTGACAGATTAAAAGATATTTAATTTGTTCGTACCTATTTTATACATACCAACGTTTGATAAGGATCGAATTATTCGTAAATATTACATTTTATATTACCATCTTTGTTTCATTAGTTTAATATTACTCTCTCTCTCTCTCTCTATATATATATATATGTATATAAATAAATAGAGAGAGAGATGTAATGTCTCTCTCTCTATATATATATAGAGAGATATATAGAGACATTACATCTCTCTCTCTCTCTCTCTCTCTATATATATATATAGAGAGAGAGAGATAGAGACAGATGAGTAGATGATAACACATTATTTTCCTTATTTTTAATTATCCATTTTTTAGAAAACTAACAAAGCAAATATTACTTAGTAAATACATTTTTTTCAATATTTTCTTATACAAATTAGTATTAAGATTATATTCTTATTAATATACCTTTATAAATTAAAATATATAAGCATTATGTTTTCTACGAAACAAAATATATTTTGAAAAATATGAAATTATATATTTTGTTTTGTAAAATAATTAGCTTATGCTTAACGTTTGTGGATATGAATGATTAGATGAACAAATTATAAACACGTTTTTAATCTGATAGAAAATTAGAATAAAAAAATAATATCAAACCATATAGAGTTGTATTTCGTGTTTTTTTCTTCATTGAGTAAACAATGTATTTAGTTCTTTTGTTATTTTTCGTATTTACTACACAAACATATACGCTGAAAGTAAATATATTTTATCAGGTTGGTAGGAAAATAATTGCTGGTTTCGTTTTCTGAATTCTAACTTTAATTTTTTCAATGGAAGTACATTTCATCGCGTTCATGTTAAAGTGCATTTTTCGGTCTGTATTCTGGTAACATCGACTTTGGTTTTATTATTAATTTTGGTTGAAACTGAGCTATTGAATTAAGGATGGAAAAGAAGCAAATAAGAGCAATTTTTGTATGAGTTCAAAGTGTGGTCAAGTAGCAGAAACTGCTTGTAAATTAAACGATGCTTTTGGTGTGGGTGCTGCTAGGAACATACGGTCCAATGGTGGTTCCAAAAACTTCGTGCTGGGGACGAGAGCCTTGAAAATGAAGAAGGTCGCGGGCATCTTTCTTCAGTTCATAACGACCAACTGAAGGCGTTAGTTGAATCGGAACCGCACACAACAATTCGAGAGCTTGCACAAAAGTTAGGCGTTAGTCGTCCGGCAGTTGTGGACCGCTTAAAACAGGTAGCAAAATCAAAAAAGTTTGATATGTATATATAAATTTGAAGGTCATGCACCGCAATTATTTTTCTATCAACCTAATACAAACCACGTCAGTCATATAAAGTAACATATATCTACTTCATATGTCAACTATAAGAGATGATACTTCGAAATTAAACTTATTATATATATATATATATATATATATATATATATATATATATATATATTAATTTATGAATTTAAGGAAATTGAATCTAGATAACAGTATAATTTACTTGTTATTTTATTTGCATATTTTTTGTTTTATTATGATTTATGCATATGTTTTTAATTTATATTATTTCTTTACATTACATTTTACTACTACATTTTACTTTACATTTCTTAACATTAGTATTGTCATTAATCAAAAATACGTTTTTTTTACGTTCGTGTCTTTAATATAGTTAAAAAAAGATAAATTCATGGACAGACAGATATTTATGTATTTATTATTTTTATGTTAATAATAACGTATTTATATTCCAAAAAAAATATTTTCACCTTTCGAATATAAATAAAATTAAGAATGGTTTGTGGGAACCGTTTGTTAAAAATAATAATATCTATACGATATTTCCTAAATAAATTTATGTATTTTATTTTATTCAATTTATATTTTTTAATAACCAGCGCAAGTACATTTTTTGATCATGATGGTGTATATTTTGGCGTGTATTTTGACATGATAATAAATATTCATTCACGTACTTATGGGTGATTATTCGCAAATCAAAAAATATGTTTAAATTGTCTGTAATGAACAATATGTTCTGAATAAACAAATAAAATCTAATTAAATAAATAAAGTGAGAAAAGATTTTTTATATATTTTAACGTTTGATACTTTTTTGTAAAAACATTATTTTGTTTTAATTATTGCTGATTTTTTAAACTGTATTAATTTGATGAATATGAATATATTTCCTTTCTTCAAATATTCATATAGAGCATATCATCAAATTATTCATTAAATTATAACTCGCTACTTTTTATTATAATTGTTTTTTAGGTACTAACATCTTATTAATTAACTGTTATTTGTCGTTCATTTAGTAATATATATATATATATATATATATATATATATATATATATATATATATATATAATGATATAGGTGTAAAAATAATATTTTTGAAATTAATGAAACTGAACATATTAATTACAAAATGTTAAAATAAAATCAATGTGATTTTTGCACATTTCGTTCTCTCTTCATCGTGTGACAGTACTTTTCTCATCGATCGAATAACTATTTACTTTTTAATCTACAAAAAGCGTTTTTCTAATTGTATGATAAATAAGAAGGGGAGATAAAAAGCGAAAAACTATATATATATATATATATATATATATATATATATATATAAATATATGTGCGCATACATACACATATATATATATATACACACACACACACACACACACATATATATATATATATATATATATATATATATATATATATACATATGCTTGTACTCAATTATACATAATTGTAATATGTTTTATAAGAGTTACTTAATGCGTTATATATACATATATATATATATATATATATATATATATATATATATATATATATATGTATACATATGATTTTTAGTCTTATAAGGCAAATGAACAAATAGAATAACGATGAAAGGTTTAACTAAATCTGGAATTACATATTTAAAAATTCAAAAATGTATTGTATAGCTCAGGGTTTAAAATAACAAAAGAGAGACCATATTTGAAAGTGGATTGAAAGATTACAACGCTGTTCTGTGTTCATATATACATATGTGTTTATACACACACACACACATATATATATATATATATATATATGTATGTATGTATGTAAAAGTACATAAATATATAACATCTTAAAAAATCAATTAACATTCTTGTTAGAGTACTAACCTGTACCATAGATAAAACAGGATTCTCTTGTGTTATTTTTCATGTAGTCGTTATGAAATATGTGTTCTCCCTAAAGTAAAACAAACTTTCTTCTCAGTTATTTCTGTTTTGACAAACTGTCCCTTGTTTTTTCTTACGTTCATTACTAAATTGATTTGCACAATATTTTGTTTTTGTCAGAGAATTCATACTTTCAAGATATAAAAACTGTTTCGTTTGTCGACATATGGAAACTTTTTTTCTGGGTATTATAAAAAGTAATATTAATAATTTAAAGAATTCTATGTATCTCAAATATATATATATATATATATATATATATATATATATATATATATATATATATATGTATATATCAAAATGGAAAATCATGTAAGAGGATTTTGTCCAGCAGTGGATTGACAGTGGCTAATGATGATGGTATATATATATATATATATACGGTGAGGCAAATGAAACCCTTAATTATTATTTTTACATGGTATATTGCAAGGTGAAGTAAGAAAATTGTACTATTTTTCAACATAGTCTCCATTGCGTTCAATGCAAGTCCTCTAGTGCTTAACTAGTGTATGGATTCCTCTAGAAAAAAGGCTTTTGGTAGCATGCGCAGCTACTTATGCATCACTTGTCGCACTTGTTCATTCGACCTAAATACTTTAATTCTTTTCATTGTGATTGAAAATCAGACCAGGTTTCACTAACATCAACCAGAAACTAAGAGAACGAGAAAGGAGAATTGCCATGCTTCCTCCTCGAAACCAAAAAAGTTCCACATGTAGCTATCTGCAGATTTATACTATTTATTATATACAAGCTTTAGAAAATTTTAGTAAATTTATAAGTGAATATTTTATATAGATATTTTATATACCGAACAATGTTATATTTATAAGTTAATCCTATTTGAGGATCGGATTACATTAATTTATAAAATGTTTATAAGCACTCAAGTAAAATAGATTATAATCTTAGTTAGGAAAGTGTATCTATAAAATTGTTTATACTGAGTTCGACATTTAATTATATTTTTTTAATAAAGATTTCGTATATTTTCTTGTACTTTATATGTATATATTTATATTATATATATATATATATATATATATATATATATATATATATATATATATATATGGCCATATAAAAATAGATGTTTTACGTAGAAGTCACGCCTAGCACTGTCATAATTTAAACTCATCAATAGTTATATTATTCTTGTTTTGCACGCAAACAAAAGGTGCAACATAATGTCTATACCAATATTTTTTAAGATACTGTACGTTTAATAACATATAATAATATGTAATATGACGTTGAATATTTTAAATTTCAATTAACCAAATATTTAATGTTAATTTTTATTCTTAACTTCATTAAATTAATTAGGTTTTAATATAAAACAAGAGAATTAATTAGGAATAAAAAAATTCGGTGTTTTTTGTTGTATAAATATTATGTTTTAATTAGATTATATTGAAGTGCTGACAATAACATTGTTAAGAGAATTAAATTTTATTGAAAATTATTATTACCATTTACGTTTAGTGTTTGAAATTTAATGCAGTTAATAGATACGTTATGTAATTGGTATTGAAATGTACGCAATAAAGTAGATAATATCTCAAAATGACATTCCATTTATTTTAATAAATTGTATTTTTGGGTTTGTTATATTTTTATAAAACTAAGTAAGCGACGTTTTATTCTTATTATATGTAAGTAAATATGTACTTTTTCAACATCGCTTTGTATTTTTTTTTTACTGTTAATCACTTACATGTATATGTTATTTTTCTGATTGCTGATTAGAAAAATGTAAATTTTCGATCAATTTATATTAAATTACGTGTTTCATGTAAGACTCAAATATATTTGAAATTTAGTCCTACAATTTCAATATTGATTATAAAATATTATGTATGACAAATCGACTTAAATTTTTAACTGATAATATCAAGAATTAAAAATGTTATTTGAAAATAACTTTTAATGACTAATTTATTTACATATCATCCTCTTAGCCTCTCTTTTAATTTCTCTCTCTCTCTCTATCTATATATATATATACATATATGTATATATATATATATAAATACATTGATGTTTAAATATTTCTGTGTGGAATTCTTGTTATATGACGATTCATACAGATGTCATTTTATAATTAATCCCATTGGATTTACTTCTAAGGCGTCGTACTTAATTTATTTCAGTTCTGTGACGCATTAAAATTTGATAATCGTAAGTATACATTTTCAATATCATCATCTAACTTTATTAAAATGTTTAACGTAGTTAACTTATTATTATTATATAAAATTACTTTTTATGTGAACTTTATGTAAATATATATATATATATATATATATATATATATATATATATATATATATATATATATATATATATATATATATATATATATTTCACGATCAACTTATTGTTAAGATTTTATTCACTTAATTTTTTTCTTCTGTAGACCTTTTTACATTTTTGGATTCTAGTTATCAATAATCTTTGACTTCTTTGAATTTGTATCGCTTGTCTTCAATTAATATTGATATTTTGTATCTATCTTACCTGCAATTTTTTTTGTCTCATTTGTACGTTTTCAAATCTCTTTTGGTATTTTTTGTCTATTGCTTAGGTTGGTTATTAGGGCTTTAACGACGTGTTGACAACTATTTCTACCTATTGTTGGTATATATATATATATATATATATATATATATATATATATATATATGAGTTGAAAAACAATGAATTAATTGATAATATGTTCGACTAGGCACATAAATAAAATGAAATCCTCGACAATTCACTTCCATGTCATTAACTAAATTTCATAATTTAAAGTTCCAATATGACGTGTAGTTTCTAAAATATGTAAAATTACATTTTCTGATACAATATGTTAAAGTAAGAATATTCTTGTGTTAGAAAGATTTTTTATAATTTCTATCTAACTATTTTTTAATTACAGCAACATGAGAAAATAGGTCAGTGTTTTTAAGAATTATTCTATTATATTCATTTAGTTGCTCTATGAATATATATATATATATATATATATATATATATATATATATATAATTGTATATACTTATGATTTTGTAAGAAGGAGCGAGTCTTTTGTCTTAGTTTTGTTTGAGTTTGTAGCTAAAAGTGTAATAAGTTCTTACCAAAGGTATTTTTGACTCTTGAGAACAGAATTGAGACTATGAAGGAAAGTTCATGAACAAAAATTCCAACTGTATTCTTTTCTGCGATATTTAATCAAAAGCAAATAATTTTCATTTGAAATAAAATTATAGTAGAGATTTTTTGTTAAATATTTGATGAAACTTTATAAAGAATATCATTTTTGAAATTATCTACTGACAAGATGTTAATGATTATTTACTAATATTAATATATATATATATATATATATATATATATATATATATATATGTATAACACCAAATTAAAAAAAAACATGCTCATATTCATTTAAAATACATAAAAATTATTATACCCAATACATTTTCTTCTTTATTAATTAATATCTTGTTTGTGAGTACATAAAAAATATAAATAATCAGACCAATTTTTCTTATAATATTAATGCATTTTATGAAAATATTTCACTTCTGAATTTGTGATCATACATATATATATATATATAATTGTTTCGGATAAATAATTAATGTATATAAATAATGTTACAAAAATATAATACGTGAGATTTTATATTAAGGCTTTTTAGACTAATTTTTTTTATATACAAAATTTTATTCACTTTATATTATAACTTATTAAAATCATTTACTACATATTATATATATATATATATATATTCATTCCTCAAGTGCTGCAGATAATGTATAAGTATAATAAAAATTCTAGGTGATAAAGATTCTATAATAAATCTTTTATCTAAAATGTTTATTATAGAATGTAAGTAATTATCTAATTGGTTCATTTCATCATCATTAAGAATCCAGTGCAAAAACTTGATAATGGATCTCGACAAGTTGTGAAATTTATTGGATGAAATAGAAATAAATGTTTGATAATAGAAAGAAGTTAATAACATAAGATTTTAAGACAAAAGTTTTCTATGTACAGTACATATTTTTTATCATTTTATATTATTTGCATTTTTTTATTATGCATAAATTAATTATTAATGAAAAAGATGTTAACTTACTATACATACATACATAGATACACACACACATATATATATATATGTGTGTGTGTGTATGTGTATGTATGAAGTGTCGCGCGAAATACCTAAAATATTTCCGAAGGCTATTTATTTGTTTATTCTTTGAAAAATGTTACATAAATGAGTGTCGAAATCTGAAGGTGCAAGAATTTTAAATTTAATCGTCAATTTTTTCCTAACTTCTGTATTTTGCAGTGAAAATCCATAATATTAATCTCATTAAATGTAAACTAAAAATCTGTAATGAGTTTCAAATGATATCAGTAAAATGTCACAAATTATTTTTACATTCGCTAGCAAACCATAAAAATGGTCATTTCAAAAGTAGTCAGCAATTGATTATTGGTTATTTTAATTACTTCTTATGCGCATTTCGATTTATATGTTTCATTTTCAAAGATAGTGTTCTAATAATCTCTAAGACTTGTATATAAATTAAGGTACAGACTTTTTTTTCAAATCATATATTTTTTTCTGGTGAGATTTTTCTAATTACTAGATCTTTGAGAATAGTGCATGGCCGTCGAAATACGAAAAACGACACAGCGTTAAATAATTATTTATTTATCGTTTTAGATCAGAATTTTTTTTTATGAACAGGAGGGAAAAGATGATGTTTTAATTATAATTCACATACAAAACATTAATCATTACTTCGGTAAATTTGATTTTTTTACGATCAACAAAAATCTGAATGCAAAATTATGTGTGAAATCAATGCTTATTTCTTCTCTCGATGCATAGATCGTTATTCATTTTGAAGTTATTAGGAAAAGACAAAGAGTGAATGATATTTTTTATATAGAAATAATAAAGTGATGATTATCTGTAGCTTAGTGCTTTAAAAATGATGCAATCGTCATAGAAATGCACATGAGCAACTATCAGATATGATCAATAATATTTTTTTGAATATTTGCAAACAGTAATTTTCTTTGTAGCGCGATAGAATAATTTATTTATGAAAGAAAATAATGATGTGGCTTATACAATGGATGATAAGAGTCAGACCTGATATAATTCAATTAGTTGATTGTAATATTTTTATGATAACGTTTCTGTTCACACCTCCACTGCTTTGTTGCAATTTTTAAAACATAATAGGTTACAATGATAAGCTACCTTACATACTAGTTAAATTTGTGCACTGACTGATTTTTTTATTTTGAGAAATCAAAAAATAAATGAAGGCTTGAATTTTTGTTAGTTATGACAATCTATCTGCAAGTGATTAAAGAGATCGTCGAGAAGGAATTAAAGGTTATTTTGAAAGAGCAGTCTTTAAATTGCTTTCAAAAACGTATATTATTATGCATTTTTGTCTGTATAGAGAGAAGAGAAAAGAGAACTAGTTGGATAAATTGGTGCCGTATGAATTAAATGAACATCAAGTCATTCGGCGACACGAAGTTTGCTCTGCGTTTCTTTTGAGTAACGAAAATGATCCCTTTCTTGATAACATTGTCATGTATGATGAAAAGTGGATTCTCTACAACAATCGGAAACGTTCATTGCAGTATCTAGACCGAGGAGAAGCACCAAAACAGTTTTCTAAACCGAAGCTTCATGAAAAAAGATTATGGTCACTATTTGGTGATCGGCAAGTGACATCATTCACTACAACTTCTTAAACCCTGGTGAAACATTAACAGCAGAAAAATATTGTCAGGAAATTGAAAAAATGCATGAGAATTTGAATCGTTTACGGCCAGCATTAGTCAATCGAAGAGGACCAATTCTTCTTCATGACAACGCCCGAACACGCGTCTCACAAATGAATTTAAAAAAATTAATTGAACTGGGTTATGAAACGTTATCTCATCCACCTTATTCTCTGGATCTGTATCCAACAGATTATCATTTTTTTAAACATTTGAATAATTTCCTACGAGAGAAGGTTTTCAAAGATCAAGCATCAACTCAAAGAGCTGTCGATGAATTCGTTAATTCCAGGACTCCGAAACACTATCCTGTAGGAATAGACAAACTTGTTTTTATTTATCTTTATTTTTATTAATAAATATAATTTTTAACTGATATGTGCGTCTTTGTACTCGATACTTAAAATTCGCAATTATTTTTACACCATCCTGATACATCGATTTATATAAGTTATTACGGTGTGACATATGAAATTGCAGAATTTGTAGGTGAGAATTAAAACGCAATATTTTCAACAAAACAAAATATATTTAATCAATATAAGCTCCAACAGCTTCAATGGTCTTTTTCCAACGAGAAATTAGATTGTTTATCTCATTTTTATAAAAATCGACATTTTTAGAGCTTATAAAGCCTTCGAATCCTTGAATCACTTCTGTTTGGTTTTGGAATTTTTTATTTCTTAAATAATATTCCAAGTGGCGAAAAGGATGATAGTCTGTCGGTGAAAGATTTGGTGGATAAGGAGGGTGCGGTGAAATTTTATAATTTGATGAATTTAATTTCGAAATTGTGATTCGAGATATGTATGTGGTCGAGCATTGTCTTGCAATAATATTGGCCCGTATCTATTGATTAGCATTGGCTGTTCTGTTTTTAATTTTGTATTTATATTGTTGATTTCGCGACGATATGAATCATCCGTAATTGCTTCGCCTGGTTTTAAAAAAGAATAATGGATTATTCGTTTATATGTCCACCACATCTCATCATACTTTTTTTTGGTGTAATGGCAGCTTGGGTGCGGGTCCTGGAGCTTCATTTGCATTTAATCTTTGTCCAGATCTTTTTCTGTTATCATACAGAATCCACTTTTCATCGCAAGTAATGATTCGATTTAAAAATGGCGTTTTATAATTTTCGAATCATCAATGAAGAACACACTTCTAAACGTCTCAGTTTCTGACCATCTGTCAATTCGTGCGGCACCCACTTATCCAGCTTTTTCACCTTTCCTATTGCAGCGAGGTGACGAGAAACAGTCACACCACTAACACTTAAATCACATGCAAGAGCTCGAACTGTTGTATGTGGATTAGCTTCCACCATGGCTCTCAAATGTTCTTCGTTTACAATGGTTTTGGGTCTTCCTCGAGGCTCATTGTCGAGATTCATATTACTGGAACGAAATTTTTTGAATCATAATTGAATTATTCTCTGGCTAACCGACCTTTCTCCGAAAGCTCCATTGATATTTCTACCTGCTACCGCTGTATTGTGTTCAAACTTGAACTGATACAAAGAAAATAGATGCAAATCTTTTATGGACACCATCATGTTAAAGGGTATGAAAAAAATAAAAATAACAACAATAATTCCGTATTTAAAAACAATTGAAGGGTTCAGTACAATAGTCAATTCCAAATAGATGAACTTGTAAAATATTCCACAGAACCTTTCTCAATCGCGGTCGACCTCTGGCTGACTGAAATTCAGCAACTTGACATGTTACAATCTAATATATTGAAAGTAATTCAGAGTTTAAATATTTTTTATGTAATAATTAGAGAATTCGCTTTCAGAGCGTAAGTACATTTTACTAGGTACCCACTATAATGAAATACGCTGTACAATGAACACAGAGCGCCGTCGCGAGGCGTACGGACGCTCTGTATTTGTAACTACGGTTCTCACGTGGTTCATGCAGGCAGACGTGCGTCGCTCTTCGTACGAACCGCTATCAAATATACATTATTTTCGAAAAATTAGCGTAGTTTTAACGCACGCGATATAGTATAGCTAAGGTATATGGAGTCCTTAGTTAATTTTCAACCAATTAAATAAGGATTATTATTAGCTTTTCTACGAAGATAATATTTAATACCTATATCTGTACGATAATTACTTACAAATATCATAAGTTTGATTATAAAATTATTATGTATAAGGCGATTGCTTTTATTTAAAGACCGATAACACTAACTTGTCTATTTGTGCATACGTTACGATCGTGTTTTTTAATATATGACCAAGGCTTATTTATTAAAGGAAATAAATCTATGGATTAAAGCAGTTAAAAGTTTTTTCAAAACAATACATGTATATATATATATATATATATATTGTTTATTGTGAACATTTAATCATATAAATGTGAATAATCATCTCATTCGTTTTATTGAAAGTGTTTTTTTTTTCTATTTAAAGAAAACTAAATATTTTTGTAAAATTTGTGAACCTGAGAGTACAGTTTATTAATAATTCGGTTGTACATGTTCCTTGTTTATGTATCGTGTTATGACAGGTGTGTACTGTGAGAATATTTTTATTTATAAATTTTAATGTTAGTTTGTTCAATTTAATGTGAAAGTGGGTTGAAATTTATCGAACATTAAGAGTGTTTGATAGTGTGAAAATAAAAATTAGTGATTGAATGAGTTAAGCAATTAAAGTTAATGAACATTGGTAAGTGATTTTGTATTACACAGTGTTACATTATAGTTTAAACTATTTCCTGTTCAGTATTTGTATGCAGTGTATTTATAACGATAGAACAACAATGTTAGATCCGTTTTGTACATTGACAGATTTATTACTCATTAATAACAATTGATAAGAGTAAAAATATATACTAAAAAATAAGGAATCACAAAGATATGCTTCATCTAATCAGAATATTTTATTTAGGAATATAGAAGTAAAAATTAATGTTTATAATTTAAATAAATAGAGTATTAAATATTTTCTATCAAACATTTGTACAAATCATTATCAAACACAGCATTACTTTTTTGTTATGAATATAATTTTATTTCCCAAAGATGTGTGTATATATATATATATATATATATTAATAACTAATTTTTTTTATATGATTGCATATATGTACATTATGGAAAACTTTTCCAAAATAAATGCCATAAAAGTAAATGCATTAAATTAAATATTGTTTTACATTATTTTATAACTTAATGTTGTCATCTATCTATCAATCTGTGTCTATATATATATATATATATATATATATATATATATATATATATATATATATCAATGTGTCAGCATAAAAGTTCATTTTATTATAATGTTGAGAATCGAAAAAGTAAATAGACAGTATTTAGTAAAAAATAAGAAAAAGTTATTTTAATGTTTAGTTGGATAAAAAATTTGTCGTAAAGAAACAGTTAATGAAAAAGTTGTTATAGAATCGAAGTTAGCAGAACATTAATATAAAAATAGTACGCTTATATAATTGTTCAAAGAGTTAGTTATTGATTTGTATGTTACAAGTTCATATATATATATATATACTTAACGTTCAAATATATATGATTATCTTAAATGCTTAACGAATTTCGATCTTGATAGCATAATAAAAATAATTAAATGGTCACGCATGTAGAATTAACAATTTGTTTATTTGATTGTTATGTATATATATATATATATACACACATATATATATGTGTGTATATGTGTGTGCGTATATATATATATATATATATATATATATTCAGAGTTTTCAGTAAGGACGAAATTTTTTGTTTGAAATAAAACACAGAATTTGCGCTGAAATTTCAAATTTCTATATTGTTAATTACAGTTGAGGGTATGCCATTAATAAATGAAAAATAATATCTAGACCGCCGCGTGCTTTCTTATAAATAACCATTCTTTTGTTAAAATTTTCAGTAACATCCCTACACAACTGAGGCTCCATCTCACCAATTACTTTTCGGATTTCATCTTTCAGATCGGATAAATTATTATAGAATTATTGGCATACACCTGTCCTTTAACGTGACCCCAAAGAAAGTAGTCCAACGGTATTCAATCGCAGGATCTTATTGGCTAAATTAATGACTCCATTGATGAGGACAATACTACCAGAAAATTTTATCCTCAATAAATCAATTGTTTCACCAGCTTTGTAACTTGTTGCACCATTTTGATGGAACCACATGTCCTCCAGATTAGTATCATTCAATTCTGCCCACAAAAAAGTTATCATGTTTCGTTATCGTTCTCCATTCACAGTAATCGCTTTATCAGCCTGATTCTCAAAAAAGTAAAGACTAATGGCTCTACCAGACCTACAGACACGTGTTGATGTTTCTTTATCTTGAACCGATTCAGTCTACAAATTTACTCACTAATCGAAGAATTGTTGATTCAGATGGACAAGTATGTGGAAAATAAATATCACGTAATTTACGAAATGTTTTTTTTTATAAAAGACCATTTTCACAAAACAATTGTATTATTTCAATGCGTTGTTTTGTTGTATACTGTCATAACTAAAAATAGAAATGCCAAAACGTAACAAATATCAAAAAAATACACCTGTTGGTTTGACATCTATGAAATATAACCTTTTAAAAAATGTGTCCTTATTGAAAAACGCTTTATATATATATATATATATATATATATATATATATATATATATATATATATGAATGCGGTTTGAAGAGTAACTTGATTCAAATACTCACCGAGGGAGTGGGTGACAGCTCTATTTGTTTTCATATAGTTATATCCGTTTAAATAACGCATGTGAATTTTCAAGTCATTCCGCCATTAATTCTTCGTTTGACAGTTGTTTCAATACAATCGTTTCGTGTGAAAATGCAATGTGGATAAAATCGGAATTCACGCTGTGATTCGGTTCCTTTTTTTGGAAGAGAAATATCATAGGAAATGCACGAGACGGTATTTTCTACACTGGACGAATTTTGTACTTTCTACGAAACCTTTTAATTTTAGGTGTATGAATTCGCATCTATCAGAACGAAAATCGAAAGTGTATCATGCTCAGAAGCCCCGAAAATAGCTGTCACGTCAGATTTCATCGATAAAATTCACGATATGGTTTTGTCTAACCGGCGAGTGAAAGTGAGAGAGATAGCAGAGGTCACAAGCATCTTAACTAAGTGAACGCTTTTCATTTTGCATGGTGAATTCTCTTGATCCACTATCCTCTGAATGGAAAAACAGTTACTGACCAATATTACACAGCAATTTTAAAGAAGTTGAAGTCAGCGATCGAGGAAAAACTTCCCGGAATGGCCTTGAAAAAAGTGTTGTTTCACCATGATCATTAGCATCGGCTCATTCAAGCGTTGTCAAAAATTGGCCAAATTAAAGTTTGAACTCCTTATGCATCCACCGTATTCGCCTGATTTGACTCGCTTGGTTATCTATCTGATCCCGAAACTCAAAATTTTCCTGAATAGAAAGCGATTTGGATCAAATGAAGAGGTGACAGAGCCCATAAATGGTTATTTTGTGAGTCTCAAAGAAACTCACTTTTGGGAGGGAATCGCGAAGCTGGAAAAAAGTTGGGATAAGTACGTTGAGTTTGAGGGGATTATGTCGATAAATAGAGTACACTTTGAAACTGAAGCTGTTGTCTTTAATATCGAACCAAGTTACGCTTCGCAAACCACCCATATATATATATATATATATATATATATATATATATATATATATATATATATATATGTGTGTGTGTGTATTCAAATAATTCTTTATAAAACTTGTTTGGTTTTTGAGAAATATTATAAAAGCATACATTTTGAGACAACATTACACAAATTCAACATTACAACATTCATGAGTAACAGGCCCTCGCACCTCACACTTAACACCCTTGAGGCGTCCTTACGCTGGCACAACATTATGGTAAACATTACACAAAGTATAATTTATAAGTAAGATTAGATTTATCAATAATTTTTTTAGAAAAACGTTAGTTATTAAATGAACAATAAAATTAAAAAAAATGTTATTAAGAAGTAGAAATTTTTAAATGGTACACAGTGTCATTTAGATTCTTCTAAATTTATAGTTTTATTTTTACTTAAAATATAAAGCGTTTCATTATTAAATTTACAAGTACTTTTTTTACAATATTCAAATATACTTTTATTAATTCATTTTGTTCATGCTAATTCATTAATGATACTTTCATAGCACTTTCAGACAATAACATACAGGACAAATTTTGAGATAAAATTACAAACATCATTAATTAGTAGATTTTTTTATATAACATCAATAGTTTAGAGATTGAAATCATTAATTTTATTATCAGAAGATATTTTGTTCATAAACTAGCTTTACTCCAGCATAAATACACTATAAAAGCGTTTTGTACATTTAGATTTCACTTTAATAAAAATGCATGTTAAATGGAAAAACGATTAAGTATAACATTTTATTTATTGGAACGAATTAAACGTTGAAAATAAAATTTTGAAAAAGCTGAATATTAATTAAGTTTATATATTTAGATGCACACTAACCAGTAAAGCAGTAATAAGAAAACTTTAATAAGACAAGTTGATAAGAAAAGTAATGTTTCGAATTTGGTACGGAATTTGCAAAATATATTCCGTTTTATTAAGACAGCTATTGAATCTGATTTTTATGTGTATTGATTTTAGTTGTGTTCTGAAATACAATTGTAATTTCTGGTATATATATATATATATATATATATATATATATATATATATATATATGTCTGTTTGCAAGTTACAAATTTACTTATTCAACAAAATTATATTCTTATACTTAAAAATATATTCATTTATATAATAAATATCTGTAATTTTATTATTGTTTCCTTTAGAAAATATTTTATGGAAATTGTCATTTTTAAGCATATTTAAAATATTTTTTAAAAAAATATGTTTTATATTATATGAAAATTATCCGTAATTTTGAATTATTAAAATAATTTTAAATAATTTCAATATTTTTTTAATAGTATTTAAAATTAAGATTTTGAATTATAGTGGAAACAAATCTGAACAGTGCCGAGACTGTTAGTAAGAAATATTAAAAAAAGGTAAAAAGAAAAAATTTTTAATGTTATAAATAAAGAGAATATATATATATATATATATATATATATATTCATGAGTAAAAGTTGTTTATATTTTTAAAAACATCAAAAATGTATATTTCTGTCACTTTAATTTCGTATAAAATCATCTTTGACATTTTAAAATGTTGGCAAAATAGCAGTAAACTAAATGTTTGAGACGTTCAATTATATAATGAAAATTGACATCCGAGAAGTTTGATTGTAATTTGTGGCACGCCGGTTAACAAGTTAATGTCTATCTTCTCGGATACGGCTATTTTTCAAGTCTCTTTATTGATTAAATTAACAAGAAGAGTCAACTGCAGTGAGATTTTTAAAAAAATTTAAGATATTAAAGTATAATGTGATTGTATTTAAGTTTTATTGTAAGTTGAGAAAGAGTGATCATTAATACTATGAATACAATAAATATTCAATTAAAAGTAATCCATTCGTTTTTATAATATAATTTCTTTTTAATTAAGAGAATAATTAGTATCATAATGTACTTTTTTGCAATTATAATATTTATTACTTGTTTATATAGTATGCTATATATATGCATAAAATATATAACCACATTTATACATCATCAGCCGCTTACATATGTGTATATATATATATATATATATATATATATATACATATATATATATATATATATATATATATATATATATGTATGTTTGTATGTACAATATTTATAACAATTATTTTGAACGACATAAAATTAGGAATGAAACGCTAATATAAAGATATTATTAAAACATATATAAACATTTATATATGTAGACAAATATAATTGTTCATAATCACAATTAAATAGTACTAACTATTATAATAATAAGCAATTTCCAGTAAAGCAATCATTGGGGGACTACCATATGCTTGTATCAAAAGGGGTCATAAAATGAAATCTGTATTTATTTAATTTATTACTAATAACTAAAAACGTTCACATCCTTTGATATTAATGTACGTACGTTTTTAATAGTTTTACTTTATATCTTTGTTAAACATCGGCTTTTAATTTATTATACACAATGTGTCCAATTTCATATATTTCGAAATTTTTTTCGAAAGTTAAAAAGATATAACGGATTTCTTATTTTAATGCATTTATTTTACAGTAATCAATAAAGTATATTAACTAAAAAATAGAATAACCATTTAAATAATTTTATTATATTAACAGCTGTGATATGTTTGAAGCAGTAATGGGTTTTGGTATTCATCCAAATCTATGCCTATACATCAATATATTACAATAAATTTATATATATATATAAATATATATATATATACGGATATTTATATACATATAGATATATATTTACAAATATATATATATATATATATACACACCTATATATATATATATATATATATATATATATATAAATGGAATAATAAAGAACTATAATTTTAAGACAAATTCAAGTTCAAAACTGTATTTATTTAAGTTTACTATATATATATATATATGTGTGCGTGTGTGCGTCAAATTGTACATGTGTATATAGTCACAGCGGGACGTTGGTTAGTTGCACTAAAAAGTGTATCTTTTATTGGTAATCATAAATCGTTAAATTTGGCATTTGGTTTTTATTTTGAGTTCTGGAGAACATTTACATAATCAGAATACTTTTCCCGTTCCTTTGAATAAAACAACACATATATATATATATATATATATATATATATATATATATATATATATATATTTATATTAAACTTGAAATGATTTTCGCAATGATGTCGTTTCGATAGTATATTGGATGTTGAGTATTTCGAATCCTTACACATTAATATTCTTTATATTTCGACATCGTTTAGTTCCAAAGTATCATATATGATTTTATTTTCTGTATTATTTCTGTATTTTTATTTTCTATTTTATTTTATGTATTGAACTTTTTATTTCTAATAACAAATAACTCATTTTATTTCATTCCTACGTCATTTATTATTTGTTTATTTCAATATATATATATATATATATATATATATATATATATATATATATATATATATATATATATGAGAAGTTGTCTAAAGAGACAACTACTCATGTATAGAAATACAAAAGAAAAACATGTATGAAATATGAGTCATGAACTGTTAGTAGAGTGTAATTGCTTAAAATTATTTCTCTGTTAGTAAATAATATAGTATGGTCTTCAATTATATGCATTTTCGTTTTCAATTCTATGATGAAAAATTTTAATTGTATTAGAAGTCAACTGTGCATTTTTTCTTGTTGAAAAGAGATAGGAGGGTTATTATGTAATGAAAACAGTATATATTGAAAGTTTAGACATATAAGTAATTCATTCATTACAATCTTTCGACGAGCAAAATATCAATATTTAGTTTCAAGAGGTTTCTCAGTTTTTGAATCAGATTCTCAACATTTTTTTAAATAACAAAATTATTATTTTGTTTCATATATTAATAAATACCAGTCAATACATAAAACAAGTTTACGTTTGACTTGTGTAAACAGAAGAATTGTGATCGTAACCGAATGAAATGAATCAAGCGCTAATGACCCTAATTGTCGACGCGCCCACAAATCCCAAATTACCGACTAAGTAATTGAGTGGATACCTTGTTTTAATGTGTCATGAGTTTGAATATGACGTTGAAAGATTGTAAATGTCATTATTTTTTAAATAGAAATTATATTTTTAATTTCTTGACATACAAAAACGTTTCTGATACTTCATGTGTTTCTTATGTCATTGTTAACATTGACATCTCTGAGACGCACGCAGATTTAATTCGCTTTGGTGTAGCTACAAAGCAAATATTAGAAAGAAATAATTATATATATATATATATATATATATATATATATACAGTTTTAAAATGTAAACCATATAAACGAACTCTGCAACATGTCTGTTTTGAATTTGTACGAAAGTGACCGTGAAAGCCATACTGGATATTCGAGTGAGGGCACAATTTCTGAACATATACCTTCTACTGGTATCATATATACGTTCCAAAAAGCAACATTGTGCAAAAAGATGTCACGTGCGTTTAAAAATAATATAAGAAGTGAAACGACAGCAGTGTAAATGTCAAATACATCTAAATTTACTAGAATGTTTCGAAAAGTTTCATACACTATAAGACTATTGAAACATTGATAATTTGTTATTTAATTATTCTTTATTCATTTAGGTTATTAGTATGGAATTCTAATATTCAGTAATGTATAAATATTCGTTTCGTTGTCAAGCTTGCACAAATGTGAAGCTAAAAAGTATGTAGTATTTTTTTATCATATCGAATTTCAATTAATTCGTATTCCAAGAGGTTAATTATTAGGTGAAAAAAATAATTTTGTACCTTTAAATTGAATCAATCATAACTCTGTTCTAAACTTAAATATTTTAGTATCGTTTTACGATTTTGAGGTGCTAATCTTAATATTTAAAAAAAACTATATATTTTGCCCAAGCTGTTAGCATAACCTCACAAAAATGTATTGGACACGATGACGCTCGAAAAGCAGCATATTATAGCATACTTTTTGCATTCCAGTTAAAAAAAAATGCTACCGAAGCCGCAGGAATGATTTGTTCAGTTTTGGCGAAAGGTGCTACAACTAATAAATTATGCAAAAAATTCTAAAACAGTGGAACAGGTCCAAAAATGCATTGTCGACTTCATCGATTCAAAGCCGCAATCTTTTTTTTCGACAAGGGTTCGTCAGTTACTCGTCAGATGAAGCAAAGTTATATAAAACAATGAGAAATATTTTGAAGGTTGAAATGTATTTCATTTTTCACAAACATTCATTTTTTTATAAAAGAGGAACCAAATAAATATGTATAGCTAATAAATAAGTATAATTACTTTGTATCAGGAGTTAAATTCAAGTTTAAATATAAAAAAATATAAATTTTTAATATTTTTTTATTCATCACGTGAAATGAGATAAAAAATTATTGAGTTTATTTGTACTTGAAATATACGTTTATTCATTAAAATCATATTAAAATCATTGATTATTTCGGACATTTTTAAATTTAAAATAAAAAATGCAATGAAAATCAAATTTCTAAATAGTTACTTTAACAGAAGATATTGTGTACATTTTTAATTTCTTTACAAATTTGTATACATACATATATATATATATATATATATATATATATATATATATTGGGTGTTGGAATTAATTCGTAGCGTTTTCTTCATGAAAAAAGATCGTTTATTTTAAATGAAATTGAAAAACATATCATTCAAAGTTTTGCCCATCGTTAGCCATTACTTTTTCCCATCTTTCGGGCAGGAGACGAATACCATGTCGGAAGAACGCCTCGTCTTTAGATACAATTCACGAATCGACCCATTTTTTGCAATCTTCATAAGAACTGAGCTTCTGCCCAGACAGGCCTTGACTCATAGATCGAAACAAGTGGTAATCAGAAGGAGAAATATGTTGAGAATACTGTGGGTGGGGTAGGACTTCCCATTTGAGCGTTTACAAGTATGTTTTGACCGGTTTTGCGACGTGCGGACGAGCATTGTCGTGCTGCAAAATCACTTTGTCGTGTCTTTCAAAGTATTCCGGCCGTTTTTCCTTCAATGCACGGCTCAAGCGTATCAATTATAGTCGGTAGCGATCCCCTGTGATGGTTTCATTCGTTTTGAGCAGCTCATAGTAGATCACACCCTTATGATCCCACCAAATACAGAGCATGAGCTTTGATCCATGGATATTTGGCTTCGCCGCTGGTGTTGATGGTTGGTCGGGCTTAAACCATGACTTTCTGCGCTTGGGATTGTCGTAATTGATCCACAATGATGACAATTCGATGCAGAAATAATTAAATAATTAATTGATGACAATTCGATGCAGAATCTCTTCCTTTTCTCCCGTTGAAGCAGCTGTTCACAGGTAGAAAAACGCCTTTCAACGTTCCTCGGTTTCAATTCGTATGGGACCCGATTTCCTTGCTTTTGGATCATTCCCATGACTTTAAAGCGTTTTCCGTTACCGTTGACAAGTCAACTCCCAACGATTCAGACAATTTTTGAAGTGTTTGACATGGGTCTTCATTAAGCAATGCCTCCAATTCTTTATCGTCGCACTTTATCGGCTGTCCAGATCGTTCCTTGTCTTCCAAATTGAAATCACCACTTTTAAAACGTGAAAACCACTTCCGACACGTTTGTTCAGCTAGAGCATGGTCACCATAAACTTCCACTAAAATACGATGACTTTCAGCAGCACTTTTTTTCATGTTAAAGTATTGAAGTAAAACTCCCTCAAAAACAATTTATCCGGCACGAAATTCGACATATTCGATAAAGTACAAAGTGTTGTTATTTATGTTTCAACCACATGACATATACTGAAACTGACGCCTAAGGACAGTTGTTTTACGGGGAATATTTGGTTAAAGGGAACAAAGAATGTACTACCTACGCCATCTCTTGTAAAACGCTACGAATTAATTCCAACACCTAATATATATATATATATATATATATATATATATATATATATATATATGCACATACATATGTAAATAATGTTTTGTATAAGTTTTCAAAGACGATTATGATAAATGGTTTGTTATTCAATAAAAATCTGTCAGTTTTCCTACAAACGAAAATAGATAAATCATTAAGACAAATAATTAAGACAAAATCACTATGCTATCATATTTCATGAATCTATCGAATCACGAATCAACAAGTAGTTAAAATTGTAGGCCACAGTATAATACGGTTGTGTCGCTATATTATGATCAATCGAATTTAATAGTTTAAATACATTGATTACATTTCTAATTTGTGTAATTGGTTTTGACGACCAAATTTTAACGAAAAATTCAAATGCAAAATGAGATTTATATTGATAATTCTGTAAATCCATTAATTATGCAATATTTATTTTCGGTTAACATGTCATTTAATATAATATGTACGAGTATTTTTAAAAAATAATTGATTTACTTTCATAGAATTTATTTACATGTTGTTAATTTGAAATATATGAATTCATATCATTGTTGTATTAAATGTAAAAAAATGTTAAAACATCGTCATTTAGTATATGACATTTTGACATATAGAATATATTTAATGCAATATTAAAATTTTTAACAAAAACTATGGTTTAGTAATATTTGATTCGAATAGTGGAAAAATTATCTTTAATTTTAAAAGTTACTTTTGGATTTCATAAGTGAACGTTCGTATAATGGAATCAGTGACGTACCCAGAAGAGGAGCCAATGGACCCTGACATCCCTAAAGCTCCTATATACGTAGAGAGATTAATGTAATCCCCTATCACTATCTCCTATGTATACACGGAGAGATTAATGTAACCACAACTGAAGTAATTCAACATCCTAGTAGAAAAAAAAAGAAAATTTGATTTTATTGTTTAAATAATTTTTTATAAGCACTTAATAAATTTTATTGAATTTACATTAAAAAAATTATCCGTCAAACTCGTCCCTCCGAGACTAATATTAAGTGGGTCTCTGAATAGAATATTTTATTTATTATGTATGAAACATTGTTTATTTATCAAATATTATATATATATATATATATATATATATATATATATATATTTCTTATTATTATGATTAAAAATTAAAACATGCTTACATTTTCTTGGATTTGGTTGGTCATCAATTTGTTATACGATTTATTGCAATATTCCATTAGAGTTTCTATATGAACAAACTAGAACATAATATTCGTGGTTAAGGCTTTTACAGTGAATATAAAGATGAGTATTTACGATGAGAAAAATGATGTAATTATTTTCTAGTTTAAAAATGATTAAATTTAGATAAATATGAAATTTTGTCATCTGTAATTAAAAATATTTATTATAGAAATTAAAAAAATATACAATAAAAAATATTTGTATCAATAGAATGGATTTTTGATCAAAATTGCAGCTTTAATATATTTATCAATTATTAAGGTATTATAAAATATGTAATCTTCTAATGTTGATATGGAAATATGGACTACAATTTAATCTTTTAAATAATCGATTATTTTAATATTTGCATTATTTGTTGTAATTATTGATAGATCTTTGACTCGCGAGGAAATGAAATAAAATAATTATTCAGCGAATTAAAATTTTGAAAAAAGTTTTGATTCTGTAAGGATTTGTTGTACACAATTACAATTACCTAATGGGTAAGAGCAAAGTGTAGTATATATTATTTATTTAAATAAATATTTTTTTTCTCAGATAAGAAACAAATTGTAAACATAAATAACATAATTCTAGAATAGAAATTAAAAAAAAATACTATAGGTGAAATTACGTAGTACAGACGGAAAGAATGTATATGTTTAATAATTAATTTATTATTTGCAATGTATGAAATTTCCAAAAATAAACTGTATTATAAAACTTAACGAATGTTTCTCTAATGTAGAATTTATTGACTGTTTTCTTCAAAGTAATGTACTTAATCTTAAATATTGAACATTATTCATAAACTAAATGTTTGGTTTCACTTCAGAGTTTTTACTAACAAAAACTTGGTCTATACCATAAAACGTTTTGTTAATTGTTTTTGGTATTATTTATTATTTTTACACACAGTGAACTCTAACTTTTCGTAGTTATATATAATTGTTATGAAAAATATTATACTTTTGAATGTTGTAGTTACACACACACACATATACACACACACATACATACATACATACATATATATATATATATATATATATATATATATATATATATATATATATAGGTCTCATCTTTATACATTTTAATAAGAAATGTATTTTTGTTTCAAAATTTTTTAGAAAAATCTTAAATGATGTGACCAGATTCAAGAAAATTGATAATTTATGATTTTGGGAAAGTATGTCTATTTTAATGCTATCTTTTCATTTATACGACTCTTGCCTTTCAGTCTCATTCCTTCGAAAATATAAGTAGAGTAATTTAGCTTCATATCTTGCTAAATTAAATGTATACAGTTGACGTTTTTAAATCACAATTACCTTTTTAGAATGGTGTAATGAGTTATTTGTGTAAAATTTTATTTCTCTAAAAAAAATAATGATAAAAGATTAATATTAATACTGGCAGTATGTGCATATCGTTTATAACTTCATATTTGAAGAACTTTTTGTGTTTCGGTACATATTGCGTGTTTCGTTGAAATTATAATATTGGTTATTTTTGTATTCAATTTTTCATGATTGAGAAAATGTAAGCAGTGTAATATTTTAGTGTGACCAAATTGCACATTGGCCCTTGTCATTTCAGTAGTATGTTATTTTATCTTGTATTTATTCAGTTAAAAAAGGCTTTAATTTCTTTTCTGTCACTAATGAGAAATTTTTTGCAATTACTCTTTATAAATAAAAATCAGTCCCATGCACACTTTTAAGAAATTTTATTTGTGGTCTGTTTGGTTAACGAAATTGCGTGGTCTCTGTTTTGATTATTTGACATCAGTTATATATATGTAGCTTTCTCACGGTGTACATCGAATGAGGGTATACGATTTCAGTGTAAAACTAATAAGGAATATGTTCAAAATATTGTATTCACTGAAACTTTAAAATAAAAAAAAATGTTACACATTTTAACATTGTATTTAGTTGTTATTTTTATAAACTATTCCAAAAAAAAATTACGACACATTTAACGTACATTATTTGTGCATATAATTTATAAATTTCTGTTATTTGTTATGGAGAGCGAGCGTTAGCGACCGGGGGACAAATCATTCCAAGGGGCGGGCGAGCGCATTGAGCAGAGGGAGGAGCCCCCTGGTATGTTAAATTTGAAAAATAAATTGTAGAGACAGACGAAAATAATGACATTATTGTATATTTAATTACTGTAAAACGTATATGAGTTTAATTTTAAATATTTCATATATTGAAATAGGTAAGAAGGGTTCTTAGAATACTCCCATTACTCAGTATAAAGAATGTACTATAATTACCTTTTTTAAAATATATGTCTTATTGTTATTTATCTTCTAATATTAATAAATTAACATATATCAATGATTATTTTTCATTTCAGTTAAGTCAGGTTTCAGTTAAGTCAATTCTTTTTTGTTTTAGCATTTTCGCTTAATTAATTTACTTACTTATTCATTTCACTTGTAATAAATTTCATAGCAGTATGTTAATTTTTTATTGGTAATATTTTTAAATTGTTAAATCGGTAACTAATGAAAACTAAATAACAAATGTCAACATACAGAGCAAATCCATAAAGACTGTATATCGTTAAAGGTATATGATTTATGTTAGTGACAAATAATTCTCCAAAACTAAATTTTTCATGCGTAAACGACGCTTAAGTTCTCGCGAGTTAAAACCTCCAGTTTTATAAATATGTATACATTTATCAATATTTATTTTCCATAGTATTTATAGTTACCTTTTTTGATAATAAATGAACAAATATTAATGTCATAAAATGATAATACAATAATTTTATTATAAATTTAATGACAAGAGTGCAATAATGATATTACTTATCTACACACGCTAATGTACGTGATCTGCAAGGTAATTGGTTTCATATCATTTTGCAGTTACTAGTATTGAAAATTCAGCAAGGCTCATTAAATGTATATCGATTTTATGACATATCTCTAATGTGTGTGTATACATATATATATATATATATATATATATGTATAAATATATATATATATATATATATATATATATATATATATATATATGTAAATATGTATAGATGGTATATTTAGACTATTTATAATAATTATTGATGATAATTTTTAGAAATAATCTATATCTAAATATATATTTAAAAAGGTTTAAAAGTTTATGCTTAAGATTACAAAAAAATATGTATAAACATATAATAATAAATTTAAAAGCAAAAAGTGTGTCTAGCTTTAGTCTTTCTTTTAAGTAGAATAACACAGTATAATAAACGGGCTTTTATTTCATTTAACCATTAAATTACATCAATTAAAAATTGAAAAAGTGAGAAAACAAATCATTAAAAGCTCAAAAGTATTACATTAAAATTGTTATAAGCTGAAAATTATAATTATCGAAGCGTCTATTTATTTTTCTGTATTTTAATATGTAGGACTGCACATATATATATATATATATATATATATATATGTATATATATATATATACGTTTGTATATTTATATATATATATATATATATATATATATATATATATATATGTATATATATATATATATATATATACGCGTTCTTGTATATTAGTTATATGAAAATTTATATTTTAAATTTTTTTGAAGCATGATATATATATATATATATATATATATATATATACTGGATTTCTGAAGTGTTTTATATGTATATCGTTTTTACTCTAGCAACTCAGGATTTGTGATATTGTCATCCGCTTAGTCTGTTCAAGGTATACTAGATAAGATTTTAGGCTAATATGTAAATTATTGCCATCGTTTTTTTCTTTTTTCACCACTAATAAAAGTATGTTTCATTAAGAAGACTTTTGTTACAACCACTTTAGAAATTTATTTTTATTATTTAGAACTTTGTTGTATTCTAAATTAATGTAAGATTTCAATTTTCTTTGTTTTGTTACGTTGAAATTATTTTCACAAGTACTTGAATTTATTGAAAATATATCTGATCAAATACAAATAATTATATGTATATATTATATATATATATATATATATATATATATATATATATATATATATATATATATATATATATATTGTTATTTGATATAATAGGTGTATGAGAATAGAATTTATTATATTGTGATTTAATGTATATATGAAAATAGAATAATTATGCCGTATGAATTAGTTTCAATTACGGAGTGTTCAATATGAAATGTGTTCATTTTACTTCAAAATCTATCATTTTTTAATAAATTGTGAATTTAGAAGTTTTTTATTAACCTAAACTAAAAATTAATAAGTATAATGTATATTCATATATATATATACATATATATATATACATATACATACATATATATATATATATATATATATATATATATATATATATATTCATATGTGAAATAACTAATTTGAAAAACTCTTTTCGACCCAGAATATTTAAAGTCAAATAAAGTGAACACATTTATAATTGTGCCTCATTATTCTAAATTTGATTTCTTTGAGTAATAAAGTATGATCAGTGTTACAAATATAATATATATTGCTATAACTAAAATATTAAATTATATATAAACTAAAATAGGAACTGTTTTTTTTTATTTTTTAAAAAATTAATGGGATTTTTTTATATCACATTACTTGTTATTAATTAATTTTGTTATTATTTATTGGTCGAATTAAGGTATGGAAAGAACATTTTATGTAATGGGTTTGTATTGAATTGTTTATAATAATCTATATATGAGTAATAATTTTTATATTTGTCTATCTATCTGTTTCTTTCTCTCTCTCTCTATATATATATTCATATATATAATAATTAATTTGACAAACTATATTTCAACCCAGAATGTTTAAAGTCAAATACAGTGAACACTTTTATAATTGCGCCTTATTATTCTAAATTTGATTTCTTTGAGTAATAAAATATGATCAGTATGAAAATATAGTATATAATGCATAAAACAGTAACTGTTTTTTTTGATTTTTAAAAAAATTAATAGAATATTTTTTATATCACAGTATTTGTTATTATTGGATTTTGTTATCATTTATTGATCGAATTAAGGTATGGAAAGAACATTTTATGTAATGGGTTTGTATTGAATTGTTTATAGTAAATCTATATATGAGTGATAATTTTTATATTTGTCTATCTGTTTCTTTCTCTTTCTCTATATATGTATATTATATATATATACATGTATATATATATATATATATGTATATATATATATATATATATATATATATATAATGAAGCATTCATATTTTTATTGTTTTTTAATTTTTTGGGGTTGTAGATAAAATTAATAGAGACTTCATGGTATTAAAGTAAATTGTATCACATAAATTGAAAACTAACTGGAGTAAAGGCAATAATTTCAATACGTTGTATACGAATTTACTTTTTTCAGTTTCATATTATCAATATTAGTATATAAAAGATAATTAATAAATATTATTGTGGTGTTTAGTAAAAAATCATGGCAAGAAGTTAATGAAGAAAGTGTTATTTATTCTTTCAAATAGTTCTAAAATTATTATATATTTTATGTATGTTTGAAACGTGTATAAAAAGATTTCATTTCTGAAAGTAAATCTAGCGACAGTGTCAGAATTATTCTTGTCATCTAAAAACAATTTTGAATATTTATACAAAAATCTATGTGATTTTGCATTATTATTGCTGGTTTAATAAACATTTGAAATGGAAATCATTTATAATTTTAATTTTATTCCTATATGCTTTTATCTTTCAGTAAATTAATTGATAAATTGATAATATAAAATATAATCTTTTAATATATAAAAAAATAATTCCATCGTAAAATTTCCATAAAACGATTTTTTTTTCGTGTAGACCACTTCCTCGCAACGCCGCTTCCTTGCTACACTCTACAAGTAGCACGCTAACCATTTCCATTCCCAATGATAGGTTGATGGATATTGCATGGTCTCTGTTCTTTTTGGTGGACATCAGTCACATGTTTGTAGTTCTATCAGAGTGTAGAACGAAAAGGGTACGATTTCAGTATAAAAATGATAAAAAAATTATTCAAATTATTTGCATCGTATTGTATTCACTGAAGCTTTAGAGTGAATTTTTTTTACATATTTTAACATTGTATTTTGTTGTTAATTTTTATAGGATTTTCCAATAAAAATTTTTCGACTTTTATTTTGCGCAGATTATTTGTGGGTATAATTTGTTAATGTCTGTTATTTGTTAGAGGTGAGAGAGGATTAGTGAGCGGGGAGCGAAGTCCCTTCCTCGAAGGTCTTCGTGCGTAGCGAGTAGAGGGCATAATTCTCTGGTCATATAAAATATAATTCTAAATGTATAAAAAGGTTATACCGGTGTAGTTAATATTATAATTACATTTATTCTATTCATTAACACCTATCTCACACAGGTGTTATAACTGCTTAATTATTATGTCTAATCATTTGAATACCAAATACGTAAAATATTCTGTTTCTGTTTCTGAAAGTTATTATTATACAAAGCTAATTAACTGTCATAAGCATAAATTATTTACATATTGAAACGTTCGTGACAAACGAGTAATAATTAAATATAATATTTACCAACAAAATTGATATTTAATATAAATATCATATTATCTTAAAACACACTTCCCATATGTCTGTAAAGGCAATGGAGGCTGAAATTCTATTTCATGAATGTTTTTATATAACTATTGAATAATAATACGAGTTTTTGAATTTTATACAAAATATTCAGCAGCTCTCATTAATAAATAAATAAATTATAAGATCAAATATAAAATATATTTTTCATAATTGAATTAAAACACAATTCATGAAAATGTAGTTTTATAAGGCAATATTTCTTTTTAATTGCTTGCGTTTGTTTTAAGTCTTATGTAAGATAATATTCAATATTATATCGATCTTTTTTTAATTTTCATTTTTTTTTGTAACAAAATGCATTTTCCATGTTGCATCTGAGAGTGATTTGCTTTTTACGGTTTTTATTAATATTAGGTTGTAACATATCAAGTTGCCGAATTTCAGTCAGTCAGAGGTCGATCGTGATTGAGAAAGGTGTTCTGTGCAATATTTTACAAGTTCAGCTATTTGGAATTGACTAATGTACTGTACCCTTCAATTGTTTTTAAATACGGAATTATTGTTGTTATTTTTATTTTTTATACCCTTTAACATGATGGTGTCCACAAAAGATTTGCGTCTATTTTTTTTATATCAGTTCAAGTTTGAACACAATGCAGAGGTAACAGGTAGAAATATCAATGGAGCTTTCGGAGAAGGATCGGCTAGCCAGAGAACAATTCAGTTATGGTTCAAAAAATTTCGTTCCGGTAATATGAATGATGACAGAAAAAGATCTGGACAATGGTTAAATGCAAATGAAGCTCCAGGATACGCACCCAAGCCATTATTACACCAAAAAAAACTTATGGTTACTGTGTGGTGGACAAGTAAATGAATAATCTATTATTCTTTTTTAAAACCATGCGAAACAATTACGGCTGATTCATATTATCGCGAAATCAACAATATAAATTTATAATTAAAAACAAAACAGCCAATGCTAATTAATAGATATGGACCAATACTATTGGAAGAAATTGCTCGACCACACACATATCTCGAATCACAATTTCCAAATTAAATTACGAAATTTCACCGCATCCCCCTTATCCACCAGATCTTTCACCGACGAACTATCATCCTTTTTGCCACTTGAAATATTATTTAAGAAATAAAAAATTCCGAAACCAAACAGAAGTGATTCAAGGATTCGAAGACTTAATATGCTCTAAAAATGTCATTTTTTACAAAAATGGGATAAACAATCTAATTTCTCGTTGGAAAAAGACCATCGAAGCTGATGGAGCTTATTTTGATTAAATATATTTTGTTTTATTAAAAATATTGCGTTTTAATTCTCCCCTATAAATTTCGCAATTTCATATGTTACACCCTAATATATATATATATATATATATATATATATATATATATATATATATATTTATTATAAACTAGGAGGCTCTGCTCTCTACTCGCTACGCTCACCGATCGTCAAGGGGCTTCATCCTTGTTAGTTAATGCTCGTTCTCCCCTACTAAATAACAGAAATTAATAAATTATACTCACAAATAATCTGCGTAAAATGTAAGTTGTGAATTTTTTATTGGAAAAGTTTATAAAAATTAACAACAAAATACAATGTTAAAATGTGTAACATTTTTTTAATCTAAAGCTCAATGAATACAATATTTTGAATAATTTCATTAGTTTTATATTTAAATCGTTTACACTTCGTTCTTTGTACATAGTGAGAGACCCATATACATGTGACTGATGTCAACTAATCAGAACAGAGACTACGCGATATCCATCAACCAATCATTGAAGATCTAGAATGGAAATTATCATTGTTAGTTGTAGAGTGTAGATGGAGGGAGCGACATTACGAAGAGGTAGTCTATGCGAAAAAAATGTTTGATGGGAATTTTACGATGGAATTATTTTTTATATATAGAAAGATAATTATAGTATTCATTTATACAATAATTAAATTAAACGAAAATATTTCGTAAAATTTTATTTAGAAATAAAAAAATTATATTTTATATTTATAGCATCATATTAATTTTAATATGAACTTTGAATTAAGGTATTTTCAATATTTACAATACACAGAAAAGAGGTTAAAAATAGTATTTCTTTTCCAACTTCCTTTAAGATACAGATCTTCATTAATTATGAATTACAGGAGTCTCGAAAGGTTTTGCAGTTTGAATACAATAAATTTCCATGTGATTTTTTCAATTATTACGATAAATTTATTTATTTGATTTTATATTAAATAAATATATTTTTAAATTATATTATTATCTAAACTGGATATAAGAAATTGAAAAATTTTCTTCAAAATATTATCATATGTATACTTATTTAATATATTTTTCAATTAGTAAGATAAACTTTGTTTGATATTTATCTCAATAAAAATGTGTTTTATTCCTATAATGTCAAATTAAGTACGAAAATAGTATAGTGCAATTTCAAGTAAAAAAATGTACAATAATTTGATTATTAGATATATTTAAATACTATAGTAATAATTATTTAGAAGTATCAAAAATCAAATTGTTATTAAAATGAACCATTTAGTCTGAAAAAATTATTATGCAAGGAACTAAAAAAGCAGAAATGATTAGATAAGAGATATTTTAGTGAAATGATACTAAAAATCTTAACAATTTTTTAAATATTATTGGAAATCAATCAGTATTTATTCAGATTATTTATATTCTAGAATAATGCCAAAATTTAATTCGGAATCAGTTTTGTTTTCTGGTCGATCAAAAAAAAGTATTTCTATTATATCAATAAATAAAATAGTTTTTGAAATATTTTCTTATTAAAAATGAATAACGTTGTGTATTAGAACACAATGCATAAAATAGTACTATACAATAAATTCTTTTAATACTAAAATTAGAAGAGTGACATCTAGTAATAAAAATAGACAGAACTCATTTCATGTTTCTGTTAATATTATATGAATTTTTAATCGAATGTTGATCATAAATTATGATGGGTTTTTGCAGACAATGGATAAATTAAGAATGAGGCGCGTTTAAAAGAAGGCAAACATAATTTTACTTACACATTTATTTTAATGACTTTAACAATTTTTTTCTAATATATTTTATTTAAACAGATTTAAAATGCACTCGAAATATTAAATTGTACAATGTGCATTTTCCCATGTGAAGTAGCTATATTGATTAATTTTTAAATAGGGTCATAGATTAGATATAATGGGGTAGAGATATTAGAAGTGATAGTAGATTAAAAATTAACTTTTTAGACATTCTTATTAATACATCAATGATAAATGTTTTTATCATATACGTATTAATGACATCTTCATACTTTTCTCTCACTCTCTATTTCTCTCTCTCTCTCTATATATATATATATATACATACTATATGCAAATTTGCGTATATGTATTTTCTTGATTCAAAAATAATTTTGTGATAAGTATCTACTTAACTAGACAACAGAAGATAAGAGGTTCAAGTGTTTGTTTATCCACTGATTTGTTTGTTTATTTTGCATACAAATTAGAAGCTTAAGCTGGAAGTAAATATGTGCGAATATATGAAGGTATATATAAACATTTGCATTAACATGTTTCATTAGAGATATATTTACAAACAAATAACAATAATTATGAATTGTCATTTTTTACACTTTGTATATGTACAGTAGAGTATAGTGTTTATATATATATATATATATATATATATATATATATATATATATATATATATGATGCTGTAATTTTTAATTGAAATGAAATCAGAAAATAAAGAGGATTAAAATCTATTTTAATTCGACCGATTGTGGTTATTTGAACTTAAATGGAAATTAAATAATACATTTATATTTGGAAAAAGATAAAACATTGTAAGAGGAATATCATATGAAAGAGGTATAAAACAATCATAAATAAGTTTAAAGTAATAGAATGTAACTTTTTTTATTGTACTTTTTGTAATGAGTAAACAAACGTATAAAAATATAAAATAACATTTCACATGTGTTAATAAAATATGAAACACCGTGTGAGAGAATATTTTTATAAAGTTTATAAAGAAAAATAAACCGAAATATAAATAATAACATGATAAAAATGCTTAGAGGTGAAAGTTTTGCTCTTTAAAAATTTGCACTAGGATTGAAAATATTTATTGTTATTTAATTTATTACTTGATTTATTTCACATGGAATAATAAAATTTTATCATTTTTTTTTAAAAAAATGAATTATTTGTATTTTTCATAATTGTAATTTCAATTCTTTCTTATGGAAAGATTTCGAAAGTATTTTTATTAATAATTTAATTTGTACTGATTGGAATTTATAATATTAATTTATTGTTGGGATTTGAATATTTTATTTCACATTATTATTTGGTTGATTTCATTTAGTTGATATAAATTTATAGTTTGTAATTTCAGTATTTTTATTAATAATTTAATTTGTACTGATTGGAATTTATAATATTAATTTATTGTTGGGATTTGAATATTTTATTTTACATTATTATTTGATGTTTTTATTATAATAGTTAATACTTTTTAACTTCATTTAGTTGATACAAATTGACAGTTTGTAATTTAAGTAATTGAATTAAATTATTCACAAATGTTCAGTAATTATTCAAATACATAATCCACAGACGACAAATATAGGCCAAAGTAATATAAAAGAAATTGTACTCTATTTAAAGAAATGTTCGTATTTTACTGAATTTTTAAAAGAAAATAAAGTTATCACATCATAAACAAACTGCACTCAACATGAAAGTTGATATTAATCAGATTTTCATATATATTGTGCGAGAAACTTGTTAAGAAAAGCGTGCCAAAGCAGATTGTAGCGTTTTTATAGATTGAAGATACTTTGAAGTGAATCATTTTTTTAAAAAAAAAGAATATACAAACTTGTCTTAACTTTTTTTCCCTTTATTACAAAGTTAACAGGAAATACGTATGCATTGGTTTTATATTGGTTAAAAAACATTTTTTTATTTTTTTTTATATATTTCTATATTAAAAAATATTTTATATGTGTATTGCATTAAAAATTTCTAGTTCTTTTTATAGAAAATGTTTTTACAATGAAATTTTGTACTATTTTAAAAATATCCATATAAGATAGATGAATTATTTTTTTAATCTTTTGCATATACATTAAAGTAAGTAGTGAAACTCCTACATAAATAAAATTTTAATAAGGTTTTAAGATTATAATTATGTAAGATAATAAAATAGAAAATATTAAGTAGGTAATTAATAGGTACCTATTATGTTTAAATTTTAAAAAATATAGGCTAAAAATTATTCTAATTTTTTGTAATTGTTGTCTATAAAGCTTAACTGAAATTAAATTCAGATCGATATTCGAAAGAAAAATAGAATTTTTTTCATTTTTTTAGCAGTAATTTCAAATCTAATATTCTTTGTGAATATTAACTAAACAATTTGACTGATAAATATTAGACCTTTATATTCTTTTATGTTTAAAATTAAATCATGGTTTTAAAAATAACAGTCTTTTTTACAAGTTGACTTTCAAGTAAAAAATAGGCTATTATACTGGCTCTTCAAAGCAAGTACTATCTGTTGCAGAACGTTGCAGGTAACACAAATTATCGTATGACTCATTTTTTTTAATTAAACCTTTATGAACCAAATTGAAGTCTGTATTTGACATTTTAGTACTACCTTTATTCTTTCTTTTAATTTACTGTTTCATTAATACTTTTTAAAGAACAACCCATCTATACCTGGAAGGAATTTCTTTGAATTGACTTTTTGTTAAACATTATAACAAGTTTTGAATTTATTTTTTTTGCATGTTTGAAATATTCTATCATTTTTTACCATTGATATACAGTATTTTAAAAGCCAATGTGAAGTATAAAGACTTGTTCGTGAATGAAATATGTTCATATAAGAAATAAGGATAATATAAATAAATAAATAATATTTTTGAAAGATATTGTATGATTTTGATCTGATGATTGAATAGCTACCAATATATATATATATATTTATTTACTGTATTAAAATAGTGAAGAGATTTAATGAAATATTGTAAATAACTTATTAAATACAAATCGAATTTTATTTTTTAAAAACCTATGTTTAGAAAGTATACTTTAAGCAAAATATTAAAATTAATCATATTTTCTAACTTGAATTATTTATTTTAGCGATTGAAAAATATAAAATTAAAAGTGATTTTAAAACAATTCGCTATTCACATAAGTGTGCAATAAGTTTAATGTACTCGTATGTCTTATATATTATGCATGTTTTATATATGTCTCCTTTATTTTTTTTTAATATATGATTACTTTTAAAATTTAATTCGATTAATTTATTTGAATATTACCATTTTGATATATTAAATCTACCAAAAAACATATTTTAGCGAAGCATTTATTGCTGATATGCCTTTCAATAACTTTATCTTCGAGTTTTGAAAGAAAATGTAAACGTTAAGAACATTATAACAAATTATTTTTATATTTCGATAAAAAGTATGTCACTTATATTTAATTGTGCACTTATATTAGGCTGATAGAAAAATAATTGCGGTTTATGACGTTCAGGTTCATAAATATTTTTTTATCTTAGCTGTTTTGAGTGATCCAGAACTGTTATAAATGAGAACAATGTCATTTGAAAATTTCTCAAAACTATAAAAAAAATTGATTTGGTGTGGAATTATAATTAATTTTTGAAAATGAATGTATCCATAGCGATAGATCTGTTCTGTGAAATTTGCATATATTGAAAATGAATACAACTCAAAAAAAATACAGAATAGAATAATTAAAGACAAAGATATATATATATATATATATATATATATATATATATATATATATACATATATATTTATATATACATATATATATATATATATATATATATATATATATATATATACATATATATATATATATATATATATATATATATATATACATATATATATATATATATATATATATATATATATATATATATATATATATAGAGAGAGAGAGAGAGATTCAAAATCTTTAAAAATCTTTAAAAACATTTGAAATTTTTGAAAATTTTTTTTAAATTATAATTTTATTCCAAATATACAATAAACAAGTTGAGGACAAATGACCAAATTGTAATTGTATTTCATAATATATTTTTATTTATAACTGTTTCTGTATATGAATTTCTTTGCTTTTTACTATATTAAAAAATAATTTAGGTGAAATTTAAAAATTATGCATACTATTTACCACTGTCTTCTATAGAAACATATAGATAGAACTAACATAAAGATACTATTGGAAGTTAGAAAGGAAGTACTATTGGAAGATACTATAACAAATTGTGAATATAACGAGATAAATAATTGATGAAAAGCATTTAATGTAAACGACTACATATATTAGGTTGGTAGAAAAATAATTGCCGTTTATGACCTTCAAATTCATATACATTTTTTAATATAATTAACTTTAAGTGGCACAAAAGTGTTGGATGACTAACATCTAACTTTTGTGCAAGCTCTCGAGTTGTTCTGTGTGGTTCTGATTCAACTAACGCTTTCAGTTGGTTGTTACGAACTGAAGAAAGACGCCCGTGACATTCTTCATTTTCAAAGCTCTTGTCTCCAGCATGAAATTTTTAGAACCGCCACTGCAGCGTTAGTTCCTTAACAGTACCCACACCAAAAGTATCGTTTAGTTTAAGAGCAGTTTCTTCTACTTTATCACCAGTTTTGAACTCATACAAAAAATGCTCTTATTTGATTTTTTCCATCTTTAATTCAATAGCCCAATTTGAAGCAACATTAATAATAAAACCAAAGTGGATGTTACCAAAATTCGTCTGTATTTCTTCTCTTGTTATGCAATAATCATTCGAATATTATACCATTACTTTAAACTAGTAATATATAAATATCGCTAACAGAAATTCGTTTACATAATTAAAAACATGTCTTTAGATAAAGACATTCAAATTTACTTTAAGAATGAGAGTTATACAATTATTTTTGAAGAAATCAATTGAGTATTGTACAATTAATTAATTTTTGATTAATAATGTATTATATTTATACATTTTTAGGAAAGAGTTCTTATTCTATTGTTTAAGTGCAACATTACTTCAATTTCGAATTTGAAAAAAGTGAATATATTTAATGATAATATTGGTACCTGGTTTCTATCAAATTTGAATATTCTTGAACATAATTTCAGATGATTATTTTCGTTCACTTAATTTAGTAATAGAGTCAAAAATAATTGTGAGAAATAACAATGTTAATATATATATATATATATATATATATATATATATATATGTAACTATTGCTAAACATAAATATATTAATAATTGATGTATTCTCAATATCGAACTAAAACATAATTTGAATTGAATATGATTCGACAACAGTATAATTTCAGTAGTGAATGTCAGTGATACAATCAAATGTTTGGAATTTATCACTTATATATATATATATATATATATATATATGTATATAAGTATGTGTGTGCATATTACTTTTATTTTGTATCAAATGTATATGCTATGTATTTTTATGGTCGTTAACCTGAATAATAGAATGTACGGTTTGAACATTTAGTTATGTATTCAATTTATTTTCTTATTATTTCGGACTATAATCCTTTATATCAAAGAGCTTTATCTTTATATTTATTATATTTTCAGTGTATATTTAATCCATTTTTATATAAGATAAATCATATATATATATATATATATATATATATATATTTGAAAAATTATATATAATATATATGTATATATATATATATATATATATATATATGTAACGTCATCTGCAAGAAATATTAATTTTTTTAATATATTTATACTTTTTGTTTAACATTTTCTTGTTTTTCATTGTTTTATGAAAAACTTTCATAAAACAATGAAAACATTATATATATTATCAAACTTTTTGTGAATATAACTTCAGTAACAAGTAGTAAAATGGTTATTTATGTATATATATATATATATATATATATATATATATATATATATATATATGTATATATATATATGTATATGTATGTATATATAAGTTATATTTTTGATGGATATTGATGTACATCTCTTGTTTAGTCAATCGGTTTTAAAAACTATTATGAATTTGACAAAAAATAAAGAATCGGTGATAAGAATTTCATTTTTAATATTTAATTTCGATATTTTCTGGAGTGTTCCAGTTTATAAATTTCAAAATAATGAAAACAGAGAATCCATTTTTGTATAAGAATTAAAAATTATTCTCATATCCTTTCATAAAAAGGAAACAATTTATTGACATTATTATATTTTCGATCTCAATTTATTAAACAATTATCTATTTTTATTCTTAAATATTAAGTTTGTATAATTACATTCATTTACTAGAGCTGAACACTTATATAAAATATTTTCATTCAATTTCTCATAGTTTTAAATATTTATGTCTTATAATAATCCCAAAGCTTATAAAACATCGTATATAACGACGAATATGCATTACAGTATTATTAGTTTATAATTTCACATTAATAGGTTTAAAAAGATTGCTCATGTATTTGTTTATTTAGCATTTTGTACCATTTAATAATTTATGTGATGTAGCAATCGTAAAATCTTTTAGAGATTGTAAAGTGCGATTTTACAAAAAATTCAGGTATAGGTTTAAGTATGAAAAATTAGCAATTATTTCTATTATATATATATATATATATATATATATATATATGTATATATATATGTATATATATATATATATATATATATATATATATATATATATATATATATATAATGAATTACCTACATTTCAAGTAATAGTTTGTAAATTAAAATATGAATGCTAAGAATATATTTTTCGTTGACTTTTAACTGTAAACGAATATTTTATATTTTGATTTTATATTTTTTATATATTTTTTTCGATATTACTGTTTTAAACTTTAATTCATATATATATATATATATATATATATATATATATATATGTATATGTATATATATATATATATGTATATATATATGTATATATGTGTGGTGTGTATGTATTTCTCAGTTTTAAAAGTTAAGTATTTTTTTATACTTGCCTGCTTGTGTCTATTTTTGTGGAAAAAAACAATAAATTTATGCTCGTCATAAATAAGAAAATGTAGAAATTAGTTAACTATATTCATATATTAAAATACGATACTTTGAAACTCCCCAATATCAATTTTTGAAGAAAATAATATCTATTATAATTTTCTATGATTTTCTAAAAAAGAAATATAATTTATCTTTGGTATTAAAGTTGTTTATGGATATAACATAGTAAAATGTTTTATTTGTAAAGTGAATCTGTTCTTTACATTTCATTTTAGAGTTTTAAAATTAATAGCATATAAAGATTGTTTCATTTAATTAATTTTAATCGTGTAAAATTGTACAATGTAATTAAACAATGAAATTTAAAATATTAATGTTCAATATTTCTTTAGGTTCGATTTTATTAATCGATAAGGTGTAAACTTAAAAAATACAACTACCATCCTTATTAAAAAACAAAATTTGATATAACTTCACAACATACATATTTTATAATATTTACGAAAGGAAAAGAAACACTCTATTGTTTCAAGAGACATGATTTTCCTCTCATTATATTCAACTTTACCTGAAATTAAATAACATTATGATACTGTCTTTTTGCAGGTAGGAATTTTATGTGAATTTTTTTATATAGAGTTCTTTTAGAGCACTAAGAAGACGTCAGAACAATTAAAATTTAACAGACTCGATAAAAACTAAGTAGTTTTAATTAAGACACTACTAAATTAAAAATAAGCTATTTTTTAACTGATCCACACAACAATAAATAATCAATATCTAATTTTGATTTAAATAAATATGATACTTTTAAACTCCTCAATATCCATTTTTGAAGAAAATAAATATTTATTATAATTTACTATGATTTTCTAAAAAAAAGATATAATTTATCTCGAGTATTAAAGTTGTTTATGGCTATAACGAAGTAAAATGTTTTATTTGTAAAGTGAATCTGTTTTTTACATTTTATTTTAGATTTTTAAAATTAATAAAATGTAAAGATTGTTTCATTTAATTGAATTTTAATCGTGTAATTGAACAATGTAATTGATATATTGATATATTTGTTTATTTATTTACTAATTTATTGAAAACTAAAATAAGAGAAACATTTTAAACAAAGCTAACTTTTTGAAAAATGTACACTCCATATAATTTTCAATGATATTCAGTATCCTTTTGTCTAGTATCGATTTTGAATTGAGAATGCTGAAGTCATCTAATTGAGGAAAATTGTTATATATATATATATATATATATATATATATATATATATATATATATAATTAAAATTCGATGTCATCCAAGTATGTTAAAAAAACTGGGGTTCTTCTGAAATTTTAATGTCATAGTATCGTATTTATTATCCGAACATAAGTTTTCATGATTCTTAGGATAAAATTATCCGTTCGGGTGATTGAATGTGTTGATTGAAGTGATCCGTTTTAGGATTTTTTGTTCACTAGAGACAAAAATGCGTTTTGTATAATATGTAACATGAAAAAATGCGTAAAAACTATATTGATACCTGTTTTCAGTTCGGATAAAATACAATCATATATTTCATTTTCTGGTAGATCTTTAACTGGTGTTTGTTTGGTGTTGGTAATTAAAATATACATGCCACAAGAATAAGAACATGTTAGGTTTTATCTTCGGCGTATGCCTGAGATTTGTGTCTTTTTCTCTTAAATTTGCGTCAAAAATGTAATAAAAAATCAAATACTTATAATATCTTGTCTCTTTAACAAAATGTCTGAGCCTATTCTATTACTTTCTGCTTCTTTATTAATAAAATCATTAAGTATTTGCTAAATATTCGAGATGAAAATTAGACCGTTTTATATTTGTTCTTCAATATTTTGGTAATCTCTGTTACTTACTAATTCAGATATGGGTTTATGTTGACGTAGAATTACGTCTATAGTTTCATTAAGCGGGGTGTTATGTTAGTGTTAGGAACGTTACCAAATGTAATGCAGGTTCGCACTCAGTACGTCACAACCATTCAGCCGACTCATATCAGATCAAAGGTGTTTAACAGCTAAATGACTTCGGTACTTAAAAATTCTATATTTGTTAAAATTCTTTAATTAAAGTTTCATTGAGCGGGGTGTCATGTTAGCGGCGGGAGCGTTACCAAATGCTGTAACGCAGGTTTGCGCTCAGTACGCCGCAACCGTTCAACCGATTCACATATGATCAAAAGTGTTTAACAGCTAAAGGACTTCTAAAATCCTTCATTTGTTAAAATCCCTTAATTAGATTAAAAGTAATGACTTTGCAAATTTGAACGTTGATTTTTACGTTGTGCCAGCATTAAAAGATGAATATCTAGACAACTTTTTATCGTACGACAAAAACTAAAATATCTGCGAATAAAGCTATCAACACATTATGAGATATCACATTGATTTTTTTAATTTTTAAAAATGTTCAGAAATTAATTTATCAAATTAGTTAACATCTTCATAATTAAAAATGCCCAGAAAACTGTTGCGGAACATGTAAGAAACCACAGAAAACGTACGTAAAGCGGTAAAAGAGCAATGACAAGAGAGTTCGAAAAAAATTGCTTTGACCCCATCTGAAAAGATAAAATTGTATTTTTTTAAACAAATTAAAAAATTTTCGCTTCTCTAGCTCGTCATCATTCTACGTAAACTCCTTCGATTGTGTATATACACAACCTCCATTTTTTTATTTAAATTTTTAATTAGATTTTTAGCATCTTAATATTTCAGTATACAGTTACTATCGATTCTTTATGTCTATAAATTATAGAGGGTTTTGGCTATTTAAGAATCATGAAAACATATGTCGAAGTTAGAATTTATGTGTTTAGTACCACAATGACTGTACTTTTTTCTTAATTATTCTGTGGCATGTTTATCAACCATAAGTATTTCGCCAAAGAAATAGTGTGAATGTGTTTTAAAGTTGTTCTAATTTTCTAGTTTTTATGATCTGTTCGAAATGCACATTTTTTAAAGTGTCAATTGGATTTTCTTCTAGATTTGTCTTAAACTTCCATTTAATATAAATTCTAATCATGTAGAAGGATAGGTCATTTTGGTTGCTGGTATATTTTTGTCTTATAATATTTAATAACGTATTAAAGCATTATAATTAAGTATTACACATATTGCTTAATGACACTTAATATATAAGTAATATTTTTTGTCATGCCATATATTGCAATAAGGTGTTTTTTTTATTAGGTGTTGGAATTAATTCATAGCGTTTTACAAGAGATGGGGTAGGTAGTACATTCTTCCATTCTTCCCTTTAACCAAATATTCCCCGTAAAACAGCTGTCCTTAGGCGTCAGTTTCAGTATATGTCATTTGGTTGAAGCGTACATAACAACACTTTGTATTTTATCGAATATGTCGAATTTCGTGCCGGATAAATTGTTTTTGCGAGGAGTTTTACTTCATTACTTTAACACGAAAAAAAATGCTGTCGTAAGTCATCGTGGAAGTAATATAGGGATATTTTAGTGGAAGTTTATGGTAACCTTACTCTAGCTGATCAAATGTGTCGGCAGTGGTTTGGACGTTTTAAAAGTGGTGATTTCGACTTGGAAAACAAGGAACGACCTGGACAGCTGAAAAAGTTCGACGATGAAAAATTGTAGGCATTTTTTAATGAAGATCCATGTCAAACACTTCAAGAATTGTCTGAATCGTTGGGAGTTGACTTGTCAACGGTAGGAAAACGCTTTAAAGCTATGGGAATGATCCAAAAGCAAGGAAATTGAGTCCCATACGAATAAAACCGATGGACGTTGAAAGGCGTTTTTCTACCTATGAACTGCTACTTCAATGGGAGAAAAGGAAGAGATTTTTGCATCGAATTGTCACGGGAGATGAAAAGTGGATCAATTACGACAATCCCGCAGAAAGTCATGGGTTAAGCCCGGCCAACCATCAACACCAGCGGCAAAGCCAAATATTCATGGATCCAAGCTCATGCTCTGTATTTAGTGGGATCATAAGGGTGTGATCTACTATGAGCTGCTCAAACCGAATGAAACCATCACTGGGGATCGCTACCGATTACAATTGATGCGCTTGAGTCGTGCATTGAAGGAAAACCGACCAGAATACTTTGAAAGACACGACAAAGTGATTTTGCAGCACGACACTGCTCCTCGGCACGTCGCAAAACCGGTCAAAACATATTTGGAAACCCTCAAATGAGAAGTCCTACCCCAGCCGCCGTATTCTCCAGATATTGCTCCTTCTGATTACCACTTGCTTCGATCGATGAGTCATGGCCTGTATGGGCTGAAGCTCACTTCTTATGAAGATTGAAAAAAATGGGTCGATTCGTGGAATGCATCTAAAGACGAGGCGTTCTTCCGACGTGGTATTCGTCTCCTGCTCGAAAGATGGGAAAAGGTAGTGGCTAACGATGGACAATAATTTGAATGATATGTTTTTTCAATTTCATTTAAAATAAACGATCTTTTTTCAGGAAGAAAACGCTACGAATTAATTCCAACACCCAATAATTACATTCATTTTTTCAAATCATAATATTGTCGGTATATTAGTAAGTTGATATTTGTTTCTTTTTTCCTATAAAGTATATTCTTACACAATTTTGTCTTACCATTTATATTTTATTACTTTAATGGATTATAATTTAATTAAATCGGTCTTAAAAATCATTCAAATGGAAAATGAAAATAATGAATTGAAAACAATTCGCGAGATATATCATAATTTGGGAATATGTTTAATACTTCAGAACAAATTGATTAATAAAGAGAAAAATATACCAGCGCTTTATCAAACAATGCAAAAATTTGCGAGCGTAAGCATTTTAAGATGAAAAATTTAATGAATTGTGATAAACACATTTGTGTTAAGACATTCAGTGTTAACATAATTTTCTTTCTTCATTTATAACAAATTAGCTTCATTTAATAATACAACAGATAATATTTTTTTAATTGATATAATGCGTTTTGAGAATGAAATAATTGAAGTAATTATATTTTCATTTAAATTAGATTTACTTAAATTGGAAATTTATTAATTTGGGATACATATATATTTATATACATATATATATATATACATATATATATATATATATATATATATATATATATATATATATATATATATATGTATATAACTATAATAGTACTTAAAAAGTTATTAAAAATAAATAAGTATAGATATAAAACATACAAATATTGTTAAAAATTTCGTAAACGTAGAGTTATTATCAGTGATGTTGGTTGATATATCATGAGTTCGAGATGTGTTTGAGAGATTTCATATTTTATTAAGAAAGCGATTTTCTTGAATGGTTATTGAGTTCGATCTTGACAGAATTTTAAATTTCTATCGCGAAAAGTTACAATTTTATATATTTTCAATGAACTACAATTATTTGTATAACAAAATATTATATATATATATATATATACTATTTTGTTATACAAATAATTGTAATAATTATATATATATATATATATATATATATATATATATATATACATATTAAATTCGAATATTTTTGGAAATAATACTTGTAGAGATATATGAAAAATTATTTAAATTAATATATTGTAAATACATGAAAAATCATAAATTATATATACATTGTATCTGTTATTCATTAAAAAAAATTAGGAGTATTGTTCTTTGTTGTTCTATCTTGCAGTTGAAACTATTTATAACTGAAAATTCATTAATCAGAGTCGTTTTTATTTCTGTTATTTTATAATGCATTATATGTTTTCTTTATTATAACATGAAGTATAAATTTCATGAGTAAATCATGTATTTTATACAATACAAATAAAAAACAATATGCTCGTATACACTTTCACAGAAAAAATTAAAAATAGTTTTAATCGCAGAATGGAATCAGATGGAATATTCAAGTTTGTTACCGTGTAATTTATGGTATATTCGTTAAGGAAATACATTTACAAATAAATAAAATTAAGCATGTTTAAACGCTTATTACACATATTTTTTTTTTATATATTCTAATGTTATTGTGTTAAAAAATTATGATATACTATTAATTTTTTCTGATATATTATAACGGTTTATTATGAATAAAAGTAATTTTTTTATATTAATTATATATTTTATTTTTATTTGTTGAACTGTGACAGCATGTTTTTTTAGTTGAAGAGACGAACGTGTGGTTAAATTCATCTAGATTAATGTTTTTCTATCTGTAATCTGTTTATGTGATTGAACTATCGTAGTTTATTGTTTGTTTAAGGAACATATAAAAGAAATAATGTGAAGATATCACACGCCACCGATAGTATTTTAAACATTCACAGTGTTACTTACTCAATAAGCTTTATATTTATATATAGACATGATGGAAATAGATATTAATTTATATATACTTGGAGATATTTACATTAAATTTACTATACAAATATTGACAGTGAAACAGCGTGAAAATTGAATTTTAAATTTATTTCTTTAATTTATAAAAAAAATAGAACTTTTTGTGGTTTTGTTCTTGGTAGTTTACACGTTTCTTTTTTGCTGTCAGGAGTCCAACATTCTACTAAGAATGTTTTTTATAATTAAATACTGCCGTTATTTAAGTAAAATTTATTTTGATATGACGTGGAAATAAAGGAGTTTAGAGAACTGAATAAATGGATTATGTGAAATTTATCAGTTAAAAAAGGAAATTGAACTATTAGAAAAAATATATGTTCATAATTCTAGAATAAACAATATTATAGACTTTTTCATATAAATCTTTGTCTTTCAAAAATATAATATATATATTTATATACATATATATATATATATATATTTCATTTTGTATGAAAATAATATTAATATAATATAGTTCTGGCACTGTGGCTAAATTCAATTTCACAAATCAATTTTTTATCCAATACAATAATCTTATTTTTTTGTATTTTATCGTCCTGAAGTAGATAAAATCGTCATCAAAATGCGCTTGAACAATCAAAAATGATTAATAATCAATAATCATTTATTGAATTTTTTCGAAAAGATTTTTTTGTTTCTGAGCCAAGAAATAAATTCATATGAAAAAAGTATTCTTAATACCTTAGTATACATTTTAGTATTTGTTTATTTAAATGAACAAAACAATAAACTCCTTTAGGAAGACGATAACGATAGAAATAATAGTAGTGTAATTAAATATCTAATTATTGTTTTGTAAAATTCATATCTACAAATGAAGGTTTATAGTTTGTTTTTATTTATTTAGTTATTGTGGAGAATATGCGTACATGTATACATATATACATATATATATATATATATATATATATATATATATATGTTATACTTATACCCACGTTCACACACCTACTGTGGTTATATAATAGGTTCCGGTGCTGTGCGCTTGAGGACAATAACGGTCTAATGGTCATTGAACTTCGAAAGACCGAGATACCCGTAAATTTATCAATGAAGTAATTTTCATCTCTACTGCCCATAGATTGAAACAAATACGCCGAGGTGTTCGTTAGATATTTCCATCAGGCGTTCAGAATTTATTTTCTTTCGTAAACTCATAACATTTATATCTTGTAGCACTTTTTACAGCAGTTAACTATAAAATTGAAGACATTATTGGCTTCTTTTCTCAAATATAATTGTTTATGTTATAAAATAAGAGAGAATGATTGTTAATTTAAACTTTTTAGTGTTTTTTTTTGTTTTAAAAATTGTTGAAATTTTATTTATTCGAAAGATCACAAAAAGTATCAATTATAAATTAGATAAGAAGTGAAGGTCAACATAAACTTACGCTCAAATGATGTGCTAAATATAATTAAGTTTGTAAGGATTAGATTGTTAGTGAAATGAACTAAATAAAATATGTTGCGTTTGTTATTTTACATTCTGTAAAGACAATAAAATAAATTAGCTAGAAACTTCAGGAAATTGATTTGTAAGCAAGATCTTTCTCGTAAATTCCAGTTCGTAAAACAGTATGTAAGACAATATTCACTTTTAAAGAAACTTTGGTTTGTAATCAGATAGTTTAAAAGTTTTTATTTCCCTATACAATATGATATTCTTCAATTCTACTCGATTATCTGAAATGACTGATTTTCTTATATATTTTACAAGTAATATATAAATGAAAGAGTTTTCAGTTATATATATATATATATATAATTTAAGAAAAAAAATTTTTTAGCGAGTATAAAATTTATTTGGTTGTAGTTGACAGACCATTTAACATGATAATGATAAAATTTTCAGGTTTTATCTAAAAAACGTGTAAAGTTGATTTCATTGATTTTAAAATTGAAAGAAATGCTATGAAATGACGCATGTGGAACTAGCTTTTGGCGCATGATTAATGCAGACATTGTCAATTTCACTGCAAAACAAAACTATGCGAACGAAAGTGAGAAGGGTGAGAATAAATGATAAGAAAACAGTGAGCATGCCAGTCATGAAGTGAAAATACAGCGCGTTGACATTTTACTAAGCTGCATGAATCATTCGAGATTTGAATACAACATGATAACAGTGAAAAGAAAATTTGAAATTCTAACAAAAAATATATTAATAGCTCAAAAAAATTAACGTTGTCCATTATTTATTGAGATTTGTTTTGAAAAATACAAGTATATTATATATATTCGTTTTGCACCTACTATTAAGGAAATAAAATGCAATATTTAAATAGAATGTATATTAAAATATTACAATCAAATTTATGTTATGAGTATGTTACTATATTAAGTTAACATGATAATATATTTAATTGAAAGATTTATCGAAAAAAAAAAATAATTTTTCTAAATTTAAATTTATTAAATTTATTATTATCTTAAATTACCATTAATGCAAATTATAGCTGCTTTTCTGATTTATAAATAGTAGATATTCATATATATATATATATATATATATATATATATATATATATACATATATATATACATAAATATATATACATATATATATATATATATATATATATAAAAATATATATATAAAACATAAATATAAATAACAAATAAAAAAATCATAGTAACATTTCTGACGCTGTGGCTAAATTTACATTCATAAATGAATTCCTTTTTTACTTTTACAAACCAAGCCAAATTTTTCGATTAAAAGTGTTTAATAAATTATTCTTGATTATTTTCGATTGTCACCGTCATCCTCAGAGCATCATGTTACCAAAAAATCTATCAGTCTCAAAATAATCAATAATAATTTATTAAATATTTTTGAATGAAAAATTTGGTGTGGTTTGTGAGGTAAAAAAAGAATTCATTTGTGAAAACATAGAAATGTTTCACAATTGAATTCCTCTTCCATACAACAAACCACAAAACTTTTTTTCCGGTCAAAAATGTTCAATAAATTATTATTGATTCTTTTGATTGTTACTTCAATGCATTTTGATGGATTTGCCAGGATTTTTAAAGCGTCAAGATACTTTAAAAACAAATGATTTAGTCACAAGGGTAGTATTGATAGATTAGTTAGTTATGTCTAGACATTTATGTTTTTATCCACTATAGACAAATTTCAATTAAAATTTTATGTATATAATTTCAATTAATAAATGTTTGTTTTTTCAATGAATAAAGGATTAATTACTTTGAATTTCTATAGCACTGCCACGAAAAAATTATTACAATAATTATTGTTTATTGATGATGTTTAATTTATTAATAATTGATTGAAGCGACCCCAAATTTTATACAAAATAAGAAATAGAAATAACTATTTCATCCATACTTCATTATCTAATTACTAAAGTTTTCAAATATTAAGCATGTTAATTGTTATTTTAAGGACGCATAAAGGTATGTCCATAATCATAAAATCATATGAGAGAAACGCGCATTTCAAATAATTACGGACGCTATAGAGAATAGGTAGTTGTCAAAGTTGGGAGAACTCAATTAATTAAATAAACTGTATACACTTTAGAATTTAAGTCAGTATTGAATATTTTGAATAGTTGCTTATTGAATCAAATCACATTTATTACATTATTTTATGACAATAATTACAATTTTTTAAAGAAAATAAATACTGAAATTATTAATATTATTGTTTTTTTTTCTGTTTATGTATATTTAAAAATCAATGAAATATTACTGATTTTTTGTTTTTTTTTTTTTATTTCATAAAATCTACAATACGTGTGTATATACAACAATATCTGTTCTCTCTGAACATGTATTTTAAAATTGAACCTCGTTCGTTCCAGAAAAGAGTAAGCAATATTCTTCCTGAAGATGGATGCATGCCGAACCTTTATGCTTTTGATAAGGAGATATGGCTCCACTCCATGTTTGCTACCTGTTTCTAACTGGTGATAGTGAACCCAAATTTCATCCCACAATTCTTACTAGGATATTATTCTGTTTCTTCTAATAGGTGGTGTCTGAGTGGCTACGCACGCGGTCAAAATATTTTGTTTCTAGAGGAATTCAGGCCCTAGTTAAGCACTGTAGGACTTTCATTGAACGCAATGGAAATTATGTTGAAAAATAGTACAATTTTAACACTTCCTTGCTATACACAATGAAAAAAAGAAAAATTATTATTTATAATTATTCATTTGGTGCTATTTTAACTTATATAAACGGTTGTCTTTTTATTTTCCACAAAAGAATATATTAAATAATAAATTTATGAAATATTTAATAATAGTTTCTGAATAAGATAGAAAAAAATGACAATAAGGCTCTACCAATACATAAATATAATAAATCAATGTATAAAAAATATTACAAATGTAATAAAAAAATACAATAATCGTACTGAAATGTATTTCTAATTTATTATGTATTAATTGTACTTTGTTTTATTATGTATTATAAATAATTTAAAATAGAATTTGTATTGTTTAAATATAATATTAGCTTCTTTATATATTAGTAATTGTAAACTATGACGAATTGAAAATAATAACAAATAATTGAAAGCTGATATACGATTGAATTAACTCAATATATATATATATATATAATGTATAGGTAAAAAAAAATACATTGGGTTTAGATGGTTATATACGGTCAATTTAGATACAAAATGAAATATTTGAACAGAAATGAAGAAAATGGAATTTTATTTAAACAAAAATTAACTGATAATTTTATATATATTTTTTTAATTATATTATAAATTATTGTCTAATATTATTATTTTTAGTAGTATAAAATGTATTTTTTCCTTAATTTTGTGAAATTATTTATGACGAGTTGATTGATATTTTACAAGTATAGTTTTTCTTGAAAATGAAGAATAGAACACTTTTGAAGTAGTAATAAAAAGGAGTAAAGAAAAATAAGATAATAAAAAGGAGTACATAACGTCAACAGTTTTTAATAAGTTGTTTTTTTTTAAAAAAAACTAACAACTATTTACAACATTGCAAAATTATTAACAATAAAAAAATATTTAGTCTCGTTTAATGCTATTTTGAAGAATTTAGTTGAATATAATCGACTAATAAATACTACTGATTAAATTTGAAAATTATTGTACTGAAAACAAATACTGTAAAAAATCTTAACCTTAAAAATGTTTATATATATATAAACTTTGTTTTAGTTTTCATACTGAAGATTTCCTGATATAATTTTGTTGGCTGTTTAAGAACTTTGACCCACAATTAACGAAGTATTGAACTTGAACAGCAAGTTTGGGTAATCTTGTTAACGGATTGATTGATGATAGTAAAAGTATCGTTTCCTTATTTTATGTTACTTATTAGATTTCCCACGGAGTTAAATGTATTGATTTATATAGTTTCATTAAAGAGACTGTGGTATTTTATTAAAACACAAATTTATTTGGAAGTTAAATTTTGTTTTTTCAACACAACAGCAAAGTATCCATATGGCTATTTTTTGTACACTTATGTACATTCTAAAACAAACACACCCATATATACATATATATATATATATATATATATATATATATATATATATATATATATACATGAGCTTTTAGATTCTATACATTTTTAAACTCGTAGTTTAAAATTCTTTTTGAAGTATGATTTAAATACTACCGCGATGCTAATTTAAGTATTACAGTTTATCCTTTTTTTTTATTATTAACTATTGAATGTAAGACATATATAAAATCTCTTCATCGACAGCTAAAAATATAAATTACATAAAATAAAAATGTTTTATTGTTTTCATAAAAATAAAATTAAAGAAGCTTTATATTAGACATAGTATAAAATCTGATATAAATTTAAAATATATTTCTTTATATTTGATATTTTTCATTTGTAATTATAAAATGATAATATAGGCTAAAATTAAAATAATTTCATAATAACAAATCATTTCTACGGGTTCGGTACCATTTTTTTCAACAGGCATGCGAAAAATATGTAATGCCTCATTTAGAACTCGATAGAAATACAAATAATGCAATTAAAAAAAATTAAATAATAATTTATTATAGTTGATATAATTTGATTGTTTCAAATATTGGATATTGCAAAAATTCAGATAGTACTGTATACACATACATACACAAACATAAAATACACAGTCACACACACTCACACACACATATATATATATATATATATATATATAGAGAGAGAGAGAGAGAGAGAGAGAGAGAGATATTTGAAGATAGACAAGACACTTTTTAAACGGTTCAAGTGTTTATAAATTAATATTTATTTTTAATAAAAACAAATAAACTGAAAATATTTTTTGCAGTCTTTTATTTTGTACGTTTATGAATTTTCATTTTTTGATACATACTTGTGCTCGTATATTGAAAAAATCTATTCATAACTAAAAATACTAAAAGTGATAAAGCGCTGTGTTGAAGGTAATAATACATATATATATAATATTATATTTAGAGCTCATAATAAAAACTATGAAACTGTGTTGAGAATTACGGTTTCCTTAATTAATTTTAGTTGACTAAAGCATGTACGCAAATTTTATGAAAAAATTATCAGAAAATTATTTAAATTAATTTACAGATACAAAATAACGGTTATTTTAATGAAGAGTAGTTAGAAATATTTACTGATTCTAATTGATACACTCTGAAAACTCGATAAAGTATTCGTATTTAAAATATTAAACTTATTTTATATTAAACAGTAGGGATATAAATAATTTTATACCACCCGAAATTCATTTTTAAATCGATAATACTTATAAATAATCTTTTCAAGTAACATTACAGCATGATTGTCTCTTTAGGATTTTGTTTTCTATAACTGACAACAAAGATGGTAATTTTTTTACAATTTGGTTATTAGCGCTACGGATATCTCATTTTTATTAAGGGAGTGGGTTACTCAATTTTGAGTTTTACTTCTTTATTTAAATAATTTTTATAGTTGATTTGCGATCGAAAGTAATATAAAAAGAATTCACGCTTTTGGAACATTAATTTGTCTTTCAATGTGTAATTTATTAAAGTAAATTATTAGAAATGCTCTATTGAATAAGCATTTTGTACAAGTGTGGCTGTTCTTAATTGAAATTTAAAATTATATAAAACAAAAATAAAGCAAATAATCCTGGCGAAAAATATTCATGTTATTCGTTTGTAAGCGTATTCGTACCTCGAAACATATGAAATATTTATTACTAAGAAGCTTAAATCTTCAACGAATATGTCACATTACATATGTTAATATTAATATGTACACCTGTTTATTTTTTCTGTTGCGTGTCTGTTCAGTTGTGAAAGCTTATGAGTTGATGTTTAGCTCTCACGACAACCATTATTTCACTTATTTTTTCGCCCTCTTTGAAGCGAACAATGTTTGTAACAATGTTATATAAAAATGAAATGAACAACTTATCTACTCTTTTCTTAAAAAAAGACGCGTCAAGTGGAATTCTATTACATATCTTAGAGTGTGTGTTTTATCACATTTCGTTGCTTATTTTCAAAAAAAATTTTTTTTGATGACGATTTTCAATTTATTTTTTTAAACTGATACACGTGCAATACAAAATACATTTTCTTTAATACTTGAGATATTACTTATGAATTAAATATTTAATCCATTTTTATTAAATAAATGCATTAAAATTAAGCAAAATTAAAGTTAAAATAATTGTAGAAAAACAAAAATTTAATCATATCTGATAAACTGAAAATAATTGAGAAAATTTAAAAAAAGAGTCAGTATTAAAGTTTTATCAGTCTTTATATTTTTGGTAGACATAACTGAAAGATTATTTTTTCAGAGATATTTTAAGCAAAAATGTATAACGAAGTATAATACTAAACCTATTCTGTCTAAAAATTAAAAAAAGTAAAAAAAATCTACTTTATTTCATACCCAAAAATAAAATGGGAAGTGATCATTTCCGAGTAATTAAAATGATTTTCTTAAGTAATACTTGACTGTATAGATTAACACCGTTTTTGGAATAAACTGAATATTAATACAGAATATTAAAGAAATGAATTAAAATGTCATATAAAGCAGTTTTTGACAATACTTTAAAAGCAATAAATTCAATCAAAATTCTAGAATATAGTGCAAATCATGAAGTAAATGAGGATATTAAAGTTTTTATTGACAATTTTCCTGATATATTAAGCCAACTTGTATTTTATATTTGAAGAACTTAATTAAAATATTTACTAGAGAGGAAACAGAAATAATAAATCATTATACAACATAGTTTTTACTATTTAAAATGATATTGAGAATCGAACCTGGTTTACATAAATTCTTTTAGAGTGACAAAAGCCTATTATGAACGTCTTTAGAAAAAAAGATTTGAGTTGTTGTTGCTTATGTGCGGTTATTTTATCTAGTCCCGTGGCTAAGCACCGAAGATATTCTATTTGAAATAATAACTAAGCGAGTATGCATAATAAACATGAACATGGTGTCCTTTTTTCTGTGTTAATATTAATAAAAAAATAAAAACGCAAATGAATATTTGTAAATATCTAAATTGAGTTATATAATAGTTAATTGAAACATTATATATATGTACGTATTTTTAAACAAATATATAATGAATAAATAGCCAAATTCTAGCTTAAAATATTAATTAGTTTCATTTCATATTTATCGTGATAGATTTGTATAGTTACATTCATAAAATGAAGTAAAATTGAAATAGAAGAATAACAATATTTAGTAAAAAAAACACATAATAATGAGAGATAATATGTTCTGTTTTATTGTGTTTATAAAATCAAGAATTTATAAAAAAGAGTATTTTTTTAAAAAATATTAGACAACTTGTTAAAACGTTTTATTTTATTTTAAATATTGATTTTAAAGTATAATCAGAAAAATGTATAAGAGAATAACAATACTCGTAGATAATTATGACATAAATAATTCTAAAATTTCAGTTTTTTTTTAAAAAAATATTCATATTTTGTTAAACGATTTCCACTGAATAACAAAATATGTTTGATATTTTTTCAATATAAAATAATTTTCAATAAATAATAATTTTTATATCCAAGATTAAACTTTTTAATTTATTAAATGTCTTATATTCGTTATTTAAATAGATATATTTTTTAACTTTCTTTAGATCAGAAAAATGCTATGCAAATAAAATTTTGTTACGTTTGCAAAATTTGATTCTCAATAAATTACATGTAACAATCTAACTATAATACCATTTTATGATTTCAGACACGTCTGTAAAGTAGACTACAAAAAAGTAAACTCATAAATACTGTAACACTTCCTAGTTGCGTTACTTTTATGTATTTTATTTATTTATAAAGTAGAATTTATGGCAATATACACATTTAGTATTATTTGAATGGAACATAATTGTTTAAATGAAACTTATTTTAATGGAATCAGAAAAAAATATTATTAAGTAATTTTTGCAAGTTTTAAGTATAATTTTGTATATTTTAAAATACGATCTTAAAAATAAAATATATATATATATATATATATATATATTATGTTCATTTTTTTATTTTAAACGTTTTGGAGAATTTTTAGTTCTTATTCTATCAACATTTTTTTTCTGAAGATGCTCTTGGATTGATTTGCTCTTTTGAATTTAGTATGAAACATTTTCACATAACTATTACTTTTAATTTATTACTAACATAATTATTAATGATCAAGTGTAAAATGAAATTTTACATATAGTAAATATATCTATACATGTTTTCACATATTTTCAAATTTATTAATTTAGAATACAGAAAATATTTCGATTCGTAAAACACTGTACAATGTGATGTTTATAATACACTTCTAACAATAAACATTAATGGAGATATAATAAGAGATATTCTATTAAAAATATATATATTAAATCGTTAATAATGTTTTATAAAATCGATACGGGACTTGAATATTGGAACTGTTTTTAAGACGAAATATTTAATTATAAAATAAAATTTTTAATTTAAATATTACAATTAAACACATATACATACATATTATATATATATATATATATATATATATATATATATATATATGTATATACATATGCTATTACCAATATTACAAGTATTATAAATATTGTAATATGAGAAGATAAATATATGTCTAATAATAGAAATTTAATCATATAAATTTGATCTTTCATATCATTCTCTTTTCATGATAAACAAAAATTTTAACTGTAATATAGAAAAGTACTGAAAAATATATAATTGTGCAAATATTTGAATTTCTAGTAGAATGAGACTTGAAATATCTTTTCTAGTGTATGATTCGAATTTGCATTGTCTGACAGTAATTATTTGTTCAAATAGAATTAAAGTAGAATATTGGTTTTAAATAAACTATTTGGATTGTTCTTAGGTACAGTAAATTTTTAAAATCAACGAAAGCATGTAAGAGCAGATTTAATATTTTAAATGGAATATTATTCATTATATATATATATATATATATATATATATATATATAACAATGAAATGAAAATAATATAATTATAAATGCAATACGTCATAGTTTTAAAAATAGTTAGAAATGTTACAACCAATCAAATTTCATTTTTTTATCTGTTATTCGTTTTATATGGCTGATTTCTTCCTATAGATATTGAATTTTCATATCTCACTATCTTATTTTGTTTTATGCTTTAGTCCACATATTTTTATAGTCTTTTTAAATATTTTAAATCAGTTTATATATATATATATATATATATATATATTGAAAGATATACTATTATCTTCTCTTCACCATATATGTTTAATTCTGCGTATCTTTCTTTATTCGTGTAGTAAATTCGTATTTCGTTGCGTCTGTTCTCTTATAAAAAAACAATATTTTTTCAATAATTCGATTTATGATTCCTATCTCTTCGAAGTGTTTGGTAAATGTCTATGATGTGGCGCCACCATTCATTTTGTAACACCACGGCAAGCAAGTGCCACTTTTTAAACTAGCATAGTTCAACTTTTAGTCAGTAGCGACGCGTTGTTCACGTTCTACAGATGTTCGAAGCGAGCATTGTAGCAGTTGTCGCAAAAATGGAAAAAAACGGACAATCATTTTGCGTTGATTCGTCACCATGGATGAAACATGGATCCAACACTACACACCTAAGTCGAAGCAGCAGTCAAAACAGTGAACAACGACTGGTGAAAGTATGCCGAAGAAGCAAAAACCGTTTTATCGGTGGGAAAGATGATGGCTACTGTTTTTTGTGATTTCCAAGGAATCATCCTGATCGACTACTTAACGAAGGGAAAAACGATAACAGGATCCTATTATGCAATATTATTGGACCGTTTGAAAGAAGAGCTAAAACAAAAGTGGCCACGATTGGCGCACAAAAAAGTATTCTTTCACCAGGACAAGGCGCCGTCCTATAAATCGACTGTCGCAACGACAAGATTGCACGAATTAGGTTTCGAATTGATGCCCTATTCACCCTATTGCCTAGACTTGGCCACGTGTGAATTCTTCATCTTCCCTAACTTGAAAATTTGGCTCGGTGGGAAGAAATTCTCATCGAATGAAGATGTCATCACCGCCATCAATATGTATTTTGCACACTCGCTGGATCAAGTCTATAGCCCTCAATGGAGACTGTATTGAGAAATGAAATCAATTTGTCCCAAAAAACGGTGTTTAACTTCCTTTTTTACCATATTTATCGAACGAATCTCGTATATATTATTAAAAATAAAATTCGTTATATAACAAATAAAACATTTTTTTATAATATATACATATTATACTTAAAAATAAATTAAATATAATAATAATCAAAGATTGTCATTTTTTAATTGAAAGATTTAAAATAATCTTCAATGTTCAATGTATATATTTAAAATCTAAATTAAAATGTGTGTTCATCTTAATAGTTGTAACTTTTTTAATAAAATAAATTAATATTAAAAAATAATCTAAAAATGTATGACCAAGTTAATGTACTTCTTAATTTTAAAAATGAAAACACTGTTTACTATGTTTACAATACAGATTATTAAACTTAAATTAGTGAATCAAAAGAGTTATTTAAACAATGTATTAAATTCATAATTTTTAATTACATTTCGTAAACATGTGTGGGCCGTTTAATTAAATGTTAAATTTTCACACGACAAAAACAAACATGAGACATAAAGAACTCAACCGAAATGAGTCGAGATGTTTGTATTTTAGACAACTACAATATTCATAATCTAATTTCAGAGAGAAATTTAGGACTAGAATATTAATAATTTGTAGATGGAACCATACTTCAGAAAACAAATGAATATAGAGCCAGTTGTTTAAAGATACCTCGAGATATTCATGTAGTTGTGTTTCTTTAATAAAATCGGCATTCAGATTGTGAAATGGATGTCTTGTTAAGAAGATCGAAATAAATATATTGTAAAAGAACAATTGTGAATTCAAATACATCCACTAAAATTCATTTCATATTTTATAGTCGTAATCAATTAAATTAATATATCAACTATTATTCATGTTTATAATTAACTAAAAATAAATAGCATACATATTGAGACTAGAGAAATATACTCGCAAGAATTTAATAAAATAATATACTGCAATTTTAAATAAAATTAATATTATCATTACCTATAGGGTTGTTTTTTTAGTTGTTCTAGTATTATTTATTCATTATTTATGAAATAATGATCCCTACTAAAATAATAATAGTTGGAATATCATCCATAAATGTATTTATTGATAAAATAAAACAAAGAAATCGATCGTTATTATTTTACAGTTATTTTCATTTCATATATTATTTAAACAAATTTAATTTCTATTAATTTTCGACCATGAATATACATTAACATAAATAAAAAGTGTACATTAATATATATATATATATATATATTAATATAAATTAAAAAAATATAATAAATAATTGAAAAACTCACAGGAGAATATTTTACGAAAATTAATTACTCTTCAAAAAAGGTTAATTTTTTAAATACAGTTTATTAAAATTTTAAATTTGGTAATTTTTATTGAGACGAAGCACATTCTTTTAACGATAAATTACAACTGTTGGAGTAAACTTATTGATTTAACTTTGTTAGTTAAATCAATAAGTTTACTCCAGTTAGTTTACTGGTGGAGTAAAATTATTGATTTAAGAACAGTATTATAGAGCTCATTACCAATATCCCAAGGGATATGTTGCAGAACTTGTAAGAAATATATTTACTGATTTAAATAAAAAAATGTTTTCTATTTAACTTTTTAGTCAAAATCTTTTGAGATATATACATTCATATATATATATATATATATATATATATATATATATATATATATATATATATATATATATATGAATGTATATTTTTCAAGGCTAAAAAGTTATCTTTTGAAAACATATTTTATAGGGTTTGTTATTCGCGTACTGTTGGCCGACTGTTTTACCCTGGTCTGAGGAATGTATCTTCAAGAAGATAGCGCATGTTTCGTATTTATATAAGAACTTTTCATTTGTCTAGTTTTATTATTCTAGACACGCTTGTCGTTAAAATTAACATCTTATGAGACATTATTTTAATTTCAAGAACAGACTACCAGACATTATTTGATTTCGGCAAAGTTTTTTATAAACTATCTAATGATATTGAATTTATAAAAATAATTTGCATTTGTATATATTTATAATGATTTTCATCTTGATTATTCTTGATGCCGCACTATTTGTATTTTCATAAGAAAAAATGGAAGTAATCTCCCTACTATTATGCGTTTGGAATTCGCATGTGATGCGTTATAACAGTGAAAAATATTGTAATTATCTATGAAAATGTATGTGAAAACTTTTTTTTAACTTTATAGTTAATTATCTAACGTATATTTAAATCTCATGGAAAATTTCTCAACTAGATGATCGTATACAGGCAAATATCGAAAGTATAGTCAAAAAAATTTATAAAAATTGTTTTAAGATCAGTTGAGCGAAGATCCTGTTTTTAAACTTAGCAATATTGTAGTAGATTTTATGAATATATTCACAAAACAAAGACTCTTTCTTGTAAATACAGAGCATGTAAAGTGTAATCAAAAAAAATGATATGAAATTAATACTATTATGAATAATTAACTATCCGAATCAAACTTTTCCCAGTAATTTGAGTGACATTTGTCATACGGTTATTATGAACAATACACATGTTTGATAAAGACATAGTAAATCTCTAATATATTAAAACAATAGTGTAGTAGTAGAACTGCTTACGTATCCCTATAGTTGTTTTGGATGTAATCGACTACAAACAATCGGCATTTTCGTTTGCATCGTATTCTCATACATGTAGTTGTTCATGTTGTGCTTCTATATTTGATGTCATATCATTATCCCTTTTACATGAAAAATCGACATATTTTTAAATGAGATTGTTGAGGTTCTCTAATATCCAGTTTCACCCCTTACACTATAGGGAGTTATTTTTAATAATTTAGTTTTGATATATATATATATATATATATATATATATATATATATATATATATATATATATATATATAATGATGTAGAAATATATAGGAACAGACATACAATCATTATATATATATATATATATATATATATACGAGTATATATATATATATATTTGTGGTGGTGTAAGTATTATAAATAAAAACGGTTAGAATTATTTGTTTGTAAGTTACACTAAAAATCAGAGAAGAACGAATTATTAAAAGAGTATGTTTCTTTTTTATAGAAACATTTTAGTGTTTCAGTTATGCTTTCAGAAAATTTATTTTATCAAAGAATTTTTTTTCAATATCAAATTGAAATGAATTTCTCAGTAATTGTTCTTAAAGAATATTAGAACAAATTATTAATTCAGTATATTTTTATACAAATATTTTGTTGAATATTTTTATTAAGTATAATTTGAATTTATTAGCTGCCTTAGTTTGGAATGGTTATATTCTTTGCGCAGCAGGATTTATATCAGAATTATATATATTAATTAATAAAGATGTATTAGTTTATTTCTCAGAAAGTTTGTAGGTGAAATAAATTAACCATTCTTTATTTACAGATATATAGGTTGCAAAATTGATAAAAAGCTGATAAGACGTTGTAAATTTATTTTTTTCTTCTAAAGCTATATGTAAAATGTTATATCTGTCTATATACGAGTATAGCCTAATAAATAATGATTTTTAGTTTTTTTATACAATCTCTTATAGAAAATATCATATTTCGAACATAATGGTAAAAAAATAATGTAAAAGTTGAAATTTATTTCACATTTTGTGTGCGTGTCTGTGGTTTATATAATATATTAAATCAAGTTTCCTTGCACAGTTTTAGAGAAATTAAATATAACTAATTGAAATTTGGATTTTTTTATTATTCACAATTTGCTAAGCTGTAAAAACATGAAAACATGAAAAATAACTGGCGCAGAAAATGTGGAAGATTTCTATATTTGAATAATAGTATATAGATCATTATAAGGTATGTAACTTGCTGTCTTTCTCTCATAATATTTTTTTGCATATTTTAAATAATTTTTCTTAGTTTCAAAATTGTCAAAATATGAACTTCACTGCAAATTATTGTACCATCATAATATCTAACACTGAAAATTTCAATTAATAAGATTGAATATTTTTAATTTTCATTAATAGAGCAAATACTTTCTTTTTATTAATATTTAAATATCATTGACGGTATTAATAAATAACGTCATTTAAATTGAAATCTCTTTCTTTCAAGTTGAATTCAAAGAATTTTTACATTTGAATGTACCGTAATGATAAATAATAATATTAAGAAAATTAACCACAATAATTTCAGAAAAAGAATATAATCATTTCGAAATTTAACGTTAGGGCACCGTAAAGCACACATGCCATTAAAATGTGATTCTTTTTCTCCTGACATTGCTTAAATATTAGTAAATTTCGAATACCGAATTTTATAAATTCATAAATACGTTATACTTAATAATAATATTGAACATGAAACAAAAATTTAATTCGAAAATATAATTATAATTGCAGTTCGTGTTATGTATCTTAACCTTTTATTTTTGTTATAATCTATCAGTGCATCAGAATATTTTTCATGTTTTAATTACTAAGAAAAGAACAAAAATATTAATAACAATAACAGTTTAAAATTTTTAAATTTGTTTTTCTAAATAATATTGCAATAAATTTCCGTATTAAACATAAGTTTTTCAATTTATATGGACATGTTTTATATTGATTTTTTGTATATTGTAGATAAAAACAAAGATGACGTACATATATCTCTATATATTTGGTTATACAATGCATTTCATATATATACATATACATATATATATATATATATATATATATATATATATATATATATATATATATATATATGTATGTATATATGTATTCGTTATATGTAACTTGATCAAATAAATGCACAATTTTTACTAAACTCAGTACGCATGTCTTGACTTGAGATATTAGATATTCACATGTGACAGACGAGTTGGTGTATGTGATTTGTTCGTGCGTTAAATTTATTGTTTTTTTACTTTATATTACTAGTGAAAGTTGTTATGAAACCTGTGAAAATCTTATTAGCCAATAAACTTTATCGATTCTTCTTTCCACATTTAAATTTAACGTATTACTGTAAATTACCCGGTGTATAATTTTGTCCCGTACACGTGAAGATTTGCATTTGTTTTCTATTGCAAATAGCTGCATGGATCTGTCACGGAAATAAAGGTATTTGTTTCTAAATAAAATTATATTATTTTGATGTGTTTAATCTTTCATTCAACAGAAGTTACCTTTTTATATAGTTTTTATTGTACTTTTACATGTACATACAAACATAAAAATATATTTGTATATAAATATATATACATATATATACATATATATACATATATATACATACATATATATATATATATAAATATATATATATATACTTATACATCTATAATAAGGAATTGAATTTGCATTTAAATCATTTTTATATGCTTGAAATATACAAAAATACACTATTATTAATACCACATGTTTTTTTCTTGATTAAAATACATCAAAAAATGAGGTTAAAGACATATTTATATTGAGGTTGTTAATTTGAGGAAATTCAATTTAAGTCCAGTGCACACATTTGGCATTTAAAATGATAAATACAAAAAATAAATGAAAATGAAAACACATTTGAGATGTAACAGTGTGATATGTATTCACAAAAGATGGCACTATATAAGAGTTGGTATTTTGTACACACATATATATATATATATATATATATATATATATATATATATATATATATATATATAGATAGGTATATAAACATCTATAATAAGGAATTGAATTTGCATTTAAATCATTTTTATATGCTTGAAATTTACAAAAATATATTATTATTATACCACATGTTTTTTTCTTGACTAAAATATATCAAAAAATGAGGTTAAGGACTAATTGACGTTGTTAATTTGTGGAAATTCATTTTAAGTCCAGTGTACACATTTGGCATTTAAAATGATAAATATAGAAATAAGTAAAAATGAAAATACATTTGAGATGTAACAGTGTGATATGTATTTACAAAAGATAGCACTGTATAAGAGCTAGTATTATGTATAGATTTATATATATATATATATATATATATATATATATATATATATATATATATATTGTCGTATCCCTCGGACATTGGTTGCCAGAACGGTTCCATTCGGTGCCCGATGGTCGATCTTGATTGATTTTTTAGCCGCTGTCACCAGGGTACATTTATACTTTGTCCAAAAGTTTTGTATTACATTTAATTTTTTAATTTGTTGTCAAATACAAATACAATAGATTAATTTTATGCGTATGAATACAGTTTGTTGTTTGAACAAATGTAGTAGACTAATTTTATGCGTATGAATATAGTTTTGTTGTTAAATACAATCGATTAATTTTATGTGTCAATTAGTTTGTTATTGTTTGAACAAATGCTGTCCGTAAGTATCTAAGCAATCTTTTTATATCGAGCTAGATTGTTCTAGAACAATCTATTTGTTCTATGATATGTGCTTGCTTAGACAGCTATGACAATTCGTTTGTATGCCGTATATTACAATATTATATACATATATATGTATATATATATATATATATATATATATATATATATATATATATAATTGCAATGGTATAAAACAACAAACAAACTGTGTGTAGTGGATTGATGATTTTTTTGAGTAAAAATGTTGTTTCTTTAATTCATAAAATAAAACGATTAAAATTTATAGTAAAATTTAAATTCGATGTATTTATTTGATTACTAAATATGTATTATAATTAAAACTAATGAACCTATTTAATAAAAAATATTAATAAAGAGAATTCAACTGGAAATAAGTGCGATTTCTTTTATTGTATATATATAACGCACGCTTAAATATGTTTATATATCCACAAATATATATATATATATATATATATATATACATATATATGTGTGTGTGTGATGTGTTTGTTTGTGTATATTATCTTATACACAAATAACTATTATGTATTAAGATTAGTATGTCCCATTTTAATAATGTGTCTAATATATGAAGCTAAATTTAGGTCTTCATGAAATAATATTTTTAATATTAATTGACTTCTTGAAACCACTCCAATAACTCAATATATTTACGTTGCCTTACTATGAAATGACCTGTCTTAATTAAAGTAATGGCTTTTTTTAGGTATAAACTAATGTAAATATTCTGTATGACAGTTCTGATGTAGATGTTGTTTGCAATAACTGTTGTATGATATATATATATATATATATATATATATATATATATATATATATTAAAACTAATGAAATTTTTATTTGTTTTTTTTTTTTTTTTTTTTTATATATTGCAAATAAAGATGTGTTTAAATTGAAGTTTTAGCTAAATTTTTCATAATATTTATTCGAAAATTTAGAAAAATTACTTAGAAGCAATACTTTAATTTTACTTTTAATTTATTTCATAGCATTATTTTTTAATAACCTTTAATTCAAGTAAGTTTTTTACGATGACTAGTATTGTGGTTGTAGATACAGTTTTTAAACAGTTTTTTGAGGGATTTTGAGATGTTCTTAAAAATTATGCGTTTTCTGATTCATAAAAACAAATATATTACAAACACATACACACACATGAATATATATATATATATATATATATATATATATATATATATATATTCTCTTCTTTTCGTGACTGGTTTCCGTACTCGACCGTATTGAGTTCGTTTGTAACTTGTTGTGTACAGTTGAAATCAAAATTAATTTATTGGTCTTAATTTTATACGTTGTTATTTTATATATGTTGTTATTTTATTTAGAATATTTTTTACTTATTGCTTCATTTTATATTCAAAATATTCTACTTATATTAAAATGCAGGGAATAAGTTAAGTACATTTTTCAATTTATATTTTTTCTCATAGTTCTAATAAAAAAAATTTTCGTGGTGAAAAAATATAATATATATATATATATATATATATATATATATATATATATATATATATATATATACATATATTTATATTATTAGAATACATTGGAAAAAATTTAATACTTTAAAAACAATGGTCACTGAAAAATGATTATCTTCTTATGAAAAAAAGAATATTGAAAGAAACTGTTTCAAATTCAAAAAGAGATGTTTATTTAAACAAACAATGTATTTTGACATTTTATATGTGAGTAAGAGTAGTTTCAAAAATATAAAGCTAAAAAATAAATTACAATTTCTTTTATGAATTCTATTTAAAAGTCAAAGAAAATTAGCTAAAGAAATCTATCAGACTATTTAGTAACTGGAAAAATATTATATGTGTGTAATAAAAATAGTTTTAATAAAAAAATGTATGGTACATTGCAAAAACATTTTAATAAATTAAAAAAAATAGTGCAGATATGTAAATTATAGATATAAATTATTAAAATATATGTAAAAATAAAATAAGTCATTTTAATTAATTTTGTAAGTTTTTTGGATGAAAACGAGAGAAAAGAAATAACTGTCTCATTTATTTTATAATAATAACACATATCTTACAATAAATCTGAATTAAAATATAACATTTGAACCTTTAAGATTTTTATTCAATCTGTGTAATAATAATAATAAAATATATACTCTAATTAACGTAGTTATTAATAATATTTTTATACAATTATTCTAATTCATTTTATGTGCTAGATCTTCCAAAAATCTCATGCAGTTCTCTTGCTGCATAACCTCGTTGCATCTCATCAAGATTAATTCTTGAACGTTGATTGATCATTGATCGAATCTTTGCTGTACGATTTATATCATGACGGTGTTTAAGATAATCGGGCAATGCCTGTATTTCGGATAGAAGACGCCAGTATTTCCAAATAACAATCAACGATATGAATATAAAAACTTCCAACATTAACAGACACCAAACTATAGTCGACTTATCAAATTCACTTTTTATTTGTGAAACCAATATAACAATCGTTACAATAATGTAAAATTTCCAAACAAAAACCAATATTAATAGCCAAGCAAGAATAGCAACTGTATTAGAACATTTTATTCCATATTGTAGTACACCTGATGCTACAAGAATTACTATTGAATTTGTGATGAGTATAATTGAGGCTATAGCTTCAAACGGCTTGACATTTACTACATTCGGCCACATAATCACAGTAAATATAACGAAGATAGCAATCAGGATCGAAATATAATTGACAGCATAAGCTGCATTTTTTAAAGTGCATTTAGTATTTGTATGATCGGAATGTATATGCGCTTGTAATTGGTTAGGCATTGCTATAAGTTTTTTTTATCTTACTTGAATTATTTTTGACACAATATGCATAATTTCATTTTATACTTTTGTTTTTAGTGATAAATCGAAGTGTGTAAGAATAACATACACAAAAAACTTGTTAAATTATTCCACTATATTTTTTTTCTGAAACTGAAATTACACTTTAATTAAATTACTTTCTGTATATGAACTATCACCTGAACTGACAGTTTGTGTTTTACTGAGATTACATTGTTTCAGCAAAGTCAGCTAGATATTTCAAAATAATTTGGTCACTTTATATATAAATATCATCAGAATACTTGAATTCTTTATACAAATAATTATATTTTAAGTAATTATTTAAACATAAAATAAAAATTGAATTATATTTTATTACTTTTTATTTTTGAGTTAATTATCTTTGACCGAAGAAAATATTTTGTAACCAAAAAATTTAATATGATTAAAATAAATATTTTGTGGCAATTTTTAGAAAATTACTTAAAAAAGTTCTGTCAAAATTCATAATTATTTTAAAATTCTCGTAAAAGTGACCATTAAACCAGTTGTATTTTTAAAGTTCTCTTAGTAGAAATTAGAAGTATAGTATTATTTAATAAAATAAAGGATTTTCAATTAAGTGAAAATCGTCAAGATAGTCAATAACAGAAATCAAATTTTATAAAAATATATTGAAACAGTATCGTTACTAAACTCCAAGTATCGGAACTTGAGTTATTTTTAATTGAAAATCTAAATTTAAATATAATGTACGCGATAAAATTTGGCATCACTTTAGTTTTTAGCTGATAATTGAAACAAATAAAATAAATAATGTTTTAAGAGGAAAAATATATAATGACACGAAGAAAACATTTATGAAATATTAATTTAAAATATTATATTATATTACGTTTTGAAATATTATATTACGATTTTCATTAAATATTTGTTGATTTTAGAAACTAACTTAACTCTGATTTTTAAATCATTCATTTTAAGAAATATGCGAAATGACATTTTCATATATATATATATATATATATATATATATATATATATATATATATTGTTGTAGTAAAACATTTAAATCTTTGTATCTTAACAGTTGTTAAGGTTGCTAGCCAATGATTATTTTTGTTATGACAACAATGACAATTTAATTGTCGTGCTGATCTTTTTCGTATTAGTGACACAGTCACTCGGTTGTTCTCAGTTAATGTAGATGATATATATTGTTAATAAATTGTTTTCATGTTAATGAATGTGTCAGTTAGTATATACGCCTGCAGTTCATCAACATATATATATATATATATATATATATATATATATATACGTATATATATATATATACACACACACACATATATATATATATATATATATATATATATATATATATATATATTAAAACTGAAACTAAAAGGTTCACCATAATCTTTCAGTTTTACATATCAATTATTTACACCATCTTCCCATGTAATGTTTTATCGATTCTGTAGGAAAACGCAGTATTAAAAATTTTATTCCTCTGCGAACAAATTGTAACTACAGATAAAAGTCGAGATTTGTGTAAACACATTTCGTAATTAAAACGAAATACTTAACACACGAAATAAAATTTACATTTCAACAGACCTAAATAAACAAACTAGATTTATCTTTCTTTTTCTGCTTTGAAAAAAGCAAATTCTAGTTGTTTCGATTTTTATGTCTTTATTTTGAAAGTCAGACTAATCCAAATTTAAATTCAACTTTGTTTACTATCTTTCATCAGATTTCATCAACCACTATTTTCAATATTGTATATATACAAATATATATATATATATATATATATATATATATATATATATATATATATATATATATATGTCAGACAATTAAGTAATGCGACCGATTTTTTTTCTCGGCCTGTGGTTACACTGCGAACCTGTAACTCCGCCACCGTAATAGCAGATCCCTACTCTCTCGATTAAGATCTTGACCACCCTCGTACGATCATTTCTTCGTCAGCTGTTTAGTGTTTTGTAACAACGCGCGAGTAGTGCATGTCACGAAGCCCACCGAATGAACATCGCTCAAGATTGTCTCGAGCAGGCTGAAAGTGATCCTACTCTTCTCGATCGAGTTATTACTGGTGATGAAAGTTGGTTCTTTCAATATGACCCCGAAACTAAACGACAAAGCCAACAGTGGCTGTCCCCTGGAGCACCAAGGCCAAAGAAGGCGAGAATGAGCAAGTCCAAAGTGAAAACCATGTTGATTTGCTTCTTCGACAGCAAAGGGGTGGTTCACAAAGAGTTCGTACCACCTGGACAAACCGTAAATCAAGTATTCACCGCAATGTGCTCGAAAAATTACGAAAAAGGGTGCTCAGAGTGCGTCCAGAGATCGCGAAGACTTGGGTTCTGCATCACGACAATGCTCCCTGTCACAGTGCGTTCAGTGTCTCTCAGTTTTTGGCGTCTAAAGGCATCGCAACGTTACCACAACCGCCCTATTCACCGGACATGTCACCCTGCGACTTTTTCCTATTCCCCCATATGAAAAAATTCGTCAAAGGTCGACATTTTGACTCCGTTGAAGATATCCAAGAATCTGTGACGAGGGTACTCGGAGAGGTCCCACAAGAAGTGTTCCAGAATTGGTACGAAAACTGGAAAACTCGCTGGAATAAGTGTATAGATGCGGGAGGGGACTACTTTGAAGGGGATCGCAGCGATGTACCTTAATTTTTAAATATACTCGATTTTTGAATTTTGTCGCATTACTTAATTGTCTGACCTCATATATATATATATTTATAAATCCACTTTTACTCATTTCATAATATTTTTAGTGGACTAGGAATGAATTCATTTAAAACAGAATTACGCTTAAAAAAATTAAGTAATTTTTTTAGATGCCTGAAGCAATTACAATGTGAAATTATTATATTTATATGTATTTCACAGAATATGTATAATTAATAGTTACATTTAGTTTGCGGTTCATATTTCTAAGATATAAGTAATGAAGTATTTTTTTTTTGAAATAATTATCTCCTTCGATATAATAATCAATTGGTAGGAAAATACAAAAAAGTTAATTAGGATATTTGGAGATAAATAGAGTTGAACTCGGTTCTAACGAGCATGGGTAGACTAAGTAAATAATTATAAATGTAATATTTTATCTGTGATCTTGTGATTCATCCTATGATCTTGTTGGTATGTTTTCCTGGAAGTATCCTTCCAGTAGGATCAACTGTAAAGTTCCTGTAGGATCTTGGAGAAAGACTTACAGTTGATCTTACAGAAAGAAAACCTCCAGGACAAAATAGTAAGTACATGTTGATAAGTGTATACGTTTGCACTTATTTTCATATAAACGTTCATTTTTATAATGAACTTGTTTTACAGATGTAATATGAAAATTTGCTTTCCTCTTAAACTTGTTCCTTGTCTAGTTGATGAAAAAATAAAAGAACGGTTTGTTCATCCCCAAATACAAAATTTATTAAATCTAAAATTGATATTTACAAATTTATAAAAAAAATAATTTTACAACTAACCGATATGTATATAAGTCGAAAGGGAGAATAGATGGTTTAAAGTTGAAAGGTTATTATAAAATGTTGTATTACAGTTAATTAATCAAATAAACCAAGAATTCATTGAGGATGTATCAATTTTAGATTATATGTACAGTATATTTCGATGTATTGAACGTCCCTGCGTATAAGATGAAGTCGAAATTAAAAGGATTGCTTTTTCAAGTCTTTCGTATACTGGTGATATAAGACGTATGATAATAATAAAATAATTTTAGAAGGTAGATTTCCAAATAGGAAGTTCCAAAGATATATAATGCCATATAAGATAATAAGATTTCTTCTTTTCTATTTACTTGATAATTAAGAGAGATGTTTCCGTCACATCTTAATTTTTAAACTCATAATTTGTATCCCTGCTGTATAAGACGCACCCGAAAATCACAACCAATTTTTTGGTGTTCAAAGTGCGTCTTGTACGCTGACATATACGGTATTTAAAGAATAATGCATGGAAAACCTCTCAATTATAACTATATTTTGAGAAAAAACATTTTTTTCAAGAAAAAATAAATTTTTCTTGAAAAAATCAATGATAAATTATTTGTTTAGAGTTATAAAGAAATGAAAATATACAGCTTCTAGTATATTTTTTGCACTTGTATTAAATATTTTATAATTTAATGTTTAACATTAAATTAAATTTAAATTTAATGTTTTAAACATGGTACAAGAATATCTATAATAATATTGTAAAAGTAAATACTTTTTGCAGTTTATGTATTTTATCTGTATATAAGTTTTTTTTAAAATAATTGAGACAAGTAACCACTATTTCCAAGTTTATTACATATTTTCATAAAATTTATTTCTTCTTTCTTAATCAATTTTTTTTAAAAAAGCTACACCAAACTTTAAAAAGATGAGTAATAAATTTAAATTTGTATCAATAATATTAACATATGCATACTAGCGAAAAAAGTTATTGTACGTTTATTTTCATCAGAATATATGAACTTTTTCATATTTTCTGTATTTCACAAATATAATATCCACAGCCGAGTTTTGTAAATACATATGAAAATATTTTATTCATCTTTATGATTGTATAAGAATGCAGAAATAATAATTAGATCTGTATTATTTTTGAAATAATATACAATATTGGTAAAAATTATTTAATCTGGTGAAACAGAAATAGTAGTAGTCGTATATGATTGATTTCGTGTGAAGCTTTTTAATACGATAGTTAAAGAAAAAAGTACAAATCTGATAAGCATAACTAAAACTCATCGTTTCTCATTTTACCATATAGAATTATGTTTCTAGCTTTAGTAATTTTTTTCCGCTAATAAAACTTTTATTGCTTGGCTTTATATAAGAAAATTTACAGATTTATTAAGTGATTTTGTTTTAAGAATTCATTAAGACAAAAAAAAACGTGAATTTAAGGTATCAGCTTGTCAAACACTAGTATTATAATCCTTTTTCATAAATTTATTTTTCTTTCAAGAAAAATTCTTTTGTGAAAGTGAATTTAGCTAATGTGGAACACTATATAGTAATTTTAATCTTTATTAGTCTACTTTAATTAATATATTCTTTCATCAATAAGAGAAAAAGTAGAAACCATTTCAAATAGAAAAAGATAATAAATTGATGGAGATTACCTGTGACAGATATAACGAGTTATGGTTATAAAGACAAAATATAGTTGGTTATATTTTCTTACCATACCGAATTAGTCTGTTTATATTATGTTTGTGAAATGTGGAAAATATGTAAAACGTGAGTATAACTTGATGAAAATAAATGCAGAAGAATTTTTTTCGATAGTATCTATATATTAATAATATTGATACAGATTTTAATTTATTGCTCATATTTTTACTGTCTGATCTAAATTAAATAATAAGTAAATTTCGTAAATATAAAATTCAATAAACTGAACACAATGCTTATTTTTCTCAATTATTTAAAGAATCTTATATACAGATAAAACATATAGATATTTAATGGTTAAAATATTTACTATTACATTATTATTACAAATGTTTTGCATCATTTTTAACATTAAATTGTAAATTTTGTAGATAGTGCGGGAGAATTTGTCTATAACCTCTATATGAAAGTGTTTTAAATTTCTTTCTAGACATGGAAAATATGATAAGAATGTTATATAAATGTACATGAAGATTATTTTAAACGGAATAATTCCGAATATAGTATATTTGTTTACATTTATGATTAAAGTATTATGTATGTATATATATATATATGTACATAAACTTCGTATAATAAAGTTAGTAAATAAATTAATAAATATATTATAAATAATAATCTTCATATGTGTGTAATGAGATTTTTCCTACAAAGTTTTTTTATAGACTTACTGCATAAACAGATTTAAAACTATATATCTGAAATAGATAGATAGTCTTTAGTAGTCTCAGGTACATTGTAATGGTAGTAGTTTTAATAATATATTAATATTAACAAAACATAAAACAATATAATGTTATGAATATATATATATATATATATATATATATATAATATCAAAATTAAATTCTATATGTTTCAGTAAAACATATTACGGTTTTGTAATGAATGTTAGATAACAATAGAAATTAATTCACGAATATTCATTAAATTATATACAACATTTATTTTCGTACATATATATTAATTGATATATAATATTGAGGGTTTAAAAGTCATTTTATATAGTAATTTTTATCTAAATGTTAACATTAATTAAGATTTTTTTTTAAGAAATTGAAAACAACGAAACATCAAAATATGATAAATTGTCAATACATTTTTTTATTAGGCTGGTAAAGAATAACTTTGGTTTATTACTTTCAAATTCATATACAATTTTCTCAGTTAATAATTAACTTTATTAATTGAAATAAGCACAATTAGAATCGACACATTTTTGTCAATTAATCCCTCAAAATACCATCACGCCTTCAATTGGACGTTATAAACTGAACAGGAACGTTCGCGATCTTCTTCATCTTCAAGGCTCTCGTCTCCAGCGAGAAAATTTTGGAACCACCATTTCACGATACGTTCCTAAACAGTACCCTCACTAAAAGCATCGTTTAGTTTACGAGCAGTTTTTGATAGTTTACCACCCGTTTTGAACTCATACAAAAAAATTCTCTTATTTGCTTCTTTTTTATTTTTAATTCATAGCTCAATTTGAAGCAAAATTAATAATAAAATCAAAGTCGATATTACCAAAAGACAGACAGAAATATTAACATGAGCACAATGAAATCAAACTTTCATTGAAAAAAATTAAGGTGAGAATTCAAAAAACAACAACCGCAATTATTTTTCTACCAACGTCATAATATAGATTTAATAAATTTATAAACTTTAATTAAATATCTTATATTTTACATTAATACTTAAAATGTGTAGAAAATGTTATAAATTAAAGCACAAGAATAAAAATAGATTCTTACGAAACTAATTTTATAAAAATTCCTTTGTTTTTTTTATGCTATTCGTTTTATAATGGGAAACATTGTAAAACATTAAAAAAATTCGAATTATGTTTTCAGTTCATATTCTGTACAGCTTTATTATTTTTTTATTATATTGATTAATTATCTGCAATTGTTCTGAAGATATTATGAATACTGCATACATAATATTTTAAAATAACAAGTGATTTATCAATTCATTAAATTTCTAAAAAAATAGCACTCTAGTCGTCTGTTATGTATCCGTAATGACATTTACAATTAAATATCTAATAGAGCATGCAATTTTTATTTAATTTCAATAATTATCGTACTATAAAAAAATTTTAATATGTATATATATATATACATATATATATATATATATATATATAGAGAGAGAGAGAGAGAGAGAGAGAAAGAGAGAGAGAGAGAGAATTTAAAAATTAAAAGTAATTAAAATTGTATAATAGTTCTATTTCGTTTATTTTTGAACAGGGAATAATTTAAATTCATGAATAACAAAATAAATGTGAATTTTTTATAAAATGTTGTGCAAGAATAATTACTTGAAAAAGAATTATACATAATTTTATTTTGATAAAGAAAATATTTTACAAAATATCGTTGAATAATTTTCGTACCTATGAAAGTTTTATATGACTGAATAAATATTTCATAAAGAATTTAGAAAATAAAAAAATATTCAAATATATGAACAGTTTTTTTTACATAAAATGTGTTTTATAAACAAATTTAAACTTTTCTTAATAATCATTATTTTCAAGTTTAGTCAGTTTGTTGATATATTATTTTTCACTTGCGATAGTAATTACACGTATTGCAATAATATCAAATCTATTTACTTTATTAGATTTACCAAAACAATTTCTTTTTTCTGCTATTCTTTATTGTAAGTTGTAGACAAATATGTACATATTATTATTTGTTATATTGAGATTGAGAAATTCAACGTAAATATTTATGTTTATATCTACTGTGATTTTGGTATCGCTGGTTTAAAGTACTTATTTTATTTTTTTAATGCTCCAAACATGCCTTAAATTCTTCTTTAAAATGAAAAAGTGTATACTTACGTATTTTAAAGTAAACTATTGCGCTATAATTTTCGTTATTACATGAATCATCTAATATATTTTTTCAACAAAGTTGTAACTGCTAATGCATCCAGTTGAAATAATATATCAAATTGATTACTTTTGTATCAAAGAGATCTTATGAATGTTTGAAAGTAATGTAAATATGTTAATAAGGGGTTTTCATAATTGAATTCATTGTAAACATAGTAATGATAAATTGAAGCATATATATATATATATATATATATATATATATATATATATATATATATATATATATATATATATATATATACACTCATCTTGTAAACTGAAATTGGGTTGATTTTTTTTAATGATTTCAAGAAATGTCACAACATATCTGTTATATTTTTTCGAAAGTACTGTCGGATAATTTTCTGTGATATTTATAACACTATAATCTTAAAGAAGAGAAATCTTGAAACATTATGCTTTTAGTTAAATTGTATATATTTTTGTTTCGTCGAGAAATATTAAATATTCCCACAGATTTTTTTATTAAATATCAACATTATAATTATGCATCGAATAAAATCTCTTATACTTAAACTATTGACAACGAAAACTACATTTATACATACATACATACATACATACATACATACATATATATATATATATATATATATATATATATATATATATATACATAAAAATCATGAGTACATTTGAATACATTTACATATATTTTAATATATATTTATATAACATTGTCATATGGTGTATTATTTGATAAAAATAAACAAAACGTCAATCTTACTAGTCTGTTCATTAATACATAATATAAAAGGATACATTTCTCTATTATTTTAAGGATTATCCCTTGCACGCAATTTCTCTCACGAGATAACAGCAATCTGTTTGTGGTTTGTATGGTATCTACGTTGGAGTAGATTATTGAAATTTAGTTGATCGTGTGTAAGGAATTAGAGTTAAGGGATCATTACAGAGGATTATATTTTAGTGTCCCAAATTTTATCAAAGAAATTAATTAGCAACAATAAACGTTATATATATATATATATATATATATATATATATATATATATATATATATATATTAATAAAGATAGTTTACACACACACAAACACACACACATATATATATATATACATATATATATATATATATATATATATATATATATATATATCGAGAGAGAGAGAGAGAAATGGAATACATATTGAAATTGAATTACAAAAAAAATGTTTTTTTTTAATACAATTTAATTTACATCTAACATGTAGTTAACGTTAATTTCGTCTAGTTAAATTCCAATATTAGTAACCAACGGGTCCTTAAAATAGCTACCTAAATAAAATTCAACATTTGTATTTTTTGTATGAATAAAGTCGACGTTATAGAATTTATTAGAAGCAAACAATTAATACAAATTTATAGTTCAGATTCAGGCTAAGTAAGATTTAAATTGAAATTTATGTAATTATTTATGATGATTGAGGAAGTATTTAAGAAAGTGGAAGAATATATACATTTATGTAATAACTCAAAAAAGAGAAGAGACAATTTTATGAAACACTTTTTAAGGAATGAAGAGTCGATAAACAAGATACTAGAAGAGTAAAAGAAAAGAAAAATCTATAAATAGGAAGATTGAAATATATGAACAGAGAATGAGGACCTCATGTTGTTGTAGCTGCTAAGAATCAAAAACGGAAGCAGAAACAAGAAAATAATAGAGACTTCCATAAAACAAATCTGTGTATTTTTAATTAAAAGAAGGTTTATAGCTTTTTACAGACTATATAATTAGAAATATTATGAGAAGACATAGATACCAATATTTATATATTATGAGAAATTTAATTAGAAATTTTTACATACACTACATATATTATTTATATACAATCATATATAGTATTTGAATATTCAATATATCATCAAAATGAATCTTCATTGTTATCTGTTACAATAGTAGCTTCAGTTATAATGATCATCTGAATTTGATTAACATATATTTTTCTATATAAGAAAAAGGGTTATATATAAAACTATTGTTATATTAAAACTAAAAAAAATGTATAGTGAATAATTAAAAAAACAATAATAATTTATCGATTTTATACATGTGAGTTATTATAAATATATTTCGAGTCACAATTTTATGGACAGTGGGGTTATTTTTATAATTATTAATATATTAATTTTTAATCACGTTTGTCAAAAAATAATATGTATAGAAATATTTAAAAAAAGGTTTTTTTAAACTATGCTAAACATAATCAAACATAGTTACACTTCATTTAACTATGATATATTAATGCAGTTTATAAAATAGATATTGAGAAATGTAATTATTAAATTAATTTAAAATAGGAATATCACACAAAAAAATAAAATATTTATTTTTGGACTTTTTGAAGCATTAAGTATATTTTGTTATAAATACGTTGATATCCAGTTTTATTATTACAAATATTTATGGGAATACGAGTACACGCTATTATACAAACGAAATTACGATATTTACAACTTTTACAATCAGTAACATTAATTGGTTTTATTAAATATGTAAAATATGCGATCAAATAACTAAATATAGACAAAGATGTACAGAAAATAATAATTGAAAGCTGTTTAGTAAATAAATAAACATATCAGTAAATGAATTATGAATATTGAAATAATAAAAAAATAAATTGTTTTCGAAATATGTGATGTTAATGTTTATTGAATATAATGAGTACTTTTTAAAATATATTTATTTTCTGCTTGATGTTATGACGCACATATTGAATATCCATGCTCAGCGATATAAATCTGTTTGATTTATAACAAAATATATGGATTTTCATTTTAAGAAATACACAGCGCGGTCTACATTCTAACTATTATTAGGTTGTAGCGATCTTCTAAGAATGTGGTGGATAGTTCAAGATGATATATAATACTCATACACTGGTTATAGATATCATCAATAGCGACCTTTATAAGGGTCAATTGATTCTGACCGAAACGAAGTTATTTCCAAGACATTCTTATAGACTTGATTAAGTTCCACCGTCTATACCGACAAACACTATCGCGTACGTTTAATCAAAAAAAGTTCTGAATGTTCGTCATTTATTATTTTTAATGTCCTCTATTGCCAAATAAAATATGTTTATTTTTAGGAAGTAAAAAAAAAATAATTTTCAGCTGATTACTTCTATGTTCTGTTTGACTGCTAAAAAAATAAATTAAATAAGTTAATAAATTAAAAGTGCTTAAAAATAAAATTATAGATTTATAAACAAACGTTTTTTTAAATATTATTTTTTAGTTAATGCTGTTATTTCATTATAATAAAATAAAAAATATATTTATAATTGTCTTATATTTTCATAAATATATTATCACTTGGACCTACTAAGTTAACTGAACTTAAAAAAGCTTATCAGCTAATGAACGTTTTTTAGTAATGATCGTTATTTAATATTTATAGTAATAAAATATTACATAATAAAGCTTTTTCTCTTAAATAAAAAATGCATCATCTTCGGTGTCAGAACTGAGATTTCTTGTTTAGATAAATCGGTCTGCAGGTGTTTCTATTATTCATGCTATTATATCTTTGTACGGAGATAGACTTATAATACCAAGTATCTTTTACAATTTTATTTAGTTCTTTAGTATTGTTCAGGTGTCAGCCGTGTCTTTCGTAGATATAATAAATGTTCTATTTTAGTAACGTAACAATTGTACAGAAGAGGCAATAAAATTAAATGAGCAGGTTTTTTCAGTAAAATAGTTATTTCAAATATAGCTTGTTTAAATTTTCTTAACGTTATACAATCAAAAAAGTGACAAAGCACACTAATATAATGAAACGAAACCGGATTTATTTATATTTATTGTGGGAACCATTTTTATTTTTAATGCTTTGCGTTTCTTCCATTTCAGTATAATTTTATTATAGATGATAATAAGTAAATTATATTTCAATTATTTTGTAAGACACTAAGAAAAAAATATACATGTTCATTTGTTAACCTCTTTTGTCTTGTATGTATAAATTAGTAGTAGATATAGATTAACTCTGTTATATAGCGATAATTATACATATAGATACAGTACAGTGAAACATACTCTATATTAATCATGTTCATTTTTTTACATCGATTGACTAAAGGTAGTTCAGAGGAGAATTCAAAGTATTATATAAGTAGAAAGTAGTTTAATGTTACATATCTTCACATTTTACTGTATAACAGTCTCTAATATTAAATCAGTTGTCATTTTTTTATAATTAACACTGATCAATATCATATTGATATAATTATTGTAAATTTTGTTACTTTATATTTATAAACTAGAATCTAAACATTTTCTTCTTATTTATTTTTTTGTCATTTAAAAAAAAGTAAAAATTTGTATAATATTAACAATTCTATAACTTTAATTGTAAAATTCTACTTACAATATTATTAAGGTAGTATAAAGGAAATTTAGAGGAACATCGGCTTTATATATATACACATATATAAATATATATATATATATACTATATATTTTTATATATAAAATTTCTGCATATATAGTACATAGATGTTAATGATATAAATATGATTATAACTAAAAAGTGAATTTTTTACTTAAAAAGACCTAAGTTTGTTATTTTAAAATTACTATATAATTTATATTTCTTAATATTCAAATTGTAACAACTATTATATAGCTTTTAAACGTATCAATACTGTTACTTGTATCATATATATATATCTTTCTCTCTTTCTTTCTCTCTCTCTCTCTCTCTCTCTCTCTCTATATATATATATATATATATACAGACTTTTCCCATAAGGATGCACTTTTTTTAAAGTGAAATAAAACAAAGTATTTGTGCTGAAATTTCAAGTTTGATCATTATAAATAGTAGTTGGTGGTATGCTATTTATGAATGAAAAATAATAACGGGTTAAGTGATCACTGCGTGCTTTCTTACAAGTAACCATTGTTTTGTTAAAATTTTAATAATATCCCTACATAACTGGGGTGCTATCCCACCAATTATTCTTCTAATTTCATCTTTTAAGTCGGAAATTATTCGGGATTATTGGCGTACACCTGTCCTTTAACATGACCACAAAGAAAGTAGACCAACGGTGTTAAATCGCAGGATCTCAGTGGCCAATTAACGTCTCCATTTCTGAAAATAACACAACCAAAACATTTTGTCCTTAATAAATCAGTTGTTTTACCAGCTCTGTGACTTGTTGCAGAGTTCTGCTGGAACCACATTTCCTCGAGATCAGTATCATCCAATTCTGTCCACAAAAAAGTTATTATGTTTCGGTGTCTATCTCTGTAATCTCTTGGACAGTAATAGTTTCATCAGCCTGATTCTCAAAAAAGTAAGAATTAATGACTCCACCGGACCAAAGTGAACACCCACCCTTTCCCTAACTAATCGAAGAATTGTTGATTCAGATGAACGAGTATGTCGAAAATAAATATTGCAAAATTTACGAAATGTATTTTTTTATATAACGACCATTTTCATAATAGAATTGTATTATTTCACTACGATGTATTCTTGTATATGGAACCGTAACTAAAGCTGGAAATGTCAAAACTTAATAAATATCAAAAAAATAAAGCTATCAATTTGAAATCAGCGAAATATAACTTCTTAAGAATTGTATTCATATTGGAAAACCATTTATATATATATATATATATATATACACGTCGATATGTGCATATAATAATTTATTATATTAGCAAATTTCCACTTATGTAAAATAATTAAATTTTTTTAATATCTTATCTATTAAATATTTGAATTCATGGTTTGAGTACAATAATATTAAATAATTTCTTGTTTGAGTTTTATTTGTGGTGGATGGATGTATGTGGTACATTTCATAAAATAATGTGAAAATGTATTTGGAGATTTTTTGTTCGTTGTTTTATTTAGTGTTTAATACATTTTTTTTACTAAAAACCATTATCTAAAACTAAATATCAGCTAAAAACACGCTTTTAGAATAGCAATGCTTGTAAATTAGATTTTTAAAATTATTTTGTATAACTGTTATAAATAAATTATAATTTTAAATTTAGCTAAATGAAATTGATTTGATATTCAAAAATTAATATCGTTCGTTATATGATCTAGTTATTGCTATTTATATTTATAAAATCCAGTGTTTGGTAACTTATGGAATATAAAAGTTTTAACATTGATTACATAAATATCATAGTGAAAATAAAACTTAACTTACATTTCAGTAGAGGTAATTAGATGTAGTTTGTTTGATGTTAACAATTAACATTTAGCTTAAGAGAAATCAGTATATTTTGTATCTAATTTATCATAATTTTATTAAATTTAAGCCAATTTTAATAAAATAATAGTTATTGCGATTGAACAATTGTTTTTAGACTTGGAATTATATTGCAATTGATATTATTATAGTATGATCTGTGCAAAAAGTGCTTTTATTGTTCAACTATATTAGTAGACATCCCCACACGAAGAATAAATATGTCAATTTGGAACAATATTTTGTATAGAAAAAGACCTATTTATTCTACTATTCTTCGAATACTGTAAATGTTTCATTTTATCAAATCTATAAACGCTATAAAATGCAGTTATGATACAAAAAGTGTAATAGACGATTATTGAATTATTTATTAATCAATTAAGTAATGTGGTGCTATTTAGTGTTATCAGATTGAGTATTTATTATTAAAACTATACCATGCGTTATTTTTCATAATATTTTGATAATATGTGAATATTTAAAAAACTAAAGCCTTTGTATGACCAGAAATAATACATTCTATTTTTTATTTTGTAGGAACATTTAAAAGAAAATATGTATACTTATATATATATATATATATATATATATATATATATATAATATTCAATAACCTTGTAAATATTAAATACTTAAAATTGGATTTTTAACTTCACTAGTGGAAATATTCATGCAGTTTAGAGAAAATTTACCGTTAATCAAGTAGAAATTTAGTTTTGTGAGAAATGCACGAGAAAATAAAAAATATATTTAAAAACTACTGAAACTGAGTGATAGTACATTTACGTAAAATACGTACTTGTAATATCAAACAAAAAATGGTATTACTTTTTTATTATTAATAATTATTAAAACGTTTATACCAACATTTATATTGTATAAATAATCTAATATTGTTTTTTTCTGAATATTTTTTCGACAATAATCTATGAATAATGACATTCAAAATGATATAAAATGGGAAATATATACTTAAGAATTTAACTATTTTATAAAAATAATATAAGGTTACACCCACACATACATATATATATATACATATATATATATATATATATATTTATATATACATATGTATTTATATATATATATATATATATATATATATATATATATATATATATAAATACGTTGAAAGTTTGTAGAAGAATATCCTTTTATGTCTATGTTAAGATTGACAGCCGTGTCATAAGTATGTACATTTCAAATTTCATTGAGATTAAAGATAAAATAAGTTACAAATCTCATGACACTGTGAGTGCTTTAGAAATGTAATAAAAAGTCGATAACGCGACGTCCAGAGATTCAACTTCGATACTAACAATGAAATTCGATCAGTAAAGTCTTTCATCGCTACGGTATGGTTTCCTTTGACCTAAAATTTACAAGAAAGTAAATTAGAAACGATTTTCAGTGATTTCAGGCATTAGATTGATGACAACCTCCTTATATTTCAATTTAGTTTGATTTGTTGTAATTTGATTCTTATTCTGTAAATTATACAGTCAATAAAGCTCTGTTGTGATTTGTAACATATATATTTTGTGAGTTTTGTTATGTGAAAACTCGTATATAATATTTTAGTGACATCAAAACCTACAATTGTCTAATAATTGAAATTAATTTTATGTATCAAAGTATTTAGTTGTGAAAACTGAAATTGTTATAAAATGTTTTCACATGAAATAATAATTCACTTGAGTAAATATTGTATTTGTTATCGTGAAAATTGAAAATAATTATGCTAGTTTCAATTGAAAATGACAAATAAATAAATTAATATTCCTCTGAATATTAATAATATATATATATATATATATATATATATATATATATATATATATATATATATATATATATATATATATATATATAAATTTTGCCTCATAAGAATAATTTAAATGATTGCATCTATTTTTTTATTATGCCATTACATGATTTAATTTTTATTTCCGTCTAAAATAATTACTTAAAGTATTATGTCAAATAGGTTCTAACAAACCGTATTTATTATTATATCGATAATATTTTATAACAATTAATAGAATTTGATAAGTAAATAATTTTTAAAATCATATTGAAAATTGTATTTAATTATAGATAGTTTTCTATAATTAAAAAGAAATGCATATAACCCCAGATTTAAATTCATTACAAATTGATCAATACTTTATAATCCAAATTTCGTTAGCCTAGTAGAATTATAATAACAAAACTCTTTAATTTTTGAAAAATGTAATTGTAAGTAAATTTATTGTCACGGTCTAGTATCGATACCGTGGCTAAGAATTCATTTTCAGAAATGAATTTTCGTTCGCCAATAAATAATAATTTTTTTGGTCAAACTGTACAGTAATTGATTATTGATCGGTTCAATATTGATGTTTATGCATATTTAGATCTTTATACCATAGCGCTTTGAGGATGAAGGCATCGCCATTGAAATACGCATAAGCAACAATCAAAATTTATTAATAATCAATTGCAATCATTTTTGTGGTATGATGGGCGAGTGAAAAATTAATTTATTAAAATATATTAAAAATCTCTTAAGAATTTCTAAGTGAAAACTATTAATGTATGCAGGTCGAAAAAACTATATAAATAAAAATTTAAGAAAAGTAGTTTATTATTAAAATTTATTAAATTTTGAAAACTCGATGGATAAATTTAAAAATCCACAACTTATAATTAATTTTTTTTATAATATATTTTTTTTTATAACTATATATATATATATAGAGTTATTGAGATTTTGTCATGTAATTTTTTAAAACTATGAATCTTTTTAAACTCTACTGTACGATGCATATATTATTTTCTTCTCTATACAAAATTTTGTTTAAGAAAATGTTATAATTTGAGAAAAAATAAATAAATTTTAAGGGCACGCAGATCAAAATTTGAATATATAACATATATTTTTGAATATATAACACTTTTAATACTAAATATCGTGTCAAAAAAAAATACCATAATTAAGAATATTTTTTAACTTCTCTTGATTAATTATGATTTGAAATGTATTTTTGAAATGAAAATCTCCTAAACACAATTAAATTTTTGTATTATGTTTAATTGTAGCAGTCAATTTACTTCTCAAGACTGGTACAAATGGCTTCAAGGCATAGGTACCGACCGAGTTCAGATTGATAATTTATTTAATTAAAAATTTTATATGTTTAATATCAACAGAAAATGATTTCAGGAGTTTAATAAGAGAACAGTGTTTTAAATGCGTTAAAAAATGTATTAAGATTTTTTAGGTTACATTATACGTATATATTTGAAGAATAGAGTTTTATTTAGATTATTAATAATAATGTCATGCATGATAATAAATCTGTTCAGATCTTTTAAATTTTGTGTCTATTCATATTTATTAGAGACTAACACATCATGTAATTATACACACACACACATATATATATATATATATGTGTGTGTTATAACTTTATACAAATTACAGATGACTACATTTCTAAAAAGCACTTTAATTTCTAGAAATTTCGTGCTAAAATACATTGTCCCTTTTTTAGATTGTATATAATTCGAAAAAATGTATAATATACATGCAATTCCTAATAAACATCATATGATGTTTCATACTTTTTAACACAGAATAATGTAAACATGTCTGTAATGAAATTCAGAGTAATAATCTGCCAGTGATCGCGTGCACACATCGTTTAATTTAAAATCATTTAGCATATTGCATGTCAAAACTGACTTTTCCTTGTGAAAATTGTATGTTTATTCTTCAGTAATAGAAAACTACATATATAGTCTTCCAAACAGAATTATGCTTTTTAAATAGTTAATAACAAATATTGTTATAGATAATACAAATAGAATAAGAATATTATGATCGCAGAGCTATTATACTCTATTTTTTGTGTCTGCCGTTCAAATAAATGGTTTAATTAGCGATTTTTAATCGTAATTTAACAATTCAATGTAAGAAAATGCAAATATCAGTATATGTACGAATTTTTAAAATTATTAAAAACTCCTATTCCATCTTATGTATTCACAAATTCTATTAACACTTTCATGATTCATATGACTGTAAGTATTAGTATCTTGGATAGCAAAATAGTTGGATACTTTTTTTGAAACCGATAAAAAGTATGCTTTAGGATTTGCCTCCGAAAACTTTGATTATTCAACTTTTTTTTCGGAATTTCATAAAACTAAATATATGCAATCAGAAAAAATGGTATATACTTAGTGTTTTTAAGTTTTCGTCTTCAGTAGTTTCTTAAATCAATGTTCACAAAACCAGTTTGCACTCTCCTCCTATTTTGGATATTCGTATTATTGTATATATATATATATATATATATATATATATATATATATATATATATATATATATGTATGTATTATTTCATCGTTTCGTTTTAGTGTCTATCATGCCCACCTTAAAATTTTTAAAGTTTAAGTGAGTTATATACATATATATTTATATATATATATATGTATGTATATGAGGGTCGTTTGATAAGTATGGTAAAGAAAGTAAGTTAAACATCATTTTTTTAGAAAAAAAACGATTTTATTTCTAAACATAGTCTGCATTGGGAGCTGTACATTTGGTTCAGCGAGTTTCCAATTTTTTTATCCCGTCGTAAAAGTAGCTTTTCTCAAGTTCTGCAAAATACATATTGACGGCAGCGATGACATCCTCATTCGACGAGAAATTCTTCCCACCGAGCCAAATTTTCAAGTTTGAGAAGAACAAGAAGTTGCACGGGGTCAAGTTCAGAGAAGAGGATGAATGAGGAATCAATTCTATGCATAATTCGTTCAATTTTTTTACTGTGACGGTCGATTTGTAGGATGGTACGTTGTCCTGGTGAAAGTGGTCTTCTTCTTTTTCGACGCACTTTCATCAGTCTTTGTCACTTCTTTTGCTGCTGCTTCGACTCAGGTGTGTAGTGGTGGATCCATGTGTTATCCACGCTGACGAATCGACATAAAAAGGCTTACTCGTTTTTTCCATTGTTGCGGCAACTGCTGCAATACTCGCTTCAAACATGTGTAGAAGTGAACAACGCGTCACTTTTGGCTGAAATTTCGCCTATGCTAGTTTGAAAAGTGACCTGAAAGTGACAACTGTGACGTTATCAAATGTATGGTGGCGCCATATCGTAGAATTTACCAAACTTATCAAACGACCCTCGTATGTATATATATATATATATATATATATATACAAATATGTTAATTTGAACAATAGTGCAATAAATTTGTTAATAAAAATTATATTAATTGTTAAATAATATTATTTACTGAAATGCTAATAATCGAACAATGTTTATTATTATTTAAATTTTATATAAAGTAATATTAAATTCGTATTAGATTGAAAAATCAATAATATTGTGATTTTATCATATTTAAATTAAATCACCTATGCATACAAATAAATGTGCATGTATGTATTTATTCATAAATATAGTAATGTATATTTTACTTGTAAAACAAATATTAACATATTTTCACAATGATTACAAATGTAAACAACATCGCTTATTTATGTAAAAGTAAAGGTTGGGAATCTTTTAAGTATGAAAAGGGTTTACATATTTGATCTACTCCTTCAATATAATTATGAGTTTTGTGAACATAGGCAGCCCTTTATCTTTAAAATGATAATGAAGTACTCCAGTCTCTAGACCTGGAGTTAGTAATAAATTGGATTGCCTATAGCGTTGAATTAACAAGCCATAGGTATATTTACCTTACTGTTTTGTTTATATCAAACGTTCTGCGTTATACGCTTTGTTGCATGAAAACATCTACTCAACTATTTAAAAATTAATTGAACGTTGTTAATGTGCATTCGTGTACAGATTTATCGATTTTGTATAAACAGATATATTTTATGCTCATAAACAAACTTTTTCTTACAAACAAAATGTAGAATGTGTTAGAAAGAGCCAAAATATTAATTGCACTTTTATTATATGTTTTGTTTATATCTTTTAAGATACATTTTAATTTGAATTAATTTTTTCAATAAATTTAAATCTTGTATGTCATTGCTCTTCTAAAATATTTTTTAAGAAACCTGATATGTGTATCTGAATAATAATAATAATAATAATAATATATATATATATATATATATATATATATATATATATAGATAGATAGATAGATAGATAGATAGATAGATTACGTTTGCGGAGAGAGGAAGCTATCTTGCCTCCCCGCACCTAGACTCGAAGTCCATTATGCCTTCCCTCCGCTGATCAAAACTACTCGGGAAGTCTCGCTTCCTTCCAGAAGCCTATCAGCCTGCCCGAGTTTATAGATCCTGGTTCGGCCGCGGTGAAGAAAAACTCCCCAAACCATTGTCGCCTTAAATTGACCCATGCCGGACATTCCGCGAGGAGGTGAATAAGGATCTCGTTGCCCCCTCCCCTACACCATCTAATCTTCCCGTCCGTCCTTCGGCCGTATGTATGTTCGTGGTAGCTTAGTCTCCCGTGTCCTGTGACAATTCGCACCAGGAGCCGGAAGAAGGATCTGCCACTTGTATAGATTCTCTTGGTCCAGTCCTTATTTGGGGACTGGCCTAAGAGTACCCTGGATTGATGGCAATCGTGAATCTTTAGCCATCATTCTGAGTGTTTTGACTCGACCCACTCCCGAATGGCGCCATTGGTCCAGCATCTCGCCAGCCCTACGAAGGGCTTTGGCCCCTCCACTGCGAAATTGGCTCCTAATGAGGCCAGTCTGTCCGGTATTTCGTTCCCCCGTTTGCTCGAATGACTCGGAACCCACAGAAGGTGAAGCTCGTTCTGGAAATCCAGTCTAGCGAGAGCTTTCTTGCATTCCAAAACCAATCTTGAAGTGGTGGCATGGGAGGAAAGTGCTCTCAGTGCTGCCTGACTATCCGAGCAGATGGTGATCCGTCTACCCCTGACTCCGAGTTCTTCTTGCCTCTGGACGCATCCCAGAATAGCAGTGACCTCGGGATTGGAACACTGTAGCATACATTTCAAGAGGGATAAATTTATCCTTACCGTCCCTGCGGCAGTAATATCTCGCTCCAGACCTCCCCCCCATCTGTATACCAGACGTCCCCGTGGCCGGGTAGGCTGTCCCTCTTATCAGACCACCTCTCAAGCGACGGTATCGTCACCCGCCATCGTTTGCCAAACTGGTAGGTGACCCGTATGGCGTCTCCTGTCATTCCAAGGAGCTCCACATCTAAAATTGCCAGTCGAGTATACCTGGGTCCCGGTCGCCACTGGCCACACGCCTTCAGCCTGTACGCTGAGGCCACGGCAGCACCTTTGATCTCCAAATGGAGAGAGATGTATATATATATATATATATATATATATATATATATATATATATATAAATTTGTGGACATACGTGTGTGTGTGTGTGAACGTGTTTATATATTTTATTTATAAAGAACTAAAAATAAAAAATCAATAAGTTAAAAAAATATTTTATATATGTAATATATATCGTATATGTATATAAACATATATGCATATATATATATATATATATATATATATATATATATATATATATATATATATATATATATATATATATATATATATATATAACAATGTGCATGTATATATTAATTATGCTGTAAATAATAGATTAGTGATCAACTTCGAGAATGAATTATAATCATTTAGTATCAAAGATGAAACACATTTGATATAGCTCTCGTTAACCCTTTATCCTTGATGATTAAGTTTTAAAGGAATGTTTAAAATTTTTAAGTCTAGAAATCAAATAAGCAAATAAATATATTAATTGGTTAAATTATTTTTAAAAATTATTGGAGGTTCCATTACATTTTATATTTTGCAGAAATAAATAAAGAATTATCATTACTAGAACAGGAAAATGAGTATATAGTATTAATATTTCTCGTACGAATATGTTCTTGGTATATTTGTGTATCATTTCGTTTTTCGGTGGTCTGCAGTTTGTAGTTTTTCTTTTTATTAAATATTTGTTTGACTGCACATCAGTTATTAAATACAAAATAAAATTTCATTATTGACATTCGAATCTTAAGTTTATTTCATTGCACTTTGATTTTTAAATTGATCTTTTTTATTTAACTTTTGTTTATATTTAAAATAATTTAAACAAAAAATTCTAACCAAGTTAATTGAGTAAATTAATCATATAAAGTATTTTTTATATTTTTGTCGATAGTGTGAAATACTAACTGCAATTTTTTGATTTAGAAATAAATATTGACGTTGAGAAAATATCTTTAAACAATTTTGATCCATCATATTGTATTTTTGGTTATATATATATATACATATAATTTACATATATATATATATATATATATATATATACATTAATTTCTAGAAATTACAAAGATATTATTTAAAAATAACTTTAAAGTATATTTTAGAATTCAGTTTTATTTTTATTAAAAAAATGTAAGCATTAAATGAATTATCTTTATAAAACATATTCTGTGTCGCAAAGTTATATTAATTTTGTAGTGTAGTAATTATGTGTTAGAAGAGAGATTAGTAGAGATTATTAATAAACATATAGAATCATACATTCACAAACACACACACAATTTTTATATATATATATATATATATGTGTGTGTTCATATGAATAATAAATGTTAATTTGATTAGATAACAGAATAGTTGATTACAGCAAATGTTTAAAACGTTGTACTTCTAAAGACGCACACACAACTCAGATAATCTGTTTATTTAACTTTTGGGTCTTTTCATTTGAATTTATGAAAACATTTAAAGTACTGAAATTGCCAATTATGTGTACATGTTACAATTAAGACTATTTATATATTATAAAAATATTTTATTTTAAAGAATAAAATATTTTTATACAAAGCGTAAAAATGTTTTCGTTAATAAGAAATAATTATTATATAAACTATTTATGGAAACTTAAAATGAATTATTTATGATTAATCATATAAAATAAATTACAGTTTAAAATTTATCTGTATATATTTGAATTCCTTCAAAAAAAGGTTTGATTATTTGTAAATAATAGAATGTTCTATAAAAAATTATTACAAATTGCACCTTAAACCTCAAACACTAATATGTACAATTAAACGGAGCATATAAAGTGAAATGTATTATATATAATTAAAAATATTCGGTTGATAGGAAAATAATTGCGGTTTTTGTTTTCTGAATTTTAACTTTAATTTTTTCAATGAAAGTGTAATTTCATAATGTTCAAGTCAATATCGTTTTAAAATAAACTTTTCTGTCTGTATTTTTGTAACATCGGCTTTGGTTTTGTTATTAATTTTATTTCAAATTGAGCTATTGAACTAAAGATGGAAAAGAAGAAAATAAGAGCATTTTTGTATGAGTTCAAAACAGGTGGTAAAGTACTAGAAACTGTTCATAAACGATGATTTTGGTGTGGGTACTATTAAAGACCGTATGGTACCAATGATGGTCGCAAAAATTTTGTGCGGAAGACGAGAGCTTTGAAGATGAAGAAGGTCGACTGTGTCCTTCTTCAGTTCATAACGATAAATTGAAGGCGTTAGTTGAAGCAAAACCACCCATAACAATTTGAGTGTTTGCACCAAAATTAGGTGTTAGTCATCCAACAGTAGTGGACCACTTAAAACAGCTAACGAAGAATAATGTATTTAAATTTGAAGATAGGTAGAAAATTTAAAGACAGATATAAAAAATACAGTAATTGTATTAAATATAATAAAATAGATTCAATATATGATAAACGCTGAATATAAATAGGAGAAAACATTAAAGACATAAATAATAAAATGTGAAAGATCTTTCTTGAAAACCTTTCATTCTTGAAAGGTTTTAAATATATAAATATACATTAAAGGAACAAAAAAAATACAAATATAGCTGAGATATCTTATATCCTAAAATTATAAATTACACACTATCTAAAACATATATAAAATAAGTTGAAAACCAACGTCTAACAACATGTGAAGACGGCATACCTGTCGAAATTGGAAATGGACAGATCACATGGACAGCAAAATTATAGTATTAATCATAAAAAAAATTCAAATAGCAACTACTTTAAATGTTTTACTTACAATTGTAATTAATATTTGATTTTAGATTTTTTTAAAAAAATCCCCCAATTTAATATAAGCATATGTTGAAAATTCATTCGTCGGACAAATATGCTGAAAGAAATAAAATTATTAATATTGAAAGTAAATACGGTCTCTATATTCATTTTTTAATTATAACAGACAGTTCAAACAGCAATATTTTTATCAATATATTACAGTGTGTTATATATTAATAAAAATATTCTGTTGTTTGAAGTAACCGTTTATTTTTGTGAGATTGAATATATCTATACTGACAGAGTCAAATGTTATATTTTTTATATAGTATATTTGTTTATTTACTGTCATTTTTAAAAATATTTTAAATTAATAGGTATTTACATTTTGACATGAACATATTATAAAATAATGTTGATTTTGCTTAATAAGTATAAATATTAATGACAAAAATAAAAACCCTGTGATATTAATTTACATTAGATTTAAGTTATAACTTTCAATGAAAGGACAATATGATTAAAAGTGTAAAAATCGTTATATTTTCAAATTTTTTATAAATTAAAGAAAAAGATCAAATGATTGTTTTAAATTTTAAAAACTCCTATTAGATAAATCGATGAAAACAGTTTAATAAGCTCATCCAAAATCGGATTTAATTTCATTATATGTTAATAATAATCTTAATACAAAATTAATTTAAAGTTGATTTGATTGTATAATTATTTATGTCTTTTTTCAATTATGTTCGTTGTTGTAGAGATTGATTGATATTTTCAATAGTAAGTACAAATACGGATTTCTAAATTGTATATATATATATATATATATATATAATTTATGTACACTTACATGCCAACATTACTATCAGTTTATATTATAATATTTTAAACTGTAAATTTGCTTATTTATTCTATTTAGAGCTATTTAATTAAATTTTATTATATAATTGATGTTCAATTAATATTGAGTAGTGGCACAGAAAAATGAAAATGTTTTAAAATATATAGATTTAAAGATAATCATAGATAGAAGTAAGAACTGTTAATAAATTAATCAGTAAATTTAAAGAGTAAAAAATAATTATATTTCATTAAACCAAAATCGATCAAAATGTATTCTAATGATTTTTGTATTTAATGTGTTAAACTTTTTTAAATAACAATTTCAATTTAATATTAACAAATGCTTATTGGAAGTTTCAGGTAAATGTATAAATATGTGATAATTATTATTAAAAATGAAGATTTAATATTTTTAAGCAAATAATTACTATAATTACTGTAATTGATGGCATTTTGAATACCTGAACGATTTACTATGAGAATACTTCAAATGTGGAGATTTTTTTAATGAAAGAATTTCTGAAATTATAAGGATAATATATTTTAAATAATAAAATATGAAACAAATATCATTTTAATACATAACCGTGTTTATTTACTACATAAATATATATATATATATATATAATTAATAAAATAATTTTATAAACATTATTCTAATTGGCTGCAATAATTTTAATAAATTTAACTTAGAATAAATGGAACGCTGCTTATAATTTGAGATAGTTTTTATATTTTGACACCTTTACACATGTTAATTTATTTATGAGATATATTGTAAGTATAATAGATTTTATTTTATTTTTTTTTGGAAGGACGAAACAATTTTTATAACAATTAGACGAAATGTATTTGTATACCAACTTACAAAACGAAGCCGTTAGCGTTTATATCAAAATCAGTTTATATCTTTGTACTATTTAAAGAAAACTTTATTGTTACATGGAAGTTATTTACGTAAGATTATATAATATATTTTATTTTTTAAAAAAATTATAAACTATAAAATATATATAATTAAAATGTAAAGTATAAACAATTGTTTATAGAAACAGAATTTATATTTATATATATTTGTACATACATACACACATACATACATATATATATATATAATTGTTAAACACTTTTCGTATAACAGAACTTTGAGGTATTTTTTAATAAACGTACTGGATTTGATTTTTTATTTATGAGAAACGAGAAACGAAAGGTGTCTTAATTCAGTTTTAATGAAAGCTGAACAATGCGATACAAAACGTCATTGTTTTATCTACGTGATTCAATTACTGTACAAGAACGACAAACGCGATTTTTAATAAGATCTTGTAAGCTTATCCTGTTGACGTAATACATCTTTTCCTTTGTATACTACAATGTCCAGCGTCTCTATCCATCACCGTACTTCATGGAACAATTGATTACATTAAAATATCAACGAGTCGGCTTTAGTGGCTTTGTCCGCACAAACTTTCTGGTTGGATCGTAACTTGTTCACTCGACAGCTTATTGGAATAATCGAAATATTTACATTAAAATTAGCTGTTAAACTCTTTGCTGTATTCGAAATTAAATTTATAATAACTAAAGAATTTCTAAAAATCTAATAACTTAAACCTTAACCGATAATTTAATATATTTTGATTATGTACCTATATAAACATTTTTGTATTTTATTTATTCCAAACATATATATTTTGATTATATAGGTACATACATATATATATATATATATATATATATATATATATATATGTATGTATATATATAATAAATATTAGTTTTGTTTTTGTTTTTTGTTATATTTCCAATACGACGAAATTTAAAACATCTTAATTTAAATATTCAACATTTTAAATGAAGAAATATCTATCATGTTTTAAATTGAAATATAGATATAAAAAAAGAAATACTTCGAATTCTTCGTTTTGTTTGATATGCAAAAAATGTTTTCGAATATTAGTTTTGTTTCCTCTTTAAAAAATGAACGTTAATAAAATATCTTAGCAAAACAACACATTCTGAATAATAAATTTCATAATATATTAAAATAATAGACCTGCGTTATAGTTTAATAAATATTTTATAACTCTATTTTTCATTAATTTTTTTCTGCTAGTGTCAGTGTACGTTCACAGTATGTATTTAAAATATGTTCATCTATCATAATATGTTTTAAATCAATAAAATGTATATTTTTTCAGACAAGAAAATATATTATTCTAAAATACTTTATTTCATCACAAACATATAGTTACTATTATACATACATCTCTCTCTCTCTCTCTCTCTCTCTCTATATATATATATATGTATATATATATATATATATATATATATATATATGTATATATATATATGTATATATATATATATATATATATGTATATATATATATATATATATATATGTACATATATATATATATATATATATATATATATATAAATATGTGTGTGTGTGCGACTATGTGTGTGTGTATTCTGTTTTATTGCTTTTAAACTGATCAAAATATAAGTCTGAATCGTTTTTTTAATAAAAAATTTTAAATAAGCTTTTCAGATTTAATAATTTTTTGTTTTAAATTTATATAATTTCTCTCTCTCTCTCTATATATATATATAAATATATATATATATATATATATATATATATATATATATATATATAAATATATAAATATATATATATATATATATATATATATATATATATATATATATATGTGTGTGTGTTTGTGTTTAAGAGGTGTGAAAAAAACGGAAATGAATGATTAGCTCACTCAATACCTTTACATATTCAAACAAATTACAAAGTTGTTTCATACGTTTTTTGGAAGAGTGAGAGATGTTCCAATAGGTCTACATGTCGTAATAGTGTAAATAGTATTTGCGTTGTATAACTTTGAGTAAAAGGTGTTTCATTATCCTTATTGAAAGTTGGGTGCTAGAGTTTAGAGATGGGCATTAATAGTTAATTGCAAATTACACGAAGTGAATTTGAAACACATCGAATCTTGAAAAATGTTTATAGCAATAATTGTTACGTATTATTGGCGCATTTGATTTGCATAAATATTTCTGGAAGATCGAAAAGTTGTATTCAATCGATCCAATACTATAAAAAACGATGAAAACGTGGAAAAAGATCAAAATATTTTGCTCAGTGATCGTCGTTTGAATACTAGAACGGTGAAAGATATGGCGAATAAGAATATGGGATCAGTTTATAAAATTTAGTCAAAGTTTTGGATATAAGGAAGATCTATCCAAAGATGTTCACAAAACTTTAGGTTAAATAGAAAAATTAAAAGTTTTTAAATCTGCCTTAATCTTGTTGAATTGAAATGAAAGCAAGTTTTTGAATAATGTTATTACTGATAACGAGTTATGGGTATCTAGCATGATCTCAGAATATATAAAAAGAAAAGCTTATAGAACTTTCTCCGACCGAAGAGGACAATAAAATTATATTTCGAACTGAAAATAGATCGAGTTTTTTGATATTAAAGGTATCGTTAACCACGAATAGAAGTGAAAACGTTCTCCCAATACTTCTACAAGGATGTTTAAGAACTATGTTTTCATAATTGGTTTCTGTTGTGCGTATATATTTTTATTATTAGAGAACATAATAATATTAGGTCACAGTAAGCATATATTAAACACATATAATTATATATATATATATATATATATATATATATATATATATATATTAAAAGAATAATTAATCGTTTTCATTAAAAAAATTAAATTATTCAATCATTTACATGTAAAATTGTTAACTATATAATGAATGTAATAAAATAGCAAAATAAATATAACTAAATGTGATATGAACACTTTATAATGCATTTGAAAAATAAATTCAATAAATTTTCTTTATTGTACATAATTCCTTCTTTGAAGTATTTGTTGACAGAAATATACATTTTATACTTTATAAATATATATTCAAAAACGCAATGAAAAGTCACTGTGTTGAGGATAAAGTAATGCTTTGAACTCAATATTAATATTTCCCACCAGCAACCATTGAAATTGTGTAATTTGACTTAGTTTAAAAATAAAATATTCGTAGCGAAATTCATAAAGGTATATTTTATATTAATATCGAATTCTTTGAAGTCAAAATTGTATTTTCATAAATTGCTTTCTGGTTTTCTGTTATGTATGATTTTTCTAAAATACTTCGGATAAAACGATAAATTATTAGAAATCAGTTAAGAAAAAATAAAGTAGGGATGAAGAAAGATCAGTAAACAGGCGCATTAAACTTTTTTGAGTTAACATTTTTTTGAGTTACATGTACGATTTTAATTTTTGTAATACTTTCATCAAATGCTTTTGTTAATATGATTTTAATTGATTTTTGGATAAATTTTTTCCACAAATGAATTTTATTTGTCCACAAACCGTTGCAAAATTTTTGATCAATAATTAATTATTGATTATTTTAATAGTTATCTGTGATTGCAATTAGATCATTTTCAGAGAGATGAAGTATAAAATACTCAAAATTATCTCCTTTATCTCTATAATGATAATGCCGAAATCGCCATTTAAATACATATAAGTAATAATAAAAAGGTTCAATAAAATATTTTCAATAACAAAAAAAATGTATAATTTATGAAGAATTGAAAGTTTATTTTTGAAATTGAATTTTTCTATAGTCGAAAGCTATAATACCGAAAAATAGAGCATTTAAAACACCAGAATTGTCATTGATATCCTTTATTGCTCCTTAACTTTTTGTCTTTTTATTTTTCCTTAATGACGTGTTGAATTTTTTATGTAAATTCAATAATATATATATATATATATATATATATATATATATATATATACTGACATACATATAAACTTATATAAAAATAAAATAATTAATTATAGATATAGAAGTTATAGTTTTTTGTATTTATACTTTTGGTATAAAGTCCTGGCGATCTTTGCCCTTTTGAGAGAATAGTTTTTCTAAGACCAGCTTAGGGATATTCCATCTTTAAGTATATGTCAAATATATAAATGAACGTAAATACGTTAAATGCCAGTTAAATTTAGCTATCTCAAGATACCACACGTACTGTAACTGATCGTGAAATATATAAAGTCATGTAATCTTCATCATTAAAATGAAATTTTATTTTTCAAATTTTATAATTCTCATTTAAAGTGAAATCTTTTAACGTAGTGAACATATTTTTATGAATCATTGATAAGTCAGAATTATTTAAATCTTTTAGAGGGTATATAGAAAAACGTTATAAAAATCTGAACAATATGTATCTAATATAGAAAAATATTTTTCATATTTACTAAAATCGTATTTAGTATCTGAATGATTGATAAAGTTTATAAATATTAAAACTGAAAAGTTATTTATAAATTTTTTCTAGGCAATTAATTGAATTGAAAACTATTGTTTGTTTGTGAAATTGTAATATTTAGTACTTTAAATATATTTTTTTAATTTACAGTAAACATTTTTACACGTTACATGTTAAATAAATAATAAATTTGAATAATAAATATTAATAAATAATAAATTTAAAATAAATGTTATTCTTGTCTTAAAATGTATTTAAAATGAGAAGCACTATGTTAAAACATACATTATTAATCGAAAAATAAATATTTTTTTATCAATAATAAATTAACAAAATATTGTTATCGTTTAGTAAACTATACGCATTATATATGTTTGTTATTTTTAATGCACTTAAAGGCTGTACATATATGTATATATATATATATATATATATATATATATATAATAAAGTCAATTAGAAAATTAGTCAATTTTTAATGAATTTATCAAATTTCAATCTCGATTAGTCAATGAATTAAATTCAAATATAAAAATTATTTGAAAATAATCATAATTCAATTATCAGTAAATAATATAATTATTCATTTCTGCCACACAGAATATCTATTAAAAAAACTTCTTTAAATATGATTTTTTTACATTTTAAAAATTTTTATATACGTCGACTGTGAAGATATTTTATACGTAATTCAGAAACTACTTTTATTTACATACATTTTTCAGTTTATAAATAGTAATTAAAGTATGTACAAGAAATATGAAGTCTATTTAATAAAACTACAATACGAAGAAAATAAAATGATATTCAATTTTTCTCTTCTGCATAAGAATATATATTATAAAATGTCACGTGTAATATTAATAAATATGTATATGTATATATATATATATATATATATATACATGTATTACTTGCGGTGAAACTATAATGTAATTTGTTGGAAATTCATACGGACCTGGAAACAAACAAGAGTATGTATAAAATTCTTTAGGAAAAGAATATTTCCAGAGATACCTTTTTTATGAAAAATTCGAAGAGAATGTGCTTTGAGATTAAGCGAAGCGAAAGTCGGAACCATAGATACAGAGGAATAGACTTTATTATGGACAACAAAAAGCGAACAATTGAATATAAGTTTGAACTAAATAGATGTTATCTAAGACTGAAATGAATTTTTATCTTTGTTATGTTTTTAATTAAATTATATATGTTTTATATTAGAGTATTTATTACTTTAAATATTAATATATTTAGTAATTATGTTAAACATTTTAAAATTTTCAAACTATTTTTAGTGTAGTTAATGTTATGTGGCAGAAATAGTTTATAATATTTAAAATTTGATAAAGTAATTTTAAACAAAAATATATTATTATATATATATATATATATATGGTACATGAACATGATACTATTATGATTAAATTAAAAAATCAAAAATGAAAATTAAATTTTTTTAATAAAATATACTTGTGAGTAAATATTCAGTTCGGATATTTTTTTTATTAAACAACAAATCAGAGAAAAGAACATCAGAAAACATGAACTATGAAATAGTAAGAATTTGTGTAGCAAAATGTGTGAATTAATGAGATTTTCAAAAATTACTTATATAATTTTTATTGTCATTATATTGTTTATAAGATTTATGTTTTTAAAATTTTAATATTAGAAGAAAGTTCCTATTAAACATATATGACCATGCTCATTATCTTTTAGTAAATACTGCAATTAGGTATCACTAGTTAGTAGTGATTATTATACCACAAAGTTAAATCATATTTGTAAATTTATTTTCATATTTGTAAATATATTAAATATATTATGTTTATAGTAAATATATTATGTTTATTTGTAAATATATTGTTCTTTTGGTTAAAAATCACTACAATTGTTCTATAATTGCTGTTTAATGACATAATTATGGTTTCATTTCTCCTTTATAGTTTTTTTCCGTTAATTTTGATTACAAGATTATAATAATTATTAATAAATTTTGATATATATATATATATATATATATATATATATATATATATATAATGAAATAGTTTGATTTGATTTATTTTTCTAATATGACTGTTATAGATTTATGTACAAAAGACAAAGAAGAACATATATTAAATGAGGTAGTGTGTTTATTTTCAATTTCGAGAGTTATCTATATTTGGTTTATATAATTGCGTCGATATATGTATTAATTCTATAAATACAATTATTATTATCATTCTAACTCAGTAATAACTTTGATGGAAATAAACACATTATATTAATAAAGTACACATTACTTGACCCTATTGTCAACATGGCAGTATAAATAAATTATTAGTATTATATTACGTCAACGACAGAGCGACTTTGATGTGTGTATATATATATATATATACACATATATATATATACACATATATATATATATATACATATATATATATATTTATATTACTAAAAAAATCAAATTCCGTATATATTATATATTTTTTTAATTTAGGAAATTTTGAAACCTCGAACAAGAAATTTGTTTTCAAAAACATGGATTTTTTAATGAATGTAATAGTAGTAATACTATTATAAAAAGCTAGACCTTTGTTCTGAGTCTGTTTTTTATCAAACAGTTTGGCTGAACATTAAACAACCCAAGTATGAATAACCCAATAAATAATCTCATCAGTGAATATATCATAACATTTCAAACCAAAAAAAACTAAATCTGTTCCAAAAAAATATTGACAAATTTATATCATTCTTTCTCTCTATGTACTTATATATACATACATACATATATATATATATATATATATATATATATATATATATATATGTATGGATGTATGTATGTATGTCTATATAGTATATATATATATATATATATATATATATATACATGCGTGTTTATTTGATTTATAAATTGAAATATTTTCATTGTAAATTCAGAATATGAACTAAAAATGCAAATATATTCCAAGGGACCTTTAAGCTTTTTACAAAAACGAAAATGTCTTTTGTACGTAAAATTGGCTCTTAATTACTTTCGTACAAATATTTCTCAAGTGTTAATCCAAAGCACTCGAAAATCAATCCTTACAATCATATACAGAAACCTATTTCAAAGTCAGCTCTTTCGGAATAGGAATAATCCGACTGACAAACCAAGTCATTACATACAAGCATTTACAAATATTCAATTTGAAATATTTTATTTGAACATACATATTTGTTTTGTACAGATTACTTTTGGGATACTTTATTTGTTTTCAACGCTTATCATTATCTCTTTCGTATATTTAGTAACTAAAGTATAATTAGAATTTATTAAATAAATTATTTTTTAAAGTATAATAACTATTAAGTAAAATTAATGTATATTCTTCTGTACAAATATTGTGTTGATTATATATATATATATATATATATATATATATATATATATATATATATATATATATATATATATATGTATATACAGACATATATATATATATATATATTATATACTCATATATAACCTTCCAAAATAAATATAAATATTTATAAAATTTAAATATACATTAATTTTTACTTAAGTATATATTATTTTGGTAATTATATATATATGTTTGTGTAAAAATTTACCCAAGATTTTGCCTTCCTCTTAATCTAATCATATCGTCTAAAATAATTATGTTTGAAAACTACATAGAAATTCTCTTTTAAAAAAGATAATTTAAATTTTATTGATTTTTTTATGAAAAATGTAACTTTTTGACTTGATAATATTTTCTCAAATATTTCTGTTATAATTTAGAGAGTTGGAATAGAAATACAATTTGCTATTATTTATTTAAATATTTATATAAACAAAAAAACGTGACAAAAAGTAACAAAAAAAGAACGGATATTAATAAACGATAAAAGGCAATAACATAGTACAAAAACTATATATAAAAAAAAGATTTTAAAATACAATAGCTGAGAATATTCTACTTTATTATGAATACTTTTCGTTTAATAATTATTATAAAAATTACATTAGGTATTTTATAAATGGTACAATTTGAATATTTTCTACTAATTAAATATTTTTAGCTAGGCAAAGTATTCATTAGACATGATAATTATATTGCAGTTTAGTAGATCATAAAGTTTTTTATTTCATTAAGAATTTACTTTTTGAGTATTTGATCATTTCAGTACTAAGAGTATGTATTGTAAACTTTTTTGTATTCAGTTAAGAATTTTTTGTGTGGCTACTGTCATAAAGAATCTATTTTTTGTCTTTTATTTCATTAGGTTTAAAAGTCCTAATATTTTATATTCAAACAAATTGATTTTTATGCGTTGACGCTATATTGTATATTTTCTTAAATCAAATTGAATATTAATAGCTTTATATCTTCAACGTGTATTTTCACTTGGAGTTTTGATACATATCAGACAACTGTTATATCTTATAAAATATAAAGCATCTGAAAAATTCAATTAAAATATAGATTTAATCCCCGTTAAATTTCAATTACGCTGTATACTGAACAACATGTCAAAATTATTTTCATACAGTTGGGAAAATTATCTGCAACAGTTTTAGTACGCTGTAATGGGTATTTCATAAAATCTTTAAATACTACTGTCTCTAGTACTAGCTTTATTTATTTTTAGAACAAGTATAACATTAAATATCTCCAAATATTTTATTAAATTTTGTTATAATTACAAGAAAAACACTGTTAGAAATTTTTAAGAAATGTGATACATAATAAATGTTACATAATAAATTATAAATAAAATATTTTGAAATGTGCATAAAAATATAATGGTTCGTTTATTTGAATTGTTGAAACCACTTGGGAGTTTAAAGTTAAGTTATCTTCATGTAAGTATTTTAAAATATAAGTCCTAAGTATTTACCGGAAGATAATATAAGTTTAAACTGACCGTATAAATCAAAAATTTCAAGAGTATCCTTAATTATTCAAATGGAATAATAATGAATAATGGGTTCAAAAGAAGAAAAAACAATAAAAAATATATTACATTAACTATCAAATTAAAATCAACACAATCGTAAACTAAACTACGTTTATAAAAACAAATATATTGGAAATCTCAAAAACCAAAAAGTATCCCCTTTCATAATTTTTCATTAGCTTCATTCACGTATAATATCATGTACACTAATTTAAAGCTGTGTGCCAGTTTATACCCTTTTTATCTTTTTTTCGTTCTGGATTTGATATTATGTTTTATAAATATATCTTTTTCATACATACATGTACATACTTCTCTGTTTGCATAAAGATAATCGATACAACTCTTTATGCCGAATTATGTGTTATGTTTGCAAATTTATTTAATTTACAATGCCTTTTTTATTTTCAGATATTATCGCCAATAACGAACGAACTTCAACGCACCACCTAATTAAACTCAACACGAATATACGTGGAATTGTGAGAATGATGTATATACATAATAAACACATTTATTGTTTGTTAAAATTGTGTTCTGTGGTATACAGAACAAATTAATTAAAACGCTTAAAATTACGTCGAACCGCAAAGGCTTAACACGGTATAATAATTATATTTAATTTTTTAATCTTCTGTGATATTAACTATAAGTATTTATAACTAATTTGTTTTGTTTGTTGTAACATAATTTCTGATTTTAATTAAATATAGGGTTTGAAATAGGGTTAAAAAGAATTATCATTCATGATGAAAAGAACAGAATTTTATAGGAATAGTATTTTTTAAGTAAAAAATCCAAAGTAGATTTCAATAATATATGAAATTCTTAGATATACAACAAAGTTGAAGTATTTTGACCTATTATATTGTAACAAATGCACTTGTATTAAATTTTAAATTAAACAGGCCCGCATATACAGCTTTATTTATTCTTTATTACGAACCAATAAATAGAAAGGATTATAATCGCCAATAGTATACAGTGGTCTAGACTAGAGGTTTTTAAATTATGATTACTAGAGGTTCGCAAATGCAAAAATGAGTGAAAAATACTATTGCAATCCTAATACATTAGAAAGTAGGTATTTTTTTTATTAAGAAGACATACTCTGTACATATGAGTACATGTATAGAGGAATATGTACTCTATATATGTGAGTATATGTTCTCTATAAATGTGGTTCTGAAGTGATAAGTCATGCTTAAAAAGGATCGTAAATAAATACATCTCTAAAATAATATAAACATCTCTATACATGTGAATATCTAAGATTAATAGTACGACTACTTCAACACATTTCAAATATAGAAATATGATGTAGTCACAACTCAGAAGAGAGAATTTTCAAAAATATTTACTGAAACAGGGATTCTCAGACTACTTATGCTTTAAAACCACAGGACTAGATTTAAACTGTTATATCCCTACCATAAATAAAATTTATTGAAGTGTATAGGCAGTTTTTAATGAATAGAATAGTAAAACAAAATATATACAAATGAAAAAACAGCACTGTTCAATTTGTTTTACTATGCTGAAATCAATTAATATATATGTACATACATACATACATACTGAATATAGAATATATATTTGGTGATTTATTGCATAATCTGTTGAATGAAATAAATATTCGATGATATTCTAAACTATTGTGCGTAGCATTTAAACAACAGACCAAAAATTAAATTAAAACCATATCCAAGTACTGGATACCTCAAACTAACATGCGGTCAACCTATTGCGACTTTACTATGTATATATATATATATATATATATATATATATATATATATATATATATATATATATATTGTATAATTTTCATCAATAATTTCAATGACAAACCAACTGTTTATTAATTTAGTTATTTCTGTATAATTTTATTTTAATGCGAAACATTCGGAAGTTTTCTGATATATATATATATATATATATATATATATATATATATATATATATATATATATATATATATGTATATATATGTAGGTATGTAGGTATGTATTTATGAATGTACATAAACATTAAGAAGTTATAACAAGGTTTTGTGTCAATTTTATGGAATACGATGAATAGCTATGAAATTCAGTCTAAACTTCAGAGTCATTCCTAGAAAAATGTATAAAATAATTGTTATAAAAACTATAGTTAGGTACTTATAAAAACAAACTTTTATTCTTTTTTTCTATATTTAATAATACTTGAATATATTGAAATATAATGTCGACATCGATAGAGATGATTGATTTCAATACAAAATAAATGATATAAAATAAATTTACTTGAAATATATATTGGAAATTCAATTTACAAGTATAGGCAGAATTTCAGTTGGAATTAAACTTGAAATCGGTACTTTACAATGGAAATTTATTTTAAAATAAAATATAAGTTCTTAGTATATTACTGTGGAAACGATATTGAAAACAGATATTAATGTTTATAAAGTGCAAAGAAGTATTTTTGTAAATATACGATTTAAATTGAAAATAAAACAGACGTTTTTAATTAATATATTAATATTAATTAATTCGAAATTTTTTTATTCATTTGTATATATATGTTTTAATAACACATTAATAATTAATTAATAATATATATATATATATATATATATATATATATATATATATATATATATATGTTTTAATATATTTAGAATTGAATCTAAATACAAATATTAAATTTTCGTAATATTACATTTGATCCATTCTATAAATAATATAAATTTACACCTAAGTAAAATAAGTGCTGTAAATTTAAGATTAAGATTATTTATGATTAAGACTTTTCTAATATAAATATTTGAGACACATATAGAAGAGGGTTTCTTAAATTGAAACATGCATAGCCCCCCAAGTGTGCGAATACTTTTCAAAAGGTATGAGACAGATTTTTTATCTTATTTCATTTCTTTTTATTATGAGAAAGGTATGTTGTACAAAGGAATAAAATTTTAGTTATATAATAGTGAATATCTAAAATATATTTCATTACTAGTTGAAACACAACTAGTAATGTTTGTTAATTTTTATTAGTATTTAGATATATTAAAAACGTTTTAATTATTAATTTATATATTACTACTTTATTCACCATTATTAAATCAGTAAGATATATTCCTCTAGTTTCAATAAATTATAATTATTAAAATAACCCTTATTAATTCTTTTTGCTCAAATGCGGTACGGTGGATATATTAGTCAAAAAATATAGGCGACTGTTGTAAAATTTGGAAATATTCTTTTTATTACTTCATTTCTTATTCCTTATTCAATAAAAATATGTCAATATGTTTTGAAATGTAAATGAAAAAAAATCGAATATAATATTAAAATTCCTATTTTAAACTATTAGGTTGGTAGGAAAATATTTGCGGTTTTTGTTTTCTGACTTATATCTTTTATTTTTTTTAATTAAAGTAATTTTTATCGTGTTCATGTTAATGTCACTATCCAGTACACTTTCCGGTCTGTATTTTGGTAAAATCAACTTTGGTTCTATTATTAATTTTTGCTTCAAATTGAGCTATTGAATCAAAGATGGAAAAGAAGGTCGCGGACGTACTTCTTCAGTTTATAAAAACTAACTGAATACATTAGTTGAACCACAGTCAGAACCACATACAACAATTCCAGAGCTTACACAAAAGTTAAGCGTTAGTTAATAAACAGTTCTGGATCACTTAAAACCACTTTAATTAAAAAATGTATACAAATTTGAAGGTTATAAGCCGCAATTATTTTCTACCCACCTAATAACTTCAAACAACGATTAACGTATACAGTACAAGCACATATGCTTTAATTGTATCACATAAAAGAAAATGTTTCAATGAACAAAAATTAATTTACGAAAGAACCCTCTTTAAAATTTTATAATTTCTATTTTAGTTAATTGACATTAAATTATACTGTTTTTAACTTCATTTATTATTCTTTTATTCAAGTTCTTAATACAAATAATTTACTAAAAAAATATTTTAAATAACTTTCTTTCAAAACTATTGCTAATTGTATATATTTGAATATTGGTTTTGTATTAACAAACGTTAAACAATTAGATGTAATTAATCTATTGTACTGCATCCGAGTAGCACGCAATGAATTTTCTACTGAGTGTCGAGAACAGACCCTGTTTCATGTTTCAATAGTAAGATCAAGATTAGTTCCTCGAGCTTTAGTGTGTATTAGAGATGTGAAAGGTGTTCTGATGATTGTTAACTGTGCAAATTAATAGTTTCTGATTACATAAATTTCATATACCAATTATTACAATAATAGTAATATAGTATCTTTTTTAATATTGCATAAAACATTTAAATGGTTTATAATATATATATATATATATATATATATATATATATATGCATTTTAATTGCACAAGAACATGTCCTATATAAAAATATTTTGTATATATAAAATTTAATATGAAATTAATATTGAGTTATATACTTTTACACTACATTATATTTTCTTTTTGTGTAGCTTAAACTCTATTTCTATACATTCTGCATATTTTTGAATATCATTTGAGTACTTACTCTGATATATATATATATATATATATATATATATATATATATATATATATATATATATATAAACATAAATAGATAGATAGATAGATATAAATATATTATTTATTTTTACATTAGGTAATAGTCTTGTTCTGACTTTTTTTATTTCTTTACAATCCCTTATTATAATTAGCATCACACTGTATTCAATTATCTTCAATATTGTGTAGTTTTTTTTGCCATTGTACTACTGCCAATCTAATTATTCTCATATGCAGTTGTTCTGTTCAGTTCAAAATATTAGTCATTATAATATCTTAATTTCTTCAAGATCTATATATTTGAATTTTTTGTGTTTCTTATACTGTAAATTTAAAGTTCTATTTAATATTAATTTCTAAACTATATATATATATATATACATATACACATACACACACACACACATATATATATATATGTATATATATATATATATATATATATATATATATATATATATATATATATATATATGAGAGATAGAGAGGAATTACATGTGTACATATATATATATATATATATATATATATATATATATATATATATATATATATATATATATATATATATATATATGTGCATATATATTTGTATATGGATGAAATAATTGCATGTTTCTCTATGTGATCATGAATGTTCTCACAAAAGATAGTCACTTTTCTTATGGGTTTTCGATCGTTCCTGTTTAAATGTGTTTTTTAGATGTATACAGATTTTCATATATAAATATATAAGTATGTTTCATCTGTATATGTGAATGCGTACATATTTGTAGATAATGGATAATAATTATATATATTATTTGACAAAATTATATAATAATAATAATTAAAATAATAATTATATATATTTAAATATAAAATACATTATGATGTATCATGGTTTAGTGTTATTTTACACGAAAAATTACTTTGGAAATTTAGTGTATATATATACATATATATATATATATATATATATATATGTATATATATATATATATGTATATATATATATATATATATATATATATATATATATATATATATAGGACTACTATGTGGAATGAAAAATGTTTCGGTATAAGATTTATGCTATTGAGTTGAAAAATATTACTTAAAATATTTATTTTAATAGTAAAGCTTTTATACTTTTATAACTGAAAGTAACGATTTCTAGAAAAATATTAAAAACATTATGAAGTTACTGGAACGATATCAGCAGCGTAGATACTTTTTTATTAAATTTGAAACGAAACATTCAGATTTATATTATTCAAATATATCTGTCTATTCAAATTTATTGAAGTGTGATCTGATTTAAATCGTCACTTTCTTTTATTGTTTACATTTGTAAGAATTTTGTTAGTGGTTTAACGAAGTTATATATTTATATATATATATATATATATATATATATATATATATTTAAGAACTCAATATTTATTACATTTTTTTATGTCAATTATTTTATTTCGATTTTTAAATTTTATTTTTAAATTTATTGCAAGGAAGTGGTTACTAATGATGTTAACAATTTAACTGAAGAGTTTTCTGTTAAAAAGCCTTATAGTGATCGGAGCAAATAGTAGACTTTCTGGAATTTTAATTGAGTAAGAAGTATGAAATAAAACTTTTCACTCCAATTTATTAATTTTCTACAGGTTTATATATAAAACCGTGTTGACTGAAAAAGTAAACAGCTCAGCGAGCCACTCTGAATCTATTATCGTTCATTAAAAATTTGTAACCTTATTTAACACTATAAACATTCTCTTTGAATAATGTATGCAAATCTATATACAGTTCAGAAAGAATTTTTATACTATTCAAAACATTTAACGTGTTGCAGGATAGTATCGAGTCTTTATATATTAGTTTTCACATATAATGTTAGAGAATAATGTACATGATATGTATTAGGATTTACTGAGAACACTGAACGTTCAGTCGACTGAATACAGTTACTATGTAGGGCGAATGAATAATAGTAATCACATTAACTTTGAAAAAAAAACATTTCGATGAATTAATCTGACAGTAAATTAATAATCAGTAATTCTTTTTTTCATCTTAAATGTTAGATATAAGTGAAAAATAATAGAACATTTTTTACTACAGGATAACACGCTTATATTGTGTGTTGTATAGGTTTCTAATAGTAATATTTTTTATTAGAAAAATGCCAATATAATAGTTGCGAGCGTTTATTGTAACATTTAAAATAAATGATAAAATTATATAATATTTCTTGTTTTATTGAATATATAATTTTAAAGTTGCTAATGTATATATATATATATATATATATATATATATATATATATATATATATAAATATATATATATTATACATATATTATTGGAAATAAGTGACTTTAACTTTTGTAATTTTTCAAGTGACATAGATTGGGCAAATATTCATAAGATTAGTTAATTGAAAGTCTTTTTTATTATATACTAGAAATTTTTAATAATTATTATATATCATTGTTTGTTTTAGTGAATAAAATTTATTATGATTTTATTAAACAAATATTGAAAACAATAACAGTACTATACTCTATAAAAAATATAGATTGTAATTCAAAACATAATAAAGCTCTTCAAGTCTTATATTTTAATTAAGCGCTCTTTGATTTAATTGCAGTAAAGCAACGCGCATTAACAATTATTTGTTATTATTGAAACGTTGTGTTACAAAGAACCAAAACAAAAGTAATACCTTTACAGATATAAAGAAAAGTGCGTGTACAAGTGTGGTGGGTTTTAACGAGAAATGTTAGATTCGAATAAAAAGAAGAACCAGTGACCCCTACGTACATCTGTAAGTGTGTATCACAAGCAACCAACCTGATTGTCATACTGTATCTGTACACAAGGCTGGCTGCTGTGGTTACTATGGCAACCACAACGGCGTCGGCACCACCATTAGCACGCCAGCCTACTACGACGAAAAACATCGAACATCCATCGGATGTGAACGAAGATTCTCGGAGCGTATCACCTCAACGTCACACGCAGGTATATACAATATTTTCTATATTTACTGAACTCGTTACTCATGAAACTTAATATATGCGTTGAATATTCACTAAATGCAAATATTATGTCTTCTTTTTTTTTCCCTTCGCCATCAGTATAAATATATTCGAAACAATTAAAAAGTAATTAACGTTCTGCAAGAGCATTTAGAACATTACGTTACACAGAACTTTTATTGTATGAAAAAATGGGGAATTTTCAAATTATTCGCATACCGAAGAAAATATTTTTACTGAGAAAATATTTGATATCGTTTACTTTATCACGAAAAAAATAAAATTTCACAACTTGTATACATATAAATGTGTTAACATGTAATTTGAATGAATTTATAACCTAAATCAGTACTTAAAATTCGTAAATTCATAACTAAATTCGTAAAAATTAAATTAGAAAATTTTACGAATACATTTGTTTGAAGCGTTAAGATATAGAAAAAAAACTGATTTTTCAGTACATTGGTGCTCTACAGATGTAGGTATTTTGATTGCAATGTCTACATCATTAGAGTGCCAATGTACTGAAAAATCAGTTTTTTTTCTTTATCTTAACGTTTCAAACAAATGTATTTGTAAAATTTTCTAATTTAATTTTTACGTATAAGAAATAATCAATAATAATTTATTGAATAATTTTGAACAGAAACTATTTTATGGTTTATGAAATGAAAAATAATTCTTCTGTGAAGGAATTAATTTTAGTCACAGTATCAAAAATGTAATGTGGTGATTTAGAAATATTTGAGGTATTAAATATTTGAATATAGATTTTCCATATATTTATTCATTATTAGTTTCTTTAAAACAGACATATAACTCAATTGGTAATAACACATTTGTAAACTGTTCTGCTTTTTTTAAAAAAAGTAATAAATCATAGATGCCCTTAATTGTCGCCGCGTCCTTGAAGCCCAAATAACCAACTAATGAATAAATAAGAGTTACAAATTTTAATAACAACAGTTTCCAACAAATGGAAAAAATATCGCATATATTATTTTTTCTATAAAATAATACATGATGATAAGTGCATTTTGAAATTATGCAATTAAATAATTATATTTATTTATTTATAATACAGATTTTATTAAAAAAGGCATAATCCAATTTAATATTATAGTATATTAATTTTTTATATTATTTGAATAGTAAAATAAAGGTTATAATTAAATTTAAATTTGTTTTGGCTACATTTCATTTTCTCTAGTAAAATAAAATTATACATTATCGCTAATTATATATATATATATATATATATATATATATATATATATATATATATATGTATGTATATATAATCTTTAATAAAGATACTGTGAGTTTTTTTACGAAGTTATTATATTACGAAGTGAAGAACTAATGGAAATCAAATGCTTAATTCTATATAGAAATATCAAAAATTAATTTATTAAAAAAGGGATATTATAAACATTTTTAATAAAAGATATTTTTATTATGTCTTTTTTTATTTAGTTAAAAAGCAAATCGAATAAATCTAATCAGATGTAAACCATTATATACAAATTCTATGCAAAATTTGTTTAAATATTTTATTTGGAAATTTTAAATTACTTTATTTGAAAGTAACAAAATAATTAAAATAGGAAATGTGAAGATTAATGATTTTTATAAAGCAAAATACCAAATAAGATCTTTGTAATGGAGTACTCTTAGTAATGACAAAATTAGATAAAATCTAATTCATGTACTAAGTTCAACAGTATATCCGAAGGAAATATTTCACGTCAAGAATTTCAATCATTTGATGTCAGCTGGTCTTGACAATCTTTTTATTATAGAGGATCGCAGTTCTGAATCAAATTACCGTTGTCCATTGTAATTAACAAATCACAAGACAAAACTCGTCAAAAAGTAAAGATATCTCTCCCCAAGTCTGTTTTCTGTTATGAGAAATTGTATGTGACTTTTTACAGCGTATACCGTTTTAGAAATTTAAGTTTAAAGTTATATAAAAGATCAAATTAGCCGAAAAATATTCCGATGAAACTTTATTATTTACATAAAATGTATTATATAAAATAGTTATACATTTTTAAATGATTGAATAAAACGCGTTGTGAAGCAATGTTCGGAATATCTAATAGTTTTTTTTAGACAAATCTATCAATTCCACTACAAGGATAAATTTCTCTAACTTGTGTAAATATTGAATTGCCTTTCATACATTACTCTATTAATAGTCTTTGTGTGTGTATATATATGTATATACATTTGTATATATATATATATATATATATATATATATATATATATAATTGTATGCGTACGTGAATAAAATTAGAATTATATTTTTACGGTAAAAATATTATATAATTATTTTTAAAAATGGTAATATTTTAAAAAATTATTTTCATACATAGTCATTAATATCTTATTAGCAAAGCAAATAAATGTGTAGATGAATAATAGATACTAAAAAATTAAAATACTTATTTTATAGTTATGAAAATAATATAGAAATGATTTATGTAGTTTTTCCTGTACATATATATATATATATATATATATATATATATATATATATATAGATATAGGAAAAAATACATAAATCATTTTTAAATATATATATATATATATATATTTATAATTGCACAATACTTTGAAACATTATCAAAAAAATCATAGTATATATATAATAGTCTTTTTGATAATGTTTCAAAATATTATGCAATTATAAATATATATTTTTAAAATACGAAGACTACAAAATGTTGCAAAAGTTATCTGTTTTAAAATAGTTATTTAAATAGAAAAATTAAATCTGATTTAATAAGAATACGCTAAGTCGTATTTTTATTCTAAAGAACTATAGTTCTAACATATAAATTTAATTAGTGAAAATAGTATTATGACAGTTTTTTTTATTTATTAACATTCTCTGTAAAAGTACATATATTGCGCATACAGTTTTTTCAGTACTCATACAAAAATATAACTTAACACAATATGATTTTAAACACATCACTGAGAAAATACATACTTTATTTGCAATCGATTCAAATACGGTAGTTTACTTGACATTAATAAAGTAATATTATTTTCTGGAAAATATTTCGATCATTTAAAGATGCATTATTCCATCATTTTCAGTTATGAAGTTAAAAATAATGTTGTGAAATATTCGAAATTACTAATTATTAACACAATTCGCTTGTAATGAAAACTAATAGATTTAGTCGAAATTTGGTGATTTGTGGTGTTGTACATTTATAAATATTGGAATATAAAAGGAAAATGTATGTGGACTCTATGGATTTATTGTCAAGACATACAACTTCCGTGCAGATATGATGAAAAAAAATTTTGTTGAATTATCTCATTATTTTAATCATTACTCAATTGGATCTATGCTTAGAGTTTGAGTTAAATTTATATCATATATATATATATATATATATATATATATATATATATATATATATATATATATATATATATATATATAATATTATAAAATACATTTAAGATGATTATTTGGGTGCAGTGAGCCAAAAGTGTCATTTAAGGGAACATATTTCTTTCTCAAATATTTTCAAATTATACTTGCTCATCTAACTGATTCTAATATTATTAACATTATTTTTTCGTTTTTATACTCTTGATTTACTTTTTATGAATAAATAAATACAAAATCCGAATTAAAATTATTAATAAAAAATGTTTTTTAATGAAAGTACGAGGATGGAGTGGTAGTTAATGTTAATAAAATAACTTTGTAGAATTAGTATGTAATATCGAAGATCATTAATTTATATATATTTTTTTATATTTTTCAAACAATGTTTACCCTTTCTTAAACTACATTTTAATTTAGTCTTCAATTATAATAAATATTTTTAAGTTTATAGAATATTTAGATGGTTTGGCTCACAGCGTTTCTATTTGTGTATTACTTATACGCACCTTTCAGGGGTTGAATATCATTTAATGTTATTAATATTTTTCGTATTTGAACACATAGATATAGTAGAAATTTAAATAATGTTACAATTTAATAGACAGAAATGTTGTTAATATTTATCGTACGAGTTAAGTATATTTTTTTGTCAGTGACATAAATTAAAAACGCGTTAGACGGAATTGCTTTAATGAATATAGTCGGATTTATTTTTATTTTGTTTTTAAACGAAACGGCTCTTATATTGATTCAGTAGTGTTTCTTCATTAACCTTCCATATCCATTATTATAGCTTTAATGTATACTGGTTTTCTCGATAAACACGGAAGAGGCAGGTTCCGAACAGAAGTAGAAGTAAATGAATTGATCATGTGAGAATCTCTCTACTGTAGTTTAATAATGACCTAACATTCAATGTGCATGATAATAGCCACGTCTATAGTATGAAATCGAGTATCAAACTCATGACTTATTCATCGTTTACAGAATAATTATTTAGTATTATGATTATATATATATACAAACATACATACACACATATATACACACAAACACACACATATATATATATATATATATATATATATATATATATATATATATATATATATATATATATGATACATATGATATATACATATGATATATATATATATATATATATATATATATATATATATATGATACCTATGATATATATATATATATATATGTACATATATATATATATATATATATATATATATAAATAAATAAATATATAATGAGGCTTCACCAACTGCTCGCTGCACTCACTAATCACCGGGTTTACTGCGCTCGTCTCTACTTGTCAATTATAAACCTTGACATGTAACTGAATGAAAAATAAACATATTTTTTAAAACTCATTTATATCTGTATAATTATTATCGCAGACAGATTGCAATTTTGCTGTTTTATATATGATATAAACATATTTGGGTACCATGAAACCTCTACATTATAAATAAATAAATGGATATCATCGAAAATGTTTTGTGGATAATTTTGATTTTATGTATATCATCATCATCATCTGGAGCCTCTGTTAATCCACTGCTGGGTAAAGGTCTCTTCCATGATTTTCCATTTTGTTCGATTCAGTGCCTCTCTTTTCCACAGATTTCCAAGAAAGTTTTTAATATCCTTATCCCATCTGTTCATTGGTCTCTTTCTCGGTCTTTTTATATTCCTTGGTTCCCAGTCAATAATTTCTCTTGTCCATCGGTTGTCTTCTCTTCTTGCGACATGTCTCGCCCATTGCATTTCAGACTCTTTACTCTTCTTATTATATCTGTGACTCCTGTTTGTTTTCGTATCCATTCTATTCTCTTTCTATCTCTTCTTGTTATTCCCAATATGCATCATTCCATACTTCGTTGTGTTGATTGGAGTCTTTGAACTATTTTGGCTTTAAGCACCCATGTTTCGCTGCCGTAGTATACACTGATCAAATACATTTTTCTTTAAACAGAGGGATTGTTGATTTAAATATCGAGGCGTTTCGTCCAAAAGAGCTCCATCCCATTTTTATTCTCCTAATTACTTCTTCAGTGAATGATCCATTTCTGCTGATAAGCTGGCCTAGATAGACATATTTCGTAACTTCTTCTATTTCCGTTCCTTTTATTTCAGTTTTATATACATATATATATATATATATATATATATATATATATATATTTATATATATATATATATACATATATATACAGTTATAAAATAGTTTAGAAATAGATAAGAGCAGTTCGATTTTATAAACTTATAGAAAGAATTGAAACATGTTTATTTCTACTTTATATATAATTATTTAAAAAGTACATATATAATTAGCATAATAAATATTAATCATTTAATAAATTATCGATATTGCTAACTGGATAAAGCTCTCTATGTAGTAAGTAAGTTTTATGATAAGGAAATATGTACTACACTCTTAAATCTTACCAAAATTTCTGTCAAATTAAGTGAATAAAAAATAAATTAACTAATGGTTTCTTTGCAATCATTAGCTAAGGTAATAGATAATATGATATTTTGTAATAGATCTTAAACAAAATAATAATTGAAAAATCTATTTTTGGGCATATTAATTGTACTTATTAAAAAATCAATCGATGGATCTATTGTAAACAAAATTCTAATTTTTTTAACAATTACATTGTTCAAATTTTTAATGTGCTATAATTATAAGAAAATATATGCAATATAAAATTAGTTTTAAAACAATAAACCTTATTTTATTTTTGTTTCGTATAATATTTTAGAAACGATATACTAGTTTTATATATGCAGCACTATTTCATTCGATATAAAATGAGAATTTTCACATTTTTCGCCTTCAACCTTTTTCAAATTCGCTTAAATATAACTTAGATAGTATATCTGAAAGTTCGTGTTCTCGTTTTAGCTTATTCTGGATTGAATTTAATCTCCATTAATTTAAATTTACCTTTTTATTGATTTCTTATATCTGCCTTATTTTGTATTTTTAAATTTGCTTAATTTTCCCTACATTCTATTTTAAATGTTGCCTCTCTCAGTAGTATATATATATATATATATATATATATATATATATATATATAAACATTTATTTATTAATATTTCATGTTCATTTAACATGAAATAAATATTTATAAATTGAAATAAATATTTCATGATCAGTCAGTGTTGTTTAACTGTAAAGAAAACTTAACGTAAAAAATGGATAAAAAAGAATTGGAAAACTTTTTTTCAAAAAAATTTTCAATGATTAATAGATCAACATTTAAATGAGCAAATATTGTCATATTTAGACTTGTACAAGGGTATGTTTTTAACAAAAAACAATCATATTAATTTCATTATGAGTGAAAAGTTATATATAATAATAAGGCTATTTCAATAAAGAAAATCAGCTAATATATTAATTATATTTTCCTTTAGTTAATATCTGAATTTTGAAATAAATTAATAAGTTACATTTATAAAAAAATTCCAATGTGAACTTGTTATAATTTTTATTACAATGTATTTTTGAAATCAGAATTTAAATTGTTATTTCATATAAATATAATCTTTTATGAATTAGAAAAAAAAATATGTCTATTCTTTTAAAAAAAACTTTGTGACCTTATTGAGTGCAAAAGCATGTTAATATGACAGATAACAAGATTTGATCCAGCGACTAGTAACGCGTCTATACTTGCTCTGTCAAAAGTTCCGGTTGTTCAGGTGTATAACCTGAAACAGTATTTTAAGCGTCAGGTTGTCGAAGCTCGTTAGAATGCCTTAGTAACGGTAGCCGCAAACAAACTTCACAATTTCAAAGTCAACTCATGTCTAGGAGACATCCGTACGGTCGAACTCCGTTGAACGAAAGGAAGTCGTTCTCACGAGATTCCGTACCGGATATGTAAGATTTACTCATTTTTTTTTATTTTGAAAAATAAGATCAGTCGATATGTGACAAGTGAAACTGTATATAATCTTTCATCCGCAATTTAATGGAATGTAAGTCAGAAACATTTCACTTTCTTATTTCAAAGTAATAACAAATCACGTTAAGCGACAAGTATATTTTTGTACAATTTATTTAAATATTTATAATTCTTATTTTCTTCATTAAAAAAATTCTAATTAAAAACAAGGCTTTATGATTATAATTTTATTTTCAATATTAATTTCAATTTTCGATGTCAAAAAAAAATTTGATTTGACAAGAATTGATTTTGAGTACTTAAATTAAAATGAAATTATAGGAACCCACTGTAACTTATTTGTAAACACCGTGCTTTATAGATGATTCTATGACTTTAAATTAGTTTTTATGATAAATACTATTGTTCTCCAAAAATGATTCTCTTGGTAGATTTAATTAAAAAATCAAATTTTAATTAAATAAACTACTTCTGTAAGAAAAATGGAAACCTAAAACACATTATAACAATTCGAGTGTAAAATGTAGAAAATATTATTATAACGTTTGAATTTTCTACCAACTGAATAATAATAAGAACTTACTGTCAATGTAAAAAAAATATTATATAAAGCAAAAAAAATATTGTGATGACTTCCTGGTATTAAATATAATATAAATTATGTAGGTGGGATTTTTTTCATTTCATATCTTTTATATTATACTAATAGGGACCTCTACTCCCTAGTCGCTACTCTCGCCGACCCTGGGGGCTCCGGCCCTGTTCGCTTAGTTCGTTCCTCCGGCTAGTATCGCATATAATAGCTCAATATCGTTATATATATATATATATATATATATATATATGTCTATATAATCACTCTTACAGTCAGATTGCGTCGTTTATATTATAAAGTCGCACATTTAATTTCAGTTTTTATGATACCAATATCATAATTTTCGTGCAACTTCGAGTGTCATCGTTGATAATAATATAAAATAAAATCTCTACACGTTTTTTGAACAATATTTTGTCCATTTTTTGAAATTTACGGAACATTTATATATATATATATATATATATATATATATATAAATAGGTAGATAGATAGATAGAAAATTTAAGTTGAATATATTAAATAAATTTCTAAAGTGTATTTTTTCCTAGAATTGATGTGCCTAATTTTATGTTATTCTAAAAAAGGGGTCTTCTTTAAATTGTACTTTAATATATATGTTGAAAAAATTTGATAACATTTTTCTACAGTTACAAGAGATTTAAAATACTTACCTGATTCTTTGAAATTGTTTATTTCTGTAATATTATAGTAATAAATTTAGTAATATCAATTCAGATTTTGAGTAGTACTATTTTTTAATACGAAAGTCATTTTTATGTTTGAATTAGCTGTTTGAATATTTTAAATTATTATTGCAAAAATAATGACATCTTTTTCTGATGACTTATATTGTTCAAGGGTAAAACAATATTCATGTGGATTGTGCATTGGATATTTATTGTTTTATCAAATCAATAATATGATACCTTGTAACTGATAATAATCATATTAAGTGATTAGTTTCAAGGTATCATTTCGAATAAATTTTGAGTATTGCATGTTAAAAAAGAAAGCACTAAAATGGACTTTTAAGTGAGCTTGCATTTACCTTCGGTATCAATAATCGATATTGTTTTATCCACAAACATCTTTTGTTGTTGATAATCGAACTGTAATAATTCACAATCAGCCAATCTTCGTAAGTTGTCAAATACAGAGGTACAAAAGGACATTATTTTTCCCTCGTCATAGTAACACATAGTTTGTTAGTAATCAATACGTCTTTAAGATTTAGCTACAAAAGTATGTAGGTTAAGTATATATGATGAAATTGAAAATGTTCATTTATATTCTTTTTTTTTTTTTTTTTTTTCGTCAAATAATATATTATTCTGGCATAGTGTGGTTATTGGAACAAGCATTTTTGGAATGAACATCTAACACAGTATAATAGTTTTGGATTAAGGATTTATTTTGTTTTAGTATTTAAAATTCTTATTTATTCACGATTTTAAAAAAAATATATTAAAATAAAATAAAATTTTTTAGAAAAATAAAATTCAGTAATATTATTTCAATTTACATTTTTATTTATACTATCATCATGTTAATTTATTTTTTTTAAGTTACTTTATTCAGTACACTATTATTTACTTTGTTTATACAATTATAGATGTATTGATGTTTGAATGTAAATTTTATTTTACTGTGAAATTGTTACTAATTTGAATCAAATGTTGCATTTTCTACTTAAGTGCTTCTTTAACAGTCTTAATTTTTTGTTGATTCGTTATATATATATATATATATATTCGGTGTATAGAGTTGTCGACGCTTTCCGCTCTTCAACTTTTTCCTCCATTCCTTTCTCTCTTGGCACAGCTGTTCGTCCAATTCTCTCTCCCTGATCAATTTACGGAACCCTTCCCTCCAAAATCTCCGTAGGCGACCTCGTTTCAGTCGTTCTGGAGGTAAATACTCCATCGCTTGCTTAGGCAGTCTTGTATCGGTCATTCTCTTGACATGGCCATATCAGGTGAGTTGTTTCCGCTCAATGTCTTCAATGATTTTGTCTTCTACGCCCATTAATTGCTTGATCCTTCCGTTTCCAATTCGATCTCTTCTTGATATTCGACAGGATCTTCTTAGAGAATCCATTTCCATGGCCGCAATTCGTCTTTTATCCTCCTCTGTTGCTGACCATGCCTCCGCTCCATATAAGGCTGTACTTTTAACCACTGTTTGGTAAATCTGCTATTTCCGTTGTTTTATTCGTTTTATATAAGGTTTTTATATTGAAATATTATCCGTAACTGTCAACAGATTTAGTTAAATCGATTTAAACTTTTTATTAGTTGCCTATATTTTATTAATTATAATTTTTGATACTGTGCATAAATGAATTTTCATAAATTAAATTTCATTTTCCATAAACAGTAGAAATGTTTTTTTTGATCATAATAGTTAATTATTGATTATTTTAATAATTTATTATACGCATTTTGATAGAGGTTTCATTTTCTTTACAATGCTAAGCATAAAAAAATTCCTGCATAATATTGAATATTTACTTATGTACTTATTTCTTAATATCTTTATTTAATTCATTTACTACAGTTAATTTTTTTTCTGTTCGATTCTTTAAAAGAATGTAAATGCTTCTCTCTTGTCTTATCTTTATATTCATTAATTTTTTAAAACTCTTTTAACTAGGAATAATTTCAGGAACTAAGTAATTCATAACTGATTTTTATTGGATATTAACTGCTATTGATAAATTTAATTCTGGTTGAACGAAGCTTTCCATACTTTTATTTCTATGCCTTTGTTTTTATTTCAACTTCACTAAACAATTACATTTTATGTAATAACAACTATATTAAGTGTAAATATATATATATATATATATATATACCAGTATTGACACTACAAGTATTTAAAATATATTTAGGAATTTATTGTATGCATAGAATGTTTGCATATATTTTATATGCATTCATGCTTTGAATACATATGCAGCACAAAGAAAAACGAAACTATTAAAAATACTGATATATTTGCTGCATGTTGCTCAAAGATAAAGAAAATATCACATGTTTTCTCCTTTATATTCCATCGCGTGTCGTATAATATTTCATACAATACAAAATACATAATTCACTACCCAAGGGATTTAAATTTTCTCAGTATTGTAACATACTTTATATTAGTGTATAATCAAATATGTATAATACTCTGAGCGAAGACCAGACATTTTGTATCGTGAATGATTATTTGGATTTTTTTATTGTCGGTAATTTACATCAGTACTTTTTTATCTTCAGTACTTTTAATGAAAACCATAATTTCATTAATTTTTATTAAGTTTAAATCTGAAAAAAATTAATTAATAATCAGTATGAAAGAAATAAATAACTGATTTATATACTGAAATAAAATCAAACTGTCATATAATATTAAAAAGAATATATATATATATATATATATATATATATATATATATAAATATAAAATATGATCTAAGATTAATATAATATTTTCCTTCGTTTATTATTTTATCATGAAGTAGATTACATAAGAAATTCTATCCAGAAAATTAACTTGCTTGTTGAAGAATCGTGCTATGATTGATTTCACAGTATAATTTCCTGGTAATATCGCTTGGCGTGTTATTGTCATTCCTGTCATTTGATTGTTATACTCAGACAATAAATTATTAAATTCCGTACTTGATTTATTTTTCTATAATGATTAATAAAATAATTAACAATTTTAATGATGTAATCAAAAAATTATATATACATTTTCTATACTTTAACAAATTGATATAATTTTCAAATATTTTAAATAAAATTTTGTTTTTCCTCTTAAAAGATATTATATTAAAAATAAACGTATCATAAATTCATTCTTTTTAAACTAACGAACAGTTGTAAAATTTGTGTGAATAAATTACTTCAAAAACTTAATTGACATATTTTATTGTAGAAAATTTATAAGGATTTTAATTTTAGTATTGAAATACGTACATAAAAAAGATTGAAAAAATGAAGTAAATCATCGAATATATATAAATTAATTTCAATACTTCGGGATGCTGTTCGAAAAATTAATTTAATTATAAGTTTAGTGAAGTAAGTGAAGATGCACTAAGTATTATAATGTAAGTTATCGTTTTACATTCGACAAACTACAAAATATATTTATTAAGTATTGAATATGATCATTGTTGATTGATATATTGGCTTTCTTAATGTATCTCTTTATCTGTCTATATCTATCTATCTATCTATCTATCTATCTATATATATATATATATATATATATATATATATATATATATATATATATCGATGAGGTCAAAATAATATGAATAAATGCTTATAATTTTGCTGAAAAAATTAACGTCTGACTAAACCATTGCATATTTTATAAACTCTACAAATAAGTTAATGATAATCTTAGCAACTTATTATTCTAATTTTAAATGACAATTTATAAGGACTTTAAAATATAATTAAACATTTTCAATTTTTTTTTTAAATATAAGTAATGCATATATTAGGTTGGTAGAAAAATAATTGCGGGTTTTGTTTTCTGAATTCTGAACTTAATTTTTTCAACATTTTAAAGTGCATTTTCCGGTCTGTATATTTTAATATCAACTTTAGTTTTATTATTAATTTAGCGTCAAATCGGGCTATTGAATTCAAGATGGAAAAGAAGCAAATAAGAGCAATTTTTTTGTATGAGTTGAAAACTAAATGATGCTTTTGATGTCGGTACTGTTGTGGTACATACGGTATAATGGTGGTTCTAAAAAAATCGTGCTGTAGACGAGAGCCTTGAAGACGAAGAAATTCGCGGGCGTTCTTCTTCAGTTCATAACGACCAAGTGAAGTCGTGAATTGAATGAGAACCACGCATAACAATTCAAGAGCATGTACAAAATTAAGCGTTGGTCGTCTAATAGTTCTGGACTACTTAAACTCACTTAAATTAAAAAAAATATATGAATTTGTAGGCCAAACAGCAACTATTTTTCTACCAAGCTAATAATTACAGTATAATGTTTAAAAGATACATATGAATAAGAAATATTGTACTAAACCATTCTTTTTGATTTAGTATTTAATGATTTATCACTTTTATCTGAGTGGATTACTAAAAAGAATAACAAGTTTCATTTTGTTCCTTCAGACAATAAAAGTCGTTACTGTATGTCTTACAGCATTCTTTTAGACTAATAATTTTTATTTATACTGATATTTCTTAGCATTTTAAGGTATTTATTTATAGTCTATGTAGTATATGTAATTCAAAGTTTTCTTTGAAATATTTCAAATAGAATTAATATTTTAAAAATGCACCAGGATCGCCATAATATGATTCTGTACAAGCGGGTGTAATTTTTTTAATAAAAACTCATAAAAGATAAACGATTTATATAACTGTATTCATGTACTATTATTTTAATCAATTAATTAACCTAAATTAATATTAAATGATATAATTATTAATACTTTACTGTAGATATGTCTTAACATATGTGTAAGTCATTAAAATAGAACCCAGCTTAGAACAGAAAAAAATACTATAAGAAATAAATGAGTTTCCATATATAAATCAAATCATACGTTAATAATAATGACCCATAACGAACAAAAATATTATGAGCATTCTCAAAACTAAATGGCATTTTTTACATCAAACACATACATTTACTTCTACATGTAATCTGTGTAAAGCTCCCACTGATTTATAAGATTTTCCGTTCCCATCTCTAACTACTATATAATAAATTATCATACAACGTCCTAGTAAAATCTTCAATTTACATTTATCTTTATCTTCTAGGCTAACAAACTTGATTTGGAGAAAGTAAGACGCGACATAATGTTAGGTGGTCGTCTGGGACAACGCGCGAACAGTGAACAAGGTCCCCCACCGGGCACATCTCACCTATGGGGTGCCGGAACACGTCGTGCAAGATGGTGTCGCAAACGAACTAGCGCTCCACAAGTAGGCAGAGTAAGCAGCGGGATACCCGGTACACAAGCTATGATTCTCAGGGGCAGGAGGTCGTGGCCTGCGGCTCCACTTCAGTGCAGAAGGTCAGTTGTTGCGATTATTATTTTTCATTTAGATCATCTTTCTTGCTTATTGAATTATTGTCGTTACTTTTATCTCAATATCTTTCCTAAGAGTGTCAGTAGTCTCCAAGAATTTGTATCGAAATACATTAATATAGATAATAACATAGCATTTCTTCTCTTACCTTTATTATTTCTGTCATAAATATTGTCATTACAAAATTAGTCTATAGATTTTATCTGAAGTAAAAAAAAGCATTATGGTACATTACATATTTCTATCTTACTATGATTTTTACATTTGATTTTATATATATATATATATATATATATATATATACATACATATATATATATATATATATATATATATATATATATAACAATCAAAAATGATCAATAATATTTTATTGAATATTTTTGACCAGAACTTTTTCATGATTTATGAAAGTAAATGTTAATAATTACTGCTAATTTAAATCATATAAAATATGATTTCTATAACAGAGTTTATACAGGAATAAAAAAATATTAATGTAATTATTATTTGGGGTTTTAGATTTAATGAAATTATCACTAGTATCGTATGTTAAAGAAAATCATTTTATTTTAATTTAATGTTACGTCTAATAAGAAATTTATGTAAATGATTTTTGAGTTGTTCAGTTTGATATTGATGAGCATCATCTAAGCTCGTTAACGGCTAGAGATAATAAAAAGTAAAGAAAACTATTATTTCTCAAGAATGTATGAACTATCGTTTCATTTAAATTATTCATAGTTTATACTTTTAAGATCGTTTCTATATAATTAATATAATTATATAGAAACTACATAATTCTATACTGCGAGTATATCTTCAGCGCTATATTTTTTTAATAAAATTGTTATGTATTTTTGTACATGAAACACATATAAAAGTCTTCTGTTTATTTTCGATTTACTTCTTAGTTAAAACGTAAATTTTTGCCGTGAAAAACAAAATATCGCTACAAAACTTTTTTAGTTTATTAAATAATTTGTTATTTTTATTACTAGAACTTATATATCTATTTCCATTTCCCTCTTTACCACCTTCTCCTGCTTTCTTTATATATATATATATATATACACATATATAAAGAATCAGATATGTAAATATTATAATATATTTCACTATAAGAATCACTAATAAGAATTTTTGGTATAATTTTACCGGTCATTCTTTATGAAATTGATATTATTTATATGTGTAAAAAGCCACATTACTTGTCACTTTGCCCTGCAGACAAAGTGACGAGAAATATTTGTCTTGTCATCTCATAGGTTTCAAGTTTAATTCAGCTTCGTTCTTAGGTATTTTTCATACTTAAATATATTATGTTGTAAAAACTAATAAACACTTTTTTTTCTTTCTATGGTTCTTTCTACTTTCCTGCCAATTTTTGCAGGCTATACACTAGTTATATAATAATACATCAGATTTTTCATCATCTATATATTTTTATTAATTTAAAAGGAAATTAAATAAAATGAATTAAATAAGAAACGATATTTTTTATTTATAAAAAGTGTGCATGATGCGAATAAAAACTGAATTACAAAGAACATAACTACGTGCTGTAAATATAAACGTAGAAAACTATATATACTGTAATAAACAGACATAAAAATAACACGATAGCTAATTAGAAAAGTACAACTTTTATAGTGTGTGTATATATATATATATATATATATATATATATATATATATATATATTAAAATCAATGTGCATGAAAATAGCACTTCGAATAATTTTTTCATAAATTAATATAAACTACAGAAAATTAAAACAAATATAAATCAATTAAGAAGACAGTATTATGAAGTTCAATCCATAAATTTAAATTATGATTCCTTTCATTATTGGATAAAATTAAATGAAGAATGGTTACATATATATATATATATATATGTATGTATGTATGTATTTAACTAATGAATTTCTCCAAATAAGTTTTAATAATTTAATAAGCAATGTGTTAAGTTTAGAATTGATGTGCCTATGGTTTTGAATATATATATTTTACCCCTGAAAATATAAATAATATACATAATACAAAGAGAAAAATTACCTAAATGAATAGACATCTCTTAAGATGAATTAATATTGCAAAAAATATAATATATATATATATATATATATATATATGTGTGTGTGTGTGTGTGTTTGTGCTTGTGTATCAGTCTTGTGATTGTGATTTCATCAAATATCCATTATTGTATGTTATTCGATTTATACGTATTCCATTAAATGCACAAAATGACAAAAAGATATTTTGTTCACACTACAAACTATAATTTAAAACTGTTAAAAATATTATATATCGAACTTATTTTATGGAATATAAAACTAAAGATTCTCTTAGGAAGCTATTTTCGTACAAAATTTTATTTCAAACTGACATTATAATTTATTTTATTTCAAACTGAAATATATAACTTCAACCTTGGTTTAAAAAAGGCAGTGAAATACAATAAAAATACTGATTTAACTAGTTTTTATGGATTTATCGTTTTTTACATTGACAGGTAATGTATATATATATATATGTATATATATATATATATATATATATATATATATATATATATATATATATGTGTATAATTTTTATATTTACCTTGTAACAATCTATTGTTAGATAAATATATGTTATATATTTATATTTTTTTATAGATATACTATATATTTTTTTAATTTCAATGTTCAATTTCTTTTTCTAACACTTTCATTGATATTTCTGTCACACTCCATTTTTATTGACTGAGATCTTGGTATATAACAAAATAAATATGTAATATAATATATATATATATATATATATATATATATATATATATATATAATTTCATTATTTACTGACACTTGAAAATTACATGTTAAAAATACTTTTTTAAGGAATGAATATTTCAGTAATTTGTTGAAAACTTAGCGTTTTATTACTTTTACATTGTTTACTACAGTTTGTGTGCAATTACCTCACTCAATGAGTTTTCTACTGCTTAATTTTTTACTTACTAATTTTTTTCTGATTAAACAAATTGTATAATTAATTATTAGTATATAATAATTTTTTGATTGATAGTTATACATATTTTGAACTCAGTGCTATTATCATAGCACTAAAGTGTAGAAATATTTTTTAATGTTTAAATTTATGTGTACTGTGCACTTACAGCTTACAAAATGAAGGTATCGCTATCGAGTACATAAACATCGAGCAAAAATGATAATTTTTGAATTTATTTGCTCAAACTTTTTGCAGCCCCCAAACGATTGAAAGACTTAACTTTTAAGACATTTTTTATACTTGATAAAATATTGTATGTGTTTCGAATAAATTTTATGATGTAATTTTATATGTAGTAATAGTATGGGAAATACATATTTATATATATATATATATATATATATATATATATATATATATATATATATATATATATAATTATTTTTTACTCAGTTATCGAGAAAAAAATTAAAGTTGAATGAAATATGTTTTAAAATAATTCATACAAGAAAAGTACAAACAAATGTATTAGTACAAATAAATATTTTTTAAATTTATTGTTGCTGTTTTCATAAAACACGCAAATATATTTTATTCTAGCCATGACTCACAACTTGCGAGAACTTTTTTAAGCACACATAAAGACAAATAGATATGTATATGTACAATCCCATATATGTATATATATATATATATATGTATATATATATATATGTATATGTATATATATACATATATATATACATATATATATATATATACATATATATATATATATATATTTATATATATACATGTTTGTGGGTAAAAGTGTAAATTAAGAAACAAATGTTTACATGTAACTGAAAAAGTGATTAATTGCTCAAACTGTTCAAGTGTTACCTTTGTTTTTGAGTTATTCATAAGTACAGTACTTGTTTACATTATAAAGTTCTGTTTTTAAGTTATTTTGTAATAGATGAGAATTTATTTTTCACAGTTAATCATGAACACTGAAATATTTCTTAAATGCGAGTATGTTATGATATATTATTAATCAATGAAAATGATTTACTATTTTCTTTAAAAAGTGTTAAAAATAATATGTATGTATATATATATATATATATATATATATATATATATATATATATATATATATAAATCCTATTTTAATTGCGCATAAACATTATTTGTAGCTATTATACATGCAATTTTATATATGTATATATATATACATATATTTGCTTTGTGTATTCGATTTTAATATTGTTGGCATCTAGGCTTCCTTTTCTTCTTGATTAAAATTGAATTTTTAATGTATAAAAATCTTAGTCAAGCCTAGATACATGGGGAAAACTTTTGATGTAATTTATTTAAAGAATTTTTGTATACTAAACGGGTTAAATAAATTTCTTCGTTCGAAAAAATTTTTTTATTAAAAGCTATAGCAGAAACACATGCGAATTAAAATAAAAACTGATAAAGTCTAGAATAAAAAATAGAAGTGATGTAAAAACAATAACATATATTTGCTCTCTTTATTGTATCTGCGTTAAAAATATCAATTAAAAGAAAAAAACTGTTCAAGCTTTATCGTACATATATTACGTTAAACGTGCAATGCAGTACAACATTTATGTTGGATTAGATTTTTATTTAACGAAGAAATATTAGATAAATATTGAGTTATATAAAAAATATTTAATGACATGTGAATCATTAAAACAGGTTAACTAAAATTCAGAACCGATATGAATTAATGATATATACGTATAGGAATTATAGTATGAATTCCAAATGTTTTTAAATTACTTCATATTATAGAAAAGTAATTCTCACTTTTTATTAAAGATATGTAAGATGCATATATATATATATATATCGCTATATATGTATATATATATATATATATATATATATATATATATATATATATATATATATATATATATATATAGTGATGATTACGGTAGTTATGTGATGGCATCGGATTTATATCTCAACTTAAAATGAAACAAAATAAAAAATTTTTAACTCCATGGATCCATTATACTTACTTTCCTATGTATTTATAATGGAGAAATTATCGTGTAAAAACAAACTTTTAAATAAAACTCAAAGAAATGTGCAATAGGTACACTAAAGGAAGTTTTTGTTCACGAGTATTGAGTTTTAGTTTTTGAACTTACTTTATTTTGAAGTTTCTGCTAAAAGTTAAATGCGCAAATGTATAAAAAAATACACATTTACTTTTATTTATATAGAAATTTTGTTATAATATTCAGGATCAAGATATCAACAATATGGATTTTCCGCAAAATCACTATGTTCGAAATGGAGTGGTTGACGAGATTTTTTGATATGACATTATTTTCAATATTATTCTGAGTAACTACGAAGTTTGGTTTCATTTTTCAAATCCTGTTAAAATGTATAGTATACAGAGGCATAAATATTCAATTTTATATATGGATATATAGATTACATACATATGTAACCACAATTTACAGTAGAAAAATAGCTTTTTATGCCGTTTATTTTTTTTGTATAATAAATTACATGAAATAATGAAATTTTTGAATTTATATTAAAAATGTAAACCTAATAATTATTTAACTATTAAAAACATACATATATATATATATTCATATATATATATTCATATATATATATTCATATATATATATATATGTATATATATTCATATATATATATATATATATATATATATATAGTTCTGTATCGCAATAAAAAGTTCTTATTTTCTATAAGAATATATGTTATTTTAAAGTTATTCTTTACACAAGATATTTTCCGTAAAACTTATTCAAAATATTCATGGTATTGATTAATTATTTTCATTAAATTAACTTGACTAATGATAGAAATGTATTTCAATTCCATATAATTTATCAATAATAATATTATAATAATTATTTGCATAGAAAAATGTGTTCTTTTGTCAGAGTTAATGATTAAATTGCATGTTTTTTCTCTTTGCAACTTACAAATATACTATTGTGCCTCTTTTTAAGTACTTATCTTAAAACATTAATGAGAAGTCATAATGTATAAAAATATTCTTAGAATAGTTTTTGTCCATACTTTCAGAAAATGTTAATTTATGAATATATTGTATAATAAAACCTGTTTTTTTTTTAAAAAAAAATGTAAATGAATAGTTGAAAAGTATTCAATATCAAATCAATGAATTTATTTATAAATTATAATAATTTATTATGCTTTTAATAGTTTATATATTTATCTTTCTTTTTCTCCCCTCCCCCTTTTTCTCTATCTATCTATCTATCTATCTATCTATATATATATATATATATATATATATATATATATATATATATATATATATATATATATGACTATAATTAATAAAAGTCTACATTTAAAAAATGGGTGCTTTATACAATAAAACGAATAATAATTTAACTATGTAATGAAGTGATAATTTAGCAGACATGTTAAGCACGACAATCCATTCGGTATGTGATTTTGCACGGTTAATACTGTTCCACGAACATACAAGTACAGGAAACTGTTATACCAATAGATGACTCACTCGATAAAAGCTCATTAGGAAAATATGTACAAATGATTATTTCATTCACAATAAACATGAATTTACTGGAAAATATTTTATGAATGCTGAGTATAATTTAGTACTGTAGACATTAACTTTATGTATTTTTATGTATGCTGTTTTCGTTTGTTTGTTCATTAGGTTTCCTTTTATTTGCTTTTATTCTGGAATTTAAAATTTATGAATTCATAAATATAAACTACATTATTATTTTGTTCTAAATGATTCTTTCCTGTTATATAACTATCTTCTTTTTTATAATATTGTATCATACGAATTATTAACATGAATGTACACCATTTAAATTACTTAGAAATAAATTATAATACTCATTATGTAAATATTTTTTTCAAATATAATTTTTTTTACCTTTTTTGTAAAGGCAATCAAAATTTACAAACACATTCTTTATTATTTTTATTCATATATATTCCAACTAAATATTTTTATATTTGATGAATATTTTAAAGATTGATAACTCATAGTATAATGAATTTATAGTTATGTATATATTTTTTTATTCAATAATTATTTTGATAGGTATTATAATCTTTATGAAGTACATTTGTATACAGCTTTTATACGGTTAAGTAATCCTATAATTTAGTTAGTATATGATACAGTATTGTAGTTAAATTTCCATGCAATTTATGATTATTGTCAGTTTAATTAATGCTTATCGGATGAATTCGACAGTGCAAGTGAAATGTGCTATTTCAGTGAACTGACACAATTTGAAATTAATGTTGAGATATGACGAACAAGACTTAAATTCCCTGGACTCTCATTCCTTCTATAATGTATCGTATATAAGCCTTTCAATTATACTCTCAAATTCAAATAAATTGGTATTTAACAAAATACAAAATGTGTATAACATATATATATATATATATATTGTTTCATTTAGTATAAAAACGTATATGTTTTATTAATATTCTATTTATTTATTTACTATAAGTATATTTTGGTTAAAAGTCACTATAATGTATTCGTTTTGTTTAAAAATATTAAAATTAAAAAATATCACTACTGAAATATGCAAAAAATTTAAAACTGTTTCATAACTTTTATTAAAAATTCTTTGGAATGAATGTTTAATTTTGATTATCTTTTTGTGATAGTTTCTTTCTACGAGAAGAACAGAAGATGAGACTAGAGAATATTATTTGGCAAATGAACTGGGGTCGGGCGTTAATTAATTCATGATATTTTTTCATGACACACAAAAAGTAGTATTTTTATCATTTTATATTCTAATACGTTTTTGATAGATTATTGGAATAAGTTTTAAATTATAAATATTACTTTAATTTTTAACTTGTGCTGAATAAAGAACTACTTTTCATGTGTCTGCTTGTATGTTCTAATTAGTGTGCATGAATTTTAGAAATAATTTAACACACATTATGTTCATAATAATTAATTTACAGTAAAATAATAATTATATTATACATAAGTAAATATTAAATAATAATTCAGCTGCAAACAAAATTTTTTTTTAGTTTTATAGTTATTTTTTTCGTAGTATTTGTTAAAAAAATGTATTTATATTATATAGATAACAAATAAGAAAATTTTTTTAATATTTAATATTAAAATGTTAAGTATAGTTCAAAATTGAAAAAAATATCTTAAAAAAGTAGGTCGAAAAAGATGAATTGTGTATTTTGTAACTATATTTTGTTTTTTTTTTTAATTACGTGTTAGTTTTTCCTCTATCTTATGCTCTTTGATGTTTGCTTAATATATTAATCGATGAGTTTTTTAATTGTTTTTTGAATGTATGAATTGAACCGTTTAAAATATTTGTATCTTTTCTTAATAGTCTTAAAAGTCTTATTTACTACCAAATTATATAATTAAGAGTTTTGAAAAGAAGAGAACAAGTATGTCAAACAATCTGAAACACTTCAGGAATCTGAATGTGCTTGTCAGTATTTAACATAGCGAACTGAGGCATGTCTTAAGGCAAGAATTTGGATTTTCGTTGTCTTTAGATCAAGTATATAATTAATAGTTATAATTAATTTACGAAAGAATTTCAATTAATAAAAAGTATTTTTAAAAATGGATATTGCTTATGAAAAAATTAAAATTATTACTTAATTAGTATTACAATATTCCCTATAAACTTTTACATGTGATAATGGATATTTTGAATTTTAAATTACTCATAAAATTCTAACATTGTATATAATATATTGGAGAATGAGCATATTTTCATTATAATCCTCTGGTTCCAAACTATAGACATTATTCATTCAATTTTATTTCATTTAAGTAATATTTCAAAAAAAATTCTGATAAAATGCTATTTTCTTTACGTGTAACATCAATATATTTCAATAAATTAATTCGTAGTCTATATATATATATACATATTCAGAATATAAATATGAATCAACTTTTCAAGGTTGTCTTTCTTTATTATATGTATTCAAAATAAAAGTAGTTTTGTTGTTTCGTTCGAACAATTAATAATAATGATATATATTTGTATATAATCGTTCTTATATCCAATACATTTCATATAATGACATTTAATTGATTTTAATTATGGTAATGTAAAATTATAAAAAATGTTCATGTAATGTGAATATAATACGATAAAATTGTCGGAATTTCGTTATAATTATTAATTTTTTATATTGTTATTAGTGATACCTAACTTTTCTTGTTGTATATAATGCGATTTTATATTTTTTTTACAAAAATTCAAATATACTCACACACACACACACATATATATATATATATATATATATATATATATATATATAAATTATGAATTCAAGGTACATTGAAAAAAAATCTGCCATGGTGGTATATTGATACAAAAGCCCATTTATACTTATTAATGCCTTCCCTGAAAAATAATTTTCAAATTATTTTTGAAATTGATAACTTCAATGTATATTACCGTACTAAATTAAAAATTTAAAAGGGAGGGATTTGCTCTGTGGCCACAATGTTGGTTACCTTCATGTTAATGGTAGATGTAGGTATATAATAATTTAACATCTATATTTCCATCCATATGTATAAACACATTCTCATATAATATAATATATATATATATATATATATATATATATATATATATATATATATATATATATATATATATATATATATATATATATATATATGCTTTTACAAAAATAGATTAGTTTAAAAACATTCTTGAAGTAATTAAATTCTTAATTATTTATACATATTATTCCTTCTGTAGCAGTATGATTATTACATCTACAAAACTTTTTAAATTATTACTGGAATTCCATATACGTTTAATATAATCAAATACGTGTTTTTCACTTTTAATTTTTATTTAGAGCATAAAGAAATAGTTATTAGATGATAAATTATTATGGAGAGTTTAACGCCACAACCACGTGTTATGGTTATTAAAACATTATAATATTGATGACCCCAATCCTTTTTGAAAATTTAATTTTGAGCGACAAATTGTTTTTTCGATATGCATAGATATGCAAAAACAAACAAAACAACCGTTATTGGGTATCCAAAAATTCGAGAATGATCAATAAACGCCCTCTTTATCTTCGAAGAGTGACTGTTTTGTGTGAAATTTGGGCTGGTGACATCATTGGATTTTTTTGTAAATGCTAATGAAGAGATTGTTACTGTAACTGGTAAACGACGTCGTGCGATGCTGCAAAACTTCTTTGTGCCTGACATTAATAAACAAGATTCAACATTATTCGACTAACAATTTTGCTAATCGAATAATTTCAAAACTTGGTCACACCAATTGGCCATCTCGTTCACTAAATTCTTTGAAAGAACTTAAAGGAGAGGGTCAACGCTAACAAGTCACTAATAATTTAACAGTTTAAGGACAACATTCAACAATAAATCGATAGAATATCACCAGAAATATGTGGAAAGATATGAATAATGTGATTGAAAGAGCTCGTATGTGTAACGCCGCCAGAGGTGGCCATTTGGCTGATACTATTTTTCACACTTAATGCCACGAATTAAATAAACGATCCATAAAAAAAGTAACGAAGATTATTTTATTTAAAGATTATTAAAAAACAAAATCAAAGTTTATTCATACACCTGTATATATATATATATATATATATATATATATATATATATATATATATATATATATATATATATATATATATATAACATTTTTCAAAACAGCGAATTATTACTATTTAACCCAACGATTTGTCCCTTCTATTAAATTAATTTTAATAAATAAAATTCATACAAATTCATTTTATAATTATTCATTGGAATTGAAAAATCTCATAATTAATAAAAGCCATCCTTTAATAAAAAAATATTTACATATTTAAACTAGGCAAATATATTCAACCATTTCACCACAATTATTTTCATAAATATATTTAAAGTCAATTATATCAAAACGCAATTATTACATAATGACGTACATTACTTATATACTTTACTACTTATATATATATATATATATATATAAATAAGTAAATATACATGTATATATATAAGCGAAATAATTGCAGTTAAATATCAAAAATATTTTTGCTGTTATTTTTGACTTTTCCATGCTTTAGTAATGTATTTACAAATTTAAACAGTTGACTGGTTAAACGCAGAGCTTAATGTAAATGGTTTTCGTTCAATATGACCGCGTACAGGGTAAA
>CM068320.1:11251686-11479186 GCA_034766995.1 Acanthacorydalis orientalis | reverse complement strand
CGTTCTGTCTTTTTAGTAATGGGAACGACTTGTTGTTGGAGTAAAAAATACCTTTTGTAAGTCAGTCGAATCACGATTTCTTTCTATCGTTTATTGTAGTTCATTTGTTGATTTAAAGTAGATATACAATATATAAAAATGTCGTAAAATGTAATAGAAAAAGATATTAATATTTTAATTTGAGTAGAATATAACAAACGTATCAGTTATAAGTTATGTTCTACGAATAAAATGATTCAGATAAAATTTGAATAATAAAATATTTTAATATCAAAAGATAATATGGATTTACTTTTTGACATTTACATAATGAAAATTAATTTTAAAATCTTACTTGAAAATTGAGAGTAAAAGATGTGAATTATAATTAAACCAACATTAATTAACATTTTAAATAGAAACGAACAAATCTGTAATGATGCAAATGCATGAAATAAAAAAGAACATACTTTTAATGTATAATATTTTTGCATTAAATATGTATCTATTTTTATTTTTATTCATATATTAATTTAGTTAGACTTTTAAAATATCTATTTTTAAATATGTCTTGTTTTTAGGAATGACTCTTTTTCTATATGTACTTTATGTATTTAGAAAATCAATTGAAAATGAAAACCTAATGACAAAATACTTATCGGTTGCTGATTTGAGATTAATTTTATTTTGGGTCAGAAATATTTACTTTTTTGAATTTTTAATTTAAGCAAATAAATTAAAAATTAACACATCTCATTTTACATTCTATAATAATTGTTAAATTTGTGATTTTTAAGACATACAAAATGAAGTTTATGTTACTGAAATGAATCAGATTGATATGCAACCAAACAAATAGAAAGATTTATTTTAAATTAAATTGTGGCAGGAACAGTATGGATAGTTTAATTTTTTATCGAATTTTATTAAAGTGAAGAACAATAAATTATATCTTTTATGTAATAGGTTAGTTGTTGACTATCGTTCTAGATACGTGTTATTTAGGGGTCACTGAAGTTCATACTCAGAAGAATCAATATTGTAACCCCTCTCGATATTTTCAATAATCCTCATGAACGATCACCTGTAGCGACGTTGAATTCCTGTTTGTGACAATATGAAATCAATGAGGAGTCACACGTCATGTTAATAAAAACATAATAGGAGTATTGTAATTGAGATTATATTTTTTGATATATATATATATATATATATATATATATATATATATATATATATATGTTTTTAATATTTATGTTTGATTTTAATTTCATTAATACACATGTGAAATTAAGATTGAGGTGTTTGTAAACAAAACGTATTTTAATTTAATTTCTATTGTTAAACGTTTTAATTTAAATACTGAGGTTATTGGAACACAAAAAAAGTAAAAAATTATTGTTTAATCTATGTGTAAGTCACATAAAAAACGCACACATACATACCTATATATATATATATATATATATATATATATATATATATATATATGTAGAAAGAGATGTATACTTACGTATTTATTATTCAATATCTACAATATATAATATTTACATTTAAATATATAAATGAGTTAATAAATTTAAAAAAGTTGTATTTCTACATTCTTTTTGATTTAAAAAAGTCTAAACTTTAACTTCTATTAAGAGAAAAATATATGTTTCTGTTGCATTAAATAGGGTAATTTATTTGATCATAAGAATTAAGATGCATCCGGATCTTATTTTTTCTATTTAAAAATAACTATAAAAAAAATTATTTAAAAAAATATATAAGAATTTTTGGCATTAATATCGAATGACATATATTTTACTGTACGTATTCAATTATCTTCAAGTATGAAAATATATTTTTCATACTTGAATAAAACGTGAAGAAATGTGTATTGAATTATTAGAAAGACATTCCAGAAAAGTAGTTGTTGATTAAATTTCATGACTAAGTTGTAAGTTATGAAATTTGTTGAAGTTATGAAGTTAGTCATAGTTTGTTGTCTAACAATTTGTTTTCAAGGAAAATATTTTTTGCTTTTATATTGATTACAGTTTAATCTCAAATATAATATATTCAGTTATTGGAATTCCATTTTACCAGTTTAAATGAATAGTACTCAATACGTAATACAGTTTTAATATTATTGATATTAGAAATTTTAAATCGATATCTGTGTCTAAAGTCTAATTTTTTCTGTCCTCTTATAATTTTTTAATTATTTCTTAACATATTGCTTGAAAAAGATACATTTATGTCAACTGAATAGGTAAAAAGTTGATATAAATAAGAGAAAAATTCGTTTTCTGTTTGCCTGTAGCACTTATAACTTCAAAACCAAGACACCTACATAGTAAAAAATGTTCATATATTATATATCTGGAATGAGCTAATGAATAAATTTGGTATTTATTTTTTCGAAATAATGCAAGCGACCGTATCAACTTAATTTTATTATTCTGATTAAAACTGTTCAAAAAATATATCAATTTTTAGATTAAAATCAAGGGAAATTATTTAGTTTTTGTATAATTTAATATATTCTAATATTTTTTAATCTTTGTGTAATCTAGTTTTATGAAATACCGTAAATAATAATTATATTAGATTTTAAAATGATTTTATTTTTTATATGAATAGGAAAGTTTATTATTGTAGTTGTTTTTTTTATAGAAAGGTTTCTGTTATTAGTAAAACTAGTAAAAATGAAATAATTAAATACAAAATGATCAGAGAGAGAAACATTTACAAACATATTTTTTAACATTGAAAAATATGTATTTTTTATTGAACAATATACAAATATTCATAATGAACATTTATATTAAATTTCAATTCCGAAATACATGTGAAATGCTGCAGATCAGTGGTGTTAAACACGTTGCGCTTGGGCCGCATGCTACCCGCGGCTCAATGTTGAAGTTTATTTTATTAAAATAATAAAATGAAATTTTAAAAAATATAAAATACATTTTTATAACATTGCACATTATAGAAGAATATTGGAGGGACACCGTTTTATGGTCACCGGTATATTCGTAGTAATGTCTCTAATTTAAAATGTTGTTGTAACGTTTGATAATAATACCTAAAATTAATGTTTTTTTTTTTTTTTAAAAATTATAAATTCATTAAAGAAAAAATAAATATCAAATTTAAACGAGTTACTTTTGAACACAAATAAAAGACCATTTTTCGCTCACTAAATTTTTTTTGGCTGATTTTTTTTGTCTGTGGCTCGCGGACTATTAAACTGAATTTGATGGCCCGTGTCCATATATGAGTTTGACACCACTACTGTAAATGATGTGAATATTAATTTAAAGTTTTGTGAAAAATTAATTCGTTTATTTTTAGAACTATTTATAAAAAAATATAAACATTTTTAATTAATTGTCTTAATATACATGTACGATTAAAAATATAAATGATTGTTCTTATGCATAAACTTAACGATCTTTTGGATTTTTTATAGATTTGTACGTAACATGCATGTAAAGGAAATATGAGAGATATTTGTCTTCATGAGATTAACATTTTTTTTTAATTATCATATATAATTTAAAGAAATTAAAATACAACTAAATTAAATAATATGTATTCTTTCAGAACAACATCAATATAATTATTTTATTATGTATACAAATTTAAATTATTTTTAGTAAATAGTTTACAATCGTTTAAAGAGTCTCTGCTTGTATTTGTGAAAACAATATATAATTCGCCTATTAAAAGGAAAATATTTGTTTTATTATTTACGTGTAAGTAAATTAGTCACAATTATTTTTTTATAACATATTAATTTAATAATAATTTCATTGTTATATAAAATATATTATTTCCTTTCATTATGAACTATATATTAATAACTATTTTTGCTAAAAAAGTCTTATCATCTCAAGATTAGAAGCGATTCCTTTTATATTCATATGATTAAAGACAAATTTAAATAAATCTGCACATTTTAATTAAATTGTTTATTGGAAAACCTTTAAAAAATTTATGTAGATATTAACCTTAGTTAAAAGTTTTCAAACTTTTGATGGAACAACTTTTATTTGAACTTATTTTATCTTACAAGATTTTTTATATTAAATTGATTAAAATTGATTAAAATGTTCTTCAAACTTGCATCATTACCAATGACATTCGTATACTAACACACAAATATTCTAGCATTGTTTACGAGAAAAATATAATGAATTTAAGTACGTCATTTTATTTGTAAAGAAAAAAATAATTATACGGTATTCATAGTTATAAAATAATTATCTTTACTTTTTTTATTTTCTTTTAAAATTCACCTATGTAAAATATAAAAATATATTTTGTTACTATATAAAATTATTTTTTTTCATCTAAAAACAAGTTAATGTGACTCTTAAATAAGCCTAAGATATAATAAATCGTTAGCTATGCACAATATTTTTTAAGATTCTAATTATAAAGTAATTACTATTATAATGTGACTTAATTTTTTAAAAAGATGTGTTTTAAAAGATAAACAAAATAAATTTATTCTATAAAACTTATAGATAATAATTTTATAAAAATTCACTTTTCAATATAAGGACAAACTTAGTGTGATTGAAATAATTAATTATGTGTTATGGAAAATTAATAGTTATTTGTATGTTATATGTAATTAAAATACACAGCTAATGATTACCAATTAGTTATTCATAATGAGGATTGAAACACTTTGGTTTAGGTATTACTACGTTAAAGTACATCTTAACAAGTATTTGTTCCAACCAAGTTAGTAATTAAAACGAATTTACTTTACACAAGTACTCTTGCAGAAATATAATTTTAATACAGTATAACAAACACTATCATAATTAATAATCTATCACTAATAGCGTTATAATTCTCAACTATAAACTTAGTTATATTTCAATTTATATTGTTATAATGTCATGTTTACTAAAACTGTACACTAGGAAGTAGATTAATATATGATTATGTGTAAGAGTTGATAACACAATATAGATTTCACTTTAGAAAAATACTTTATTTGATGATCGATATTGATATATATATATATATATATATATATATTTGTATATTTATATATATATATATATATATATATATATATATATAAGTTGTTTATTTGTCGAATATCATTAAATCTATTTACTGTATAAACGTTTCTACAAAAACTATTCCAATTTTGTCTCACATTTTATTTCTTTGTTTTCGAATAAAGATAAATGATAAGTTTATAAATTTATTTCAGAATTTTGAACAACATAAACATTAGTTTTAAATAAATTATTATGTATCATTGAAATTAGTTTCAAATGAATAATAATATTTCTCATTTTTTTCTATAAAACAATATGAAAATATTTGATAACAAATTGATTGCATTGCTTAAAAAACGATATATTATAGTGCGATATAATTAATTTTAAATTTAAAAACGGAAATTAACAGTTAAAAAATTAATATTTAATTTTGAATTTTAAACGGTATATAAATTTATAATTTAACTTTATAACAGGATTGAAAACGCATTTCAGAGATATTAAAGTTAAATCATTAATACTCTGTGTTAATAAAATATAAATGTTTTAACTCTAAAAAAACTTAATCTCCTAAATAAATGAAACTCATAAGTTTATATTATGAATTGTAACAAAAATTGTGCTTTATAAATTACTTGTCGAAAGAAACTAAAATCAAAAAATTCTAAACGAAAAAGTTATGCACTTTGCCCATCTGTGTCCCTTTGCAAACAATGAAACATTATTTATTAAAAATTTTACCAGAAAACTAAAATTTATTTGAAAAATTAATAAGCATTTAAATTAAAGCTTTAGACTATATTAATGTTTCAATTCTTTTCTTACTTTTAGAATTAAAATTTATATCTTGAATGTGAAAATAATTGAACCAAAATATATATTAAATATAACAAAAAGGTATAAAAAATAACAGAAGAATAAAAATAAGTTTGTTCTTTAATAAACTGAGTAATGAGTGTAATGAATTTAAAAAAAAATTGGCATCAAAATAATATAAGATGACTGGATTAATTGACAACAAATTATTTATTAAAACAAGAAATATAAATTATGTTAGAGAAAAATCAATGATTAAGAAAAATATCAAGATTAAAAATATATTAGAAATGGTGTAGTAAAAATTCACTGTACCGTTCAAAATGAATAAAGTTTAAACACGAATTTATTAGTTTGGTAGGAAAATAAATGCGATTTTTGTTTTCTGTATTCTAACCTTATTTTTTTCAATGAAAGTGCCATTTCATCATAGTGTTTATACTAATGTGATTTTAAAGTGCATTTTTCGGTCTGTATTTTGGTAATATCATCTTTGGTTTTATTATTAATTTTGCTTCAAATTGAGGTATTGAATTAAAGATAGAAAAAGAGCAAATACGGGTAATTTCTAGCATGAGTTCAAAACGGATGGAAAGCAACAGAAACTGTTTGTAAACTAAACGACGGTTTTGGTATGCCGGAGACGAGTGCTTTGAAGGTGAAGAAAGTCGCAGGTGTCCTTCTTCAGTTCATAGCGACCAACTGAATGCGTTAATTAAATCAGAACTAAGCACAACAATTTGAGAGTTTGCAAAAAGTTAGTTGTTAGTAATCCAATAGTTCTGGACCAATTAAAACCATTTAAATTAAAAAAAATATATGAATTTGTATGTCATAAACCACAATTATTTTTCTACTAACCTAAAAACTTGCAGTAGATATTTAATATTTGCTAGTTTTCACACTGATTGTACACTGTCGCTAATTTGTAAAGAAATAAATAATATTCTATATAAATTTTAATTACAGGCGAATTATTATATAAAATATTTATACAAAAAAGTGGAATTTCCATACCATGAAATAGTTATATTCAAATTACTAGATAAGCTATTTTCGTTCCGGTCACCTAATATGATCTTATTTATATTTAGAACCAATTAGGTAATAATATATATATATATATATATATATATATATATATATATATATATATATATATATATATATGATATAATCAGGATATTACCAATTTCACAATATTAACAAGTTATGTATAATATAACATGACTAAACCAATAAAATGAATATTGAATCAGGAAATAATCGATGATATATTTTTGAATTTGAAAGCTTCAATTTAATTTATTAAGGATAATAAACTAAAATAAAATAATTTTGAATATTTCTTATATAATAATATAAACATATTTTAATTTACCTTATAGTTTTTTCATATATATTTATTTATAAACGTATTCATAGTACTTTAACTGAATATAATTTTTAATTTTATTTAATAATGTCTATCACATGTATATTTCAATAAATTAACACAAAATTTCAATATTTTGCCGTGAAAGTTACTTTTATTAACATTTTTTTTTATAATATACATTACTAAGTCAGTTCTTTTAACTGAAAATGTGCCATATTTCTTGATAATCAAAAAGTGTTAAAAAATTTTTAAACAAATAATTAAGTTGAATTTCTCATTGATTATTTATAAATATATTTGAAATTTCGTCTTCATTATAATTATTGTATGAAGGAAAAAGTAGAAAAATGATACGTAAGACATATTTAGGTGAAATATATAATATATATATATATATATATATATATATATACACATATATATATATATATATATATATATATATATATACATGTGCGTGTGTGTGTGAGTGAGTGTGTATAATTTTCTCTTAAAAATAAATTGTATTGTACATAATATAATGTAAATAGTGCGTGATATACAATATATATTTTTTTCTTTAAATTATTACTTTTTTCCAAGAACATTGTTTCAATAAAATACCTAAGAAATTACAAAATGTAAAATATTCAAATTCTTAGTAAAGTACAAATTTTCAAGAAGTATAAAACTACTATAAAAGATAATGACGCTATGAATCATTAGATCATATAAATTGTTCAAAAAGTTAAGGTAGGCGCTGAATTACAAACTTTGTAACGGTGCTTTGTTAATTAACGAATGGTAAGATAAAATAAAATCATCCAGAAAATATGTTGTAAAGAACAATACAACTATTAAATAACTACAATTTAACTAACGTAGACACTAAAATAAAGTTCAAAATTTGTTTTCATATTTTTACAAGAATTTATTACTTTAAAGTAACTGCAGATATTATTATACAAAATAATTAATAGGAAGTGTATAAATGATGTTTGATTCGAATATTTAATAATTGGATATAGAATTTAATTTCGTAAAGAATTTTCGAATAAATTTAATAATATATTTTTTACTAATAAATGAAATCAATATTTATTTGGAAGGTAACAAGTACTATCTACTTTTATGTCCATGTTAACTGGACTTGACATAATTTTTTATGTATAAGAGAATAGACAAATAATTTACTTATACATACATATATATATATATAAATATGACATAATTTTATAAATAGATGATATGTATATTTTGTAAAGTATGATTATTTGTATTTTTTAATCGTAAATGTTTGACAGTGAATTATAATTTCTAGTAAAAAGATATTAATTTTTTGAAATTTTCTACTAAAAGTAATATAGAGAATAACTGTACATCTTTTGTGTGATAAATTAAACTTATATATATATATATATATATATATATATATATATATATATATATATATATATATATATATATATATATATATATATATATATAACATTCAAATATTAGTAAATTTTTTTTTGTTTTGGCAAACATACTAGTTGTTCTATTTTTATTAAATAACTAGATAAGAAATACACTTTCAGATATAATTTTAAAACCTGTATAAAAGTGATTGTACATTTATGAGGTAAAGTTTATTATCTTGTACTATAATTTTATCCACGCATTATTCAAAATAATTTTCCTTAGGAAAGTGTTGAGCTCGTATTTTCTACAATAGGTTTCAATATATAACTTCAGATATACCTTTTAACTGGGTTTGAATTGAAAATCAGTACATTACAATTTATACGAAGATTGTATATGATAAACTCAGTAAAGAAAAGTTTTCTAAAAGATAAAATTGAAAGTATATAGGATAAATATATGTAAATTATTACAGAATGTGTGATTTTTTCGAGAAATAAATATTTTCATTATGTAAAGTATATTATTTTAATCGATATTTTCCTGTGAATTTTTTTATTTAGTATCACTTTTATAACGTAAATATAAATTTCAAAACATGTCCTTTCTCAGGTCTATTAATTATTGATATATATATATATATATATATATATATATATACATATATATATATATATATATATATATATATATATATATATATAAATATGTATAAGTTTGTAACTTTTTAACAGTTTTATATGCATGTAATTGGTGATTAAAATCGGCAAATATGCAATAAAGTAAACATATTTATGAAAAGAATGGTTTAACAGATTTATTGCATCTGAGTAGCGCATTGATATTATAAAATTACATTAAATTATTTATTTGTAAATTTTAAACAATAGAATAACATTTTTATGTTAATAAAATATTCTCAAATTTAAAAATCCAAAATTAACTCTGCTGTTCAATCTCAAAAATAAATAAAAATAGAATAATACATTTTGTAATTTACTTAAAATATATATATATATATATATATATGAAATCATCGCTATGATCGCTTACCATTATACTAGTGAATAAAGGTATTGTGATTATTTTTCATTTTAATGATTCAATACCTAATTTTTTTATTAATTTTCAATATAAATTCCGATATTTATGTATGTATAAACATATATACATATAAATATATAACATTTAATTTTCAAATAAAATACATGTATGTGTATGCAAATATCAGACAAATTTCCAAACGAGTAACAGCAAAATAATTTGTTATTTTGATATTTTATTATTTTACTATTATACATTTTATTATTTCACATACAATAATGAAATAATATGTATATGTTATTAAATGGCTTAAATAAAAATTTGTTTATGAAATAAAAATGAAAACATATTTTTATATATGAAACATAAAATACTGAGAAAAAATAGAATTGTTTTGGAAATATATAGCTTTTTAAATATAATCTTACTCATTCATAAAGAAAGTATGATCTCTGTATCTTAACAATTTAATTTATTGATCAATTTAATACAATTTGTGTTAATGTATAAATATTAAACGTACATAAAGTCGTTGAAATGTTTTGATCTAGATAAAATGTTATTTATATTAAATTTATCTAAACGATATCTTTGCAAATAAAGTTGAAAAAATAATCATCCTCGGTTTTATTTATTTATTTACAATTTTCTATTTTCAGCGAAATCTAACATTAAAATCTTATTGAAAAGAAGTATTTTTATAAAATTTTGTTTTTTAACTAATTTTACATAATTAAACAATGGAGTTGTGTACTTCAATTTACAGAAGTTAAGTATAAGCAGTTTATGTTAAATTTTACATGAATTATTTATTTTTATGTCTCTTAAATTGTTAATACCGATAGTTTCATTCAGAAAAACAATAAATTCGTATCATTTGATGTATGTTACATTTTTAAATCATTGAAATATGAAATTACTTATTTAATTTATAACGTTCTGCAACTTATAAATTATACAAATGTTTTATATTTCACATTAAAATTTAAATATTTCTTATTAATTACATATACCTATATTTTTAAGTACTAATTATCATATGTATTTAGGTTTTAAACATATTTTAATAAAATAAAATAAGTACATGGGACACGTTTTTTCAGGAAAAAAACTACATTAATAATAATATACGTATATATATATATATATATATATATATATATATATATATATATATATACATAATGTCAGATGTAACAAGAAAACAATTATTAATTTTACTAGTAAAAAAAAACACAAATAAATGATTTATAAGGAGAGCTCTTTTACATGTGTTAATTTTTAGCTAAGTATATCATAAAGATACAGTTTCTGTTAAATTTTTAATTGTACTTTTCATAATTTAAAGTGAAATTTTAGTTAGCGGACTTTTTCATTATTTTACTAATAATCAGAAAATTGTAGTTAAAACCAACGAAAATTTTGTCTGGTAAATGAAAAATGTTTAAAACAATTATAACTTTATAAATTGAAAAATATATTAATATTAAAACATAATATTAAAAATTAGGTTCTACATATATATATATATACATACATACATACATACATATATATATATACATATACACGTTGGTCGTTCGATAAGTTTGGTAAATTTTTATGATATGACGCCACTATTCATTTGGTACGTCACGGTTATCAAGTAACTTTTCAAACTAGTATGGGCGAATTTTAGTCAGAAGTGACGTACTGTTCACGTTCTATAGATGTTTTTAAGCGAGCATTGTAGCAGTGGCCCCAAGAATTAAAAAAAAAACAAACAGTCCTTTGTGCGTCGATTCGTCACCGTGGAACATGGATCCATCACTACATACCTGAGTCGAAGCAGCAGTTAAGGCAATGGACAACGACTGGGGTGAAAGTGCACCGAAGAAGGCGAAGACCGTTTTGTCGGCTGAGAAGGTTGTTTTTTGGGATTCCCAAGGAATCATCCTGATCGACTTAACGAAAGGAAAAACGATAACAAGAACCTATTATGCAACATTATTCGACTGTTTGAAAGAAGAGCTGAAACAAAAACGGTCAAGATTGGCGTACAAAAAAGTGCTTTTTCTCCAGGACAACGCGCCGTCCAATAAATCGATGGTCACAATAGTAAAATTGCACAAATTGGGCTTCGAATTGATTACTTGTCCACCCTATTCTCTAGACTTGGCTCAGTGCGTCTTCTTTCTCTTGTCAGACTTGAAAATTTGGCTCGATAGGAAGAAATATTCATCGAATGAAGATGTTATTGTCGCCGTCAATGTGTATTTTGCAAACTTGCCTGACCAAGTGTATAGCCATTCAATGAAGACTATGTTGAGAAATGAAGTTGTTTTTTTTCCAAAAAAAAACGCTGTTTAACTTGCTTTTAAAACTTACCATACTTATCAAACGACCCTCGTATATGCACATTAAATGTTCATCAACGTTCGTTTTATAGCAGTTTCTAAAAAAAATTTATATTAATATCTTCAGCATTTTTTACACGTACATCTGATCAGGAAATAGTCCGAGTGTAAGTAATTAATTATACTTATAAAGATTTAATTAAACAAAAATGAATACATTTAAACATTATGCAAAAAATATTTTTTTATAATAAAATTAATGAAATCATAATTTATCACCAGTTCAGAGTTTAAACTAGTTTTTAGCTGGTAAAAAACTTACAGTACAGATGGCTCAAACTTCCGAATATTTTATTTTATCTGATATTAACACTTTGTACTGAAATAATCTTGTGCGAACTGATGTCAGGAATTTAAGGCTGCGGTGAAGTTGAAGAGAATAATTTTAATTAAAACAGACACATTTTTAAACGAATATATATTTATAAATGGAACATATTGCGGTTAATAGTATTCCTATTTAATTTCGTAATAAATATTGGAAGAACACTAAAACAAACACTTTAAAAAGAGTGAGTTGTAAATTAGTGAATTAATTATATATAATTTGAAATAAATTTTATTCAAGATTTGCATTAATTTCAATAAAAAATATTTTTAAATACACTTTTATTATCATATATATATATAAATTTATATATATATATATACACATAAATTTATATATATATATATGTATATATATATATATATATACGTATATAATTATTAAATGTATTCCACAATCATTGATTTTATATTGAAAAATAAGTAATGCACTTAACACGTTAGTAGCATATTACATTTTATCTTCATATTCATTTCAAATTTAAGTGCAAGAAAAATATTTATGAAAAACGTATATTAGTTTTGCAATTTCATATGAACGAAACTGCTTTAAAATAGATGAAATAATAAAATTTATATTAGGTTTGAATGAGAAAAAGTCTATATATGTTGTTTCCAATAGTATAAGAATAAAAATGTATAATGATTTAAATTAAAATTTGAATACTTTTATATATAAATGAATAAAAAATAAAAAAAAACAGTGATTTTATCATTAAAATGTTTAGTGAATTTTATTTTTATTTACGACTCTAAATAATCGAATATTGAGTAATTATAATACGTTTTAACACTAGATTTACGGGTATCGACTGTATACCTATTTTTACTGAAATCCGTCTTTTTGACGGGTAAATTAAAATGCAATTTTTTGTAAATCTTTTTATGGTAAATCAATAGATTTTTATTAACAGTTTTATTCAGTACATTTTTTACATATAAACTCCATTTTGAATGTACATTTTTCGCATACATACTTGTTACACTCAATATAAAAATTATTATACCTATTTTTCTTACATAATCCGATTTGGCAAGACTTTCGTACATTAAGATTTTGTATAACTGGAAATGAATTGGAACTAGTATTTTGTTCGTCGCGAAGTTCACTGCCTAGTCCTTCAGCCAGTTGGAAAATAAAATTCTTTGTAGATATGTCTACTCCAGTGGTGTCTTTATACAATATCCAGGCGTTGATGGCTGCCAAATCTAAAATGTTATAAAACACTTGAAGGAACCATCTACGGAACCCATCCTACTTTCACGCTATATTTTCTAGCCATTTGGTCTACAATATCCACCCCAAAGTTGGTTTTGTTGTAAAATATGATTCTTTCAGAGACACGTTTAGCATTACCTTCTATTTTGACATTTTCATGTTTATAACTGAGCAATAATAGCTTTTTCTTTGGCTTGGATTTGCAAACTGTGAGAACGTACTCATCTGATTTATAAAGTTTTGTGGAAAATCGGATCATATTATCCTTCTTAGCCTTTGTAATTTTTGGCAATTCTCTTCTGTTTGCACGTATAGTCCCCAGAAGAGTTGTTTTTTTTTGCAAGCAACTTTTTTTCAATGGAAATGCTTGTGAAAAACTTGTCAGTATTAATGTTTTTTCCACGGCCTAAATATGGTCCAGGAAACTTGAGAACGACGAATTCGCTGAAAGGTATATTTGATGGTCGTATTTCGTCTTTCCCTAAATATGGGAAGCCATAAGATATTTGCTTGTAACATCCGATGCCAATAAAAACTAATGTCGAATTTATCGGGCTTCTTTGGCATGTACCGTGTAAATCGGCATCTAGCTTTAGTTGTGAACAATTGTACATCGATTGTAATGTTCATGGTAGGCTTATAACAAGCCTGACTATTTTGGAAAAATCTGTCTCATATTACAGAAATCAACGTTAGTTCGGTAACACTTGCATCAGAATCCGATCCAGATAAGTGTTCATCTATACTGGTTAGTTTTTTTTTATCAATTCAATATCTTTTCGAGACTTGTCCATGATACCTAGCCAAGTAGGCAAAACATAAATGTAAAAAAATATTTCTTTATGGATAAATTTTCAAACTACCTTGAAAAATTCAAATTTTTATTTAGTAAATAAACTCCACTTCCTTTTCTGCAAAATTCACTTTTGAAATAATCACTCGCTATGCTCCAATTGTATTATAAATAACAAATTCAGCCTCACTAAATTTTCAAATATCACAATGTTTCTCTGCAAACTGCACAGTTGAGATGATCATTCGTGATATGATAAGGTTTGCTCTTTTTGTAAACAAATAGTTCAAAGCTGTTCGTTTACGTACTCACTGCTAAACAGCAGTTTTTATTTTGTTTTTCCTTACTCATTCTCATTTTTATTTTGGTTATTCCGCGACAATTGAAACGATTGATTGTAAATTAATCAACCCGTCAATTTGACGGATTTTCATAAAAATAGGTGTATAAAATATAGAAATAAGAAAATATATAGGTCTTTTGGATGAAATGAGTGAAGATATATATTCACTACATTATATCATTAAAAACCAATATATAAAACTAGAAAATAATATTTACATGTTTGGAATTTTTAAGTATGAAATCATAAACCCGTCAAATTGTCGGGTTCCGTAAATCTAGTGTTAAAAAATAAAAAAGCAGGAAAATTCTTAGGACATATAAAATATTTTATTAGTTATTTAAGAAACGTGATTTTTTTCATTTAAATATAATTAATTGATAATAATGGGACATTAATTAATGTCGCTTATAATATGAGAGTAGTACATTTCTATTTTAAAATATTATGAAAAAATCATGAGTAAAAAAATAGAAACAATTAATTTCTTTAAATTAATTAAACTTATTCACTTTTAAAATCGGTTTTCTGAGAACCGGATATAATTAATCTATTTTTGGGTTGACTACTGTATAATTGATACGTAAAATAAAATACAACCAATGAAAATATTTACATGTCCTTGATTAAATATATAACTTAGCAGTGAAATAAAACAGAATTTCAATGTTTCTCAAAGTACAATAAATTTCAATACGTGCTATTTTCAACTTTTGTTGAATAAAGCTACAAATTCAAAGAAGTGAACGTCACATAAATATGTCTAATTTTAATTTCTATGAAATAAATAACGGACGTGTGTATTATTTGTTGTACTGAGAAATATTTATTTTTAGATTATGAAAAAACTTCACTTTTTAATATTATCTACAGATATATTTTAAAATATTCCATTTCAGTTATAAATGTCAAAAACAAACTTCTAACAGAAAACATTTATTTAGATTCTAGAATTTTTATTCAAATTGCCATTTAAATAAAACTCTAAATAATATTTCATAAAACAGTCATAATAAAATTAATTCATATTTATCTATAAAATATATTTTTACTAAAATATATTTAATATTTTTATAAGTGTTGTAAGTAAATTGAACAAATTCATTATTGATTTTTTAATCACCAATTCTAATATATTTTTGTTAAATATTATATATATATATATCTATCTATCTATATATATATATATATAGTAAACTCTGTCATAACAAAATATATTTTCTTGTATTAAATATTACTGGTTATACAAGTGACAGCTCAATTTCGCCAAAATATTAACATTTCCATATAAATCAAAAAATATAACCTCAAGTTATGTTATAAAGTAATACTAATAATAAATTAGACTATAAATATAAATAAATTTAGACTATATATATATATATATATATATATATATATATATATATATATATATATATATATATATATATATATATACACACTCATAATAATGTGGTTGTAAGTGAAACATTGTTTTATTCATTCTTCATTAATTTTGCACCATTTAAAAGCAGTTATGCGGTTGATTAAATGTAATATAATAAATCTTTGATTACATTCATACACATTGGTTGTAAATTTGTATTCAGGTTGGAAGACAGAAACTCCAGTTTTACATTCGATAGATTATATATTTAAGAACACGTAAGATACTTATCTTCAACTGTCATAAAAATTGCGTATACTTCAAACTAGACAAAAATACAGACATTAGAGAAGAACAAATTTTCTTATTATATTCCTGTAATAATTTCATTAAAGAAGTGTTTGTCTGGAGATATGTGCGAACCAAAATCTTACAGATTATTTACTCAGTTTAGGTAATATTTTGTTGTAACCGTATTCGTTATAATTGATTTCGACTGTATCTATCTATCTACCTTTGTTTATATATATATATATATATATATATAAAATTTTCATTCAGTATCCAAAGTTGCTGGTACAGCACAGAGGAGTCGTCCGGTTTTAATGAATAAAACTGTTTGAGCGGTTAAACGATGTGAGAATTTTACGTTTAGAGCTCGCTGGTTCGCATACTTTCCCTTAAAACCAAACAGTTCCAAGAGCCACCAAACCTCAAACTTCATCTATAAATATCAAATAAGGCAAAAGCCATAGATCCACTGCTTGATATTCTTGTATCATCTGCGTCAGCGCTACGAGCCATGACATATCACAATTGAATTCTTAACCCATTGCCGAAAATGATGGATACAGCCATCAAATTTTTGTTGATATGCTGGATAATGGCGACTTTAGCCGTCATATATATTTTTACTAAAAAGAAAACAAACAAACCTTACCAGTTAAATTGAAGGCAGATTCCAATTCCACTCTAAGAGATATTTTTGAGCATTTTTTTTCAGAAAATGTAGTTGAAATAACAGTGCATGCTACGAACAAGTGTGGAATTCATTTGTTTGAAGAGAAAAAACCTGTAACAAAAGATTTGCAAAGGTTACTTTTGTTCGTACCGAAAAAGAAGAATTAATGAAATGTTTCAGATTTTGCTTGCTTCAAGGTCAAAAAAAGGCTCTTTCAATACGTCACTTATTTACCACAGACACTCTTTATTTTTCACCAGTATTTCCGTGTATCATATCACGACGTCGCTTTGAGCAACTACTACGTTGTATTAATGAACATTATACAGGAAAATCATATGTTAATAAACAGAAATTAGAAAAATTTTATCCCGTATTTAACCCAATCTTTTCCCATTATGACGGTTATAGCCGTCATTTGTTCACCACATATTTTCGTTAATTCTGATAAACAAATGACGGCTATAACTAATAAAAATAGTATTAATTAATCTTTATAAGGATTGTCATTTCATTTAATTTCTTGCAGCAGCAAAGGAAAATTTACAAAAATGTGTTTCTGAGGCCGATCTAGAAAAAAAGTATGTGCCAATGGGTTAGTCAATAAAATTATAATTAAAATACAATTTCTATATAAAATTGTATTAGTTTCTAACTTATAAACTCACCAACTTCAGATGGGTATCTATCTGGAGATGTGGAAAGATGAAGCCGGCAATTGAGAAATAAAAATAAAGAATACTGATCTCAAGGAAGAGAAGAATAACTTTATAATAATTAGAACTTGTATAAATATAATTTTAGTTTCCAATTTTTATTTGTTAATTACTATTTTATTTATGTTAAGGATGAAATTAATGTCATAATTAAAAAAAATATAAAAAAAGTATTTATCAATAACTTTCTCAAACATTCATAATTAAAATAGTTTTTTTCCTATCAAAACATATCGTAATTATTAATATAAATCTAAATTCATGAAGGAGCCTTGGTTACATATTTTTATTTCGCAATTGAAATACGTTATACATTGATTTCATTATGAATCACTTTTATTCGGAATTTCAGATCAAAATTGTATGTGACAATGCATATATAATTTGCCTAGGTAGCTACGCGAAACCACGTTTCATTATTCACAAGTTTGAATACGAATGAGATCAAGTATTACGCTTCCATTGATCCAAAACAGGTGCTCTGGAGTTAGAGGGGTTCTGAGGTGTAATTCTATCTCATAACTCCTATTGGAAATTGTATTATTTTTGTAATTGGGTATTTGATCTTACGAATTTCTATAATTAAAAGCTAAAAATAAATCTGATATCAGAATTTCATATATATATATATATACGAGTATATATATATATATATATATATATATATATATATATATATATATATATATATATATATAAACATAGTATCAGATTATTCAAAGACAACACATATTTCATAAATATAATAAGGTTGATAAAATTACTACGAAGAGTCAAAAGAAAACTTCAAGTGTATTAATCATTGACAAAACGTTTTAACAAGTCAGCTATAAATAATTATTTTTAGATAGTCAGCTACACTTTTTTCAATGTAATATACATTCATTACTTAATATTCGATTATTGTCAAGAAAACAGTTTTTTTTTGTAAATTTTAATTTTAAATTGCCTGTTTCAGAAATTTTTTCAATTTTAACTGAATACATTAATAAATTCACATTTATTAATAACATATATATATATATATATATATATATATATATACATATATATATATATATATATATATACATATATATATATATATATATATATATATATATATATATATATATATAGTTTATATTTAAATTAAATAATATTTTTTTGATTTATTAATAAACTATATCATTACTAAATATCAATAATAAATATTACAACATTCTTTTTTGTTGCGTTAATCATGTAGTTATAAAAAGTTGAAATTATTGAAAGATGTCACAAGTCATCTTATAGATATTGAGAGGTTGTTAATTTTTAATAATGAAGAACGTAATATAGATATAAGATTCTGTACAGAAAATGGATAAAATATATATTTAAATAGTACTTAAAACTTTATGTAGATAAATAAATGTGTAGTTATAACTACTGTAGCATAAAAAGTTATAATAGTAAATAGTTGGAATTCATTTTAAATTAGCATTTCATTATTAATTATATAAATACGCTCCTAAAAGTTCTGAAAGTGTATATAAAACTCTATCTTATATTATGAAGAGTAAAGGGTTAATGTATAAATTATTATATTTTTTCGTTCGTAAGAAAATCTTAAATGTTTATCCAAATATTTATAATGAAAAGCTTAAAAAATCTGATTGTATGTTTGAATATATACTTGGGTTAATATATTCAACTTATTTCATTTTTAAGAAACGGATCATTTTGAAATTTAATACTGTTATCTTATAAGTGAGATAAGTTGAAAAGTAAATAACAAACAAATCACATGTATCTTGTACAGCAAATGTAAAATTTTGAATCGAATCTTGTCTCTATTTTCAATTTTTATATACAGAATGTGAATAGATTTTTATGAACTCATTTCTATATCAATACAATAATATAATATGTTTATACATTTTAAATAATCTGTACATATAAATTGATTATTTTCTTAAATGTCGATTTTAAATTCTCAATGAATAATCTTTTTATACGCATCTGAGTTTTAGTATACACAAATCCCTTTTCTTTAGTTAAATGAAATAGATGATTAAATTGTATTCACATTATAATAAAATACAATTGAAAATGTAACAGTTATATTCATTTTAGGTTTTAAACACATCTTTTTATTATTCAATAAATTGAATTGTTTGTTAGGTGTGTTAAATACTTAATTGGTATTTGAAAGGTCATAAGTAAGGCCAGATTATATATATATATATATATATATATATATATGAACTTTACTTTACGACCTGTTGCTGCTTTCTATCAAGATTGATGATTGTATTATGTAAGTCGAAAATCTTCTATAATGCAATGGTCGAACTGATTTGATTTAGTGTATATATATTCATTACAAAATAATATTCTTTTCAATATAATATACAAAAAAAATAATTTGGTAACTAGGCACTAAATCTGTTGAACATGATATCTGTTTGAGTTGTTTGAATCTGCATTCGTTCATTACAAAATAGTCATTCAATTTGTTCATCACATCTGATTATTAAGTAACACGTAAATCAGTGTATTGATATATAGAAGTAAAAAAAACATTGTCTAATATATTTATTTTTTCAATGTTAATTACACGTAATCTTTTATTAGTTGCGTATAATAAAGATACGATAGACACATGTTCATTTGAATTCAAGAAAAAGATAGTCGTAATCTTCTCAGAATTTATTCTTAATTTGTTCTTGATTTCTTTTCGGAATTTGTGTTGATGTTGGAATTTAATTATTTAATTTGATTAAGGTTTCGACTTATTACTACGAAAATACTACTGCATATTTTGATGTGTTGATTTTTAAGTTATAATACAAGATAAGATTTTATTAGTATTTTAAATATTAGATTGGTTAAAAAATAATCACGGTTTATAACCTTTAAATTCATAAACATTTTTTTAATTTAAATGGATTTAAACGGACCAGTACTATTGGATGACTAACGCCTAACTTTTGTGCAAACTCTCGAATTGTTGTGAGTGGTTCTGTTTCAACGAACGTATTTAGTCGGTCGTTACGAACTGAAGAAGGACGCTCGCGACCTTCTTCATCTTCAAGTCTCTTGTCCCTAGCACGAAATTTTTGGTATCACCATTGCACCGTAAGTTCCTTAACAGTAGGCACATCAAAAATATAGTTTAGTTTACGAGCAGTGTTTGGTGCTTTACCGTTCGTTTTGAATTTATACAAAAATTGCCCTTGTTTACTTCTTTTCCATTTTTAATTCGATGACCCAATTTGAAGAAAAAGTAATAATAAAATCAAAGTCGATGTTACCAAAATACAGACCGAAAAATCCACATTAAAATGATATTAACATGAACACGATGAAATAATATTTTCATTGAAAAAATTAAAATTAGAATTCAGAAAAATAAAAGTCGCAATTATTTTCTTACCAACCTTATACTTCAAAATTCTCATTTGAATTATCATCGTACATATCTAGTATATCGTACATATCTAATTTCTTTTCAAAACTATTTTTTCGTGCTTGTTATGTGAGAAAATTTGACACCTGATGAACACTGAATTTATTCATATTTTTGTTTTTTCATGTAATGTTATTAAATAACTTGTTATTGAAATTTTAATTATTGTATTCATTTATATACATTGATATATTGGATTTGATTAAAAAATATTATTTACATTTTTCCTCATTTCGTAATTAATTACTTTGTTTGTTGTGTCACAGTAAATATCTATGAGCAATTCTTTAATGTTAATAAAAAATTTTACAAATTCAAAAATTGTTGAATATAGTATAGGAATATTATTTTGTGTAGGAATATTATTTCTATAATAATGTTAAGTTAGTGAATAATTAAGTTACTGATCAATAGGATGACAGCTAGTCAGTCTCAGTTGTTATACTACTCTTTTTTAAGGGATATAACTTTAAAATGATATAAAAATTTATTAATTTCCAAAAAAAAACAAAATTCTGCCCTTAGTAAGGTTTTATTATTTTTCAAAACGTTGACAGATTTATGTGGATGAAAATGTGGTCTTTGAAGAAATTTTATAAATTTTCATATTTTAAATTTATTTTCACCTTACAAACAACAAAATAATTCTGTTCAAAAATGTTCAATAAATATTTATTAATTACTTTCGTCATTGAAATGCGAAAAAGCAATAATCAATTTTTTAGCTAGAAAAAAATTTGCGGTTGATATGTAGAGTAGACAAATCATTTGCAAAAGTAAACTTAGACACAATGTTAGAGCTGTTAGTTTTTAGAAATCAACAAATTTAGCCAAAAGTTAGCGCTTTCTCTTCGCAGTTGCGAGGAAATTTTAGTCTCTATTTTTTTTCTGTTTATGTAATTTTTAAGGAACTATTACAAAAAATCTATTTTTTACTATAAATTGTTTAACTATGTTTCAGAAGTTCTAAGGCTCATATTATATTATATTATGTAATTGTCATTTAATTTTTTTAAATACAAAATAGATTTTACATCTAAAATCATGTACTGTACTATTTAAATGTTAGTTTAATTTTTGAGAATTTTTTGTAATAAGAATTTTATGAAATTTCATGTAATAGCAAATACACTTTTCTATACAAATCAGATTGACATTTATTATGAAAATCTTTTTGAAGTTCAAATTTTATGACAATAATTTTTAATTGAAATAAATGAATTTTTTTATATTGTATTACTTTGAAATAAACTATAATGCAAAGGTATGTTTAACAATCTGTATATTTACAATTCTTTTGTGATATAACTGAAAATATATATATATGTATATATATATATATATATATATATATATATATATATGTATATATATATATATATATATATATATATATATATGTACATATACATATATATATATATATATATATAGATATACATACATATGTATGTATATATATATATATATATATGATATATATATGATATATATATGATATATAATATATATATATATATATATATATATATATATATATATATATACATACGAGGTCAGACAATTAAGTAATGCGACCGATTTTTTTCTCGGCCTGTGCTAACACTGCGAACCTGTAACTCCGCCACCGTAATAGCAGATCCCTACTCTCTCGATTGAGACCTTGACCACCCTCGTACGATCATTTTTTCGCCAGCTGTTTAGTGTTTTGTAACAACGCGCGAGTAGTGCATGTCACGAAGCCCACCGAATGAACATCGCTCAATAATAATAATAAAAGTTTTATGGAAAGTTAAAATTAGTGTACTTGTTTCAAATTACTGTTACATTTATTTTTGAAAAAAAAAACAATTAAATTTACATCACAATAGTTACTTTTCTTTTGTCGTTTAGTCATAATTACACTCCTTATTTCATAGAATTTGTCATAACAGGTTTTAGTTGTAACTGTGTATTATGAAACATTCTGAAATGTGCTTAAAGACATTGCTTTCAGATAACTATTTTATTTTTCATACAAATGTTTATAAAAATCTGTACACGATATGTTTTAATAATCTATACATTTTTATGTGTTTCGCGGTTGCTTGGTTATTGGGATTTTAGGATGCTTTGACAGTTAAGCTCATTAGCGACCGATTTAGTTGTTTCACGTTGGTTCAACTATGAAAGTACGAAGTTGAAATATTCCGGATGTCTAATAACTAAATACTTTTATAAATATTTAATCAAAAATGTCATTTAATTATTATCAAAATATAATTTTTTAAATTATTTACTTAACAATACTTTTTTTTGTGGTTTTATATATATACATATATATGACTAAAATTCATAAAATATCTCAGGGCAATAAATATAATTCACAAAGGAATTCATTGTTTCGTGCCATCACGAGACTAAATTTTTCACTCTCATATATTTACGTTTAACATAGACATGTGATGAATAAGAAAATCGCTTTCTTTATTAATACATGTTACAGAATTTACTATTCTAATAAGTTTCCTTTTACAAGTGACTTAAGGTGTATTAGCGTTTATTATATCTGCCAATATCTATCAGTGTTATTAAAATTAATACAATTAACTTTAAATTTACATACATATTTTAAATGCTTTAGATATATTTAATTACTTTGCGGTTATTTTATTAATTTTCTCTGTTTCATTTCATTTCTCTCTCAATACATTTTTTTTAAAAAATGTCTAAGAATTTTTTATTAATTATACTGATATAAATTTAAAATAAATGAATTTAGTAAGAATTTACCGCCTTTTTTTAACATTTTTTTTGAAAGAAACAACTTTCTCAATATTAAGTATTGAATATAAATGCTGAGAAATAAAATATAGATAGGAGATATGAAACTTTAAATTATTTTTTATTAAATATGTAACTAGTTTGTTAACACTTCAAGTGTATAAAATGAATTAATTGAATATGTTAACCCAAGTTAATTATATTCTTTTATCGTACTATTTGCACTCATACTTTTATCAAAATCTATTTTCGCATTCGTACTGGTTAATCCATCAATGGTTCCAATCGTGTTTTGTCCATTGACAGTGATGGAACGATTCAATAGGTCTCGAAGTACATCAAAACAATAGTATTCAATTCAAACGTTTTCTGCAGAATATATCGGGAATCATCTGCCCTACAAACAAATCGGATTGAAATTAGAGGTGTAGGAATTAAATCAATAGTAATAAGTTTGAATAAAGGTTGATCCTTTCTATTCATTTTAATTAAGAAAAGTGTAAAAGAATGGGGTTTTAATTACAAAACTAAGATCGGATAAATTAAAGTACGGAGTATATATTCGTTTTCGTTCACTGACAATGTTTTAGGTATTGCTTAATATTAAAGTTAAAAAAATTCACTTAAATCTAAAGAAACATGTGTAAATTATTGAAGGTAATTAACACGATTATTTTAATAGACTTTATAAATTGAATACTAACTGAAATTGTTTTTAATTCACGCTACTGTATATCTTATAATTGAAAAGTTTGTGTATTTTTTACGAATAAAACGAAAAGTTCAGAATGATAGTAATTAATTTATCAATTAAAAAGTGTGTTTTTGGATATAAGAATAATGGTTAAATATAATGGAAACTAGGTATTAAATATAATATAAAAGAGATATTTTTATTACTAAATTCTTAGTAAGGGAAAATATTTATCGCCGCTCTTCGAGTTTAAATCTCTTTTACGATAAATATTCTTTTTTATTAAAAAAATTACCATTTCTTTAGCGATTAAGTATGATATTTCGTTTTTAAACGAAGTTACATATAATCACTAACAGATTTTGAAATATTTGTTTTGTACTTTTTAAATATATAAGAAAAATATTTTACAAATCTATTAGGTTGGTAGAAAAATAATTGCGATTTTTGTTTTCTGAATTATAATCTTATTTTTTTTCAGTGAAAGTGTTATTTCATCGTATTCATGTTAATATCACTTTGAAGTGCATTTTTCGGTCTGTATTCTGGTATCAATTACTTTGGTTTTATTATTAATTTTCTTCCAATTGAGTCGAGTTGAGTTGTTTTTGTAATTCTCATCTTAATTTTTTCTAATATGTCATTTCGTCGTATTTACGTTAATATCATTTTAATTTGTATTTTTTTGGTCTGTATTTTGGTAACATCGACTTTGGTTTTATCCTTAATTTTGTTTCAAATTGGCATAGCGAATTAAAGATGGAAAAAAAACAAATAAGGGCAATTTTTTGTAGGAGCTTAAAACGGGCGGTAAAAAAGCAGAAACTGTTCATAAACTAAACGATCCTTTTGGCGTGGGTACTTTTAAAGAACGTACGGTACAATGGTGGTTGCAAAAATGTTATGCTGGAGACGAGAGCTTTGAAGATAAAGAAAGTTGTGGACGTCCTTCTTCAATTCCTAATGACCAACTGAAGGCTTTAGTTGAATCAGAATCATGTACAACAATTCGAGAGCTTGAACAAATATGGGCGTTAGTCATACAACAGTTCGGGACCACTTAGAACAGTTAGCAAAATCAAAAAAACTTGATAAATGTGTGCTGCACGAACTGAACAAAAATCAAAAAATTGCCGTTATGAAGTTTGTTCTTCGCTTCTTTTAGGCACCAGAAAAGATCCATTTCTCGATCGTATTGTAACATGCGACGAAAATTAGGTCCTTTGCGATAACAGAAAGCAGTTTGCATAATGGTTGGATAAAAATGAATCCCCCAAAGAATTCGCTAAAACGAAATTACATCAAAAGAAAATTGTGGTGAATGTTTGGTGGTCTGCGCTAGGTATAATCCATTTCATTTTTTGAATCCTGGCGAAACCGTTACAGCTAAGAACTATTGTTAAGAAATCGACAAAATGCACCAGTAACTGCGACATCTGGTCCCCGCACTGATCAATCAAAAACGCCCAATCCTACTGCATGACGCCACGTCGCACGATTGACTCTCCAAAAATTGAATGGATTGGGTTATGAAACATTAACTCATCCATCTCGCTAATAGATTGCAATTTGTATAAGAATTTCGATAACTTCTTACAGAGTAAGGTCTTTAACGGCCAAACTGCTGGTAAAAGAGCATTTCGAAATTTTATCAACTCCATAACTCCGGAATTTTACACCACCGGAATAAATAAACTTGTAATTAATTGACAAAAATGTGTCGATTCTAATGGTGCTTATTTTGGTTAATAAAGTTATATATAAGCTGAGAAAAATGTATATGAATTTGATGATCATAAACCGCAATTATTTTTCTATCAACCTAATATTTTGTTTGTATTCTTGTAATGTAATACTCATACTTTATTTCTTCATTCATATCGTATAATTTAATACTCTTAGCTGATAGCTGAGTATAATACTGGAAGTTGGTATCAAATATTCAAGCGTGAACCATTTTATTATATATTATTATAATAATATATATTTTTAAACAAAAATTTATTTATTTTAATGGTTATATTTTCTAAATTAAAGAAAAAGAAAAGAAGAAGAAAAAGTACTAACTTGTTTCAAACACTGAAATAAATATATTACTTCCTGTATAAATGACTTAAAATCAAATATAAAATTTTTATTATTATATGTTAATATGAACTAAAAAAGCTTATGAAATAAATTGAAATTGGTTCAAAGTGTGAAATTTTCTTAAATATTCTTCTTTTAATATGAAATAAATATTTAATAAAATATATTCTCGTTTCTAATTATGTCTGAAATAATCATTTTTTAGATACTTTTCAATCAGTATTTAAGTTTTGATATCCTTGGTAAAAATTGTATTAAGATATGTTCAACAAATAATATTTTTCAAGGAAGAAGTATGGTTATAATAAAAAAATAACTATCATAAACTCATTTCTTAAAATGATATTTAAAGTTTTTAGTCGTACCCTGTCGCACAATCTTTGAACTTTTTAATTTTCTATTCTTATATATTTTTAATAAAATTTAATTCATATTTCGAATATTAATATTACAATAATTTAATTTTGTTTTAGAAAATATTGATCTATTTTCAGAACATTAATTATAAGATACAAAACATTGATATTGTTCTTTTAAGGCAAACATTTGACTTCAATGAGAAAGTATAATTATTAAAGCAGTATAATTATTAAATTTCATTGATCATTATGTTAATTATTTATTTGTCGTCGTATTTAATAAAGTTAAAAAAGATATTTTCCAATATAAATTAATATGAAAGCTAAGTATTTCGAACGATGTTATTAATCTTTTGGTTCTTTAAATATTGTTTATGTAATTTATATATATTGTGGTTTTTTCTGTGATATATTATGGAAACATTTGAATATTTTGTTAACTTTTTCTCATATTTGTGGTATTATTTTACACTTTTTATTATCAATCTACCTTTTCTGTTCTTTAAGATAAATTATGTATTTCAGAATGCAATACTTTATTATAAATTTAGTCAACGTATTATATAAAAAATAAAGATATTTTCTTCTTATAAAAATGTTATAGATTATGAATTTTTTCTATCAAATAATACCAAATACTAATAGGAAAAATATTAGTGTAAAATTGTCTATAATATTATGATTAAATCAAAAATAATTTTCAAATATATACGAGTATAATAAGCGAAAAATAATATCAAATAAAAGTTAAATTTAATTGAAAATCTTATATTTTAAATTTCATAACATAATAACAGTTAAAATAATAATTATATGTTTCTATACTTGGTTTCAGTACATGAATTGTTCTGGTAGTCTTCGTTCATTTTGATATTTTAATATATAAAGTCTACCTGTAGATGACACATTTGCTAATATTAGTAGTAGAGAATAAAAATTAAAGTGATACAAAAAGATAAAGACCGTCAGAAAAACTTAAAATAAAAATTACTTTTGATATTTAAATTATTGTATCATTACACTTTCTGTACTATTTATTTGTTAATGTTTTATCAATATTATGTATTTTTCCTACATATCTTTCCAGTAGGTATCAAAGCTATAAATAGAATATTAACATTTTTAAATTTAATTGCAAAGATTATTTATAAAAATGAGAAAAATTAATTATACAGTAATTTCAGATTTGATTTTGATTTTTTTGTATTTAGAAAATAAAATTAGAAATAAAACCACATTTGTTATACTTTATATATATATATATATATATAGTTTGCCTAATTGTATTATTAAATTATACAATTTAAAGAGGAATCAATTAAAATCCTTTCAAGCATTATCTCTTATGGTACATTTTAATTTGATAATTAATTTTTAAATACCAGCTTGTTGTTAAAGAAACGTGATTAATTCTATTAAATGGTATTTTTATTATTACGATAACCCCAATTTAATGAAATAGTCTTGAAAAATTTAGGAAGAAACAATTTATTTCACTTTTTCTTATATATCCTTCCTTGATGAAATAACAGTAACCAAATTACTAGTATGTGAGATACTAAATGTGTCATTTTCTCATATTTATTCTTTTGTCACTTTTATTTATATAGTCTCTTTTTGTTAAAAATATACTTGTATCAATGACATTTTTAATCAAAGGACGGCTAATTGAAAATATTTTCCTTTTGTTGTTGTTTGTTTGGTAATATTTAAAAAAGGAAGAATTAAAAAAATATGTATGTGCATATATATGAAAAATTAGTGTATATATCCTTATATATATATATATATATATATATATATATATATATATAAACACAATTTTAGATTATTTATAAAGAAATTTTCAAAAACCGAAAAGACGAAATAATTTTGTTTTATAATAATATTATTTTTTATATAAACAAAAATCATACAAATAAAACTATTTCTTTATACTATATTATTCATTGGGAAAATTATTTGAAACTGATATAATAAAGATATTGCTATTTTTAACTGTATTTCAATTGTTCTATAATCATTAAAGAGTACATTATATTTATTTAGGTTAAACATTATATTACTAATTTTTCTTTATTTACGTTGACCCCAATCCACGCCTCTGATTTATTGTTATTAAGACTACGTGGCTTTTAACAGATCGATCTAGAACTCCCTAAACAGAGTACACCTTATATCCGGGTTGACGCCCTGTATAGTAGAGCTACATTTATTGTTTCACAACCGACAAGGGGACACTTTTTCACTTATGATAGTCAAATAGAGTCGAATTAAATGAAAACATATAGTTATTCATACACTGTTTTATAAAACTTATCTAATATTTATCAACAGTTTTAAATTTCTTGATCAAATACAAGTATATAACATATAAATGTGAATCATAGCCATATAATATCAATAAGTAGTTCTAAAGATTGTAAATATGCTTTATACCATTTACTTATTTAATTCTTGTTTACTTTAATCTATATAATACGTAATAAATATAAATATAAGGATATTCATATACAAGTGTGTGTAGATAATAATATATTCATTTTTGTTTATTGTTTATTTTTATATGATAAATAGGTAAACTGTTATTAAGATAGTAAATTTCTTATAGCAAATAAATGAGATGCGTTTATAGATTGCAAAAAATAGTAAATAATATTTAAGAAATACTTATTTCTTTTTTCAAAAATTCTCTCATATTGTGAAGACTGCTAATGAGAAAATAATTGTTATTTTATTTATTATAGAATTTTTTACAAGTGAATTCCTTTCGTACTATAAACCACACCAAATTATTTAATCAAAAATATTGAATGAATTATTAATGATATTTTTTTCGATTGCCGTTTATCCGCATTTCAAAGGCAACGCCATTTCGAAAATAATCATTAATAATTTATTGAATATTTTTGATTAAACAATTTAGTGTGGTTTATAGTGTGAAAAATTTGGTGTGGTTTGTGGGTTGAAAAAAGTATTCATTTGTGATAGTGAATTTAATCATAGTATCAGAACTGTTATTGTGATTATTATAGAAATTTAGAATTTAGAAATTTTTAAAATGTTTTTTTTTTGTTCTTTATTACGTTCTTTGTTGAAATATTATATCTGTGCTTTCTATTGTAGCAGTAAACTTTTTATTATGGATCAAATCATAATTGAATTCAAATCAGTCATTTATATTCATTTTAGGTATATGAAGGAAATTTAAATAATGATTTATACATTTTTTATAAACACATGATATATCGTTTCAGATCTTTATATATATATATATATATATATATATATATATATATATATATATATATATTTAAATATATAAATAATGAAATGTACAATAGAAATAGTATTTGTGTGGTGCGGTTTTTCTGATACTCATCTTAATTTTTTTCTATTTTCATTAAATTATAGCATTTTTAATAAAATGTATTCTTGTTGAAAGAATTGACACGTAGAAAATACTGAAATATTTTTTATATTTCCAAATTTAATAAAGCTTATATTTCTCTTAGTGAAAAATTTTTACTTCTTATAAATTATTATTATTATTATTATATATATATATATACACATATATATATATATATATATATATATATACATATATATATATATACATATATATACATACATATATATATATACATATATATATATATATATATATATATACATATTCTTATATACACACGCGAAACTGATGTATATATTAATTGATTTATTCTTCTCATTCATTTTTAAATAAGTAATTTTCCAATAATATTCTCATATCAGTGACACAAAATTAATTTTTATTAAATGTACGTTATATTAAAATTCAAAAATATTTATTAGTATCGAAAGTACATCAAATACTTTTTTAAAACATTTAATTAACTTAAATAATCGTTAAGAATAAATTCATTAATTGACTCATTCTTTTTATGATTTATAATTAAACTTTTGCTTGCTATTAAAGTAAACATGTGTCTCTTTTAATATCCTCCCATTTGAATTTTCTAGTATTTCTTTTACGAAAAACTTATATTTGTTAATGTTCTCATCTGACTTGTTTGTTATAAGAAAAAAATCTATGAAACGAATTCAATTATTTTAAAAGTGGTACATTATTCTAGTATCTATTTTATTTTGTCATCAATTTGAAGTTTATATTAACAGAAAAACTGATTGAAGTATTAAAAGAAATACATAAATCTCAAAAGATAGTATACGATAATTATGTGCCAAGCACTCACTTTTCATTTTGTTTACGACGTATCTCGTACTTGAATGTTTTAGAAATGTCTTGCTGTGCTGAAAATACGTGTTTTTCTGAAAGTTTGCATTTTTACAAAATCTTTTTAGTTTTTTTCACGTTCAATATTGTTATCAAATATAATATTTAGCTACATGCATTATAAATAAATTTTCAAATGTTTTTTTATTTTTATTTATTTATTCATTGATGTTCATATAAAAATAATATAACTTTTCTTTGAATAATATATCCATTTATAACACTTTGTATAGGGATACAATACTCATTTTTTTTCTGCAAATTGCACTTACATTGTCAATTTTAATTATTTATTCTAAAATACTATATATCAATCATATTTAATAATACCTATTTTAATTTTCAATTTTTTTAATAAAACCTTTATTGAAGACATTATCTAGTTATGATTCTTAATTAAAAAAAAATATTTAAATATAAAGTTTACTGCGTAATATTTTCTTATGGTATTTGGATAAAATATTGAGTATGGAGTTATTGTCTTATGTCTTATTGTCTATGGAGTTATTATGCAAATATTAATATAAAATTAAAAATGATTTGAAGATTCATTGTACAAACCTTATTTTCATGAAAATGCAGTAGAGCCTGATAATTATATTTTTATGTATTTCATTCAGTTTTATTAATTTCGTTTCCATCTTTTATTCATTGATTATTAATTTGATGATTAAATAACAACAAATTAATTTGCATTTGTTATTTATAGAGAATAATTCAAAAATAAAATGTAATAGTTAAAAAAATAGTAATAACACAACAAAAAAATATATTATAGTAAAAATTTAATATAAATATTGATTTAAAAAAATGAAAATTTGTCCAAATATACGTAGTTTAAATTAGCAATATATATGCTATTTAAACAATATTGCAGTAAATTATTAGGTTAAGATGTGACAATAAGTGATTTATGACCTGTATATTTACTATTAAATACAATTGTGCTTAAATAATTTTGGTCTCAAAATACATTTAGGTGAAAAGTTAACACGTATCTGTGTAGCGTGTATATAATTAATAATTTTTCAAAAGAACAATTTATTTTTAAAACTTATTTTCGTTTAAAAAATAAAAAAATATAGAAATAACAAACAAGAAAAGTGAATGCAAATAATGTACAAAAAAATAAGCACTTGGTTTTGGCATTTTAAAAAGTTGTCAGAGAAGAATGTGCTAGATGGTTTAATGAGACCGATGGAGAAAATGTATATAATAAAAAGAATTAACTTTTAAATAGAATGAAATAGTTAAAATACAGTTGTGGTTAAATTCATTTCCACAAATCTATTATCACACATTTGACTAAACTTTTTTCAGTCAAATATGTTCAATGGTCCGATTTCGAGAATTATGAATGGTCAAAAATTTAAAAATATTAACTATTGACAATTTTTTTTAATAAAAGTGTATATTGGTTGCGGAGGAATGAACTATTTTTTTACGAAAGTTTGAAATAGCGTTGAAAATTAATTTATTATAAATAAGTATTTTATAAGAAATTTATTATTAGAGAAAAAATAGATGCTGACTCTATGTTTTTTATTTGCATATTTTAATTGAATTATTTTTAGAACAAAGTATTTTTCTGCATTTATCTATAAAGTTCTTAAATTCTTGACTATCTTTATATCAAAATATAGTTTTAAAACTGAGATTAAGTTCGCCCTCACAGATAAATAAATCTTTCATTTCACAAACCAAAAATAAATTTTCTGTTTAAGAATATTCTATAAATTATTATTGATTATTTCTGATTATTTCTTAAATGCATTTCGATAGCAACACTATTATCTTCAAAGAACCAAGGTATAGAAAAATGCAAGTGATATATGTAGTTGGTTTTTGTTGTTCCTTTGGAGTTCATTTTTTTTGATAGCATTGCCATCAAAAAATGATGAATAAAATTTTATTGAATATTTTTGATCAGAGAAAACATTGTGATTTGAGGGATGAAAAAAGAATTCATTTGTCAATAAGTTTACATTATTTAACTATAATAAATAAGTATTTCACAATATAAAAAAAGAAATATAATATTCGTTTTTTATGTTTGGTGAGCATAAGCTTATCGTTTAAAAATTATATTCTCAATAAGTATCTTATAGAAACGTTTACTATTAATTATTAAAATGAAATGACTGTTAAATTAGAGATCAATATTATTAAGAATTGAATAGGTTAAAACAAAAAAGTAAAAAGATTATGAATAGTTAACAAGAAGAGACGAGACTGTTGTTTCATATGACATGACGAGATAAAACTTTAAAGAATTGCTATAACTATTTAAATACAACTGCGAAAATTTAATTTAATTGGTATATTAACAAAATTATCAGCTTCCAAAATTAATTCTATTTCACACATTGAAAAATGATGTAGAAATAAGGAAAGAGCAGTGCATTGGATAAATTAAGTTTTATTCACAATCATTATTAAAGTAATGTTATAAAACAACAAAAATAATGGAACAAACTTGTAAAAACAAGAAAAAAATATAATTAATAGAAAATAATGTAAATATGAATTGAATTGTTACATATTTATATCTCATTTGATATGAGCTGACTCAATCTCTGCATTTTTTAAATGGATTTTTAATTTCAAATGAAGTATTATACTTTACAAACGACAAAAGTTATTGTTATAAAAATGGTTATCAGTATTTAGTGTGATTTTAATTTGATTTGTATGCATTTAGATGTTATTGCAATAAATACAAGAAAAGATAAGATTTTTTTATGCCCACATAATAAAAACATTCTTACATTTTTTGGTAAAAAGTTCTCAGGTGTTGGGAACGATGGAACGATTAAAAAATATAATAATTAATTAATATGAAATAGTTACATTTTCAACATGTACTATATATATATATATATATATATATATATATATATATATATATATATATATATATATATATATATATATATATGTATATATGAGGAGAGATGGAGAAATAAATTAAGAATGAAATGAAAATAAATGGCCTCATTTTTCTATTATTATCTCAATTTTCGTTAACAACAATCAATTTAGTGACAAATATGTAATAAAAATGTATTCCTGTTATTCCTGTTCAAGCATTAGAAGTGCAGTTAAATAGCGGAAAGTTCTGAAAAGGTATAGCAAGTAAAAACCCATTAAAATAATTGCGCGCACAGTATTCTACCACCTGTAACTTGAATTGTTCTCTGGCTCGGTCAACATCACTGGCATATTTCCGGTAAAATTACACACGTTAATGTTATATTCAAATAATATCATATTACAATGGATTTTCTTACAATAAAAACATAAAGCCAAATATTATACTACACATTCTCTTTTATATTATTTTTTAAATTAGTATGTTGATGAAATGAAGACGTTATATATAATTTTTTTGACACATTTAATTTACTTGCAGATTTTTATTAAGGAGAACATTTGGAGTATTTAACTATTTCATATTATTATATGTAAAATTATTTTGTTTTATATATATAATGTACATAAAGATATGTAGACACACTAATATATATATATATATATATATATATATATATATATATATATATATATAATGTATATAAATGTGAGAGTGTGTGTGCATATACATGTATGTTTTTGCATGTAAATTTTTGAACAACTGTTCTTCGTTCCTTCAAATAAATTATTAACAACAACAAAATTAATTTTATAAATTTTCTCACAGTTTGAGATACATTCATTTACATGAATTAAAAACATAAAGTAGCTCCTAAGAAATAATATTTTTATGTGGAGTAAATAATCAAAGAGTCGTATTTAAGTTTATTTTCTTTATAAAAATATCAGAGAAGGAACGAATTGATTAATCTCCCTAAAATATAGCTATCAAACAAGGCTTCCCAAATCAGGGATGCATATAAGTTAATATACTAGCATGTTATTGTTACCAAAACATGTTTTTATTCATACAATGAATCTTTTATTCAATAAGAGAGCTATTTTTTTTTCAATTGTATTCTTGTGATTCCTTTTCTTCTTTTGTAAATTTTAAAAAATTGATATGCATATACAATATGTATTCATGTATAAATTATTTATAGAAACAAAAATTGATTTTTTTTTTAAAATTTTAAATATTTTTAATTATTTATTACTTTTCATTTTCAAAAAAATATAGTTTATATGCAAATCCTTGTACTAAAAATATAATAAATATTTCTTCTGTTTTTATTTGGTGAAGTATTAAACAAAAAATTAAAAATAATTTATACCAATATACTTTATACAAAGAATACATTTATACAGAAAAGAGTGAAATTTGTTAAAAACATAGTAGGCATACATATATTTTCAAAGAAGCAATCAATAAAATTTAATTAGAATAATATATTATAAAAAAAGACGCAATTCTTTCTTCACTTTCATAAACTTTCTGTGCATTTTTTATTTTAAATAATAAAAAAATATTTAGTATTAGTATTTTAAATAGTATTATTCCAATCAATATAAGTGTATTTAATTATCTTAAAGAAAAAATTATAAAATATTATACGCAAAAAAATCCTTTATTAATTGGTTACCTACAAACATTATTTAATACTGGATTTATATTCCATAAAATGATTGGTTTTATAATAGAAAGTTAAATTTTTATATACCAAATAATTGAATATATTTTTTTTGATCTAAAAATAAGATTTAGATGGCTTGTTCCTTAAAACTGTAAAAATATATAAATGTATGCCTTTTTTATTTGATTCGCATTTTTAAATTATTACCTACAAAGAGAAAGTTTCGATAATACTGATACAATTTAATCTTTTTGAATAACTTCTGACTATAGTTAATATATTCTATATTTAATATTTGAAATGGATATCATTTCCTTTTCAAGATTTAAGCTGGTTCTTTTGTAAACTTTTCTTTTCAATATTTTTATTCATCTTCTGTTATTGAATTTTTGGTATGGTATATTTTCAAAAGTTTATATAAGGAATTGTGTATATATATACATATGTATATATATATATATATATATATATATATATATATATATATATATAAAGCTGCATCATAAAAACTACATCATATCATCTTTTCAACAATTCTGTACCTGTACAATATTAAATATGTTAATATTTAAATAATATTTTCTTTGTATTATAAAAATGGACATGAAAATATATAGTGTAGGATTTAGACAAGGTAAACATGGGCCAGTGCCTATTCCGACGAATTTTGAGAGGCAGCAAATTTTTAAAAACTGGAAATTTTATTTTCAATCGTAATATACTTTCGATTTACAGGTAGCTCAAATATATAATGAAAAATTTAATCTGAAAATTTTTGTAGATCAAATTCTGTTATTGAAATTTATGTAACAGAATTTCATTATTTGCATTTTTTAAATAAATTAAATCAATGGAAAATTTTACAAGATTTTTAATGATTATTCTTTTTTTTGTTAAAATTTTCTCAAAATTACCAAAAGTCACGGATTTCTCTTGATTCATTTGTACAATATTGGGGAGGGGAAGGTATTTGATTGGTGGTTTAAGAGCGGCAATTATTGTATATATATATATATATATATATATATTTATATATATATATATATATATATATATATATGTATATATATATATATGTATATATATATATATATGTATATATATATATGTATATGTATGTGTATATATTTATATATATATATATATATATATATTGTCAGCGAATATATATATATATATATATATATATATATATATATATAAATATACTAAGAAAGCGAAATTGGTTCATTATGAATTGTGAATGATTTAGACCGCCTGCTAAAAAATATAAAACTATAATAATCTTAAAATGTTTCTGTCGAGAAAAAAATAATGTTATTTATTGATATTAAATAATCTGTCTAAATAATTTTATTGTATATCAGGGGGTTTAACCACGTACTCGCTACACGTACTGACCCCAGAAATTAACAAATTATACGCACAAATAATCTAGGTAAAATGTGAATTATAAAATTTTTATTAAAAAATTTTACAAAATTAACAACAAAATATAATGTTAAAATGTGTAATAAGTTTTTTATACTAAAGCTTCATTGAATACAATATTTTGAATAAATCTCATCAGTTTTACATTGAAATCGTATACACCTCTTCCATTGTACAACGTGAGAGCTACATATAGGTGTCTGATATAAATCAATTAGAACAGAGACCTCGTGATATCCACCAACCAATCATTGATAATCAGGAATAAACTTGGTTAGTGTGCTATTTGTAGTCTATCGACTGGTGGAGGGCGGGGGGTTGTTGTGAGGAGGTGGTCTACACGAAAAATAAGAAATTTTGCTTTATGGAAATATTTTATATGTTCAGAAAAAATATTTTCTTTAAAAAAAATATATATCAATATAAGATTTTGTAAAGAACATTCTAATTAATCTTTTACACTTTTATATGTTTTCAATTCATTTAAGTAATAAAATATTTATTGACATTAAATTATATATGAATATTAAAATGATTTTAAATGTAAAAAATCTAAAATATAATCCTAAACAAAATTTTTTTATAATTAATTCGAGACCTCGATTTGTTTCATTTTACTTTATTGATCCTTCTGAAATAAAAATTATAAAAATAATATCAACACCTACATTTGTACAGTGTGTTGAACATTTTACATAATTTAACAGATCGTATGGAGGGGACGGGGAGTTGTTGTTAGGAGGTGGTTTACATGAAAAATAAGAAATTTTGTTTTATGAAAATATTTTATATGTTCAGAAAAAAAATTTTTTTTTAAAAAAATATATATCAGTATAAGATTTTGTAAAGAACATTCTAATTAATATTTTATACTTTTATATGTTTTCAATTCATTTAAGTAATAAAATATTTATTGACATTAAATTATATATGAATATTAACATAATTTTAAATGTAAAAAATCTAAAATATAATCTTAAAACAATATTTCTTTATAATTAATTCTAAACCTCGATTTGTTTAATTTTACTCTATTGATCCTCCTGAAATAACCATTATAAAAATAATATCAACTCCATCTACGTTTGAACAGCATGTTGAACATTTTACATATTTTAACAGATAAAGTAGAAACTATTAAAGTGGAAATTTTACAACAATTGAAGCTCTAGATTGAATTGCTTGCATTACTATTTCACCAGAAACCTGTGCACACGATTAACGCTCTATTGAATACAGTTGTAAATAGTAGGTCGACGCTGATGGGAACGTTTTACGTGAACATAAATTCAAGAGCGTCTGTTATTTTTGTATTTTATTTTCTATCGAATTCATAGTTGCACAGTTGTGTTTCTTGTTATACATATACTTGAATGAATACTTTAAAAAAGGAATGAGTGAATACTTGATTAATAAATTAACTGCAAATAAAGAACATTTTATAAATTATATTAGAGATATTGGCTATAAAGTTCAACAATTCGTAAAAAATATAAAACAGTAATATTTTTAATTATTTGTTATTTATTTTAAAATGTTTATAGATTTATTCATTTCGTATTCTTACTATTCCTTATACGTATTTAAAAATATATATTTAAAAACAATTTATTTGAGTTTGTTTTGATATGTTTCTTATTTTAAATTATTAGTTTCTTATATTAATAATAACTTTCTATTAATTCTGTCAATAGTATGACTTGAACTTTTTATTGAATAGAAAACAATTTTCATAACAAAAATAATTTCTTCTATTCGACAACAAAAATTTTGAATACCTGAAAAATTGTTGTGATGTATTAATTTCTAGTACGATAAAGAATTAAATTATTATTCTATAAATAATACTAGAGAGTTTTATGTTTATAATTTATTAAATACAGTTAATTTAGTATTTTAAATCGAATTTACTCAATAAAGTATATATTACTTTATACTTTATTCAAAATAATAAATATAATTACGCAGTAGAATATCGTTTAATTTAAAAATCGAAACCTATATTAACATGTGCCTTTATATTTAAAATAGTTCTAAATTTTATGAACGAACCATTTTTAAATAATTAAATTAATGAAAAAGTATTTTTAAAATATTAATAATAAAAATATTTATGGTTATTTTGCAATGAAACTAATTCTTATTTTATGTGAGATAGCATAAAGAGTCTATTTTATGTATGCTCTATTCTAAAAAGTATTCTAAATGTATTAATTACATCAAATTTAATAAACTATTTAATTTTCAGTGTACTAGGTTGGTACAAAAATTATTGCGGTTTTTACACATCGAGTATAAAGAAGTATATCAGTTAATAATTATATTTATTAATCAAAATAAAGACCATTGGCCTGCACACATTTCTTCCAACGGGAAACAAGTTTGTTTACTCCTACAAGATAGAATTTTGGAATCTGATAAAATGAAAATCTGTCGGATACAGGTCCGGAGAATAAAGTGTGTGAGAGAAGGTTTCGTACCCCAGTTCATTTATTTTTTTAAAGTCATTTGTGAGACGTGTGGTCGGGCGTTGCCATGATCAAGAATTGGTCCTCTTCGTTTGACTAATGCTAGCCGTAAACGATGTAACCTCTTATGCATTTTTTCAATTTCCTGGCAATATTTTTGTGCTGTTATTGTTACACCAGGATTTAAGAAGTTGTAGTGAATGATGTCACTTTCCGATCAAACAGTGATCATAATCTTTTTTTATGAAGCTTCGGTTCAGGAAACTGTTTTGGTGCTACTTCTCGATCTAGCCACTGTGATAAATGTTTCCGATTGTTGTACAGAATCCACTTTTCATCACATGTGACAATGCGATCAAGAAAGGAATCATTTTCGTTACGTAAAGGAGCGCAGAGGAGACTTCGTATCGCTTACTTGATATTCGTTTAATTCATACGGTACCCATTTATCTAGCTTTTTTCCCAATTAGGCTTAAATGTCGAATAACTATTGAATGATCAACATTGAGTTCTTCTGCCACCTCTTGAATTGGTTTACGTGGGTCTGCTTCAATAATGGTTCTTAAATCATTATTATCTATAGTTTAATGACATCCACAACCCTCTTCATTATCAAGTCTTTCGTTTCGATTATAAATTTTTTAGAACCAGTGTTGAGCTGTACGTTCAATAATTGACTCTTCGTCAAAAACGAATTTAATATTTTAAGCAGTTTCTGTTGATTTACGTCCCAATTTGAACTCATACAACAAAAATTGCGCGTGAATTGGATTTTTTTCATCACTCATTTAAGAGGTTATATCCAACAATACTAAAGTATGAAAACAATAGATATATGCTGAAATCATTGTGCTAATTTCATTGTTTACAATGATGTATTATATGACTGTAACAAAAGATAACGGTAACTAGAAAAACCGATATCAAATTTAAAATGATAAAAATCGCAATTATTTGTGCACCAACACCAACAGCTGACTCAATCATATTTGAAGAAATTATTACTTTAAATAAGTACATATAATTTTCAAGAATATGTAACTAAAATAAGATTTATATTTTTTATGACATTTTTTCAATGCATTGTTTATTCTCTATAATCTATTTTAGTTTAAATTTGCTACTTAAATGCTGCGTAAATATTTGCTAGTAATGAAGCTTTCTTAAAAAAAATATTAAAAAAATAAATTATAAATGTGTCAAATTTAGATTATTTTATAATATATAAATTTGAATATTTTACAATATAGTCCCTCTTGTTAATTTTAATCTAAATTCAGTTCCTATCAAAATGTATATTCCTTTATTTTATAAATAATGAAAACGAAGAAATTTATCGATTTAAATAATATTAAAAATCAATTATTTTCAAAATATTTTTTTATATTTTTAGTTAAAGTACATAAATTCTTTAATTACATTGTTTCTTAAAAATTTAGTTTTACTTTAAAAATGAAATCGTGTCAAATAACAAATTCTATAAATTCAAATATTTTATTTTATTATTTCAGATTATTTTAATATATATATATATATATATATATATATATATATATATATATATATATATATTAGTGACAACAATATCGTATATTATTACAACAAAACTGTTACCTACTTAATCAAAACACAGTATAAAAATGTTGAATTTTATTTCTGAACTCTATACTTAATAAATGTTTCAACCCTTTCGAAATATATACAGAAATCATTCCTTTTTGATAAGCTTTTAGCTACTGTTTAGCTAGGCATTTCTCGAAGCTCAAAGAAGTTTAAGAATTACAAAATTATATTAGTATGAATATTAACTCTTTTCTGTTTATTTCCATTTAACACTCTATTAATGTTGTTGTTCGGTGTAATATATAATCAAATAATACATACTATAGATAACGAATTCAATTAATTATGATGCTAATTTAATTAATTATGAAGCATTTTTTGTATGAGTTCAAGACAAAGTTAAGGCGTTAGTTGAATCAGAACCACGCACAACAATTTGAGAACTTCCATAAGAGTTAGAAGTTAATCATCCAATAGTTCTGGACTATTTGAAACATAACATTATTAAAAAGGTATATGAATTGGATGATCATAAACCGTAATTATTTTTTTACCAACCTAGTAGTAATAGTAATGTAGATTATTTTCGCATAGATGTGTTCAACTTCGTAGTTTATCTTATTTTTAAATAATTGAAAAAATACAATAATAAAATAATCTATAAATATTTGAACCCTATTTCCCAAGTATCTTACGGAGAAAAGATTAAGAAAACAATCTGTTTAATTATTATGATTAAAAAAATCCTTCAAAATGTACACTGTGAAGGTTTTAAAAATACTCATACCAATTTTTAGCTTTATAGGCAAAATTATTAGCATTATTAGGTAAAATTATTAAGTAAAAATATTAGCATTGTGGTAAAATTTCCATATTAACTCATAAATTCATGTATATGTATATATGTACAAAAAAAATATAAATATATGTACATATTATTATAGTTTCGTTTTAATTTTTTGTTGGAAACTATATTATAATAGTGTCGATCATAGTTTTGGCACTATTGAATTACATTTTTTACAATAAAAATTCCAATATTTTGGCTAAATTTAATTTTATTTCATCTCACTTCATCCCACTCTACTTTCACTCTCACTCTTCACTATCCAATTACTCATTCGTTCATAAATCACATAGAAATTTTCTGATTAAAAAGAGCAGTAATTGATTATTGATTACTTTGGTTGTTACTTATGCACATTGCGATGACGCTCTGAGATTGATAATATTGTTATTGAAATGTCCATAAACTACTATCATATTGTTCGTTTTTATTTAGTCCGTTTATTATTATCGTTTTTCATTATCACAATGGAAATTTTTAATCATAAACTTTTTTCATGTTAAATGGAAGAGTAGGAAACGTTTGAGTGAAAGGAAATATAAATTATTAATTTGAAAACATATCAATACAAATATCTATATTATTATCAATATATATATATATATATACAAATGTATGTATGTATATATATATATATATATATATATATATATATATATATATGTATATGTATATATATATATATATACATACATACATTGGTAATTGTAATTATTATTCAACCATGATCATTAGCTCTTTATGAAAATTTTCTGAAACATTTACCTACTAACAGTTGATTTTATGTAATTGTTCTGTTTTAATGAACCACTACATGATATTTCAGTTCAATTGTTCTGAACATAGAATATCATTGTTTGCATTTGATATAACGTGTTTCATATATGTTATTATATTTATAAGAGAAGGTTGTTATATTTTACTCTTATATGTAAAATAAAGCTTTAATATGTTAAGCATTTCGTTTGCATGAACATATCATATATATATATATATATATATATATATATATATATCATACATATATACATCTATACATACATATATGTACACACACATATATATATATATATATATATATATATATATACATAATATTTACAAAACGTTTAACTAATTTCATGACCATTAATTCTTTTTCGCAAAAATGTCTTTACATAAGTTAATCTTTTTAACAGAAACACAAAAAATTTTTTTATAATTCAGTTTTTTTTATATATATTTTCCGTAATTTATATTGAATACTAGTATTATTTGTAATATTGTTGTATTTTAAATATATAATGTTTTTTGCATAAAAGTGAATTACAAACGATAATGCTGGAAAAATTTAGAACGAATTCTATTTAGAAAAAAATTTTCTAAGTAGTTGTAAAAATCTAATGATTTTCTATATGGAAAATTTTTATATTATTAACGATTTTCATTAACTTCAAACTTCTCGGTTTTGAATTATGAAAGAAAATGTCAAGTAGGTTGAGTCAGTTGAGTCAATTATCAAGTTTGATTTAATGTAATTAGCTCATAATTGATTCCAAAACTTTATTAGACTCTAAGAATAAAATCCGTTTATCTTCGTACGATGTCGTCCAATAAATATTAAACTGATTTTTATAAAAATAAAGTTGAAGTATTAAGTTTATAAATATTAAATAAATCAACAAATATGGACGTTCACATAAGTTTGTGATTTTACTGTATGTACTGCGATATATATATATACTGAATATTATTTTACATATGATAAATTATTATACACGTAAAATATTTCACTAATAAATTGTTTTAAATGTATCGAAATATTATGAAATACCTGCAGCACAGTCGCCAGCAAAATAAACAAAATTGTCTAGACCGTCAAGGATGAAACACTGCGCCACTAAAATGACATTAAATTCAAGAAGGATAAGCCAGTAGAGTGTTTTCGAATATCACTTTTCAGGGTTGAACAATTTTGTATAAAAATGTAAATATATCAATGCACGTCGTGCTAATGTAAATAATCTATACGAAATGTTTCTGTAAAATAAAACAGAAAAACGATACTTTTTATAAATCAAACCTTTCCACTCAACTTGTATAAAAGTTATTCTCTAGAATAATGCATTTTTCAAATTTATTTATTTATTTATTTTGTGGTTAGATCTTAATAATGTTTTAAATGTTATAATTAATAAAAAGACAATTTTATAATTTCTACATGAAGTAAACGAATTCTTTTGTCAATCATCTATAAGAAATAGCATTTTTAAAAATTACCACTTAGAAATGTTTGTTTAATGAAAATATTTTCTCAGAATACAAGACTTCATGTATTAAAAAAATCATTAGTAAATTGTAAACCATTAATCAAGTTTCTACATTTCAATGAATTTATAATTTATATATATATATATATATATATATATATATATGTGTGTGTGTGTGTGTATGTAATATTTAGATATGTTCGAAAAATATAACATTAATTAAATAAGTTTTATAAAGAATATATTAATCAATTTGTCAATAAACTTTTTTTTAAATTAAATGAATATACGAGTATTCTGCTATTTTTCATTAAGTATATATCTTTAATTTAAATGTATTAATCAAACATTTAAAGCTCTTTCATCCATTTACAATCAATCAAAACCGCTTAATGAGTTTTCAGTGAATTGAAACATATGTATACTTGATAAAGTGAAATCTTTCAGTTCTTTTATATGCATAGATTCTTTTACAAATACATTTTGATTAAAATCGCTAACGTGAATTACATAAAAATAAATTTCGTTTTTATACCTTCTATGTACAATTAAATTCCTTATAATATTAATATATATATATATATATATATAGAGAGAGAGAGAGAGAGATAGATAGATACACATATTTATCTATATTTATTTATATATATATACTGCCAATTTTAAAAAAATAAAGTATTTGAAAATATTTAAACTTTAATTAAAATATTATGCAAAAAAACTGTATAACAAATAAATGTGAATTCAAAAACGATATTTAAGAACATATTATACTTAATTAACTAAAATGATTAACGTCAGAATATATAGAAGTTTCTTGGAAACTTTTATAAAAAATAAAAATAAAATAAGTTGAGCTAAAACCTGTAAATGTACAAAAAATACATTTATAATTCATTGTTTTACATCATAAATAAAAGTATTTGCTTTGAGGACATTCTGAGAAAGCCAAAAATAAAATAGATTACAATAAGATGATTATATACTTATTTTGTTTGTTTATCGAGCTGTTATATGTCCGTAGTAATCTTGTTTAGTAAAATCTCGAAAGAATTTATGGATTAAGTTAATTCAGTACGAGAAGAAATGTATAAAAATTTCTAACTGACCAATTTCTTTATGTGGATATCTAACAGTGTCTTCGGCCAGGTATTAACCTAAAAAGTGTATAATAATATTTTTATTAAAAAAATTAAATACGACTTACTTATATTGAATTAAATCAGACAAAATCCAGAAAATAAAATTAAATAAGTTTTTCTATAAAGAAAATTAACAAAATGTTGCTGTAAAAACATGTTATCTCATTATTGTAAAGAAACAGCATAATTTACTAAGTTGAGAGTTTTTAGTATTAGAATAATTTTTTTTTTTGATATGATTGAAATTTAAATTCTAGTTTATAATATAATTTAAATTGGAATTTTAAATACTTGAAAATTGTTCATTATTTGAATTAATAATCAACTATAGTAGTATTATGAATTTATGAAGAAAAAGTGTATAATAAATAAATCTAATATTATCGTTCGAGGGTCGTTTGATATGTATGGTAAAAAAGCTAGTTAAACATCGATTTAAAAAAAACGATTTTATTTCTCAACATAGTCTCAATTGAGGGCTATACACTTAGGTCAGCGAGTTCCCAATTTCTCCATCCCCTCGGAAAAGTAGCTTTTCTCAAAGTCTGCAAAATATGCATTGTCGGCAGTGATGACATCCTCATTCGGCCAAAATTTCTTCCCACTGAGCCACATTCTCAAGTTTGGGAAGAGGAAGAAGTCTCACGGGGCAAAGTCCGGAGAATAAGTTGGATTAAGAATCAATTTGAAGCCTAATTCGTGCAATTTTATCATTAAGACTGTCTATTTGTGAAACAACGCGTTGTCTTGGTGAGAGAATACTTTTTGTGCGTCAGTCTTGGTCGTTTTTGTTATGCACAGCTTTTTCATGTCTAATTTTTCGTATAGAATACTGTGCACTTGTTTAGTTGAGATGCCTACAATTACAGTAATCTTTCGCATTTTCACTCGGCGGACTTCCATAACGATAGCATGGATTCTTTCAACGACAGTAACCTCAACTGATAATCGAAAGCGCGCTTCATCTTCAGTGCATATTCGGTCACATTTAAGCTCCTTTATCCAGAAATAAAGTCTTCAACGCTGATACAGAGTCCCTATGAACTGTATCCAAATCTGCTTTGATGTGGGCAACCGTCCATTTTTTCTAATAAAAATGATTTATCACTGCAACTCTTTTTCCATTTTTACGGCAACTGCATGATGCTCGCTTAAAAGATCTGTAGAACGGAAACAACGCGTCTCTTCTAGCTGAAATTTCGCCTATGCTAGTTTGAAAAGTGACACTTGATAGCCGTGAGGTTACCAAACAAATGATGAGGTCACATCATAGACATTTACCAAACTTATCAAACGACCCTCGTTTGATTAATTCAAAATAAAATAATGAGATAAAAATAAGCATTCTTTTTCAATAAATAATTAAGTCTCAATGTTTAATTAATTTTGACTATAGATATGGCCTGTGTAAAACTATTAATATAAAAAATACAGATATTAGGGGTTAAATAATGTGTCCGTTTTTATTAATAACCAAAATATGAAATGTTTTCAAAAGTTATAAATATACACTAGTAAGATTGAAATTATTTTATTTCAAAATTTCTTTAAAAGTAAAAATGTACACACTTATCATGCAAATTTTTGAGATATCGTTTTTCGTATATGGTTAGATTATCATAACTTGTCATTGACTACTCGTAATATTGTTGTATGATTACATATAGAAGTAAATTATAATTAGCTACGTAATTTCTCAATAAATGTCATCAGTATTATCGAATTTTTGATATTACACATTACATTCCTATTTCACATTATCCAAATTTCTTACACATGTATCAAAACATTCAGATATTTGGTCTCTTAAATATTTTAAATTTAATTTTTATTATCTAATTTATTCCTTCAAAGTTAATAGTGATCGATTTGACTCGATGTCTTAAGAGCCATATACAGTATCAGTTTGGTCGTCAATTTTGACCGATCAGTTGTGATTGGGACGATAAACTGTTGGTGTGTTGTTTGTGTATTCTTCCGTTTTGAACCGATCAGTCTGACAGAAGAAATGGAAGAAATTCCATCGATTTATCTATCCAACCAACTGAACGGAAGTAGAATTTGAGAGTGTGTTGCAGTTTCAGTTAAAACGTTCAGTTTTTATTTGTCACTTGAAATAAGCTTAGTTTTTTACTTTATTTTTAGTTAGCTAAAAATTAAATTAAACTTTAACCACTTAATGTACAAACTAATTTTAAAACTTCGATCAAAAAGAATAATTTTTTTTATTGAATAAATTTCTTACTTGTGAATAATTAAAAGAAGAAAATATATATTCAGGGGTGTAGCAAGTGTATTTTATTTAGAGGGACACAGGTTTCAAAAATTCTGTCATAAAGGGTACAATTCAAAATAATGGTAAATTAATTTTATTAGTTCGTTACTATTTGTGACATCCTTTATAATAGAAAAATAACTATATAGAAGTATTTATATGAACATTATGATGCCTGCGTCGGGAACAATCAGATAAAAATTTGTTTAGTAAATACAACATATCAGTTCGATCTGATGATGTGTGTATAGTCTGATCAGTAAAAACTTTATAGATTTAACTAATAGTGTATGGGGGGGGGAGGGTCTTTTAGAATAAAAAATAAAACGTTGTCAACTACGATCAGAATAAATGATAAGAATAAAGCAACAGTTTTAAAATGTTTTATATAGGTAGTGGTATATCTAACTAAAAGTATTGCAAAAACAAAACACTTGTTCTTATGGAGTCAGATCAATAATCAGATTATTTATACTAAAAAAATATATCGAGAATATCTTTACTCACTCATATTATTATTAATTCTTTAACACTAAACCTACCGATGCTTCATGTATACCTATTCCTACCACACGGGTCAAGTGATCCGTCTTTAAAATGTTATATATTTTACGATGTATAGCAAAAAAAAAAAAACGATTTAGTATACTTTGGTCTATGACAAAACATTTTTTCAAAATTCAAAAATTCAACAAAATTCTGACAAAATTTTTAAAAAGGGTCATTTGATCCGTCGTGGTAGCTTTAGTGTTAATGAAATATTTATATTTTCAAATTCCTAGACATAAGTTGTACAAAAAATCTTCAATTGAATATATCTGTCAGTTTTTTTCTTATGATATGGAAACCATTAATTTGACATTCAATAAGTTATATAAAACATCGAAAAATTTTTTTTCTTCCATACTTTGTCCTGATTATTAAAGAAACATACTTTAATTTTAAGGAGACTATCGACTCAAATCGATCATTTTACAGAACAAGCATTAGTCAACCTTATTCCATAGATTAATTTCTCTCTCTGTCTTTCTTAACCTTTTTCTTTTAATATATACTTATATAATATGTTTGTATATTTTTAACTATGTAAATTTTTAAGCTTTTATAAATGTGAAGAATGAAACTGTAAACAAAAAAGAAGTTTCTTAAGAGGATTCGATGTTTACAGATTCGTTCGACGCTAATAATCATATTTATATTGGATGTCACGTTTTACTACATTAACCATTTACATTTTTTAACGATTTATGGCACTATTATGTTACAAGTTTTAATATTAATTGCAATTTTTTATTTTATCACAAAAAAGATTATTTCATTTTATATTATAACATGATTTTCATTATATTTTTCATAATTTTGTTCAAATTAATATTTCATTTTTTATATTATAATTAAAGTATTTTAAAATAAATACATAACTACAGTTGATTAATGGTGTAAAATTAAAGATAAATTTGCAACACAATGTACTAAATGATTTATAATATGACAATCTGTCAAAAATGTTTTATTGTTTTCGAATTGCTGTTAAAATAAGACAATATTATTCAAACAATTTTATATTTTATACAATTTAGACAGTAAAACTTACAATTATATGAAAAGGAAATATCTATTTTCGTAACTTTTCAGTTTTTCATAATTTTTTGGAACACGGTAATTTGTATAATATAGAAATTTGGAGAAGAAATATGAAATTTAAATTTTTATTTTTTATATTTAATTTTATGTTTTTATATTTATATCTCTTATTACCATGTGTCGAACATGAATAATGAAAATGTAACATTATTGTTACTGAATTAAATTTGTTTACGTTTCAATAAGAGATAAAGCATAAAACGACATACACATAAACACACACACATACACACACACATACACACACACACACACATACACACACACACACATACACACACACACACACATATATATATATATATATATATATTCAATGAATACACATAATATATAAATCAATATTATTGCTAGAAAAAGGATTGAAAATTAATTATGATGACAAATTATCGAGTATAATATTATTTTATTTCAACAAATATCTGAAGTTATAACTCCTCTTTTATACTATATATATATATAGTATAAAAGAAGAGTTATAATTTCAGATATTTGTTGAAATAAAATAATATTATATATATATATATATATATATATATATATATATATATATATATATATATATATATATATATATATATAGTATAAAAGAAAAGGTATAACTTCAGATATTTGTTGAAATAAAATAATATTATCCTTGATCATTTTTCGTCACAATTTTTCGTCTTTATTGCAAACTTATAATAACACAAGTAGATTACACAATTATTATTATTATTAAAATATGATTTTTATTGATACGCTTCTGGTAATTCAGTTAACTGATTTATGTTATTTAGAAAAATAACAATTATTAATATTTGAAACTAGCATTGTGAAAAAATATGCGAAATAATCTCTTTCTCTCTTCCTATATATATATATATATATATATATATATATATATATATATATATATATACGAGTATATATATATATATATATATATATATATATATATATATATATATTAAATTCAGTTAAAAGAAGCAATCTCCGGTTCGTAAACTAGTTTCAGTTTGTGTTCATTCAAAATCCATAAAATAGTATATAAGTTAATAAAACAGTATATTAACTCTTTCCACTCGACTGTCACCTCTGAGCAACATTGTAAATCTAGTAAGTAACAATATTATTTCTTTCCATGAAACAGAAATCAATAAATGTAGTTTTGAAGTTCCATTCGAATAAAGAAATTATTTATAATGATATATAATTTTATTGGTCGTTATTTACTACTTGTTATTTTGTTAAAGTTATGTTCGAGTTGTTGGTAGATGAGGTGAAAAAATCTCTAAGTGCAAAGGGTTAAAACGAAAATTTCGTTGGTATAGTAATAAAATTACAAATATATTATTTTTTTGTTTGTAATTTATGTATAATCTACCTGTTTTCGTGATGTTTTGGTATTTTTTTTCTTGATTTCTTTAATTAGATCGATGTTTAAATCATCCTTAATTAGGTTATCGCTTAAATATTTAAACTCCAATAATATATTAAAATGTTTATAAATAAATATATATAAAAAAAATAGGATAGACATGTATTAAAATAAAATTATAAAAAAATAAGTGTTACAAATTGTAACATATGTACCTTCAATATTCTGGTGGGGTCTTCGTCCCATAGTATCAGATGAATATCTACTTTCAGATGATCTTAAGGGGTATAAACCTTTAGGATAATATATCAACGAAATCATTGGTAAAATGTCTTAAAATAATAATTTTACATTTTATAATAAAAAAGTAAGAACTGAGATATTATTTTCACTCAGGATAATGATTTATTTTATTAAAGTTATTTTATATAAAGAAAAAATAAATTTAAGAATATATATATATATATATATGTATATATGTATACACACACACATATATACATATATATATATATATATATATATATATATATATATATATGATTAACATATTAAAATTCATTTTAAAACACTAATTTAATTCTCTTTCAGAGAATCGTTTTTTTTTTAAAAAAAAGGAAACTTAATATAAGGTAAAGGTGAATTCGGATTTCGACAGATTGTTTTGTAACATTTTTAGTCATATATTCAACTACAAAATATTAACAAATTGAATAATTCTTTTAACATTTCGTAATTCCTCTTAAAAAAAATTACTTTCATAACAATCTTGAATAAAATTGGAAAACGAAACACGTACGTCCATTTTCAATAAAAAAAGTATAATAATTCAAAAGTGTAACAATAACGTTGTGATTTAAAATAACCTGTTTAAAGCGGAAATTGGAATTGTATTTTTGTATGTAATAATTTTAAAATTATCGATAAAAATTACACGAATCGGTTAAAAATTCTTAATGAAGAAATAAATAATATGATTAATACAAACACTGAAATTATTATATAAATTTATTTCAAAATAATATATTATTTTTTCAAATGTGAAAATAAAAAATAGAGAACAAATAACCAGTAAGTGTTTTTTCAATAGTGTTTAAGAAAAAAAAATGCATGAAATATATTTTCGACCACATAAATGTAACTGGGTAAATTGTACAAAAATATGTTATTTAAGTTTTTATCACTTCACTAAAATGGAAAATATCGCGTAGCCGTTTTAACAAATCACTCCTATAAAATCATTTCAGTCATTCTTTGGATATTTTTTAAAATATCTTTAAGTAAAAATATGGTATTGTTATATCATGAAAACAAACTGCTTGAAGATAATAATATATAGACAAAACGGATAGTTGTCTTTTTTTAAAAAAAGTATATATGGTATACATTAAAATAATCTGCGAATAATTTTCATCCCTGCATCTGCCATTCTGTTTTGATGAAGGTTTCATTTTGCAAGGGAAAACCACGGTGTTTGAGTTTTGTCTTTAATGTGTGTATGGTAATGTGTTAATGATATTTAAAACCATATTCGAGATTGAGGTTCTAGTTATTGAATTATAAATTCGTATTATTGATGAATAAATTACGGTATAATATAATAAAGTCATATATAAAGCCGAGTAGGGTAGGTCACGGCACAATCTATTGATTAGAAATTTATATATATATATATATATATATATATATATATATATATATACAAATTTTCAAGATGATATTGATATAAGAAATTTATTTTAAGTATGTAGAATCTATTATTATTGAAAATAGTTAACTAATAAAAAATAATCTGTTAATTATTTATAAAGTAACACAATTTTGTTAATTTTTTTCGGAGAAACAATAAATGTTAATATATATTTTAGAGTTTGCTGAATAGAATTTTTCTTTTTATAGTTTATTTTTATAGTTTAGAATTTATTTTTTTATTTATGTTAATCTCACCAACTTTATAATTTAAATTATTTATTTTTTTTCAGATAATTTTTTGTATTAAATACAATGTTGTAAAACTTGATTAAAAATTGTGATAATTTGTTAAAATATTTAAAAAAAATACGAATTTCTTGTCTTTTTATCATTATGTAACTGAAAAACATTACTAGATTTTGTCGCAAGTTTGGGGACGTACTATGTAAAGAATATATATTAATATCCTATTATTTTTGCTGGTAAATCTTCATTGATATTAATAATTTTATTAGATTTTTTTGAATGCACTATTAATTAAAAGAAACCCTACTGTTTAATTTCAAATAATAAAAAGTAAAAAAATAAATTAAAAAAATAAGTTGGTATTTTTATTACTGACTTATTAATTTTAGTTGTTAAATAATTGATGGTTATTAATCCACATTTCAATGACCAATATTTTATGAATCCTAAAATTTTACAAGACACTAGGTGTGAATAATTCACTACATAAATACCTTCATTTCATATTGTCTATTATATACACAATTTTTCACTAAATAAAATTCTTCATTTGAAACGCAAATGATAAAAAGCTCAATTAAATACTGTAAACAAATAATAATTTATTTAAATAATTTTATTGTAATCCAAATTAATTATTTCTAGATTTCGATGTATTTTATAATAGATATTTTTGGTCATTGTATCGTCGAAATCATTTCTATTAATGTGTTGTATGTATTGTATCAATATTACAAAAATAATAAAAATATTATTGATACATTTGTTAGAAGAAACTCTACTTAAACTCTCTATTTAAGCTAATGCATTTTTCATTTTGCAAATAATATCGTGATCATTTAATAACATATTCATATATTTCTTTCATTAAAAGTAAACTAATATTGATTTATTTCACGTATTTGAGGTATTTGTACATTCTTTGTATTGTTTTCTTGATATTGTAAATTGTACGAGACCCCGACAACAGTCTTTTTCGTGTGATCGTTTGTATCCTAGTTATCATATGTTGTTAATCTTCTCAAATAGTGAACATTTGGGAAAAGTACTTACATTGAAATTTGAATAGTCTATTTATGTAGGATATGTAAAATATGTAAGTAACAAGTTAAACTTCAAAAACCTATTCAAAATATATTTTGAAATATTGAGTTATTGTTTAATAGAATCCAACAATTTCCAACATTGTTCAATTCAAATTGAATGTATTGGTTAGATATTGACGTCATTTCTGATTTATGTTTACCAGAACAACATTGAAACTTGTTAATCCGATTCTCTATTGATTTGATAATAGAAATCTACCTATGAAACTAATATTATAATTTAAATCTTACTTAACCTCATGATAATCGTTTTAATCGTGCACTATGATTTGAGTACCTTGTAAATAGAAAATTAATTTACATGTGGAAACTAAATAATTAAGTCATTTAATTGAAATGTATATAATTTTTACATACATATCAGCAATGTATAACTTTATATCAAATACATTAACAGGTTATTTCATATAAATTCAGTTTAAAAAAATAAATGGCTTTTTTTATTTATGTTCTTAGTAAGAGACAAAAATATTTGTTGTGATTTATTTGTCGACGCACACTTAACCCCTGAAAAATTAACTAATTAACTGGTAATTTATTAAAGCATTTTTGAATAAAAAATGATAAACTGTTTTAAATAAAAAGTGATAAATTGTTGAGAAAACTCTTTATTCGTGGAATACAATTAAAATATGTCAATAAATGTAATTTTATAGAAAATAAAAAACTACTCATTCTGTATATAACAAAAAATAATTCAAACCGTGGTAATTACTTGTTAGGTTTTGTACGCAATACATTTATAAAGACAGTCTGATAATTATGTATTGCAAAGAGAGAATGGTGTTAAGATGAAAGAGTTTTATGAGTCTGGGTTAAATATAATTGGTTAACCAAGATAGTCAAAAATGTTATCTTAATAAGACAAAAATTTTGTACGTATAGTATAGTATTTCACAAAGCTGTGTTTTCATATATACATATATATATATATATATATATATATATATATATATATATATATATACATAATTATATACATATTTAGGATTGAAAAGTAAACCAAAATATTGTTATGGATGTGCTCTCTGATTACTTATTAAATACATAAAAATTATTTGGTTCTATCTTTTTGAAAATATATTTTTGTATTAATTTTTTCATTAAATACTATTTATCTTATTTAAAAGAATGATTCCGTATTATAAATGTAGAGAGCTAAAAGAAGTGTGCAGTAATTTCTTGAAATTACTTTTTTTGTACAATTTGATAAATATATTGGGTGTTGGAATTAATTCGTAACGTTTTCCTCATGAAAAAAGATCATTTATTTTAAATGAAATTGAAAAAAACATATCATTTAAATTATTGTCCATCGTTAGCCACTACTTTTTCCCATCTTTCGGGCAGGAGACGAATACCACGTCGGAAGAACGCCTCGTCTTTAGATGCAATCCACGAATCGACCCATTTTTTGCAATCTTCATAAGAAGTGAGCTTCTGCTCAGACAAGCCATGACTCATCGATCGAAACAAGTGGTAATCAGAAGGAGAAATATCTCGAGAATACGGCGAGTGGGGTAGGATTTCCTATTTGAGCGTTTCTAAGTATATTTTGACCGGTTTTGCGACGTGCGGACGAGCATTTTCGTGCTACAAAATCACTTTGTCGCGTCTTTCAAAGTATTCTGGCCGTTTTTCCTTCAATACACGGCTCGAGCGCATCAATTGTAGTCGGTAGTGATCCCCAGTGATGGTTTCATTCGGTTTGAGCAGCTCATAGTAGATCACACCCTTATGATCCCACCAAATACAGAGCATGAGCTTGGATCCATGGATATTTGACTTCGCCGCTGGTGTTGATGGTTGACCGGGCTTAACCCATGACTTTCTGCACTTGAGATTGTCGTAAATGATCCACTTTTCGTTGCTTGTGACAATTCGACGCAAAATCTCTTTATTTTCTCCCGTTGAAGCAGGAGTTCACAGGTAGAAAAACGCCTTTCAACGTTTCTTGGTTTCAATTCGTATGGGACCCATTTTCCTTGCTTTTGGATCATTCCCATTGCTTTAATAATATAAATTAACAATTAATAACTTATTTGTTCATTTTGGTTCCTTGAATTTACGTACCATTTAAAATATACTTTTATATAACGTGCTATATTCATTTATAATTAGAATGGAATATTTTTATTCACGTATAGAAAAATCCATGATAAAATAATCAAATTTAAAACTTAATTAACTTTAAACCAATATTTCAGTAATACATTTTATTATTCTCTATTTTTAGATATATTACTAATAATGCTTGCAGGTAAAAGAAAAAAAATTAAAGAGCAGATCTTTCCTGAAAGCTGTTTTTTTAAAAAAATATACCATTTTTCAGTCTTTTCAAAGAAAGATTATAAAACAAAGTAGTATTGAGTGTCCATTTATTTAGTTAATGTAACTATTAAAACTATATTTTAAAATGATAGTAGTATGTGATACAATTTAATTGAAGACCAGATACGTTTAAATCTAAATATGAATTTATATATGAAAAAATTAATGTATGTACTCACATATACTTTTTTTCATTAATTAAAAAAAATAGCAATTCATATAAAACAGTATTTTTTTTCGATTTTCATTTACTTGTAGTTAAAAAAGGATTACAATGTATATATAAATCATCCGTCCTCTTGAATGCAAAACTGAACTGTCATCATTATATAAGTTGCAGCCATAGGAGTTTTTTGACCACTTAGTGTGGAAATTTTAAGTTCAACGATGGAGTATATGTCTTTAATATACCAGTTTTGTTTATGTATACCAATTATTTTAAGATGCACTATATCTAAAAATGTAGATGAAATACTTATCCGATTATAAATGGCCATAACTTTGTCATGTATTTATCTTTCTCTGTGGTATGAATACAATCAAAACTTTAATTTTTAAATAACTGGTTAGATACTTGAATATAATAAATCTTTTTAACGAAAACTGTTTAAAATAAATTTTAGGGAACTGAAATAAACGCTTATTAAAACAATTTTTATTATCATCAATCCTTTTTATTAAATAATTTTTTTATCACCTAATAGATAAATCAATCAGTATATTTCTTGTGAATATCATTTCTAATTAAACTAATTGGTCTTCGCGAATATTTTCTTCATTCTTTTCAAATTCGCGGAATCTTTTGAAGGCATGCTATTAAATTTGATATTGTGAGTTTATTGATAATATAAAGATCAATAAATATTTTACTAACATCGATTTGATTCATTAAAAATGGTTTAAATGTTAAATAATGTTCAGCTGTATATAAAGTTCAACCTGGGAAAATTTTACTCTGTTAAGTATAGAATACAAATTGTTAATAAAGGACTAGCAGCATGAGAACGTTGAACTAAACTGTGTCATATATATATATATATATATATATATATATATATATATATATATATATATAAATATATATATATATATAAGAGAAAGGAGAGTTTGTGTTGTTTTAATTGATATTTAATTCCGTTTCATTGGTACATTATAATAAGCATTGATATGTCGGATTTTGTGAATCACTCACTCGTCCTCATTTTCTCTCTCCCTTTCTATATATATATATATATATATATATATATATATATTATATATATATATATATATATATATATATATATATATATATATAATATATAAACGTACTGACATCATTTTGCAACATATTGTAATAATTTACTTTGTAACATATTGTTTCTAAATGGAACATAGATAGTTAATGATCCACATGTCTCATTAAGTAATAATCAATAGTTGATTGTTTGTTTATAGTTAATTCAATAATAAATGTATGTTATATTAGACATCAATTCAAAGGATAATATTAAAATTAAAAATTTTAATATTAGCCTTACATTTAATTTGTGTTCAAATTTAATATTGAATTATTTATGCATTCTGAACGGAATACATCTAATTAAATTATATTCGAATATAATTTAAATAAATTATTTCCGGTATAAATTTTATATGGTTTACGCATGACATTCACAACATTTGCCATTATTTCAATATTATTATGCATAATATAAAAAATTTTGATACATAATATTCAACAAATTTAAAATTTCCTATGCATAATATAAAAATTCAAACTAGAAAATAGTGTTTTGAAAATTTGAAATACGTTTTCTCTTTTAATGTACAACTGCTTGTTTAGTATAAACACAATTTTATACATTTAATAGGGGACTCCGCTCTCTACTCTCTTTGCTCGTCAACCACAAGGCTCGCTGTGCTCCTCCACTTATCAGTTATAAGCAAGTACATGCAACCGAATGAAATAATAAACATATTTGGGTGACATAGAAGCCTCGCCCGAAATAAATAAGTCGATATCATGGAATTTTTTCATTTTTGTCGACAATTTTAATTTTATATATATATATATATATATGTAGAAAGAAGAAAGGTAAACATATTTGGGTACCATAGAAACGTCGTCCAAAATAAATAAATCAACGTCTTGGAATTTTTATTTTTAGTGAATAATTTTGATTTTATACATATATATATATATATATATATATATATATATATCTATCTATATATATATATATATATATATTATATTATATATATATACATATATATAAATGGGTCCAAAAAGATATTTATAAATAAGTGGAATAAGAATATAAAAGAATAATTCCATGGTAATTTGTGGAAAAGGAAGACTAGTGTCTTCCTTTTTTAGTTATTTTTAACCTTTTGTTGTTCTTAGATCGTTTTAAACATTCCTTTACTTAGTGCAAACATTTAGTTACAAAAATTATTACAGAAAAATGTAGATTGAGAGAGGGTTTGTTCTATCTTGAAATTTTTCTTCAGGCGCACATACATTTATTATTGAATTAACTATAAACAAACTATCAGCTATTGATTATTACTTAATGACACATGTGGATCATTAACTATCTATGTTCCATTTAGAAACAATATGTCACAAAGTAAATTATTACAGTATTTTGCAAAAAGATGTCAGTACGTTTATATTATATATATATATATATATATATATATATATATATATATATATATATATATATATATATATATATATATATATATATAAATACATACATATGTACGTACATATATATATATATATATATATATATATATATATATATATATATATATATATATATATATATATATATATATTTAGTACCTGAGAACATATTTAGTACAATAATATTAATTCTTAGTAACTAATTTAATAAATGATAGTTAATAAAGAAAATAATTAATAAATAAAAAAATGTAAGTAATAATCAATAACTATATTGAAATTCAAATATTTCAAATATTAAAATCTCATATGTAATTCTATTAAAACTTGAATCAATGAGATATTCGTTAAATTAATTGATTAATGTTTTATAAATTCGTATGAGAAATGAATTACTTCTATACATCTACATAACTGTAAAATTTAATAAATTTGTTATTCCAAAATGATTAATTAGAGATTTTATAGAAAAGTTATACCTATTAAATGACATTTTCGCATATACATAGGCTCTTTTATGAAGGGGAAGTAGGGAAGTGACGCAAATGAAACGATAGAAAGCTTGTTTCGAGGTAACGGAATAAATTTGCGGTAAAAGTTTTTAACCCAATTGACTCTTGTTTGGTACGCTTGAAGATGCACCCTTATAATTTTATTCTTAATTTATACATGTTGTCATCATTGAAAAGTTTAATATTTTATCATCTGTTAAATTAATACTGCTTTAAACTTACACAAAAATATTAAAAAATTCACACAAAGAAAAGCGTATTATGAAACATTGTAAGAAATCTATTTTTTTCAAAAAAAATATTTAAAAAGGAATGGTCAAAATTAGTTTAAAATTTTATATTCTTAACTTACATAAGAGGATAAATAAATATAAACCAACTATTGTAAAAGAATGGTGAACATAAAAAACAATAATCGAACCATGGAAGTATAGGTTGTATAAATAATAATAATAATATATATATATATATATATATATACAATTATGAAAACCATTATAAAAATGAAAGTTAATTAGTCTAATATCGTTATATTGGATATGCTAGTATAACTTACAATATACCTATTAATAATTTGTCGTATTTCAATGTTTTTTTCTTTAAATACAATTCACTTTTTGTCATGTATTTTGAAAGTAATTATTCATACTTATTTACAATATTTAAACATTTCACTCCGTTTGATGCATATGTGTATTTTTATTATTTATCATTTTTGAGTTCAATACATTTGTATACTCGGTACCGATTTTGACATAGTTAACAAATATGTGTTTTTATTTAAATTTATCTTCTGTCAAATAGTAAATTATAGTTTAAAATAGCAAACAAAAAACCAAAACTGAATAAAAATAAGTATTTCAATAATTTATACTTATCAAAGCTTTTATAAAAATCAAAATCATATTTTTAAATATTTATTAATTTTCACAACAAATTAAACACCTACAAGTAAATTCAGTACAAATATTCATATGCACACACACTTGTGCACACACACACACACTCATATATATATATATATATATATATATATATATATATATAAAGAGAGAGAAAGAATCATATAGTTTCTGTCAAGGACGTTTTGTAAAGAATTTGCATTTTACTAAATTTTGTTCGAATTTAAAGAAATAGAATACTTTTACTCTATAATTTGCTCAGAAAATCCAAAAGTAAAGTATATCATACATTTCTAGTTTCCAGTAAAAATAATATAAATTATGTATATTGATGACTAAAACTTGCAATGAAAAAAATTGTAAAGTTGAAGATCTTGATAATATCTCTTCAGAAGTTAATGATGATATAAATAGTCGTCTTACTTAAAGACAATATTTATTATGAAAAAAACGTACAACTACAAAAAAACAATACTAATATTTTTATCGATTGACAAGAAATTTATTACAGATGAAATAGTGAAAAAAAACATAATAAATATATCTACTAAATTATTTGTTAAGCCGGATATAAATATAACAAAAAAGGAATAGAAATGCAATAGTAAAAAAATGGGGGTTTTACATGTGCACAACCGCAAGAGTTTACGTAGAATTATGTCGGGTTAGAGAATAAAATTGTTTTTAGGTTGTTTAAAAAAAATTATAAAAATTAACGTGGGATATTCTTGCATAGTTATAACAGATTAATATCTCTCTATCCGCAGATATTTTAGTTTTTATCGTACGATAAAGAATTTTCGAGATATTCACTTTTTAATGCTGATACAACGTGTAAATCGGTGTTCAAATTTTTAAGGTCATAACTTTTAATCTAATTAGCGGAATTTAACAAATGAAGCATTTTAGGTTCCGAAGTCCTTTAGCTGTTAAACGCTTTTGTCGGATGTGAATAAGTAGAACGGTCGCGGCGTACTGAGTGCGAATCTGCGTTAACCTGACACCCCGCTTAGTGAAACTGCAAACGTAATTTTAACTCAAAAGAAAAGATTTGTTGAAAAATCATCTAAAGTGAAAGAGAATATATATATATATATATATATATATATATATATATATATATATCTAACAACTGTATAGTACAAGAAGGAATGGAATTTAAGAAATGAAAACAGTATCAAATAACAAAAGATTAGCAATACAAAAAACAGACATGTTTTATAAACGAATAATATCCAAAGAAGAAGTAATAGTACAGAAGGAAAAATGTTGAGGAACTATACTTGTACAAATCAAAAGGTAAACCAAATCACTTATATATATATATATATATATATATATATATATATATATATATATATATATATATATATATATGAGCGAGAGAAAGAAAGAATTACATGTGAATGAGAAGAAGTTTAGAGAACAGAAATATATTTTTGTAATATTTCTTTTATTCAGTCTTTTATGATTTACATTTAACAATTTATTAATAAATTTAATACTTATATACAATTTTTCGGTTATTTGTAAAAAAATTAAAGTTATTTGTTAAGCAAATATTTTTTATTTGAGAATAAAAACTAATAATCAAAATATATTTTAATTTTTTATATTTAGGAGAGTAAATAACAAAGGTACAAATATATTTCAATTCGTAATCTATATATACGAATCCTGATTTTTACAAACGTTGAATAATCCCGTCTCTATCGTATCTCTTGACAAATAACTTTTCACACTGTCGCTTTCGTATAATCCTAAGACTCAGTGCCCGAATTGCTCCACATGACTGTTCCCGTATCCCGAATCATCTTGATTTTCGACTTTTATTGACTTTCCATCTCGTTTCACATCTCAAAGACAAACGTGTCGTCTCTGTTTTTTTGTCGTTTAGATCAATCGTCTGGCCTTGTTCTATCTTTCGCACAAACTATTCGATTCGGACACTCGATTTATCCCTTAAATTCGAACACAGTTGACTAACAGACCGTTCTGTAGCTGTTTGACATATATCTTGGGAGATCTCTGTTTTATATAGATCTATATTGATTTCTTTTACTTATACTTTACTTTTACTTTACTTTGTTTATCAATACACTCTTTTGAAAATAATATGAAAACAGTACTACATTATAAAATTACTACAAGTACATTATTACAAAATTTTTGACACAATTTTTACATCATCACTTCCTGAAAAAAGCTTGAATTTATTGTTCTTTATAGTTTATTTTCTTTGAGTTATTAATAAAAAAATCAAATTTATATCTACTTTACAATGATTTATTTTAACAGAGTTCAATATAATTATAAACGCTTGTTTATAAAATTCTGACGTATTGCTCTCCTGATAGTTACAGAAATGTTCAAAAAAAAAAAATTGAAAATGCATTTCTTTATACACTTCGATTGTCTTGTCTTTGATGAATTTTGGACTGGATTACTTGAAAATTATTTAAATAATAATCATTTAATGTTATAAATCTTTTATGAAGCTTTATATCTGTTATAATAACATCACTATTTAAAAATGATTATTCTGTTTAATTATCATATATTGTATACAATACGTTTTTAATGTTATAGTTATGAATCCAAATCAATATCGTTATGAAACAGCAATAAAATAATTGTAATAAAGATAATAATATCACAAGGAAATGATAATTGCTTTTGTAAATAGCTTTGAACGGTAATAAAAATGTACACTCTGTCATTAAATATCACATTCAATTACGCATAAAATGTACAGGTTGTTTGAACAGAAGATTAGAAATGACATTTTGTTTTCGCAACCGGCGAGGGTGACACATGTGATATATTTTATATGAGTATGCATATAGGGATTGCTTGTTTAGTACAAAACGATTTCTGCGTTGTACGTACTGTCAATATTGATAGTGTGTCGATTATACTTTAGTGTGTATGTAAAAGTGTACATATATATATATATATATATATATATATATGTATGTATGTATATATATATATATATATATATATATATATATATATATATATATATGTATATTACAGCAAACTAAGGATATTAATCATCAATGTCAAGTCAAGTGTTGTAACAAAAATACTTCATTCGTGTTTTTTAACATTTAGAAAAATTGTTTGAAGTTTGACATTTAACAAATTATTTTCCGAATGGAATGTAGTTTTGTTTGATTTGGACGTATTTTTAAACTAAAACCATTTTTATTCTACATTGTTATATATCAGTATAGAAAAGATTTTTGAAAAACATTTCAGAGTCGAGAAATTGTTTTTACATAATTTGTTAATTATTGAGTGTAAATTTATTTTTTTTATTAATTCTTTTATATTTTAAAGTGGAAATCTGCATTTTTTTGATGAGAAACTTTTATAAATTTTAAGAATAAATAAAATATTTTTATACAATGCAGTACAAAAATATAAATGGAAATAGAAATAGATGAAGATTAAAAAAAACATACTTTTTATGTAAGTGATGCGCTGGATAAAACTAGTTTATTTTTTGATACATAACAACCATTTGTTAATTAATTAACACAATTGAAATATGTAGCTAGTAATTTCATTTATTATCATTAATTTGAAATTATCTATTGAAATATCGTTATTTGTTTGTTCAGTGTTTAATTAATTTAACATTTTATACAATGAAGACTTTTCATTTCCTTAAAATAAGAATTAAAAATCATTACATATAGTTCTAACACTGTCACTAAATCACTTTTACAAATTAATTATTTTTTCACATCACAAAAAAGACTTTTCGATTAGAAATATTCAATAAGCTATTTTTAAGTATTTTTTCTTGCTAATTGCATGCATTTCGATAACAACGTTATCATACTCCGATCATTAAGGTATAGGAAAATTTTGTGTTTTATGCCGTGAAAAAATAATTCATTTTTAGAAATTAAAAATTATGGTTGTTAATTATTCATAATGGTTTATTATTTAATTGTTTCGGTCATACAACGTCTTTTTAATTTGTTGAAACACTTTACAATTAAAAACTCAATTAGAAGCACTTGAATTAAGTGGAATTAAAGTAATGTGTCACAAAGATATGTTCTGAATTATATAATAAATTGAATTTAAAATAGGGATGGATGTATATTATATGAAAATGAGATTTTTCATATGTGAATACATTTAATTCTGTTTGGTGAGTATATATATATATATATATATATATATATATATATATATATATATATATATATATATGCGTGTGTATGTATATTAAGTTGTTAAGAAAATAATTGCTGTTTTTATTTCCTGAATTCTAACATTATTTTTTTCAATTAGTGTGATTTTATCGTGTTCATGTTAATATCATTTTAAAGTGCATTTTCGGTCTATATTTTGGTAACATTGAATTTGGTTTTATTATTGATTTTACTTCAAATTTAGCTATTGAAATAAAGATGGAAAGAAGCAAATAAGAGCTACTTTTTGTATGAGTTCAAAACGGGTGATAAAGTAGCAAAAACTGCTCGTAAACAAACGATACTTTTGGTGTGGATACTGTTAAGGAATGTACTGTACAATGGTGGCTCCAAAAAATTCTTGTTGGGGATGAGAGCCTTCAAAATGAAGAAGGTCGTGAGTGTCCTTCTTCACTTGATAACGACCAACTGAAGGAGTTAGTTGAATCAGAACCACGCAAAACAATTCGAGAACTTGCACAAAAGTTAGACATTAATCATCTAACAGTTTTGAACTACTTAAAACAGGTAGGAAGATCAAAAATGTTGATAAATGGGTGCATAAACCGTAATTAGCTTTCTACTGACCTAATATGAGTATATATATATTTACATTTGTAACTGATAGGAAAATAGAAAGAACTTACTCATCAACTTCTAATAAGCTGAACTTTTTACTTACATTTCGTTTTTCTTTTCAGTAAATATATATATATATATATATATATATATATGATAATGTAATATTTTACTGAAAAAATTACAATAAGGAACTTTTAAGTATATTTCAAAAAAAAGTGCAATGAAATAATAAATTTTCAACGTAAAATAAATGTCTTTTGTAATGTTAATAAGTGTTAAATATTAAAAATAAGTCAATACTTAAACTCATTCGTTTGTTAGTAAAATATGCACATAGATACATTTTACCTCTTGTCCGTTTGATTTACATACTTTTAAATATAATATCTTATTACGGACTTATACTATCTTTAGATATTGTTAGAAAGCTTTATAGAAATTATATTAAATCATATTGGACACTTTTTCGATTCGATAATGAATTGGTATATGCTGCTGTAACAATTATGAAATAAATAAACACGTACAAACTTACTCTTAATTTAAAAATGATAAGTCAGAAGTGAATGGCATTTTTTTCGAAAATAATCTATTTTAACGTTTATAGATTTTTCATTTTTCATTGTGAGGCAATGATTTAAATTTATTTAAGGTCGAGATGGAAAATGAAAATAATTCATATTGATTACAATAAATTTGTATTTTTCATCAAAGATTCTTATTTTATCTAAATGTTTGAATTTAAATATCAAAAGAAACAATATTAAAACTAAAAAGTTAAATTTTTTCAGTAATTTTCATTCTGATTATTTTGACGAATATGTTTGAAATTATGATTGAAAGTTTTTAGAACATTATTAACATTTCAAAATATAGTTGTGTCATTTCAAAAACTAAAATGTTGGTCCATTATAAAAAAATTAAAAAGATAAAGATTCACAAGAAAATATACATCGCACAATTAGAGAAAAGAAAAATCGAATTATATATTCTATAAAATAATTCTATATTAAATATAATAAACAAACATAACACCTAACATAATATATATATATATATATAATTATATATATATATATATAACCTAAAATATAACACCTATATAACGTACTTTGACTTTTTTAAATTATATATTTTTAATTTTAAATCAATTAGAAATGGGTTTCATTTTTGGAAATAAAAATATATGTTATTAATTTCCCGATATCTATTAGTTTCCAATTTGAATGGAGTATTTCAAAAATGTTTTTAACACATTAATTTCATTATTTATATATTTGTTTATGTCTCTTTGTGCATTATATATTATATATAATCTCTATTATAAATGTTTAAGATCGAATCGAACTAACTTTTTTATAAACAATATATCGAATTCGTAACATAATTAAAATCATTATACATTCCAAATCTATTAGACCTTAATAAATAATAAAGCAGTTGAAATAAAACTTCCGAAAATAATTATTCGAAACACAATTCATTGGAATGATACTTTTTTGAACCAATTCCTCGAAATCAAATTAATTTACTTATTAATATTTATATTTATTTTTTTATTTACTTTTAAAACTATAATATGTTTCAAAAAGTGTTATTATAAGTAATCAATAAATATATAAATATTAAAAATACATGTCAGCACTTTTTAAATTCAATGAATATTTAAGATTTTTTATATTTTTGTACCCTATATACGAATTTTTACAATCATTCTACTGATATTGTATCTAAATTAATTACATAACATTTAAATGAATATAAATTTCCATACATTATTATTAATAATTAATTAATTCTTGAGCAACTAATGAAATTATTATTGTGATCTGATATTAGCTGACCTGAATTAACCAGACCTGACGTAAAATCTGATTAGACTTGAACTTAAATGATCTGAATTATTTACATGTAAACGCAAAGAAGTTTTAATCGGATAATTCTAATTTTGAAAAATTGTATTAGAAAATTTTTTCGGATTTCATATATATATATATATATATATATATATATGTATATGTGTGTGTGTGTGTACAAATTGCGAAACGAAAACAGAATTTTTTATTAATACATTCGTTAAATACAAATTTTCCAAGAAATTTATTCTTTTCTAAATTTTATTATTCAAGATTGTTTAGTTTAAATGAGGACATTTTTATCTTATACAAAAGTTAGTTTTTAAGTTGAAAATTCTAGAAAGACAAAAACTAATCAAAATTACTGCCATCAGTGCTGAATGTCATCACTCTATATTTGTATTTCTTTTACTTAAATTTATTTTATTTACAAGCAAGTTTTAGATTGTTGTTTTATTCAGATATATTTTTTCTCTATGAAAATCCGATCATGCATATTTGCATGTTCATTATGTTACATAAAGATTTCAAATAACTTTTATATTCAGATTATATGTTTCAGTTTTATATAAAATATAAAAGTATTTTGATTAAAATTTTATCTACTGGTACGAAACGTGGACTTTTTTTTACTACTTACTGTGTTTCTTAGAAGTTATTTCATTTATATATATATATATATATATATATATATATATATATATAGATATATATGTAGATATATATATATATATATATATATTATAAATATTATATTTTAATTTATATTCCGTTATATGCTTTGATAATTTGAAAATATTTTTGTAATTCTTAAGACGTAATGTATTTTATTAATGTTTTTTATTTTCATGTTGTAAAATTTTATTTATAACATGTTAGATTTTATTAATTTTTCAAAGAAAAAATTGTAATTACTAACATTTATACACGTATTCCATTATTAATATTTAAAGCTATATATTCAAGTTTTTTTTATATAAAAAGACATTTGCACAGCATGAGAAACCTCACCCAAAATTCTTATATATGTATATATATATATATATACGAGTCTGAAATGGAAATGGACGGAGCATGTTGCAACAAGAGAAGACAACCGATGTACAATAGAAATTATTAACTGGGAACCAAGGAATTTGAAAAGACCAAAAAATAGACGAATGAACAGGTGGGGTAAGCAAATTAATATTTTTATTAAGAATGGAAAATCATGGAAGAGGTCTTTATCCAGTAGTGGATTGACAGTGGGTGATGGTGCGCCAGAGGAACGGGAAAATGTTAAAACGCAATAATTAAATGATTTTTAAAAAAATTTTTTTACATATTCTTGTTAGGAATACCAGGTCATTTCATTTTAACAAAAATAACGTTTGGTACATGAGCATCATTTCGGTGCACGTTTTTATGTAATCTTATTCGGAATTTTTCCATTAAACGTTTTAACATGTCTTGTGGAACCATCACAATTTCTTCTTTTGATTTTTAATTTAAGTTAAGGAATAGTACGTGGAGGATCAATATACACTTTGCTCTTTAGATACCTCCAAGGAAAATAAACACACACCTTAAAATCTGGGGATATTGTTGGTCTAAATAACATCACCATTTTTGGAAATAATGTGGTTCTGAAAGAGCTTTCTTACAGCAGCCATAGACACTCAAAATGTGTCTATTTCTTGAAAATGTGGACTATTTTTTAAAAATAGATCGAATACATACTAATTATTAAAAATTAGTTATAATTCGCATACTTTTTATCACTCAACATCATAAATAGTTGTGCATAAAAAGTCTGTTAAAATTCTATGATATAAATATACATTTTTAACTACTAGAGTTCTAGGTTTAAATTATATATATATATATATAATTATTCTTTTTCAATAGCGATTTTAATTTTGAGCATTCATATTCTTTTGTAAACTTCGTTACTTTCTTTTTTTCTTAATAATGATTCCTCTATGCATTATTCATTCCTCTATTCATTCTCACTTTTTGTTAAATCGTCTATAATATAGATGAAATAGACAGCCTAACAATGAAACTTATTTATTTATTTAAACTATTTATATGTTTCTTTATACTTTTTTTATGAGGGAAATAATTTTTAAATTTAAATAACATCAACTTTTGATGTCGGTATAAAAAATAGTTTTTTTGAAATATTGCATAAAGCATTCTTTTCTGATAATGATTTTATTACATTTGTACAATGTGTATAAATTTAACTTTTTATTTACTTAATATTTATCTCTCTTATGATTGGTATATTAAGTCTTTTAAGTATGAAAGTCATTCTTATGTGGTTTAAAATATACTAATGATATTTTAATTTAATTTTTAAGAATCTATGTTTTTTTTCCATTACGACCAATTAATCTCTTAAATACTATGCAAATTAAGGTATATACTGAAAGCCGTCAGAACACTGAAAATGGGTATTGAATCGATTTATTAATCTTAAATGTCTGAAGCATATATTAATAAACACATAAAACATTCATGCATCATAATGAACAACGATGAGAAAGTTAAGTTGATATTATAAAAAGTACAGGAGAGAAGTAAAAGATGTTGAGAGTATAAAAAATATGTATGTAAAAATATTTATGTATATATTTACATTTAAATATACCTGTCAGGTTGTAACAAGTAATATCATTTTATAAGTGTGTAAGCAATCTTCTAAATCAATTTTTCTACTAATGTGTATTAAAAAGAGTTTTTTTTAAAAAAAATATGAAAGTGTAAATGTAATTAGAAAATTAGTATGAACATACAGTAAGTCAGCTACGACATCAATAAATTTTTAAAATATTGATTTATTAAATAAGAGTTTAGGACATACCATACTTTTAAGTAATTCATGATTTTAATTTATTTAAAATATAATACCATTATTAGCGTTCAATCATAACCGATGCTTTTAAAGTATCTACAGAAAATATTTACTAATAATCCATACTCGAATTTTCTATTTCCTAAAAGTTGAGTGATCAATCAAACACAACTGTTGATTCTGCCCAATACTTGTTTTTTTACTTACAAGACTTGGCGTGTAATATTGAAGCCAGTAAATCATCAGTAAAAAGAGTAAAGAAAGAAATAACTATTTTTTGTTCATTCTTCGTTATTTTCAGAAATAAAAAAATATTATATATATATATGTATATAAATATATTAGTATACAGTAAATTAACTTACTTTATCTCTCTCTCTCTCTTTCTCTCTCTCTATATATATATGCATGTATCCATAAATGTACGTGTGTTTATGAAAGAGATTTTATTTAAAATACATTTAAGTTGTAATGTTTTAAAATATTGTTTATTTTTTTTTGATAATTTTAAAACATCAGAATTTAAGGTTGGGTTTTTAAAATTTTCGTTATATATATATGCAACGAAAATATTAAAAACCAAACCTTAAATTCTGATGTTTTAAATTTATCAAAAAAAATAAACAATGTTTAGTATTATAAAGTATTATAAATTAGAAAGTATTTATATATATATATATATATATATATATATATTGTAGGTGTTCCAAAATTGATCACTTTAATTTTTTTGCTTATAACTTTTTTATTTTCATTTTTTTGTCATTTACTTTCAACATTATTAAAGATCAATTCGAAAAGTTTTAAAATTAATCGTTATACTCTTGAACAACCCGCTGTAATATTAAGGATTCAATTTGGAAACAGTTCGTCAATTGTAGCAACACAACAAAGATGTCGAAGGCAATACGGTCAACAACATGAGACTACTATTCAGATCTGGCGACAGTTTGTGGATCGATTTGAGCAGATGACAACCTTTGGTGATCAGAGGCATACAGAGAGACCCTGAACAAGTCGTTCTTTGTAAAACAATTCGTGACGTGATGAAAATGAGCAAGACGCTCGAGAAATACCCTTAAGAAGACGTTCCGCACAATTACGTATACCAAGATCATTCCTGTATAGAATAATACGAATCAATTTACGTCTGTTCCCTTATAAGGTACAGGTAGTTCAAGAACTAAATCCTGACTGATAATTAAACACTTCTTATTTAGTGCGAAACACCATTAATATGATACTGAATTAGATCTTAAATTATGTCTTGAAGCGCCATTACATCTTGATATTGAAATCATCGATTTTTCTTCAAACTTATTGATGCGGAACGAATCTCACTTTGAGCTGAACGATTCGGTTAAAAAAAACAATTGATGATTTGGGAGAAAGGTAAATTCTAGGGAAATTTATTCGAAGTCATTGCACCTGCATAAGGTAACACTGTGGTATGAGGTGGCGTCCTAGGGTCATATTTCTTCAAAGATGAGTTATAAGAAAATGCAGTTACAATTAACGGTTCTTACTATAGAGTAATGATACAAGACTTTTAAGTATCCAAGATGAATAGATTGTCCCTGTAGAACATGCGGTTTCAATGGGATGGTGTCACAGTACACACAATTCTCATAACAATGAACATATTGGGGAAAGTTTTTTCCAGCCGCATAATCTTGTAATATGGAAATTTAAATTGTCCCGTGCGTTTGCCAAATATGACGTCCCGCGACTTTTTTCTTTGATGTGATCTAAAGTCAAAAATGTATATCAACAAGTCAGAAATTGAAAAACCTCAAACAAAACATTCGAGGCGAAATAGTTGCTTTACCACAAGAAACTTTAGATTTAGCCATGGAACATGCCATTGAAAGGGCTAGAATCTTTCAGCAGTCTAACGGCGGACACTTGTTTGATGTTATTTTCAAAACTTGATAATGAAACACTTATCGAATTATACTCTCATTTGTCGTTTACAGTTTGTGTTTGTTTTTCATTGGTTCAAAAGTTATAATAAAAACAAATAGGGTGATAAATTATAGGACATATATATATATATATATATATATATATATATATCTGTGTCCCATAATTTATATATATATATATATGTGTGTGTGTGTGTGTATGTAAATCTAATTTGTATATTCGATGCAAAATGAACATTCTCTAGATATTTTTTTAAGATATTATATAATAAGTAATTTTGTTTTTTATGCCTACTAAAATTTTTCTCTATAAAAATAATAATCTCATTAGGTGTTCAAAAATAAATTAATTATTAACAATAATGAATGAAAATTTTCATTAATAAAAATAAGTAACTAAATTAGATACAATACAAATAAAATGTTTGTAAAAGTTCATATACAGGGTATAAGAATATTAACAAGCCTTAAATATATATTTCAATTTAAAGATTTCTGAAATGTATTTGTAATATTTATATACTTGTTATTTCGAATAAAAAACCCATTTGAAAAAAAATATATGTTTTTAAAATAAATTAAGAAGTAAATATAAACAATAAATATAAATTGATAAAATTATCAATCAATTAATATATAAATTAATAATCAAATATAATATGTTAATGTATTAATTAATAAAAATATCAATTAATTAATATATAAATTAACAAATATAATATGCTAATGTTAATATATTAATTAATATATAAATTAATAAAAATATCAATTAATTAATATATAAATTAACGAATATAATATATTATTTTAATATATTAATTAATATATAAATTAATAAATATAAATATACGGCGTTCCGTTCGATAATGGAAGCACATTATAAACCTACGCATAAAACCAATAATGATGTAAATTATCGATGTGTGAAGTGACACTAAATTTAGTTCAATTAACCCTAATTTTACCTTGTTTTCTACTACATTTTTATACGTAAATGTAGCCAAAGATTTTCTTGAATACGTATATATATATATATATATATATATATATATATATATATATATATATATATATATATATATTGTATTTTGTCTTTTTAATAGACTCGTAAAAATACTGGTTTTTGATTTTGGACCGTACGTTATATCTATAAATCTGAATATTTTTTACTGTTCTAAATATAATTCCACTTAGTGTCAGTTGTATAGGTAGCTGACAGTTTATTTAAAACAAGTATTAAGTTAGAATTGACAAAAAAAAGATCCAAGTTTGGAGTTACATTTCCAGACTTCAAGAATTATGTAAAAATTGTTTAAATAGCATATTAAGCGCTGTAAACTATTTGTCAAGCTGTAATATAAATAATACTGCTCACAATAAATATTCAGGTTTGAAATTTAACACCAGTCCAACCAAAATGAAAATGTCTATATTAAATTGTTTTTTATGTAAAAAAATGTATTCTCATTTTATTTCATACACTTATTAAAGATTTAAATTTGAGTTACGATTTGAAACTTATCAATAATATTTTCTTTCTAAACCTATAATTTTGTATGATTTTTTCATGCAAGTGTATTAGATGGCAACGTACTTTTCAGCTAACAGTTTCTAAATAGTAAATTAAAAGTATGGGTTATCAACTAATCAAATGAAACTGAATGCGTCATCTGCAGCATTTTTTATCAGTGATGGATATGTGTAATTTTGCACAGACGGTGTTCATATACTATATATTTTCCCTGAAATAGCAGTATTAAAAATATCGATGTCGAAACATCGATGTTTCTAGTCAATATCTACCCTTAATAAAGATTATCGTAACTATGATATGCAAATTGGACATTAGAAATGTTATTAACATTATATATATATATTTATATATATATATATATATATATATATATACATATATATATATTCTATATATATATATATATATATATATATATATATATATATATATATATATATACATTCATAAGACTATCGAAGAAAATAAAAGCTACCGAAAAATGAAACAGAGCTTAATGATTGCCAAAGAACATATAACTGCCTTGAAATTAGATGATGGGAGCAGAATCTTCAACAAAAAGGGAATCATTAAAAGAGTAGAAGAATTCTACACAGACCTATACAAAAATACATGTAACAAAGAAAACAAGAATAGAAAACATACAAACCAAGGTGTCCCACCCGTGCTACCGGAAGAGGTTACATATGCAATAAAGAATAAGAAAAATGGAGGAGCAGCCGGAAATGATGGGTTAATAGCAGAAATCTTCAAGTTAGTAGAAGAAAAAACAGAAAAAATTCTCGCTGATATATTCACTGCTTGTATACAAAAAAGAACTATCTGAGATAAATGAATGGAGCCACCGCAATTCTTTTACACAAGAAAGGAGATAAAGAGGATTTGAAAAATTATCGGTCGATTAGTTTACTACCTACGATATATAAGATCTTTACAAAAATAAGTTCGAAACGTCTACAAATGCAACTAGATTTCGCCCAACCAAGAGAACAAGCCGGATTTAGAACCGGATTTAGTACAATGGATCATATTCAAGTAGTGAGAGAAGTAATAACCCGATTAAATGAATACAAAATACCAGTATGTCTTGGCTTTATAGACTACGAGAAGGCTTTCGACTCCATCACCACCTTGTCGGTAATATCTGCATTGAAGAACCAAGGCATAGAGGGCACATATATCGAGCTGTTAGATAACATCTATAAAAAAGCGACGATGCCGGTGAAGCTACATGAAGAAACAAGAAAGATAAAAATCTAGAAAAGTGTAAGACAGGGAGATGCAATTTCTCTGAAATTGTTTACTGCGGTCTTGGAAGAAGTATTCAAATCGCTCGACTGGGAGGACAAAGGAATCGAAATAAAGGGCGAAAGATTAAGCCATCTCCGGTTTGCCGACGATATAGTTATTTTCGCAAATACTCCGGAAGAGCTGCAAAAGACGATAGAAGAACTAAACGATGCCAGTCAAAAAATCGGCTTCAACATGAATCATACAAAGACAAAAATACTGTTCAATGCGTTTGTCTGTCCGAAGAAAATTGAAATAAAAGGAACGGAAATAGAAGAAGTTACGAAATATGTCTATCTAGGCCAGCTTATCAACAGAGATGGATCATTCACTGAAGAAGTAAATAGGAGAATAAAAATGGGATGGACCTCTTTTTGACGAAACTCCTCGATATTTAAATCAACAATTCCACTCTGTTTAAGGAAACAAGTATTTGATCAGTGTATACTATCAGTCCTTACCTACGGCAGCGAAACATGGGTGCTTAACGCCAAAATAGTTCAAAGACTCCAAACAACACAACAAAGTATGGAAAGATGCATGTTGGGAATAACAAGAAAAGATAGAAAGAGAATAGAATGGATATGAAAACAAACAGAAGTCACAGATATAATAAGAAGAGTAAAGAGTCTGAAATGAAAATGGGCGAGACATGTCGCAAGAAGAGAAGACAACCGATGGACAAGAGAAATTATTGACTGGGAACTAAGGAATATGAAAAGATCCAGAAAGAGATCAATGAACATATGGGATAAGTATATTAAAAACTTTCTTGGAAATCTGTGGAAAAGAGAGGCACTGAATCGAACAAAATGGAAAATCATGGAAGAGGCCTTTATCCAGCAGTGGATTAACAGAGGCTGTTAATAAAAAAAAATAATATATTCATATGTGCGCTAAATTGGTTTAATTCAACTACATATTAGCTATGTATATTATTTAAACTCTACTATAATTGATATTCTTATATAAAATATCTTTTAGAAAAATCCATAAAAAATAAATGCATGATACTTGTACGTAATGACATATTCACTAACGTGGAAAAAATTATAAATGACACTTAATGTGGATGCATTTAATTCATTCTTATAAACATATGAAACATAGAACAATAAGCTGCACATTACATTTAATTGAAAATTACTGACATCATATATATTTTCAGTAGACAATAGTAAAACGTTGAAAGGAATTTGTTTTAGTAACTAGAAGTATTAATTCATCTGATGTATTTCTATACGTTTCAAAGTAATTGTTTTCTAAATAGTGCTATTGAAAACGATATATGTTAACGTTTTACTATTTACAAGCTCGTTAGCCAATTTACTACGAATCTTTTATTCTTATTTGTTGGAGCAACGTTGACATCTTCTCGCATTTATGGTAAATAAAAATGTTACGACCTGTTTTTATAGCCATTCTAACGTTGACAACCGCGAACCACATTATTACATACAAGTTGATGATATCAACCTGTACAATAATCTGTAGAAGAATAGAATGATAACGACCTCTTTAACTCGAATATACTGGAATGAGTTAGATTTGAATACATGTCTCGGTGAATAATTAACTCGAGTGAAAAAAAAGTGTTTTTTTCGTGAACGATATAATATTTAATACTATTAATGCAATTAATGGTACTAAATATATATGTATAAGTTATTTATAAGTTTCAATAATATATAATTTTTATCCAGGCGCGATGTTTCCTTTCAAAAATTTGTTCAAATAAAATTTCAGATATTCAAATACTCATTAATTTAAAAACACTGTATTTTAAGTAATTTTCAGTTTTTTTTTAAATAGAAATTCGACATGGAAATGAATTATAAGAACGTTTCTACTACGAAAAAATGAAGTTTAAGAAACATTTTTTTTGTTTAATGTAAGCAAAAAAATTACAATATATTTAATAAAATAATGAATGAAATCGAATTATAAATCTGTCTTCAATTGAATTACATATATATATATATATATATATATATATATATATATATATATATATACATATATATACATATATACATAAATACATATATATATATATATGTATATATATATATATATACATACATACATATATACATATATATATATATATAATTTTATATACAATTATATACACTTTTAAAGATAAAAACTGAATAAAAATATTTTTACTTGAAAGATATAAAATATATGCTTCTATCATCGAAAAAAATCATTATCATGCTAATTTTTTCATTAAATCCTATTTGTTACCTTATTTAAAAGAATGACTCCTTATTATATATGCAGCGCAATAAAAAAATAAATTACAGTATATATTAAAATTTACAGTTTTGTACAATTTTAAAAAAATATATTTGAATACAAATTTACACCTAATAACATATTTTTTCGTTTTGAACACTAGAATTTCTTTACAAATTCCGGAATATTTTTATATAATTCATGCTATGGTTATTTATATTAAGAATAGAATAATTTCTGTTCAGATATAGAGAAATATCACTGATTAAATAATTTTTTTAAAACTTATTACTTTAAAATGTGTCAGTAACAAATTCTTTCTTCTCTCTTTCTCTCTCTCTCTCTCTCTCTATATATATACATAGAGACATATATATATATATATATATATATATATATATATATATATGTATATATATATATGTATATATATATATATATATATATATATATATATATATATATATATGTATATGTGTGTGTGTGTGTGTGTAAAATAAAAAGAAATGTTTTGAATTGTGATTAGAGTCCATATTTTATTTTTTTATATCAAGATACTATGAATTGCAACAGGGAAGAAATTCACTATATTTTTGATAATATATAAAAACATTGGTATAAAATTGTTATCTGAGTAAATTTTGATTTAACATGATTTTTCAAATTAATAACTATTTAAATTTGATACTACTTGAAAAAGAATATACAGTTCAGAAAAATTGTTGTTTACATTCACTTTTTTAATTATTTTTTATTTGTGTTGTGCATTTTCGAAACTTAAAGTTATTTTATACGAAATTTGAAATGTTACATGAAAATTAATTAGTTTTTTTTCAAAAATATGTAATATTTTAATTTGATTATTGTTTGTCATACTAAAATTCTTATAATTTTATGTTTTCTATTAAAGATCTTATTTATGGTTTCCATAGTAATTCATATGTGTATATATATATATATATATATATATATATATATATATATATATATATATATATACATTAACACATAGTGTGCTCAAATATTGTAGGCCATTTACGATAAAGTGTTTTTGGTTTCAAATTCCGGTCACCTAATGTACTGGAAATATAGTAATTTAGGTGGAAGTTGAACTGAATATATATATATATATATATATATATATATATATATATATATATATATATAAAATTCATACATTGATAAATTTTATTTTAATATATGGAACGTATTTGATTAAACTCTACAGAAATTTAATGTTCATTTTAGAGACATGGTTTGAATTTTAATATTTTTTAAAAGAAAAACTGTATATTATTTTAACTTTATATTACTTTTCTTTCACAAAAACTTACTGAAGTAGAAATAAACGTATAAATTTTAGAGAATTATTCATAAACATGATAACTATTAAGTAATATATAAATTAATATTCAAATTACTAATTTTCAATAGTTTATATTTACAAGCTAGAAGTTTAATTCGAAAAATATATTTTATTTTTGTAATAGTAATCCGTCAAGCTGTCGTTTATGCACATTTTCTTTATAATAAACCCACTTAATAATATTATATTTTTAATAAGTTAAGTTTAAAACAGATACATATTTATTCTTTTGTTTTTAATATTAATAACGATTTTTAAATTAATGCTCAGTATGAAATTAATATTTGTTAACAGTGGTTTATATATATTTTATAGATATCAAAAGTAAGCTATTAATTAAAAACCACTGTTTATGCTGGCATATTGTTATTTAGTTTTTGGATCAGACAGAATAAAGTGCATTTTAATTAGATATAAACATTGAAAATGACAGATAACCAACATGTTTTAGCCTCACAATATTATCTTCATTATAAAGTAACTATTTGCCTTATGTATTATAAAATTTTCTCCTTAAAAATATTTCTAAGATCATGTATATACCTAAATGTATATATATATATATATGTATGTATATATAAATATATATATATGTATATGTATGTATATATAGGACATTTTTATTTAGTTTTAATGGGATATTAGAAAAGATAATTTGATTAAATTTAAGGCTAGCACCATATTTCATATTAATAACAAAATAGAACTAAATTAATAAAGTAAGTCGGCAATTTTAATAAAAATTTGGGACTAGTTATTAATTTTTGTTATTATATGTGTATGTTTATTATGAAAAAAAGTATAGGTAATCCCAAATATTAATATCATTGACTGCAAAAATATTTTATTCTCAAAGTCAACCCCGTATTAAGAAAAATTGTTTTAGACTTTAATTTATTTACTTTTAAAAACAAAATTTGAAGTTTCGGAAGTATTGAAATTAGCATAACAGAATTAACAAATGAATTTTTTAGTAACGAGAAAATATTACAAAATTTACTATAAATTGAATTAAAACATATGATTGAAGTAAAATTGAAATCACATATGAAAAGTGAAGAATTACATAAAATGAAGTTAAAATATGAAATAAAATTGAAGTTAATCAAAAAATAATATAATTTTTATTTTTTTGGATTTTAACATTTGTGATTTTAATGTTTCAATTTGTTATGAAAAATTATTAATTGAAAGAAAATTGTGTAAATAAATGCATAAAATTAATGAAAATGAAACAATGCATGTAAACATTTTAATGCTGTATTAAAGTATATAGTAAAAGATAAAATTTTGACAATTTTCTTTAACAAATTCTTGTATTTTTCAATTTATTTTTCATATTGGAACATAATTGGTTATATATATATATATATATATATATATATATATATATAGTTATTATTACACTCAACGATAATAACACAAAAATTATCAGTTTTAGCACCACTGAAAAAAAATTGTATGCAAAATGCTATTTTAATCTAATTTCTAAACCTTCTTTACTTTATATTCAAACCAAAAAGTGTGAGCAATAGATTACTCTATGTTGTGTTGCCACCTACTGGAAAATTTTATATTTCGGGAAATTTCTATTTAGTATACATGTTTTATTGATTTTTCTAGACGATTATATCGATTCAATATTTTTAAGGCGATAATTATTTCTCAACCATTTTAGTATGGAATTTATAAAATAATTAAGAATTGCATATAAGTAAACTTACAGAATTTTATCAGAATGGAAACGAACCAAAGGTATTTTCATAGTAAATGAATGTGAAAGTAGATGGCAACATTACTGCATTTTCTTTTCATAATTATAAAAAATCATTTTCAAAAATGTTTTTGTGAATAATTATATTTTATATTCAATTATTATTAAACAAAAACATATATATATGTATATATATATATATATATACACATACAATTGAAATCTAACTTCATTCATTTATGACATGAAATTATTAGAACGCAATGTACTTGTATATTATAATACAATATAATACAATATTCATAATACAATATTCTACTTTTTATGAAGTATTATGAGAAATTTTGAATACTGATAAGAATATATATATATATATATATATGTATGTATGTATGTATGTATGTATGTATATTTGTAAGAATATATCTCCAAGAAAGTCATTTTATATACCGCTCATTCTCCTTTATGACTAACTAACACTTGAGATGAAATGAATACCTAAAATAGTAATTATAACGAAGCATGTGAGTATATAGAACACTTCGTCATTGCTTACATGCCTTATATTTGTGTTGTTTTTCATGTTATGTAAATAATTCTCTTGTAGAAGGTAATTTTCTTTTAAATAATTTGAGGCAGGGAATGGGTTTTTTCATTGCTGGGTTTGATGGTTTTTCTGAGATTTAAAATCATATGATAGAAATACACAAAATTGTGGAAATATAATTATGGAAATTATGTCAAAGTATTAAGTTGTTACGAAAATAAATGTTTTTTTATTTTTTAATTTTTAGTTCTTTCTGTTGTTTTTTTTTTGTAATTCTCACCTTTTCACAATTTTTTCTAATGTGTTATTTCATCGTATTTAAGTTAACATCATTTTAAGTGCATTTTTCGGTCCGTATTTTGGTAACATCGACTGCGGTTTTATCCTTAATTTTGCTTCAAATTGCGATAGTAAATTAAATACGGAAAAGAAATACATAACAGCATTTTTATATGAGTTCGAAACGGGTGGTAAAGCAGCAAAAACTGCTCGTAGACAAAACGATGTTCTTGGTGTGGGTACTGTTAAGGAACGTATGGTGAAATGGTGGTTCCAAAAATTTCATACTGGGGACGAAAGCCTTTAAGATGAAGAAGGTCGCAGGCCTCCTTCTCTAGTTTATAACGACTAACTGAAGGAATTAGTTGAATCAGAACCTCGTAGAACAATTCTAGAGCTTGCACAGAAGTTAAAAAGGCTTTAGTCATCAAATAGTTATGGACTACTTAAAACCACTTAAATTAAAAAAATGTATAGGAATCTGAGGGCCATAAACCGGATTTATTTTTCTACCAGCCTAATATTTAAAAAGACATTCAATCGAACACAATCATCACAATTCTTAAAAAAATGGAAATTATGAATATTATTATTATTAGTCTGTATGTATGTATGTATGTATATATATATATATATATATATATATATATATATATATGTATATATATATATATATATATATATATATTATTTTAACATTATATTATTTTTTGAGATATATGTACCATATATATATATATATATATATATATATATATATATATAAATCGGTTAAAGTGGACCGAGGTAGTAACAGTAACAAGTTGACTACTAAAGTGAGAAAATATTTATAAAAAATTTGTTTGTCGTATATCTATATAAACTCGCTTCATAAAAACACAGGTGAAATATAAGTCTTTTTAAGAACTTATTCCTTAGATGATAAACTCCATAACCATCTGAAATATACCCAAATACAATGTTTTTTGAAAAATGGTGTTTCTCTCTTTTATTACAATTTAAATTTTATAACCAATGGACAGGAATGCAATTGAATGTTTGGAATATTTCCATATAAATATCATTTTTCTACACGTAAATATATACAAAGTAAAAGGATTAATTTAGAATGTACTGATTTTAGATACAGTAAATAAGTAATGGACATTCTTACGTCTCTCCTACTGCCACATCTACTTGTTTTTAATTGTGTACACATGGTTTTAAAATTCAATTATATATATATATATATATATATATATATATATATATATATATATATTGGGAAAAGAGAAAAAAACAACCCATTATTCCATCGTGTAATCATAAGATACTGCTGTTATAAGTAAATAATACCTATACCTAATACCTGCCCACCTAATAATATAAACAAATTATGATAATATTTCTTAATTTATAATTATACGAAGTTACAATTTTATTTAAAAATCAAGAATATATTAAATTCATAATTTACTTCTCTCATATATAATATATATATATATATATATATATATATATATATATATATATATATATATATGTATTGTTTGCTCAGTTTTTTCAATAATAAACAATTCGTATAATTTAAATATTTCCTTACAAAATGTTATATATGATAGTTTTTCTAAATTTGTGATATGAAGTTATTAAACATTTTATTTCAAAAAAGTGGGTATAATCAAAAATGTTTACTGTTGAATTTATTTTTAAATCAGGTTAAAGTGTATATATATATATATATATATATTTATTTATTAATATTTTTTATCATCATATGTAATTCTAAGTGTATAATATACTTTTTATCAGAATAGTATGCGTTAAGAATAGATAATTGTACTATATAGTAGCAGTTAAAAAAAGGAAGTGGAAATAAAACAAGAAATTATATATTCCTTTCATAGAAAACAATAAAAATACTAAAAAAATATTATAGACTAGAACTTAATTTTCTACAAAGATAAAATTGAAATTATTCAGTAAAAAAATACTACGTTATTTTATCGTTTTATTAGTCAATTTATTCGCTGTAAATTATTCAATATTAATTATAAAATTCCTTAGTATTAATATAACGGTATGGAAACCAATATTACACTTTTATATGCAACAGGCTGTACTATAAATAGCTTTACGCCGTAGCGAGACGAAAATAAAACATATTTTCAGCTGAGTATGTCATATCGCCATCTTTTACATTCATGAAAATATATACAATTATAATTAAATACGTATGTATGACAAAGAGATACATATAGGAATATGTAGTATATTTTAGTTAAGGGTTTTATACACACACATATATATATATATATATATATATATATATATATATATATATATATATATATATATATATATATAAACATATATATGTGTGTGTGTACGCGTATGTGTGCATTTTGAGTACGTATACGTATCTACATAAAGCATATATTTATCGTTTATGCACATGTGTATGTGTTTACATGAATGTGTGCGTGTATAAACGTGTACCCTGGTTCTTTTCAAAGATAACTGCGGACAATGAATAAGTGAGAGTATATGAATTGCGGTTTATTAGACACGAAGATGACTTGAAAACCAACCATAAAATATATTTAAAATGGCCCATTTATCTTTGTTGGACGAAATCTACGTGGAATCAATATCTGTCTAAGGTTACTGGTCGTGTAAGCCTACGGCCTATATAAACACATGTTTCTTTGCTCGTTTAACTCTTTAGCGGGCGTTGTCGCGATGAAATTTGGATAAATACTTGTAATATTAATTAAAGTAAGTCGTAATATATTTAATTACTTATCAGTCAAATGTCTTTGTTGATTTAACATGAATGCATTTAGTAAGGGATATTGTATGCACATACATATACATTACGTTTATATATATATATATATATATATATATATATATATATATATATATATATATATATATATATATATATATATATATATATATATATATATATATATATATATATATAAATCCAGTAACAATTGAACTAAATTTGAGGTGTAAAATTATTTAATTATTTTTTTTATTTTTTTAGTTCAATTGACAAAAACTCATAAAAAATCATTTTTTTCTCTATGTCACTGTGACAAAGTTTTTATTATTAAAGTATTTTAAAATATGTAAATGAAAATTGGTCTTTTGCTACAGAAAAAAAATTAATAAATTTTAAATCTTATCTTTAATTTCAATTCGAGTAAGTAGTAAATTTTAATAGTAATTGCCATTGATATAATGTTTATAATATTTTGTAAACCGTAGCTGTCACATTGGTTTTTAAACTGTCAATATGAAATCTGTAAACAATTTAATATATTCTGCATAAAAACAATTTCATTAAAGATTAACTTTATCAATTTTTCATAAGTAAGAATGATCACAAGTGAAAAATTAAAGCAAACTTGTCTGAAAAAATATATGAGTATATAGCAGGTTGGTGCAAAAATAATTGCGGTTTTTACGTATTGAGTATAAAGACGGATATATCAGTTAGAAATTATATTTATGAATCAAAATAAAGACCATTGGCCTGCATACATTTCTTCCAACGGGAAACAAGTTTGTTTATTCCTACAAGATAGAATTGTGGAATCCTGGAATTATTGAATTCATTGAAAGTGCTTTGAGCTGATGCTCGATCTTTAAAAACATTCTCTCATAAGAAATTTCTTAAATGTTTAATAAAATGATAATTTTTTGGAGACAGGTCTGTAAAATAAGGTGGGTGAGGTAAGGTTTCATAACCCAGTTCATTTAATTTTTTTATCATTGCCATTGTCATTTGTGAGAGGAGTGGTCGGGCGTTGTCATAAAAAGGAATTGGTCTTCTTCGATTGACTAATGCTGGCCGTATACGATGCAACTTCCCATGCATTTTTGAAATTTCCTGACAATATGTTTCTGCTGTTATTGTTTCACTGTGATTTCAGAAGTTGTATGCAGAAGTTGTAGTGAATGATGTCACTTTTCGGTCACCAAATAGTGATCATAATCTTTTTTTCATGAAGCTTCGGTTCAGGAAACTGTTTTGGTGCTTCTCCTCGATCTATTCACTGTGATAAACGTTTCCGATTGTTGTTCAGAATCCACTTTTCATCACATGTGACAATGCGATCAATAAATGGATTATTTTTGTTGCACAAACGAGCGAAGAGCAGATTTTGTATCGCCGAATTGCACGAATTGCTTGATGTTCGTTTAATTCATACGGTACCCATTTATCCAGCTTTTTTGTTTTTCCAAGTAGGCTCAAATGTCGAATAACTGTTTAATAATCAATATTTAGTTTTTCTGACACCTTTCGAATTGTTTTACGTGGGTCTACTTCAAGAATGGTTCTTAAATCATTATTGTCCATAGCTGAATGACGTCTAAAACTCTTTTCATCAACAAAATTTTCATTTCATTATGAATTTTTTGGAACCAGTGATGAAATTTACGTTCACTAATTGACCCTACCTCAAAAACAAGTTGGTATTTCAAGCATATATATATACGCTTGAAATATCAACTTATTGTTGCTTTACGTCCCAATTTAACTCATACAACAAAATCACGCGAATGTGTTTTTTCCATTACTAATTTAAGAGGTTCTATACAACAGTTCTAAAGAATGAAAACGATAGACACGAGCTAAAATCAGTAGTGCTAATTTCATTGTTTACAATGATGACAGTAACAAAAGATAACGGTAACTCAAAAAATCGGCGCCAAACTTAAAATGATAAAAACCGCCATTATTTTTACACCAACCAAATATTTTATTATAATGGAGTCGTGAAACTTGAAATAGAATTACAATCATGTTTTCTGAAACAATTCTTTTCTTCTTATTTTGTATTCAGTAAGAGACTAAAATAAAGAAAATGACATTACTATAGACTTTGTCTTTAAAGAAATTTCTGCTCTTGATATGAATGGTTCTAAACAGGCTTGAAATTTTAATTAATACAAAACTTTGACGAATTAACTTGAAGAATTCGTGAACGTTTTTTTTAATATATTAATTAAAAGCTGTTTCGTAAGAGCGTTTTTAATATCACAAAATGTATTTAAATAACTATAAATACATTTTTGTCAACTGATATGTTCGTATAAAGTCGGTATAATGTTTTTATTAACTGATATATTTCCAGCTATGTGACATATTGTAACAACAAAAATGCTCGTGTGAAATCGCTTTAACAGTTTCTGATAAAAACTTCCCGTCCCTCAGTTAGATATAAACTTGTTAGAGAGAACTTGTGACGATTTTGGTTAAGAAACAACTCTAGCCGCTCGAGTATTTGTGAAGTTCGCTAAGTATGAACCTGCTTGAACGTGTTTCTATACAGTTGCATGCTCGTATCTAACGTAATTGAGAATTTAATGCAATTAGTGAAGGAAAGATGTATTTTAGAGAAAACGAATATTTTTGAGAAGAGTTTATTGAATTTTCTCATTAATATTCTGGATCGTTGAATGTAAAGAATAAAGAATATTCCAATAAGTATTTATCACTAGATTTACGGAACCTGACAATTTGACGGGTTTCTGATTTCATGCTTAAAAATTCCGAACATGTAAATACTATTTTTTAGTTATTATATGTTGGTTTTTAATGAATAATGTAGTGAATATATATCTCCACTCTTTTATCCCAAAAACTTATATTTTCTTATTTCTATATGTTGTATACCTATTTTTACGAAAATCTGTCAAATTGACGGGTTGATTAATTTACAATCAATCGTTTCAATTGTTGTGGAATAACAAAAATGAAATTAAAGTGAGTAAGGAAAAATAAAAACGAAACAAATAACGGCTGTTTAGCAGCGAGTACGTAAACAAACAGCTTTGAACTATTTGTTTACAAAAAGAGCAAACCTTATCATATCACTAATGATAATTTCAACTGTGCAGTTTGCAAAGAAAGGATGTGATATTTGGAAATTTAGTGAGGCTGAACTTGTTATTTATAATACAATTAGAGCAAGTTAGTGATTATTTCAAAAGTGAATTTTGCAGAAAAGGAAGTGGAGTTTATTTACTAAACAAAGATTTGAATTTTTCAAGGTAGTTTGAAAATCTATCCATAAAGAAATATTTTTTTATATTTATGTTCTGCCTACTTGGCTAGGTATTATGGATAAGTCACGAAAAGATATTGAATTGATAAAAAAACTAACGAGTACAGATGAAGACATATCTGGATCGTATTCTGATTCAAGTGTTACCGAACTATGTGAAAGCGAGGAAGAAATTAGCAACATGATCAACAAAATTGTAGATTCTGATGACAGTGATGATGAAAATTTCATAACATATATCGCAAAAGAAAAAGATGCGTATTATTTCAGATCCTGAGAGCGAAATTGATATAGAAGCTGCTGATATCTATAGTAACGAAGACAATTCGATCGACAAGTTCTCTTGATGGAACTTTACGGAAAACATTAGAAGAAGGTGGAGGTTGTGGAAGATTACCAGCTTATAGTATGTTCAAAGATGTGCCAGGACCAACAGCGTACCCAAAAAAAAATATTACGCTTGGAAATGTAAGTAGCGAATTTGAACTGATAAATGATGAAGGTATGATTGAGTATATCAAAATATGTACTGAAATGGGGCGCATAAAGGTTTAGAAAGAGATTGGGTGGTTACAAAGTCACAATTACGAGCTTTTCTAGCGATTTTGTATGCCCGAGGGGCGTATGAAGCATAGAATTTAGGCCGTGGAAGAAACACTATTACTCACAATATTTTCACAAGCATTTTTCTTGCAAAAAAAGTTTCTTGCAAAAAAAAACAACTCTTGTGGGACTATACGTGCAAACAGAAGAGAATTACCAAAAATTGCAAAGGCTAAGAAGGATATTATGATCCAATTTTCAACAAAACTTTATAAATCAGATGACTACGTTCTCACAGTTTACAAATTCACGCCAAACAAAAAGGTATTATTGCTCAGTTCTAAATATAAAAATGTCAAAATAGAAGGTAATGCTAAAAATGTCACTGAAACAGTCACATTTTACAACCAAACCAAGTTTGGGGTGGCTGTTGTAGACCAAATGGCTAGAAAATATAGCATGAAAGCAGGGTTCCGTAGATGGTCCCTTCAAGTGTTTTATAACATTTTAGATTTGGCAATCATCAATAGCTGGGTATTGTATAAAGAGACCACTGGGGTAAACACATCTGGAAAGAATTTTATATTTCAACTGGCTGAAGAACTAGGCTGTGATTTTCGCGACGAACAAAATACTAGTTCCAATTCATTGCCAATTATACAAAATCTTAATGTACGAAAGTCTTGCCAAATCGGATTATGTAAGAAAAATAGGTCTAACAATATTTGTATTGAGTGTAACAAGTATGTATGCGGAAAATGTACATTCAAAATGGAGTTTATATGTAAAAAATGTACTGAATAAAACTGTTAATAGAAATTTATTGATATAAGATAAAAATATTTACAAAAAAATGAATTTTAATTTACTCGTCAAAAAGACGGATTTCAGTAAAAATAGGTATACAGCCGATACCCGTAAATCTAGTGTTAAGAAATCCTGTTTATAGGCAATAGTTTTCAAATTCAGACGACGTTGATATAATCTTCTTAAGTACTGTTTGTTCCAAAGTTTTTCATCTTTTATTTGTTTAAAAAAGGCTAATGAAATAGTAGCTGTAAATTTTTTTTATACATATATAATATTTCAAACTATCTGGTGAGATTGATCCTGACTGGCTCATAGTTCAATTCACATTGCCCACATATTACTTGAACATATTTTGTCGAGCGGCTCACAGATATATTTGCTGACATATAAACGAGTGAATGGAGAGCTTAAATTTTTTTTCTGAAAAAATATTTAAAGAAACAGTAATTCAATACTAGCCAACTAGACTGTACGTGATAATACCACTTTCAAAAGCATTTTATATATAAAATTAAACACCGCCATTATAAAAAGTTTTTGAGTTAACAATGTTTTTTTTAAATAACAGCGTTATAGTTTAGAAAGAACTTATTATGTTTTTTTTAATTGTATTACAACAACATCTTTCATAAAAGATTTTCAAGATAAAATTGAATAAGGGAAAGAATAATACACATAAGCTTGGTTTTCTAGAACGAACTTTTGTATAAAATGTTTTTGTTGTCATATGCAAAATCTAAGTTTTGTGTGGTTTCATTCCTCCTACGATCGATCTTGACTCTCGTCATCTTAGAACAAGAAACGAACTTAAGCGTAACTTACAGGATTTGTATGAGAACAAAAATAAAAGGTACTCTGGAAAATAAAACAATTATTTTTAATAAAAATACTATTCGGTGAAAAATATGTCTATAATCAGTATAAAATAAATATTAACGGTTATTTTTAAAAAGTAGAATTTATGAAAATATTGTATCCCATTTATTTACATATTTTATTTTAATTAAATAATAAAGACTAAAGAATCAATATAACTGAATCAGAGTTTTCAAAAAAAGAATAAGTTAATGTTATTTGATTGGACTAGAACGGGTTTATTATGAAAAAATATTTTTAATAAAGTATATTTGCATAGTGCTGTTACAAACAAGCATGATTGAATGAATGGAGTGTTTTTTTCAAAAAAAATATTAGTAGATTAATCACAAGGGATATAAAATATTATTTTTATTTTATTTTTAGTTTACCTTACGTTTCATAAACTTTTCAATTTGACTATAAATAATACCAAACCATAAGTGTTTAGTTAAAAATAAAATTTCAGAATATTTTCTGATTTTAATAATATTAGAATCCGAATACAAATGAAAATAACTGTATGACATAGTAAACAGGAAGCATTTTTTTTTAAAAAAAATTATGAATTAAAAACTCCTTTTTTAACAAGGAAATTAATTTAAATACTTTAAAAAATACTTATGAATGCGTTTTAATGCTACAAATCATAATCATCTTGTAAATCAAAATCAATATCTTCTTATCTATTTCTTTCTGTATCCCTAACTATAGCTCTATAACTGTTAGGTTGGCAGAAAAATAATTACGGTTTTTGTTTTCTGAACTCTAACCTTAATTGTTTTCAATGGAAGTGTCATTTCATTGCATTTATGTTTATATCATTTTAAAGTGCATTTTCAGTCTAGATTTTAGTAATATTGGCTTTGGTTTTATTATTACTTTTAATTTAAATTGGGATATTGAATTAAAGATGGAAAAAAGCAAATAAGAGTATTTTTTTGTAGAGTAATGTAGTTTAAAACGGGTAGTAAAGCAACATTAACTGCTCGTAAGTTAAACGATACTTTTGGTGTGGGTACTGTTAAGGAAAGTACGGTTCAATGCTGGCTTCAAAAGTTTCATGCTGAGGACGAGATCCTTGAAGATGAAGAAGGTCACGGGTGTCCTTTTTCAATTCATAATGACCAACTGAATGCTTTATTTGAATTAGAACCACGCACAACAATTCGAGAACTTGCACAAAAGTTAGGTATTAGTCACCCAACAGTTCTGGACCACTTAAATAAAAAAGTATATGAATTTGAAGGTCATAGGCCGCAATTATTTTTTTACCAACCTAATAATATACCTAGATGGCTAAAATTTATCATCTATGTTCCTACCGTCTTAATATTTTCTTTTAACAACCATTTCAAACATATAAAAACTTCTTGACTTCAATTTTATTTCATTAATGAATTGTATCTTAATTTGTATTTTTTTAATTATCTTTGATGTGTTTGTATCTCTCATAATAGGTTTAAATTGTAGCCATATTTTAATTCTTTTGTTTTTCAAGAAAATCTTGATATTTCAAGTAGCAAGAAATAATAAAATATAACAGAGTATAAAGAATACATTTTCAATGAAGTCTATTTGAAAATGTTTCTTTTATTTTTAAATATAAATACATATTTAATTAATTTCATATAAATGATGTTGTAATACAGAGCGGCGCAAAAAAACGAAGAGGTTTAAAATATTAATATTTTTTTTGTTTTGAAACATTTTCATCTTTTTTTATTTTTCAAAATATAGTATAATGATGGACGATTTTTCCTGATTACACATGAAAAATGATATCACGTAAGTAATGTCCATTTTTGGCTTCACATAGTCGAGCTCTTTCTGAGGCATTTGCCATTACCTCACAGGATTTCTGGACATAACGCTTGAATTTCTTCTCGTATGTTGTTCTTTAGCTGCAAGATGGTGTTTGGCTTATTGACGTATACACGTTTTTTTAAGTAGTTCCAAAGAAAAAATTTGGAGTGTTCAAATCAGACGAACGCGCAGGCCAATTTTTTCCTTAAAATTGTTCGTTCGCTAAAAATGGTCCGTAAAAGTTCTATACTGTGTCTTACTGTTTGCGCCGTGGCTCCACTTTATTGGAGATACATCTGTGAACGATTATCAACAGATGGTCTCAAAACTTTTTCTATCATCGTACGGTATTGAGCATCATTAGTTCCGTTTTCATTTTGGAAGGAATAAGAGCCTATAATCCTTTGGGAAGTTACTCCGCATCAAAAAGCAGACTTAAGGGGGTGCTGATGAAGTCATCTTTTTCTATATCCCTCATTCTACAGTTTTGTCTATTTACGAAGCCATTTAAGTGGAAATGTGTTTCGTCACTCATAATCTAATTGTGAATAAATTCATTACTTCGTTATGCTTGTTGGCAAAACTAATTTCATAATCAAAGTGATGCTGATAATCTGTTGGATTTAGCTCTTGCACAAGCTACATTTTGTATGAGATCATTTTTAATGCAGCTAAAATTTTTTTCACTAGCCTCCGACATATTCCAAGTTGTGTTGAACGCCTTCTGGCTGACATTTCAAGACTTCTCAATACTTTTATGTACACGTTAAGTATTTTCCTTCAATCAGAGCCGAACGATGTCTTCCACATTTTGGACGATTACTAACTGCACCTTGTTGTCGAAAACGTACAAGCAAAGTATTAATCATTGACTTCGATGGTCCTGTTCGAACATTAAACCAACGATAAGCTGATAAGCTCGCTGCGTCAAAATAATTGAACAATGATTTCAAAAAAATATCGTGTACTTTTCCATGATAAAATCCTCAAGTTTTATTTTTAAAATTCTGAAAAGAAGAGAACAAGAACATTTAAACAAAAAAATATTAACTATTCAAACCCGTTCGTACTTTTTGCGCCACCTTGCATTTTTATTTTGTCATTTATATATTAAATATTATTAAATAAAAATGGTAAATTACACAGCCAATGATAAATATTTTTAACAGTTTGTATGTGTAACAAAATCACATTTATATGTATTATTTCACAATGATAAAATATTATCAACTAGAAACACACGAAAAATGAAAATAGATCTTTTATACATGAACGAAGTAATTTCTCGTTAATTTCAGAAGATCTTTTCACGTTTTCATAATAGAGGAGAGATTTTGTTAGCTTATATTCTTTATCTGTTCGTCTGAACAAATTTATGAATTGCATTCAGGATGAACTATATTGTATGAAATTCAATTGTAACTCTTTATATACACTAGAATTATATTTACAGATAGATAATTCAAGTAATATTGAAATGTAGCCTTATTTCTTTTTTATTATAAAGTCTAGTTCACAAAAGATATATACATGTGTGTGCATGTTTGTATATTTGAGTAAATGTGTATGAGAATTTATGAAATTAATATCAAAAAATTGTTTTTTGTTTAATAGAATTCTACTTATTAATAAATAAAATATGCATACTTAAAATTGTTAAATAAAATAAGAATCGAGTAAAAATAAATTCGTAATTGTTAGTAAATTTTAAATTAACTGTCAGATATTGAATACTAATGATTGCGATTTTGAAAAATTCCAGTTCATAAGAATTATAAACATAATTTAAATGGTTAATTACAGAGCGTCCATCTAAAAATGATCTACTATTATATATATATATATATATATATATATATATATATATATATATATATATATATATATATATATATATTGTACGTTTAAAATAGTTAAGAAGGAAATAATATATTATTTTTTATTTTAATCATTTTAACTCCACGACCTATTCTACTTAGATTCAATTATTTATTATTAGGTAGGAAACGTATAATTATTTATTTTTAAATTATTTAGAAATTAGATTTTTAAAATCTGTTTTGCATAAATGGTTTCTTGGTGCACTTATAGATATCTGAGCAGATATGAGAGATAAATTGAGCTCATATACTTAATTAATAATATATATATATATATATATATATATATATATATATATATATATATATATATATATATATATATATATATATATATATTTGTGTATATATACTCGTATATATATATATATATATATATATATATATATTACATGATATAATTGAAATATAAGTAAATATTGTTAAATGAGCTAATAACATTTAATTAAATACAAATAATTGTTGATAATATATTAAAAAAAATAGTTTAAATTCTTATATTAATTATTTCGTTTATGAAATGGACTATTTATTGGAAATTATTTATATACATATATACATATATACATAAATATATATATATATATATATATATATATATATATATTATACGTTTAAAATAGTTAAGAAGGAAATAATATATTATTTTTTATTTTAATCATTTTTAATACCACGACTTATTCTACTTCGATTCAATTAATTTATTATTAGGCAGTAAACGTATAATTATTTATTTTTAAATTAATTAGAAATTAGATTTTTAAAATCTGTTTTGCATAAATATTTTCGTGGTGCACTAAGAGATATCTGAACAGATATGAGAGATAAATTGAGCTCAAATACTTTATTAATAAGTTTTTTATAAGATGTGTCCCTTGATTTCTATTTGAATTTCTATATTTTATAAACATATACTCTAGTACAGTTGTAAAGACCTTTAAAACAATTAAATTTAATAATTTGTATTAAAAATTTAAATGAAAATATTATATATATATATATATATATATATATATATTACATGATATAAATGAAATATAAGTAAATTTTGTTAAATGAGCTAATAACATTTAGTTAAATACAAATAATTGTTGATAATATATTAAAAAAATAGTTTAAAATCTTATATTAATTATTTCGTTTATGAAATGGACTATTTATTGGAAATTATTTATATACATATATATATACATATATATATATATATATATATATATATATATATATACAAACATATATATATATATATATATATATATATATATATATATTCCAATTATTTAAACGTACTTATTTTAACATTTTTTTAATTACAAATACTTAATTACGTTCTTTTAAAATATTCTGTTAATATTTTTTTTAATCTTAGTATGAATTTAATTACATGAAATATCTCAATTGAGTGATGTTTTCTTGGAATGATACATACTCATTCTATTTAACTTAAACTATTTTAATTACATTACATTACAAACTCTAGCTTACCTTCTTGTTTCTACTCATATACTTACTATAATACAATTATAGTGCTTGTTATTTCATAAAACATTTAAATTAATGCAATATATGGTTTCTTATTAAATTAGTATATTAAAATTGTTTAAATAGTTATTCGGAAAACATTTAAACATATAACTCAATTTATATGGAATTTATTAAAACAGTATTTTTAAATCGCTTATAAGCTGCTTGATATTAAAATGGTTTTAATTAAGGAATAAAACGTATAAAAAGTAGAGAATGTAAAATATGCAATTTTTTTTCATATGTGTTATATATGTGAATTTTATAAATTAAATTTCAGTCATAAGTAAACAGTTTATTTAAAACCAATATTTCTTTTGAATATTTATTTACTTTATTTATTCGTTTTTGTGACATATTGTGTATTAGCCTTAAATATTTTTTTAGTTTATCTTTTTAACTCTTTTGCATTTTATATACCTTACTTCAAACATAGTTTATTTTTGTGTTAATTTAAAAAAGGCACGGCAATGAGTATTGTGTCAAAGCGATATACTTTTTTTATGATTTGATTATATAATTATGTATGATCTCAATGAAGATCAATTATTATATACAAACGCATTTCGATAATAACTATGAACAAAATTAAATATTTCTGGTTTGATACAGAAAATAAATACTTTTATAGAAATCTGAAACTTTCTTCAGTGAAATAAAATTGACTAATTGTAAATTTTAAATAGAAAAAAATTAAATTTTGAGTTACAATTTTTTCAAATAATTATAGTTGAAATCTATAGACCTATGAAATTAGCTATTGACACGCCCTAAAATTACAAATAACAACATACAGAGTTAAGAATATTGATATATCAGCTGATACTCTTGATTTGACTTTATTTTTGGTAGTAATTCTAGGAAATTGCATTTCAATTTTTTATTTGAATCATATATAAAAATAAATAAGTCTATACTTTCAATTTAGAGTACGAGTACAATATACTCATTTTCCAGAAATAAAAAAAAATTGGTTTTATATACTCGTATATGTATATATATATATATATATATATATATATATATATATATATATACGCTTATTTATAACACTTTCGGTAGCTTACGAATAGACAATCTATAATTAATTGTAGATAAAACACACTTATAAGTGTTTAATACAAACTTAGACGAATACAATTTTAAAATGTAAATCTTGATTCGCTATTTAATTTTAAAATATTTATCCCACCTGACTTTATTGAAAATACATTTACAATAGAATATAATAAATTGTCGACGCTACTAAAACCATAAATAGCAACAACATAATATAATAAAAAAATAAATGTGTCTATCTTGAGATTTAGATCGAAATAAGACGTTTTAAAAGATACCTTTAAATTTAAAATCTTAAATATACTATTTTGATAAATGTAAAATCAGTGACTATATTTTAAAATACATGTTTATATATGCTTCAAAATAAAAAAAAATATAATTTATCATTTTTAAGTGAAACTATTCAATTTGTATTGTCAAAAATCTCAATGTGTTTTACATAATATTTTTATTTAGTGAAGAAGTATTTTTTTAAATATTTTTCAAACACTCATCCTAACTATTATATAGGTGAAGTAAATAAATCACATTAATTGTTTTTATCTTTTCGTAAACTTATTATTCTGTCTTCAATGAATTAAAAAAAAATAAATTAAATGTAATAATTAATATTGTACTAATAAAATAAAATCGATATAAAACTTGGAAATTATATAAAATTGAATATTCAGCATTCCATTAAAAAATAATTATCTGCAATGAATACATGAAGAATGCATTTTTCTAGATAATTTTTATTATATCCCATTCTATTAGGAAAGCACCATTAAAATGAATAACTTGAAACACACAAGTAAATGCATGAATAACAATGAATTCGCTTAGATAGAGAGAAATATTCATTTATATTTATTATATTATGAAAGCTCATAATAGCTATCATCTTAGTTATGGTAACAGAAAGAAACTATATTCAGAAATAAAAGATATAAAATGCATTTGCATCTTATACATTTTGAATTATATACAAAACTAATAATAATACAATTTAAAGTTATAGAGTTTTTGGTGAATGATTAATAAATGTATAGGTATTATTGCAGAAATGAAGCTGTTCTTATTCCTTATTCTATGTAAAATTATTAAAAAATAGAGATACAAAATATATACAATTATTGTTAAAAAATCGGATTTTAAAATAAAAAATAAAAGATTTCGATTCAGTTAATTTTTTTCAATAAATATTGTTCATTGATGTATTATGATCAGGTTATAATCCTTAAGTATATTTCCATACAACATCCATTTATAAACTTGCAAAAATGGTATATGTATATATGTGTATATATATATATATATATATATATATATATATATATATATATATATATGTAAGCAAAGGAAATGTAAGTTAAAGGCAGGAAATGAAATTATGAAGTTTTTTATAGAGGACTGGAAATACCCAGAGGACAGCAATTTTTAATATCCAGCATTTTGCAGTCATCATTGCAAATCGTATATATTGCATTAACTAGTTCTGTTTTATATTCAGTTTACGAGTACGATAAATCTATCAAACATGTTAGTTTCATTAAAGGAATCGTATTCGTAATATAATTGAAAAAAATATATTCCATTTATTAAATTTATATTTCTTTCAGTGTATTTCTTTCGGGATTTTTGTTGAATATCTTATTACATATAAAAAAAACTTAGATAACGTACATCACTAAAAAAGTTTTATCTTCTTTCATGTTACTAAAACTGTTATTAATGAATACAGAATATTTTAACTTTAAGGTCGTTTAAGGGAATAATAAGATGTTTTAAATAATTATAATTTAAATTTAGATATTTGCATATATAAAAACTGAAATTTGAATTACAAACAATTTAATATTCTATTTTCAATTTTCTTTCATTATAAATAACTTCTAGTAACAATTAAAAATGATTACCAAATTTAAACATTAAGAACTCTCATATAAAAGTAACTTATTTTAAGATATGCATACATAAATACACACACATACACACACATTTATATATATATATATATATATATATATGTATATATATATATATATATATATATATATATAATTACTTTTAGTTCTAAGTAATGCAATTTCTATTTTAATTTATCAGAAAATGATTACACAATATTTTATTTATAAAATTATTTTGATTCGATTTTAATAAGTACAAAAATTGTACAGATTCCACATTACTCTCATTAAATTGATTATTAATGATTTTTTAATGCTTTTTCTACAATCGCTTTCAAAATACGTTAATAGTTACATTTGACGTAGAGAATTATTCATTGATGGTAAACTATGAATACTTTCATTTTGAAATATGTAATAATGTCTTATAGCATCGAATTTATCTTCTATAAAAGATTGTTTTTTATTAGATTATCCTTTTATATATTAATATATTTTTTTTATAATAAACATTCGTATTATAAACAAAGAAGATATTCTATCATACTAAACAATTCCTTACAAATAATACGAGAGCTGTTTGAAAAGTGGGGTAAAATAGTAAATTAAACACAACTTTGTGGAAAAAAACGATTTTATTTTTTAACATAGTCTTTATTGAGGGCTAAACATTTGGTCCAGCGAATCTGACAACGGCGATGACATTCTCATTGGATGGAAATTTGTTTCTACTGAGCTCAATTTAAGAAGAGCAAGAAGTCACGCAAGGCCAATTTCGGTGAATAAGGTGGATGAGGAATCAATTCAAAGCCTAGTTCGTGCAATTTTGCCTTTGTGACGGTCGATTTGTGGAACGGAGCATTGTCCTGCTGTCACTTTTTTGTGCGCCAATCTTGACCGTTTTTGTTTCATCTCTTCTTTCAAATGGCCCAACAATGTTGCATAATAGACTTCTAGTAACGTTTTTCCCTTCGATCATGATGATTTCTTAGGAATCCCAAGAAACAGTCACCATCATTTTGCCAGCCGACAAAACGGTCTTTGTCTTCTTCGGTGCATTTTCACTAGTCGTTATCCACTTCTTTCACTGCGGTTTCGACTTAAGTATGTAGTGGTGAATCCATGTTTCATCCACTGGGATGAATAGACAGAAAGACCTGCTCGTTTCTTTCCTTTTTTGCCGTAACTGCTGTAATGCTCGCTTCACACATCTGTAGAACGTGAAAAATGCATCTATTCTGGCTGAAATTTCACCTGTGCTAGTTTAAAAGTGACATTTGATAGCCGTGATGTTACCAAATGTATTGTGGTGGCGCCACATCATAAAAAATTACGAAATTTATCAAACGACTCACGAACTTACTTTTATATTTTTTTTTCACAAAAGATTATAAGTTCCTCCTTTTTAAATTACTAGAATAATAATGACTCTTCTTTAGAAGTGATGTCTTTCTAATAATGATATCACATCTACTTATACTCTTTAATGCAATATTTTTGTTTCTTACTTATTATTTGGTAAAAACTTACAGTATAAAGATATAAATGCATTTTATTGTATTTTTTTCATGAACGTTTATATTTCATTTACATTTATATATAAATATTTCTAGAATTATATTTTCCTTCAGCTTTGAGAATGGATAATTTTTTTTTCATTTTAAACGGTAATTATTTTATTTGCTACAGCATATAAGGTAAAATAATGTTTAATTCATCCCTAAATTTCCAACGAATTTTGTCATATAACGATTGCTCATTGGTTTAAACTTTAGTAAATTTAATTAAATCAAAGCCTGTGTTTAACTTTTTATAATTACGATTGGAAAATTCTTTCACTAAAATTTATTTTTGTACGTATATATATATATATATATATATATATATATATGTATATATATATACACGAAAGTAATTGCAGTAAAGAGGAAATATATTCATTGTCCACGGGGAGTTTGTATTTGAAACTAAAATTCGGTACAAAGTTATTTTATAGTAATAATAAAATTATCATTGGGAATAGTAATATGTTAAGGTCTTAATAAAACTCTAAAATAATTCAGCTCAATAATAATATATTTGAAATAACGCGGTTAAAAATATCGTTATAAATAAAAAAAATTAGATGATAATTATAAAGGTTATATTTGATAACAGTGGAAATTGATTTCTTATTCAGTATGTTAAAAATAACATTTCAAAATTGATATTTTTTATTTAAAAACAAATTTAAATTGAATTTTAATACATGCGCTCTTATATATATATATATACATATACATATATATATATATATATATATATATATATATATATTTATATGCTTGTGTGTGTGTGTTTGTGTGCGCATACCTGTGTATGTATGTGCATTGTATGTATGTATGTGTGTGTGTACGTGTGTATGTATGTGTGTATGTGTGTATGGGAATGTGGGTTTGAAATGAAAATTAAATCGAATAAGGAGACAAGAAATATAGATACGTATAATAATTTAACTTAAAACTCATTCTCACTTTTCAAAGCTCGTCAAGTATAATACATTTTAAGTACTAAGCGATTTTGTTTTTAACAACCATAATCGGATTATTTATTCGAATTTTCAAATGTACTGGTTTCTATAAATAAAATACTATAGGTGCCTGTGTTTGAGTTTTAAGACATTTTCAGTCACAGGCCAAGGTAAAAATATAAGAAACGAAAATAAAATAAGGCAGAAAAAATATTAAATATTTACATGCAATTATTAGTAAACGATTGAATTGTTAATTGTGGAATGATATACATTAAAAGGAGTAACAACGAAGAATAAAGAATATATTATGAAATCAATAACATGTATATATATATATATGTATGTATGTATGTTTGTATGTATGTATGTATGTATATATATAGAGAGAGAGAGGAGAGAACCGAGAGAAAACGAGAGAGAGACAGTGTGAATGAGAGAAATTGTTATATAGCGATCTAAAGAATGTATTTGAATTTTTTTTTATATAAAATCAACTTTTAATTCATATTATTTAGTATTTATTTATGAAATATAATGTTATATATATATATATATATATATATATATATATATATATATATATATATATATATATATGCATGTATATTATATGTGTGTATATGTACCATTGTATGTAAATACATCTTTTGGTATCTAAAGTGTCACTGGAGTAGTCTCGATAATCCAATTTCCATTTATCATATATAATAATCTAAGATAGTCATATTGTATTATTGTTAAAAACCTTAATTAATAAAATTTTTAAGCAATAAATTTAATTACAACCGATTGTCTGTTGTAGTTCATTATAATATTATAACAATTAACTATAACAGAGTATTAGTTGTAAGGTTAATACAAGTACAATATAATATTTTAATAATTCAATTTCTAATTTCATTTCTTGTAAGGTTTGATATTTTCAAATATTCAAAAATGTATCGATCTTATTTTTCTTCATATATCGATGCTATATTGTTTATATTATTGTATGTAATAGATAAATGTAACAATGTAGATAAATACTTTTTTTTGTTTAATTATTACAGCGTCCCATATTAATTTAAACGTACCAGTTAAAAGTTAAAAGTTACCAGAAAATTAATTTGTTGTTAACACCACTGTAAATTAACGGAAATCCAATAATTCAGAGTAAATTACTGCTACTGTAGAATTACTAGAGATAATATATAAAAATAAAAAAAAATTGTACATAGTAAAAAATAATGTAGTATTGATTTTTAATTTCTTTCGATAATTTACTAATTTTTGTTCTCTTTTTAGATAAACAAGACTTTTTTGTAGTATTATGTACTTTAAATGTATATCATGTGAGACTTGATCAAAATAATGCACGTTTTTAATAGTAGTATGGTACGCATGCCCTAACACTTCCGTGTACGACTAGTACGGGTAATATGGTGCATGTAGACTGTGTCTGTATTAAAATTATTATTTTTTTTTATATATTGTGAAGTGAAGTGTTTTTGTAAAATATATGATTATTGAAATGTAAAATAAAACCAGACTGATATTATTTGCTACAACAGTTCGTGTTCTTTTTATATAAAATTTACAATACCTTATTATAGACCACGTGGTGAATAATTGACTTGTCAAATAGATTTGTTAATGTGTATGTTTATTCCTATGATAAGCTAAACAGTTGTGATATTATAAAAAAGGTATGGCATTATAAAACAGAATTGTTATTTTAAATAAATTAAGTCTATATTTAAAATATATATATTTTTTAAATTAATATTTTATAATCAATGATTGTACACTGCATCGTATTAGATTCATAGCCTTCATGATACTATGTTAAAAAAATATTTTTATTTTCTTTTTTAAATTATAATACCAAAAATCTTACTGTTTGAAATAACAAAATAAACAAAATATTTATAAACTTACCAAACATATCATATTGTGTGATCCTGAATTATTTTAAATAAATTTTACTTTCCTCATTCCTTATAATGAGTTGACAATCTCATATATCAGAGTAAGGTTATGAGAACTAATTTACTTTGTTTTTTTTTTTTTTTGTATTAGTTAATTAACCATATACATACAAAATATAATTTTAAATTAAGTATAATATCTCGTTTTTTATCGATTTATTATCATGATGAATACTAGAACTGAATTATTAATAAACTATTATAAAAGTTTATTAGATATTTTTGTAAATAACTTACTACATACGAAAGATCAGTTTATATGGTTTATATTTTTCATTGTTTGTAATGTGTACCAATATATATATATATATATATATATATATAACTATTTAGATCAAGGACCGACATACAAAAATAGTTTTGTAAGGTTTATGAAAATTTTGAAATTTATATGTCCTATATGTTCTTTATATATATATATATATATATATATATATATGTGTATATAAACGAAAAAGTTTTAAGGTTTATGGACTTCACAAGCATTTTCCTTAGTAGCTCCTTGATCTAAGTAGATATTTTATCATTATATGGTAATTATTTAACATGTTCAGAATATTCTAAATTAATATATTTAATTTAAAAATACATGATTTTTTTTATTTTATCGCTTGCATTTAAAATGTTCATTTAAATTTTATTTTAATTTATAAATCTGTTCAAAGTTTTAGACACATACACACATATCAATAACTATCTCTCTCTCTCTATATATATATACATACATATATATATATATATATATATATATATATATATATATATATATATATATATATATATATATATATATGTAATATATATATATATATGTGTGTGTGTGTGTATGTGTGTGTGAATATATGTTTTGCAGCAAAAAACTAGAAAACTATTCCTTATTTGTCGTTATATTGATATTTCATGTTTTTGATTTACAGTCTATTATTGATTATGTGATGAATATTATAAACAAAACTATTTAAATTTTTTGCAATATTCAGAGGAAATACATTTTATAGATTTAAAAATATTTCACAATTATTTTATCTAAAATCTGAACAAAATTAAATTTTAGTGATGGTTTTTTATTTCATATAATTTTTTTTATCAATGAAGGATCTAAAAACTAAATATCAAACTTGAGAATTGATCTCTCTTCTCTCTCTCTCTCTCTCTCTCTCTCTCTCTCTATATATATATATATATATGTGTGTGTGTGTGTATTTGTATATTCCAAGTAATTAATTGAACGATTTTAAAAAAGAAATCGATATATGTAATGAGATGATTTAATCAAACTTATTTTTTATAAACTTAAATAAAAAGAAATAGAGAACGTAAATAATGAATTATTAATTCTCCTGTGTTTATCGGTTGACCGAAAATAAGTGTTTTTATATCTCCACATGATTCTGTTCGTTTCTGTATACATTAAACAGCTCAGGCAGATCGAATATAATTAATCAATTAGCGTGTCGCCACTGCGACGCACCCTGGCAGTCGGGATGTATTATAATTCAGGGCAGACGATTATTGTGTGTTCAGTTTTGTGAAATTTAGATATTTACTAATTAAATTTAAAGGTTTACGTATTTCTTTTTAATTGGCGTCATCTTTAATAAAATCCATCATTTATATGAAACCATTTATTAAAACTTTTATGCACGTACACAAATGCAAATATCAAGACAGGGGTGGATTATCTATATTAAAAGTGAATTGAAATGCATAGGAATTGTTTAATTTTTGACTTTTTTATAATTTGTAAGTAAAAAAAATATTCAATATATATATATATATATATATATATATGTGTGTGTATGTGTGTGTGCGTGAGAACGCGCGCGCGTATGTGTATGTGCAGACAGTTAGAAAAACTTCTAAACTATACATTTCACTGTATTTATGTGGTTGAATAATGAAAGTCGATTAATCAATATTGTATATAAATCTGCTAATGGACTAATGGATTATCTTGATATTGTTCTTTTATAATCTTATTTTATTCAGGAACGTGTCATATTTATTCGTCTGTATCATTCATCATTTTTAGTTGATTTTGTTCTAATTTATTTTATATTCTGAACATCAGTGTTCCAAACTTAAATTCACATCTAGAATGTGATGTTCGCAATGTAATGTTACAAAAAATTAACAATATAAAACACGTTTATAATATATATATATATATATATATATATATATATATATATATGTATATGTATATTGTATTAATTTATGAAAAATTAAAATTGAATTAATAATTCTATTACTGTCGTTTATTCATTCAAAGGGAGAATTTTTAAAAATAATATCTTAGTTAAAAATAGTTCAGATATTTAATTGACGTATACTTACACCATATGTTTATATAAACAACAAAACATTAATATTTAAAATAAATTTCACAATGAAATATTTAAAGTGTAGGTATAAAAATAAAGGATTTAATTTTGTTTAGCATGTTCTGTCATGTTATTTTTACTTCATCGTTTTGTATCAGAATACAATAGTAAATTCTCAATGTAAACTATTACAATACAATAATATATTTATCTTTTAAGTATTTTTTTATATTATTTAAAGTGGGAAGTATTAAAAAATAAATACGAGTAATAAAGAAAAAACACACGCATATATATATATATATATATATATATATATATATATACCAATTTTCTTTATTAAATGTGAATGTTACATTTAAACAATAAAATAAAAATTACTTTTTTTTGTTTCAGTACCAAAAATTCAATTTATATGTTGAAACATTTTATTTTCAGATAATATAATATTAACTCGTCATTTTTATAAATAGAATAATTTAATTTCAGTTATTGAGTTTTATTTTAAAGCTAATAATATGATGCTAGTACTATAGATTTTTAGTTATTTTGTATATCCTTTCTGATTCTCAACATACTGTTCGGATTGTTTTCATACTCTGAGATTTTTCCAAGTTAAATATTAAATGGAACAAAGAGCTTTTAGACCTGAAAATGTAATATAGCTAGAAACTTTTTCTTCCAAATTATAAAACGTGCGATTAAATTTTATAGAGTGTGAATTTTCAGGTGGCTAGATTACAATCGTTTCCTTTTTGTATATTCGTTTTATAAGATATATATTTAGTTATAACTGTAGATAGAAATCCAAGTATCACATGAACACGTATTTTAAAAATTTTTGAAAGTAAAATTATTACTGATTTATTATCTATTTGATAAGAATTAAAAAAATAATTAAGAATTTTACCTCACTTTCACAATTACATTATTTTTTACTCGACAAACCTCAAAGATTTTTTGAAACAAAAAATGTTTAATAATTGACTATTGGTCATTGTTGTTGTTTCCTATTTAGAAGAATATACTATAATGTTCCAAAATACGGAAAAGTCAGACTTTAAGAAGTTTTGGTATTCTAAGTGTGATAAAATGGGCATCTAAATGCCCATAAGTAAGAAAAAAAATGATCAATAATCCATTACTGAACATTATTGATCAGAAAAAGATGTGTGGTTTGTGAATTGAGAGAAAAACTCATTTGTGCAAGTGAATTTAAACACCGTATCAGAACTGTAATGTGAAATTTAAATTACTTGTAATGTTGGTACTGAAAAACTTACTTTCCTTTAATTATTTGTTTATTTATGACATGAAGAATTTCTATTTATATAAAAACAAGTCTCTTTAAATAATGTAAATAAAATCATGTACATAGTTCCTTATGTATATATATGTATATATATATATATATATATATATATATATATATATATATATATATGTATATATATATATATATTAATGGAAGAGAGATGTTTCTTAAGATACACATGGGATTTATCTTTTCTAAATTATAAGTATTACTATTGAGATAGTTAGTTGATAATACTCTACAGTCGAATAACTTTTCTATTAAATTACTCTATCAAAATATTGCATATTATCAAGATATCACTAAAATCTCATTCAAAATTTTAATTAACATACCTCGTGACCATTGATGCTGCAACTCAAAAATTCTACTGGATACTAATTCATTTAAAATTTTCAAATATAATTATTTTATTATTGGTTGTTCTATAATTTCAGAAATAAAAAAAAATAATTGAAAATGAAACACTCAAACAGTGAGTTTTTTGAAAATGTTTAGACTTATATGATATTTAATGGTTATTTTTGTTTAAATAAAATAATTATTTTAATTAGATATGTACAACATACAGTTTAAATTTTAAAAGTTAGTGAAAAAATAAAAGTAAATAATAAATTATAATTATTGATAAAGCTTTTTAGTAAAAAGAATTTTATATCATTCATATGAAATAGAAAATTTAATAATATCGGACTGATTAATGTAATCATAATAAAATGACTTTCCAAATACAATCAAACTAAAACCCGATTGTTCTAACAACTTGCAAATTTATTCAGCTCTGTGACGTCATTTAATACATTTTCCGCCTAAAAACATACACTTACATACTTGTTTAAATGCAAAGAGATGAAACCAGTTTAATAATCTTGTTAAATCAATAACAGACTTTATACTTCTGGTTACAGACATTCAGCTTTATCTCCAATTGCTTTAAAAGAAGTGTAGAAAATTTGTGTTTAATAAAAATGTGTTATTTTTTTGAGCATGCACATTTTTGTGTATTACGAAATTTTTATTAATGTAAATGTAATTTAAAAATCAGTTTTATAAAGATAAGCGAATGAATTATATGAAATTCTATTTAATAATTTTAAGTAAAGAAATAGTTATTTAGTCCAGTTTTACAAATGAAAATACACATAAAAGCAAGAATTCGCAAGAATTATCTTATAATACTGACAGTAGTTATTGACAAACTTTAAATCATAAATAATAATGATTTAAAGTGAAGAAATAAAATATCACGTTATCTTTTTTTAGTTTGGTGTTTGATAAGTGAAACATTTTTTGTCATAGAAATTTTGGAGAAATATGTAAAACTGAATTGTTACAAAAGTATTAATTCACAATTAAACACTATTTTGTCATATAATAAATACTGTTTAATCCATTATATATTTTTCTAAGTAATGATTTTTTTTTTCATTGAAATCACACCTTAATCTAAAAATTAAAAAATATTTTCTTAAATTTGACAAAAATAATGTAATGTGTCATTAAATTTGAAAATGTTTTTATTTTATTAAAAACATTTTCAAATTTATATGCAACGAATCTTCAATAATTCGAATAAATATTAAATATGTGAATATTCTAGTATAAGAAATAAAAAAGATATTTTAATCTTTTTTATTTCTTATACTAGAATATTCACATACGAGTATTTAAACTTTATTCGAATAATTGAAGATTCGTTGCATATAAATATATCAACCTCCTATAAGTTTATTGTATTACGGTTGCTAAACTTCTGCTGGAATTTTCGTTTAATGTATATGATTTTAAAGGGACTTCGAATGTGCTGAAGCTGCTTATATCTCTTATTGAGGAGATGATAAAATAATATTATTTTAATGTTTCGCTCTGTAATTACAATTTTATTTTATTCTATTACATTCAGTCATTGAAAGTCTAATGCTTCATTCTATTATAATGATTACATATTTCTTTTTGTCTGTTGTTATGAAAGTAAAATTCATTCTTTGGTAATTACGATGATACATTTAACCCTTTCAGTCAGGTTATTAGACCGTTGATTGTAAACCGGCCGCCATGCCACATGAACAGTGTTGTGAACAGCGTTTTGTGACGAGCGACTTTAGCCGTTTGTGGCAGTGAAAGGGTTAAATTTTTTTTAAATATATCCTTGAGTATAAAGAAGGCATGTCAAGAGGTGACATCAAAAGAGCAAATTAAAGTTTTAGAGTCATTGTATATCAAAGAAACTGTATTTATCTTTATTTGTATTGTTTATCAAAAATTTTATAATTGTTACATATATATATATATTAAGAAAAGTATGATGTAATTTAAAAGATTTTTAAAATGAAAAAAATCGCATCAAAAGTTGTTATTAGCAGATCTTTGATGTATATTTTTTGAATTATAAAGACGCATTATACAAATATTTTTTGTACTATAAAGACGCATTATGTAAGTGACCAATTAATCAATCAGAATAAGTAAATTTCTAATAAAATAAATTTTTATCAACATTTTGAAATACAAGTGTTAAACTACAATGTTATTCATTGATAAAATAGTCAAAGTCAACAAATAAAAAATGTACTTAACATAGCAACTGAATTTATAATATTTTCTAGAATATTTCGAATTTTAATTTTAATAACTAATACTGGTTTATGAGTCATTCCTATATATTGTATATATGTGATTATAATAGGAACATTTTTCACTTCTATCGAAATAATGTTTAAAAAATATATTTTTTTGGTTAAGAAACAATGACTGTAAGTATTTTATGGTATAAGTCTGTATTATAAGATAAGCAGCAAGATAAAGTAGTTTTATTATTTTTATATTTCAGTCCTTTCTTTTAAGTACATATTTTTTCGGGTATTTTTCAATTACGAAAAGAATAACAATGTTTCTATAATAATAACATATATATATATATATATATATATATATATATATATATATATATAACTTGTGTATATGTGTGAGTTCGTCAAGTATCTTATAAAAAAATGTTTTCAGGAGATATAAAAAATTGATAGTGAACGTTTGTTTCTTTTCTTTTTTGAGTGCACGAGAGTAGGTGCTTTTGAAAATTAGTATTTGATTTTATTTTACCTTCTTCGTCGTTCGTCTGTACGATTGAAATTTTATATACAAATTGTATTCAACATATGTCATATACATATTTCTTTTAAATTTATGGACAGAAGTTGAACAGATTTATCTTTTTTTATAACTAAGCTATGAATAAAATATTTATTAAAACATTGTCTTATCTTAATAAATTGTATTAAATATTGGTCCCCTATTATATTTTGCAAAATTATAACACAAAATATTTAATTTTATTTCAAATAAATAATTTTACTCATAAGAAAAATACTTAAATATAATTTATATTTTGGATAATAAAATATAAATTATATTTTGAATAATAAAACATATTGTAATTTGATCTATATAATTTTCTAATTATATTTTTTAATTGAATTACTTTCAATTTATTTAAATGATTTTTTTTATTGAAGGTACATGATTTTAATTATTATATATATATATATATATATATATATATATATATATATATATATTCAGTATTGTATTATTTATAAATAATAAAATATTTACCTGAAATTATATCTTTTAAAGGAAATTTCCCTTAATTGATAATTATATTTTCATATTTACCTAGCTTTTATATTATTTTCAACTTAAAATACGTTGATATAATACATACATACATATACATATATATATATATATATATATATACATGTATATATAATACATACATAGTACATATATATAATATATCTGAGTATACAAGTACATATTGATTACCAAATTGTTTTAATACTTTAAAATTTTGTTAAAATCCTGTACAGATATGCAATACACATTTACAATTCATCGAATAGTAATAATATTAGATATAGACATTTCCCAAACACTTGATAAATGCAAATAACACTAATAATTCTAATATTCCCTTCTTCATTTAGATTGTGATTATACATCTCAATAAAATTTTATGGAATTAATTTATAGTATAATTATTATATAATTTGTTCCTTCGACTTTTATATTCAGTGGTACATACTTTTTATTCAATATACGTATAAAAAGTATGTAATCAATTATATAATATATATATATATATTTATATATATATATATATAATATTTCATATTTCATTAATACTGAGAAATAAATTAAAAGCTTTAAATAAGACTCGTCCTGAAACAATTCCTTTGTTATCATTTTTGTAAATGTATTTCATAATGTTACTCCAATAATTGTTCAGTTCCTTTCATATTATTTGATCATGAAATATAATTTAGAACAAATGTTATTAAAAAAAATTTACTAAAAGAGATTTTTTTGGTATCTCAATTATATTTATTGTTATCTGTGGTATCATGAAATCTGAGGTAATAACATTTATTTAAAAATAACATCACATAAAATGTCCTTCTGAAGTTTTCCACACGGAACCATTATTAATTAACAGTATTTTTTACAGATATACGGACCAAATATAAATGTGTATTGTAAAATAAATAACACACGAAAATGAAAATAACAATTGAAATTATCTTTGTACATTTTTTAAAACTCTAAAAATATGTTTTATATTTTTGAAGAATATGAATATTGAATATGTTTTATAAATTTTTGTTATATTATGTACTTCACAAACTATGAATATATATATATATATATATATATATATATGTGTGTATTTATTTATATATATATATATATATGAAAATTAATGGTTATGAGAGTTTTCAGAAAGCAATTGTAACTATTATAAGAGTTATGCTATAATTGTGGTGGGGTAAAACTTTATTCTTACATGATCATCTTTAAATATTAATTTCATCATCAGTGCAATAAGAGATAAGAGAGAGAACTGGTCAATAACACGGTTTTTGTTCATGATAAAAGTATTTTTTAAATGTAAATCGATACAACTGGCTGCCTGAGTTGTCTGATCTAACAGCAGCCGATTCTTTCCTGTAGCAATACTTGAAGTTAGAGGTTTGTGCCAACAAACCTCTTACCATAATCAAATTGAAACATTGTATATATATATATATACATGTATATATATATATATATATATATATATATATATATATTTATCTTTCAAGAATAAATGATCCATTGGAATGTTTGTTTACATGCTCTATACATTATCGTCCTATCGGAAGGTGTTGGTCATATAATATCTTTTTAACAAGAATTAAACTGATATTCAAACCTAGTTTAGGCAGACTGTCATATGGAATTTAATTACTAGCTAATTGTTAAACTGATTATTATAAAGATATGTCTACGAAATTTGAAGAATTTTTGTAGGTTCTCTTTGAGTTGTCATTCGACGTAACCATTAGCAATTTTTTTATGATTAAAAAGATACAGGCGTTGCGGATATAATTTAATACTTTGAGGATGGTTGTTAAATAGTTAATAGATGAATATTTGATGTGTACAAATTATACGAACTAAATTAAAATAAATTGAGTTAAAGTAAACAAAGAGAAGAATAAAATTTAATGAGTTCTTAAAGAACAAAATCTGAAAAATAATATAATTCTTATTTCAAATGCTTTAACTCAAATACCTTGTATATAACTTTGTATATATTCATTTACAAAATATAAAAACAACTAATTTTACTAATAAAACGTGTAGTCAAAAATGTCGGTATATATAGTAAATCTATTATTGTAAACAGCTGCTCTTCATCATATCTCTTAAGCCCTCTTCTTTAATTTCAATGCGCCAGTGCCGAAAGATAAACCTTTATATTTTAAATATATTTACCAATCAATCATTTTGTATGAAGTACGTCATGTGAATAAGATTAATTTTACGAAGCGATTGGAAGTATTTTAGTATACTTTTAATATATTATTTATTATTCAATATGATTTCATAAGAGTTGTATCCGCATTCGTATTATAATTCTAATAAAGTGGAGATGAATAAGTATTTTTACGATGCTTATTTCTATCGAATTAAATATTATGTTATTTAATGTAGAACATTCTGAAATGTATTAAAAAATAGATTAATAAGTTCTTATACATTTAAGGTGTACAAATTAATTCGGTACTTTTTCTATAGAAAATGAATGTTTATTTACGAAAAAATGAAACATATTCCAATCTTAAAAATATTCCTCATTATTTTGTATAATTTAGCACTATCTTCCGAGTAAATAACATCTCTTGTAAAAAAAAGATAGTTTTAAGTCAATGAAATTTTTAATGCATTTTCGAATCTCTTTCACTGTTTGAAAATGGGTATCACCCAGGTGATGCAAGAGCGACCGGAATAAGTACAGTGAATAGGCCGCATGTGGGAGAACTTCCCAGGCTAACGAACGAATAACGTCCTTTGTTCCCTTTCGCGACATGTGGCCGAGCGTTGAGTAATGCAAAAAAACTTGTCTCATTCTCTCGCCACATTTTCCTAGGCCGCAAAGTCAAGATTATGATATACGGAAGCACTACACGTTGTTATATAAAACGCGTTACAGTCTAGTTTTGAAAGGGAACTAATCCCTAGGAACGACAAAACAACTATACGATTACATAGACTACAGACACTGTCAGCTAAACTAAAAACTGCTTTTTTTCTAAAAAAAAACTACCTCACCATTGAATGATCTTTTTCTTTATAATTCGTTATTCAAACGGATGAGATGTTGTTGGTTACATTCGGAATTTAGTATTAGCAGGTACAAGGATCTCATAATACACAACACCATTAATGTCCCACAAAATATATATTAACTCTTTTTGGCGTGCATATTTGGTTTCGGAGTTGATTTCAACGGTTTGCCGAATGTAACTCATGGTTTTTGGCACTTAAAATTGTCGTACAAAACACATATTTGATCCTCGGTTATGATTTTATGCAAAACATCATTCTCTTTGAACCTAGTAAGGGAAGATATAGCTGTAGTGTATCTTTTTTTCTTTATTTTATGAGCTGAGATCATGTGGACAATATAAGCCTAGCTTTTGATTTTTTCCAGCCGGTATACACGATTGGAAATTTCTTGCTGGGTAACTCCGAGTCGTTGAGCATGTTTCTGTTTAGTATGAGAAGAATTTTCACTTAACAGCTACTTAAGCTTCTAGTCTTCAAATTTTTTTTGGTTATCCGTGATGTTCACGATCGGCAAGAACAAAACCACCAATCATAAACCTTTGAAACACTTTTTTAGATGTTTTATGTGTCACAACACGTTTCTACAAAGCAGAACAAATCATTTCTGCAACTTCTGCTACATTTTTTTTTCAACTGCATTGCATAAAGTATGCAATGCCTAATATACTGCGATTTACACACCATCGTGTTCACCAATGATTTCTGAGGTTCTGCCAACTATTTAACTGCCAACTGCCAAGATATATACTGTTTTTAAATGTTTGGGTATGCACTTCAAAATCGTAAAACGACGAAGAAATATTTTAATTAAAAACTGAGTTATGATTGATTCAATTTAAAAGTAATGAATTAATGCACATACCAAATATATATATATATATATATATATATATATATATATAGGCTGATTTAACTTAAACTTCAACATGAAAGTTTTAAAAACATGTTCTTCCCCATTTAGTATTTTAGTTCAATTTTATTTTAGTATTGATTTGAACTAAAATACTAAATAAAAAAATAATATGATTATCCTTAACCTCTGTGCCCCCTTTTAATAATACCATGTGGAAACCTAATTTGATACACCTATATATATATATATATATATATATATATATATATAGAGAGAGAGAGAGAGAGAGAGACATACATGCGTACATAAATACAGGCATACATACGTGTGTGTATGTGAAACTTAATAATTTGATGACAAAACTCTTAGTGAAATTAATTTTACATTATTTGGAAATATGTTTAAAATTTAACCAATAACAATTTTTAACACTAAAAGTTGTCTTTATGTCTTTTGTTTATAATATTAATTAACTGGAGAATTATAACCAGTATTAAAAGTTACTGAGTTGTAATAATTTCGTATTAACAGTATTAGTTAAATAACACACATTAAAATTCATTATTGATTTTATAATTTGCGAATTTTAATTCAAATTAGCTTCCTATTTATTAATAATATATATATATATATATATATATATATATATATATATATACATATAACTTCCCATTAATTTTTTTACATTAAATTTATATATTTTTTAATTATGAACTTATCTTTGATAATTCATATATGATTTTCGTATTTTTATTCTTTTACCTTTAAATGACAATTTTTTTCAAAAATAAACTCCATTCTTTAAAGATTAATTTTAAAAAATGAATTCGTTTATATATTTCTTGACCAGATTTTTTTTAACAAAGGGGCGCCTCTCTTATAATATATACTACTATATAAAGAGTTTTTTAAAAGATCCACAGTACAAACTCTTATGGACATTATTAACAAAATTTAATAAAGGATTTTTGACTGAATTTTAAGAGAATTTTTGTCATCTTTAATTTTTAACTTAATTGAGCATTTTCTGATATCCGTAACATTTTATATTAGTATTTATATTTAATAGTTCTTTTTTAAATCATCCAGTATTAAGAAAATAGACTATAAAGGAAATAAGTATTGTCTTCTTCAGTAATTGAAATATAATGCTTATTTATTGACTTTGTTTTAACAAATACAAAAATAAAATCAATTCTTAACTGGATTTTTTTTTTAAAAAAAAACAATGGAACTGAAATATCATATGAAAATATAATATTACAGATATTTTATTACTATTTGTTCAGCATTGAAATTTCTCACAGATAGGATTCAGAGATAACCATTCCTCTGTATAGTTATTATGATTGTATATATATATATATAATCAAAATTATTGACAAAAAACTACAACGTTGCAAAAATAATCTATCTGCAATGTTTAAATTGACAGACTAACATATATATATATATATATATATATATATATATATACATATAAATATAGAACAAAACTTTGCGATATATCTGGGATGGTAATTATATAGATATAATGAGTTTAAAAAAATATGTTTATTGTTTCATTCGGTTCATCTGCAGATTAATAATTGATAAGTGGGCGAATACAGTGAGCCAGGGGGTTGGTAACCGCAGCGAGCAGGAGGTAAACCCCCCTAGTATATATATATATATATATATATATATATATATATATATATATATATAACCATAACTATTATGTAGCCGACCTTTTTAAATTCCGTTGTTTAAACTCATGACTTTTGCGATACAAAATTATCTGAAGTTTGCATGAGGCAACGTTATTGTATAACGTGCGGAAATTTTTTATTACATAGTGAAGTTCTGTGACGTAGATCTGCAAAACTTTACAGCACCTAACAAACAGAGCAAATCTAGCACAGAAAATATATATCTACATACTACACACACATATACATACATATATATATATATATATATATATATATATATATCAATGCATTTATATTAAGTACAGAGGGAGATAAAAAAGAAATAAAATAAATAACAAAATATATCCGTATGTTTTACTTATGCCCTAAATTAATTTATTTACTTGAAATTTGCATAGTTTTCACGCACGTTGGAATGTGTTTACTTAATTATGCATTAAATTGATGTTAAACTAATAAAACTTTGACGAATATTAATGTACGAACAACATGTATGTATAGATGCACAACCTTACATATATAAGCAAACATGTACACATATATATATATTTACAGTAACACACATACACATACATACATATATATATATATATATATATATATATAGGTGTGTGTGTGTATGTGTTATGTATGTATGTATATATAAATCATCATTGATTATTGTTCTGATTTTGTATAATATCAATATTAATTATTTTCTAAAAATACGAATATCGGTAAGAAAAATGATTAGTTCATAAATTCGACATATACTTTTCTATAATAGAAATATTGTTGTAGTAAAAAAAAGTTCACGTTTATTCTGATCTCTAATTGTCTCTAATTGAATTTTGAAATTTAATTGAAAAAATATATATTTAAAAATAAATTCCATATTATTGCATTAAATTAAACAGAAATTTATGAATTTTTTCTCTCAAAAAAATTATTTTGTAATGTGGAGTGTATATATATATATATATATAATATATGTATGTATATATATATATATATATAATATATATATATGTATGTGTATATATATATATATATATATATATGAGAATCTAAGTAGTTTTATTATTCGTTAATTTAATTGTATCCAGTACCATGAAACTGTTTTATTTTAATTTTTACCTCTGTAACTTGAATAGTGTACATAGTAATGTGATATTTATACAAAATTTGTTTGCCATTACACGAAACCAAAAACCGTAAAAAATATATCTTATTTATTCAAGAAAAAATAAAACTAACTTATTTGTACTGTCGATTTTTTCTCTGTTTACTTCTTCTTTCTTTTCTGTTTTTTTCGTTTTCTTATAAACTGAATGACAAAATATATCTGGGTTTATTTGAACAATATATTTTTGAATAATTTTAATGCAGTTTTACACTTGTATATATATATATATATATACATATATACACACATATATTTATGTATATACATATATGTGCTCTCTCTCTCTCACATACACACACACACACACACATATATATATATATATATATATATATATATATATATATATATTAACCAAGTAAATTTCTTTCTGTATTTATGTAATTACAATATTAATAAAAGTGTAAAGAAATATAAGACTCTCTCTCTTGATTTATATATATATATATATATATATATATATATATATATATATATATATATATATATATATATATATACAGTGGAATCCGTTTATTATGATCACTTTAGCACATGTAATTTTGGATAACAATAACCGGATGATAACATTAAACACGATAAAAAAAATTTTCATTACTAAACTCAATTTATTACAAAGAATTATGACATTTATATAATTTATTTTTATCACAAACTGTACGCTTAATACATCACATATTTTTATATGCTACATGTCTTATAAACAACTGGTATTGAAAACTACATATAATTTATTTGAAGAACTTATCAACTAGTGTAAAATGTTTAAATGTATATCCGCACTACGTTCTCATTTTGGGCAAGTGATTGTAGCATTCTAAAAATTGTTTTTCTTGAAGATACAAATCTCTGCGCTTTTGTTTTACTTTTATCATAATCCAAAGGGTTTTTTTTATACAGCATATTACACAGTCTTCTTAACTCAACAGATCACAAAATTAAATTTTATATTATAATTATTAATTTTATATTTATTCCTATTGTGTAGTAAAACTAAATTTATGAGTGCACATGACGACCCAGTTCAATCAGATGTAAATAATAAAATTTGGACATGTAAGATGTTTGATTTTCAAAATTTGTGAGGTACACATCTTGAATTTTCTAGGGATGGTAAGGATTTCGAAAAAAAATTACAATCTTAAGGGTTCCGTAAGTCATCAAATTTTGAAAACCACTGGCCTAGAGTTTGATTAGCCGCATAAATTGTGTATTTTGTGTACCATTCTTTTGATCTGTGTTTTATTAATTGAAAAAATATTTTCATTTATTTTTATGATTACTTCGTAACATTTTTTATAATTTAATAATCTATTTCATAAATTTTCATCGAAAGCGCTATATGTATCATGTCTTAAGATAAGTATATCTATCTTTTTAATAATAATAGTCACATATTTTTTGTAAAGAAACATATGAATAGATTTTTTACCAAAATTGCTGACATATAAAATTGCAACGTACATAATGATGCACATGTTTATCCCCACTCACCGTAAGAATATATTCTAAAAAGATAGAGGGCACGGTTTAGGAAAAGCTCTATTTACGTATTTTCTAAAAATTCTTGTCATGCACTTATGTAAAAGATGAAAGGTGTGCTTCGGTTAAAAGTATGTTTCGAGGAAAATGTGCATTTGGTATGAATTTGCTAAGAGTTCTTATAGTTCATGCCCAAGTGTAATTATCATAATTGATAACAATAACCGATATTTAATTATAACAGGCAGATTTTTTTTTACTAATTCTATAAAGAGTGTTTTACTGATTATAATAACAATAACTGATTGATAACATTATCTGCGATTATAATAACCGGATTCCACTATATATATATCTAGCAATATTGAGATTAAAGGCCTTTAACATGTTTTTAATATATATGTATATACACATATATGTATACGATATATATATATATATATACACATATATATACACGATACATATATATACACGATATATACACATATCGTATATATACACATATATATCGTATATATACACATATATGTATATATATATATATATATATATATATATATATATATATATATATATATATATATAAGATAAAATAATAGGAAATAGAAATAATTTAGGTAAAAAAATAAAATATTTGTTATATAAGTATTAATAATGGCTTGTGCGTGTAAGTGAATTTTAAGTGAATAAGTGAATTTTATTCGTTAAAAAACAACTTTCATATCTCTCTTAACTCTGTTCTTCGATTATTATTTTACAATACATGAAACGATAGCGAACGGTGTTAGTGGCGGTGTGCGCTTCTGCCAAAGTAACGGCATGTTGTGCCTGTGCTCAGGAAAATCAATTTCGCTTACGTCAGCAGGCTCAGTGTATATGCTCGAGTTTGGTATGGGGTGTTTTTCGACGAGACCAGGACGTTATATGTTTGCTACTGGGTAATGCGCAGTGGGCTGACGAGAAAAGAACGAGAATAAAAGGGGTGAGAGATCTACAGGTGGCGTGGATGCTCACACTACACTCTTCTTTTATCTCTCACTTGTAAGGTGTCGATGCGTACTGTATGTATGTATTTTATATATGCATATATATATATATATATATATATATATATATATATAAAATTTCTTTTATTTGCGTGCATTTGTCGACAGTTTATTTACGAGAGAGTTGTTACATGGAAATTTTTACCTTTGTATTCGAAATTTCATATTCTTATGTATAAATCTTATTCTTATAATAAATCAAATCGAATTTTGTAATTGAGTCTACATATAAAATTCAAATCTATCCTAATAATTTTTTTAATGATTTCAATAAAAGATCTTTTTAAGAATTTATTATCTTAATTATTGAATTGAATGCCAATATTTTATGTAATTATTTTTTTAAAAAAATATAATTTAAAAAAAATATTTACAAGTTTCTTTAAATTTATAAGATTTTATATAAATTCGAGGAAAGGTTTTCTAGTTAGTTTTCTGGGCAGTGAAAGATGTAATATGAACTCAGTATTGATTTTTAAAGAAAATTAGATATATTTTTTTAAATAAATACAATTTGAAACATATATATATATGTATATGTATATATATATATATATATAAATTAATTGGAAGGTGTTTAATAATAAATGTTACAATATTCGCCGATATACAAATAATAGAAGTATATTTTTGCTCTTGGGATTATTGGTAAATTTTCTACAATATGTTCAATTTTATACATACATAAATATATACGAACATACATACATACATATATATATATATATATATATATATATATATATATATATTAATTCATATTTTGTAATTGTTCAGTATTAAATATTTTCGTATTTTGGTGAAGATAGAGCCAAATAACTCATATTTAATAAGAAAATTAACATTCATCTTTTCGTTGGGCTAATTTTTTAAATATTATTTTATTGATAAAATTGGTTATCATTTTTCAAATGACTAAAATCATCTTATCTTTATATTCTGATTATTTAAATAATATTGGTATATAAGCCATGCTTATAAACATTAATACTAACCTGATAATTATTTCAGTAACAATTTTTTTTTAAGAAACTTGAAGCAATACCTTAGTCTTGTTCCTTAGTCACTAATTAAATAATTCTGTATCAGGTTTTTTTAATGCTGATAGTTTTTAATACATATATAAGTGCTCATTGCCATAAGAAACTACTTCTTAGACTTGTTGACAGAAATCAATTATTTGTTTTTGATATTTTATTTTTTAGATTTGTTTAATTTTCTAAATCAATAAACTAGAGCTATGCTCAGAAAAACTTTATTTGATTAGAAATTTTTTGAAAGTTCTATTTTAATTTAGACTATTTAATTTCTATTATGCAAGTTCTATACACTTTTAGTTTTAACAATATACACTATATATATATATATATATATATATATATATATATATATATATATATAAAGAATTTAATTACATAACTTTTATTATTTACACTTTTATTGAAAGGAGTCAATTTTTTATCGGATGTATTTTTAAATTGTAATTATTACATTTTTTCTATGAAGTCGCTATAATAATACACGCTTTTATTTCGTTCATTAAATGATTCTTCCGAATAATTATTTTTATTTTCTTAGTTATTAAATATATATATATATATATATATCATTATTTTTATAGTACAATTTTTATGTTGTTAACAAAAAGTTATTACATACAATATTGTATTATTTGAGAGCATATAGATTTTGTCCACAAATTGTTTTTGTTGATTGTTTGTTATAAAAGTACAATGTTTAGATTGAAACATTACACTGCTTTTCGTTTATCACTTAGTTATTTTTATTAATTTTATTAACTCTTTTTTATGTTAATAAATGGAATATTTAATATATATATATATATATATATATATATATATATATATATATATATATATATATAGAGAGAGAGAGAGAGAGAGAGAGAGAGATAGAGAATTTCTTAGCAAAATAAAAGATATATTGTATTTCCAAATAAGTATGTTAGGTTTTAAGTGTATCGTTGAAATCGGCATTTGAATTTGTTTTATTGCATATTACTTTCAATTAAGAAAAAATATATCGAAATATGAATTTTCGTATTAATATACTTTAATAATTTTTATTCATACTTAAACATGTTCATTATACACAGACACATATGACATATATGTATATATATATATATATATATATATATATATATATATATATCGGGCTGGATTTTTTCATAAATGGTTCATTTGGTATGCTTAAAATTTGAACAGTTAATTTAGTGTTGTCGTACCTTAGAACATATCTAAATATGGAGTTAATCCATCATTACTTGGCTATAATGATATTAGGAATTTAAGGATATGTCGCCATATCTGGACATATATCAAGTTATAAACATAGTATATATATATATATATATATATATATATATGTATATATATATTAAAGTTATTGTAGTATATCTCAGTACAGAATATAATAATTTAAAGTTATTATTGTTTTTCCTTTTTTATATATTTTGTGTTCTATTAGTGTATTAATTTGGTGATATTGATTCATATCAATAACACAAATCATCTTCTACGACTAGTTTCGACTGATGTAATGTACTTAGGTAGCTTCTGAGGATAATTGAACTAGACTATCTAAGGATGGCTCAAGAACTGAGACTAGTAATGACAAAAAAAATTCCGGCATGCTCCACTAGAAGTAAATTATCAGAACAAGATACTGCATATATTGAATCAAAACTATTAAAAAACGTTTTTAATATCCAGGAATTATTTAATATAGAATACATGTAGAATAACTAGATAAATTTTCATTCATTAATTCACATTTCAGTTTACTAGTTTAAATATTATGTAACTATTTGAATATTTTTCTTTTCTAATATATTAATATAACTGTTTTATTTTTTCAGGTAAATCATCAGACTTTTCTATTATTATCTTGGTAAGCTATTTTTATTTTTACATATTATTTTATACACATATTTATACGTACGAGTATATATATATATATATATATATATATATATATATATATATGTTTATATATATACATATATATATATATATATATATATATATAAATGTATAAGTGTGTCAGTTCAAATAAGTATACAATAGTACATTATTTTATCTGTTTTTATAATTTTAAATTAAAAATATTTACAAGTAATTAAAAATCTCACACACAAATATGTATAGTACACATATTTAAATGTATGTAAGAATATACACATATGTATGTACAGGTGTGTCAGAGAAACGGGAAATTTTCAAAAGGTAATAATTAAATTATTTTTTTTGTTACATAATTTGGTTTACATATTTTTATTAGATATATTGGGCCATTTTATTGTTTAAAAATAACGCTCAATACATGACTACCATTTCGGCGAACGTATTCCTGGGATCTTACTTTGAAAGTTTCCAGTACCTGTCTTTATATGTTTAGTGGAGTTCTCGCAATTGCGTCTTCAATTTTTTAGTTCAGTGATAGTGTGTCGACGATCGACATACATCTTGCTGTTTAGATAACCTCAAAGAAAATAATAACATGCATAAAATAATAAAATAAAATCAGGGAATTTTGCTGATCAAATATCTCCATTTTTGGAAATAATATAGTTTGAAAAGAGAGTTCTTACAGTAGCCATGGACAATCTAGCGATATGATTTGTTGTCCCATCTTGCTGGAACCAACTAATTTGTGGAAATCGTATTCATTTTTACGTTAGAAATGTTGTAATTATGTTAGTGTAGCGGATCGCTTTATCGTTTATGAAATTTTTGGTATTGTCTTTAAAGAAGAATGACGTTATAATGTCGAAAAGACAAAAGTGCACAATATACGGTGACTTTTGGACTATGCAGCTGTTTTCAGTGTGATTTAAGTGGGTTCTTAGCACTCAAATATCAACTATTCTGCTTGTTTACAAAACTGTTTAAATGAAAATGCGCTTCATTTAATATGAATAAATTGTGAATCATCTTTTCATCCTCATTCAAACGCGCTACCATATCTTAACAAAAATACATACGAGGAAGCAAATCTGTATCTTTTAATTCCTGAACAATTTGAATTTTATACAGATGACAATTTTAATTTTTATCTAATATTCGACATACCGATATGTTATTAATAATCAATATAGATGAGTGTTTACGAGGTGAATGTTGTGGGCTATGCGTAACAGTAACTCTAACACGGCCTGTGTTTTTTAGTGTTCTTACTGTTCTTCTTGACCCTTGATGCTTCAAATTTAATGTGATACTAGTTTCCTCAAATTTCTGAACTTGCAAGTTAATGACATGAGATATTGGCACCTACTCACAACGCGGAATATTATAATGATTGCGAAATAGCCTTGTACAGTTGTAATAGACTCGCCATTTTTGTAAAATGATTTCGCAAAGCTCGATGTGCACCGGACCACCGCTGTGATACTGTCTATTAAATGGTCATGAATAAATAATAAAGTATCACTTAATTTTCCCCTTTCATTCTAACGATAAGTGAATATGTCGGCTTTTAAAATTTACCACTTCACTGGCGCTCTCTGTATATGAGTATAATCAGAAGTACATTTCAATACATGTTGCAAAACATTCGCTTACACTGTTAATATATATATAAATAAATATATTGTGTTTTAAAGGAAATATATGAATATATATGCTTTTCTAAATTTGTATATTTGTACATACATTAGTTTTACACTACCAAACAATATATATATATATATATATATATAAATATATTTACGAGTAGCTGTGATGTGATAATGAGTTTGACATGTCTGATATAATGGGTTTTCTCTATATATTTGAAAATATGCAGTCTGAATCTGAATTATATTTTTATATAATTTTTGGTTTTACTGTATATATACATATATATATATATATATATATGTATGTACATATTTAAGTACGTCTCATTATTCGTTAAAATAAATCTGTTTTAAAAAATTGAAAGTTCTCAATTTTGATCACATTAAAAATGTTTCGTGTTGAAGGGTTTTTATAAAAATGTCTACCAAATATATGAATTATTTATTTAATTTTGTTTTCATTTGTAAGTTGGAATCTCTGTTTCAAATTAATTTTTAGATTTTGCTATTTGTTTTATATAATATTTTAACGTTATATTTTTGTAGAAATCATTATAGCAGCTGAGCGAATTGTGGGAATTTGAATTGGATTTAATTTCGTATATTACGTACAGGACAGTATTTTAAAATTGTTAAATAAAATTGTATAATTTTATTGAAATATTTATTAACATTATTTATAGAAATTTAATCTTCTATCGTAATACGTGTATGGAATATTTTTATACATGTATTATGATAACATGATTAAAAAATCATTATGATGCAGAGTCGATAATACTCCACGATTGGTTAATTATTTATTAATGATTCTATTCTCATCAACGTATAATTTCATATTCTTAGTTTGAACTCTATCAAATTAATAAATAATCTAAAGGAAAGTTTATTTGAAATTATGCGTTTTATTATTTATTTCTTAAATAGATTTTCCTTTATGAATATATGAATATTTTATTTGAAATTGAAATAAAAACAAATTCTATTTCATAATATAATTACATTTTACTACTATTAGTCTAGAGCAGTATTTTTCAAACTGTGTTCCGCAGAACCCTGGTGTTCCGCACAACTTTTTCAGAGGTTCCACGAATCAGTTAAGTCAAAATTCGAAAAAATGTTCGATTAAAAACCCAAAAAGCTAAAAATTCAATACAGTGAATTTATAATAATTTCTACAAATATTTATTATTATGCTGTAAAACTGTATTTGTAGCTATTGTGTAGTAAAACTGAATTTATGAGTGCCAAAATTACGACCCAGCTCAATCAGATGAAAATAATAAAATTTGGTCATGTAAGATAGTTGATTTTCAAAACTTGCGAGATACACATCTTGAATTTTCTGGGGATGGTAGGGATTTCGAAAAAAATTATAATCTTAAGGGTTCCGTAAGTCATCAAAGTTTGAAAACCACTGGCCTAGAGTTTTATTAGCTGCATAAATTGTGTATTTTGTGTACCATTCTTTTGATCTGTGTTTTATTAATTGAAAAAATATTTTCATCTATTTTTATGATTACTTCGTATACACTTTTTATAATTTAATAATACATCTGTTTTATAAATTTTCATCGAAAGCGCTATATGTATCATGTCTTAAGATAAGTATATTTATCTTTTAAATAATAATAGTCACATATTTTCTGTAAAGAAATATATGAATAGATTTTTTTACCAAATTGCTGAAATATAAAAATAATTTAAAAAATAACTGTTTTCATAAAACGCAAATTCGATAACTGTCTGTCTAATCTGTTTTACAAAACAACAAGAAAAACAACGCCATTTGTCGTCTTGTTGAACTAATGACGATTATGACGATTACATTATTATATATTCGAGATAAAATCGTTGTGTACTACTCGTATATTACGTTTGAACAAAGTTCCTATTTTACAATCAGCTAGATTTGCAAACATTATCTATTAACGACTTTACAGATGACATGATGTTCCTTTATGTGTGGAGTAGCAGTAAGTAGCTCTATGTAAACTTATCTGTGTACGAACAGAGAGAATAGAAAACAGATCTATACGTTTATTATATATTCTGTTCTGTATAATAGATACACATATACCACCACTCTACAACATCGTAGTCAGTTTTCAACGTTTGCTGACAGTCTGTATAATTGGATACGCCTATTTTACGATATGTGGGGGAGACAGTTCCGAATGAAATGGATCGAATATATTAAAAGAATGAAATGGCTGCGAATGCCTAAGTGTGTCACGTCAGTATAAAGTATCGTTTAATAATGTCTTTAAATTATTAAATTCTATGCTTATATTTTCACATCTAAGTGCACTTATATATATATATATATATATATATATATATATATATATATATATATATATATTCTGACTAGATATATTTTTAAGTTCTTGGAATAACAACGTAGTTAGACTTTTTTTATTTAATGGATTATAAGTTTTAATTTTTAATAGAAATATTGAAAATAGCTTCAGAGAAAATAATAAAAAATATTGAAAAGATTAATTGATTCGAATTGTTCTTATTTATGATTTAGTTTTATTCAAGGCTTACATTTAATAAAAAAATATTATGATAAATTCATTTAAGACTAAGTAATAATGCAAGAGAAATTTAATTAATATTAGATTGATAGAAAAATAATTTACTGTTTCTTTTTATTTTGTTCTGAATAATAACCTATTTTCTTTCAATGAAAGTGTCACTTCATCATGTACATCATTTTAAAGTGCATTTTTCGGTCTGTATTTTATTATTAATTTTGTTTCAAAATGGGCTTTTAATTAAAGATGGAAAATAAATAAATAAGAGCAATTTTTGTGTGAGTTTAAAACGGGTGGTAAAGCAGTAGAAACTTTTAAGAAGCATTGTTTTTAAAAAAAATATAAATTAAAAACTCTTTTTTTAAAAACGAAATTAATTTAAATACTTTAAAAAATCCTTATGAATGCGTTTTAATGCAACACCTTCAAATCATAGTCATCTTGTAAATCAAAATCAATATCTTCTTATCTATTTCTTTCTGTATCCCTAACTATAGCTGCATAACTATTAGGTTGGCTGGAAAATAATTACGGTTTTTGTTTTCTGAACTTCAACCTTAATTTTTTTCAATGAAAGTGTCATTTCATTTTATTTATGTTTATATCACTTTAAAGTGCGTTTTTCGGTCTATATTTTAGTAATATTGGCTTTGGTTTTATTATTAATTTTAATTTAAATTGGACTATTGTATTAAAGATGGAAAAAGACAAATAAGAGCGTTTTTTATAGAGTAGTGTAGTTTAAAACGGGTAGTAAAGCAACATTAACTGTTCGTAAACTAAACTATGTTTTTGGTGTGTGTACTGTTAAGGAATGTACGTTACAATGGTGATTCCAAAAATTTCGTGCTGGAGACGAGAGCCTTGAAAATGAAGAAGGTAGTGGGCGTCCTTCTTCAGTTCATAACAACTAACTGAATGCGTTAAATTAAATTAGTTAAATCAGAATCATGCAGAACAATTTGAGAGCTTGCAGAAAAGTTAGACGTTGTTCATCCAATAGTTCTGGACTATTTAAAATAGCTAGGAAAATCAAAAAAGAGAAAAATGTATATGCATTTGGAAGTCATAAACCGCAATTATTTTTCTTCAAACCTAATATAGTGTATAATCGATGATACTAATAGTATAAAAAATGGAAGTTATTCTTTTTTTTCGAACATGGAATAATATTTTTTTTATAAGAAAATTTAATGTATTGTAAGGTCATAACAGTTAGACCTTCTAATTTCAGCAGTATTGTCAAACTAAAAGAACATTATATATTCAGAATTATTTTCGTTTGTCGACAACTTTATTCGTTTTCTTTTAATTTACAGAAACGCTTAAACTGATTTATGAAGACTACGATTTTCACATTTATTACAAGAATTTAAATTTTTTTTTTAATATGTTTGTACTTTGTTATATTTTTGGATTTGTTTTAACTTTCCCTATATTTTCAATATATAGAAACGTAAAATGAAAAAAATTACATGCAGAAAAAATATATTATTGTTAATTTTTTTGATTTTGTATATATATATATATATATTAAATATATGATATGTTTTATTTTGATTTACGGAACTTTTCATTATCATATAGGAACTATTAGATGCCGTTGCAGGAAAAATCCTTTTCAAAATATTGGATACATCAAATTATGGAATGACAATACTACCGATACTTTACTGTCATTGGATATGCATATATCCTGTCATTGATAAATATTTATTTATCTATAAAATATTAAAATTTGATCATGAGTGATATCTGAAATGGAATATATTTTTTTAATTTCGTTTTATGTCTTACTAAATAATTACAATAACAGAAAATATAAGAGTAAAGTTCTGTGATTCAATTACATATGGCTTTAACACTTTATCGACCGAGCGGTTTTGCTATGAACCTGTGACCTGTTACTAGGGGGATTTTTATAAAATGGAAAAAAATTAATTGTTTTCTTCAAATTCTTGTGTATTTTGAAGTAATTTAGATATTGAAATGAAAATTTAAAGACATATTAAAGATGTTTTGATTATAATTTCTATATTATTTATTCAAAATTATTAAAATGGCATATTATTGAAAATACTCGTATATCTTTGGTTTTTTTACTATTTACACTTTATGTTACCAAATTATGCATACAAAATTTTAATAATTCACCTTTGTGTGATATTTGGGGAAACAATCAATATGTAAAGGAACTTTGCACTCGTTACACACACACACACATATATATATATATATATATATATATATATATATATATATATTGAATCCTTCCTTATATTATCAGAAGCACAAACCCGGTATCTTCTCCTGATACGCTTACATGTGGTACATATTTTTCTGCACAATTTTCTTCTAAAAATACATTTTCGTTTTCGTGATCTATTTTTATCGTTATTTAAATTTTAATATATAAAGCAAACAATAAAATGCTAAACAGTATAGTTATAATTAATTATTATAATTTTTATTTTCATTGTTGAATAAATATTGTAATTTAAGCGCTTTGTAATGATTACACATCGCAATATGATTATTTCATATAGGACGCCAATTGGCATTCCCGGTAGATAACGCTAATTTTATTTAGGACGCCAATTGGCGTGCCCGGTCGATAAAGTGTTAATATGTAATATATTGTGAATTTTTTAGAAGATATTTTTCAAAATTATATATCATTTTGAGATACTCTTTATTGCATATTTACTTTTCTTCCAGTAGTGTTTTGTTGACCAGGAAATGTTATTTATTTGTATCTTTATATTTTGTCTGTTTTTAGAATTTTCCTGATATTCTGGCGTTATTAGAGCCTCAAATTATCAATAACTATTTAGTTAGCTATTAATTAGTTATCAATTATCAGTAACTATTTATATTAGCTATTAGCTAGTTAACTATTTACTTATTTAATAGTTTTTATCAATAACTATCATGTTTATTGTTCCAAAAATATTTTTACTTCTCTTGAAATATTTATCACACTAATATAATCTCTATTTCATTCTTCTTTAGCTGTAAGAAGAATAGATTCATATTCATCACAACATTAGAAAATGTTCAATACTTTGCATACTTTTGAACAAAAATGAACCAAAACTATAATAAGTTACTAAAAATCTTCTTTTAAATTCAATATCTAAATTTATTTAAATGAACAATCTAAGTTGAGATCTCGAATAAACATTGTAAATTTAATAGTAAACTAACAACATGTTTTAATTCGTCCCCCATAAAACATTATTCTAATTTTGATGAATATGTACCATTTATTGTCTTTCCTAGTTGACTATAAAGATAGTTACTTTCTTATTATTTGTTTTTTTCATACAGTATTTTTGTAGTCTTAATCTTATCATACAGGTATTCATATATATATATATATATATATATAGTATATTCTGATGAATAAATTCTAGTAATAATTTCTAATGCACTAGATGTAGAGGAGTATAGAGTTCTCTATTTTTGATATATATTCTAGTATTCAAGTGTAGTTACGATTCTAAACGTGAAAAGTAATTTGAAACTATTATATTATCACGAGACTACTATACAAGTACTTTGTATTTCAATTTACTGTTCTTTAAAGTACTTCTCATTAAAACACATATGAAATTGTATAATTTTTTTACTGCGTTTATGATTATTTAATGTAAGAATGCATTTTAAGAAAAGTGTTTAGAAGATTTTTAAAAAATATAAAAATATTTTTTAATATAGAATTTTTTTGCCCTGTAAATGTTGCAATAAATTGGATTTATTAAATTTATTTATATTTTCATATCTATTGTATGTGTATATATATATATATACAAATTTGTGTATTTAAATTTTAATAACAATTATGAATGTTAATCATAATATTTATGTTAAATTTCAAGTAGAAAAATATGATACTAAAAATAATTTGTTGCATGCGGCAATAAATTTAATATTTTCATTTCAATAAAAATAATTTAAGAGGTAGATAAAATATATACATAAATATATATATATATATATATTATTTACGTATACATTCAAGCGTGGGTTTTACGTTTTACCAACCGTATTTTTGACGAGAAAGACAAAATTAATATTATAAATCTTGTTGAATATAAAAAAGAAAATTCACAATCATTTTCTTCACAAATCACATTCAAGAATTCTGTATAACCTATTTTCCCAAAAGAAATTACTGATTGTAATACAATTTGTAAGAAAAGTACTTGAAATGTATTTCTATTTCTATTAAATAGCTTTCGACAGATGCGAATTCTCAATTGAAATACTTTAGTGATAAGGTCAGAAAGAGCTAAAAAGTAATAGCTTGTTGAAATGAGGCAAGATGTTTCTTCAAGTTATCTGTGATTTTGAGCTTTATTTATAGTAATAGCTTTTATGAAATAATGAAAATAATTCATGTCGTATTCAAGATTTATTTATGTTTATCAATGATTTATACAATGGAAATTAATGAAAGCTATTGAATATATATATATATATATATATATATATATATATATATATATATATATATATTGTTGTATAAAACTCGATTTTTATCATCATTATTATTTAAATATTATTTTGTTAATTAAAAAAGATCACAAACTTCTCTCTTATTTACGAATAAAATATAATAAATTTAATAAAAAATCCGAATTTAACAATCATACTTGAATTTCTTGAAAATGCTAAATTTTTCTTTGACATTTCGCAAAAATATTAAATAGGAAAATTAGACATGTTTACCTCGAGTGTCAAGAAGTGTTGTGGATACTAAAGTCTTAAAAACAGTACAAGTGAATAATGTAATTTCTGGCATTAAGTGATTGTAGTTGATAATTGGTAGAATATATCTGAATCATAAAAATTTTTAAATAAATATTTTAATAAATAAAAACTTCTATGAACAATAGTTTTTTCCAAAAAAGGTATTGTACTAAAAAATGGGGAAATTTAGCAAATTAATTCAATACGTGTATTTTAGAATAATGATGACGAAACGCTTTTTTCAAAAGAGACACTTTTGTAACGAAAACAAAAATAAAATTTGATCTCACTGTAAACTTGTTTATAATTAAGACAATTTAGAAGAAAACTTGAACATTTTTATAAAAAATAACAAAATGAAATTTTAATATTTTAACTATATTATATTTACAGAAAGTAAGATTTTTTTTATTTTATATAAACATTTAAATGTATTGATATTAAGAAATAAAAATAAATAATGATTATAAAATATAATTATAAAACTTTTTAATAATTTGTAGAATTATCTATTTGAAATATATATTAAAAAATAATAATAGCTTTTATTTCTATGAACTTAATAATATAAATATAAAAATCAACAAATAAAATTTCATTACACATATAGTATATGATTAACAGTATTAAAACACTGAATGTGTATTTTTCAAAACATCGAAACTGAAAATTAGAAAAATGAGAGAGTAAATTATTTTTATACTGTTTTTTTAAATATAACTTTATACATTTATTTATTTTTTTTATAATTTATATATAAATTTCTTCGACAATCGATCATTTATTTTGTATTATTTTTGTTTTTTTTTTTTTTTTTTATTTGAAATAAATATATTTTCAGAAATTATAAAAATATTTTATATGGTTTCAAAAAGTGTCATCGGTAAAAATCTGTTTTCTCCAATACAATATATCAATAATAAATGTACTTGAAACAGAATACATCAATAAATATCAGTTTAATAGTTAGTATATTGTAATTCTGTATTGAACTATTTTATTTTTTTTATATTTATCTAGTTATTTAATTTTCAGTTATTTCAAGGTTTCAAGAATTAAATAAACATATTGTCGTTTCACATCAATAGTCTAAATATTAGTTGTATTTTTTTTATTAGTTATTTGGCGCTTAAGGGCGCATTGACGAATAAGTTCATTAGCGCTCGAATTGTGTTTGTAATGGATCAGTAAAAATATTTATATTTTAGTATAGATATTTTAATAAGAAACTCAATAATTTTTGATTAAGAAAAACTTAAAGAATCGCTATCATTAGTGATTAAATTTTAATTAAACAAATCATATTTACAAATCATATTTTTTCCTTTGTATATATTATTCTATGCAAATTACAAAAAAGTGTTTTAATTTTCAAATCCAAAAAATAATAACTTATAAATACGAAGTTTAAAACACTAAACTAAATTCAAGATAATAAACAAAAATCCAATCAATATTTTATTGATAGACAACCAAAAATTAGAATATTTTCATTACCTGAAAAACTCAGAATTTTTAAATCGAGAGACATTTTTTCTAATTAATTAAATTCTAGTATTTCACCATCAATTCTATAAAAAAGTAATTTATTTTTTTTGCTCAAATATACGAGCAACGCAATTAAATCATTCTGACTTAGATGTTTTTCTTTATTATATCTATGAATAAGTAAATGACACAATATAATCTTATATATATACACACACACACATATATATATATATATATATATATATATATATATATATATATATATATATATATATAAATGAAGGTCGTTTGATAAGTTTCGTAAATTTCTATATTAACGTCACAGCTAGTAAGTGTCGCTTTTCAGACTAACAAAGGCGATATTTCAGCCAGAAGCGACGCGTTATTCATGTTCTACAGATGTTTGAAACGAGCATTGTAATAGTCACCGCAAAAATGAAAAAAAAACGATGAAACATGGATCTATACCATTACATACCTGAGTCGAAGCAGTAGTCAAAGCAGAGGACAACGACTGGCGAAAGTGCGTAGAAGAAGGCGAAGACTGTTTTGTCGGCTGAGAAGTTGATGGCAAAAATTTTTTGGATTCATCCTGATCGACTACTTAATGAAGGGAAAAATGATAAAAGGAGACTATTATGCAACATTATTAGACAGTTTAAAAGAAAATTGGCGGAAAATTGGCAAAAACGGCGAAGATTGGGGAACAAAAAAGTTTTCTTTCGCTGGGACAACGCGCTGCCCCACAAATCGACCTTTGCAATGGCAAAAATGCACGAATTAGACTTCAAATTGATTTCTCATCCACTGTATTCACCGGATTTGGTCCCGTGCGATTTCTTACTCTCTCAAAACTTGAAAATTTGGTTCGGTGGGAAGAAATTCTCGTCGAATGAGGATGTCATTGCCATCGTCAATGCGTATTTTGCAAACTTACTGAACCAAGTGTAAAGCACTCAATGCAGACTATTTGAGAAATAAAATCATTTTTTTTAAAAAAGCTTTTTTAAAAGTTTTTAATTTGTTTTTTTTTTTTTTTTACCAAACTTATCAAACGACCCTCATATATATATATATATATATATATATATATATATATATATATATATATATAATCATAAACAGTCATAAATATTAGATACCGACGAAAAGGTGGTATAAGAATATTACAAAGTACTTTCGAAATATATAAAAGAGATGACACTAGACCATTTGAATTGAAAGAGTGTCATAGACTAGAAGGTGATATATATGTGTATATATATATATATATATATAGATTTTTTTTAAATTTTCGTCTTTTATGTGTTTTGTTTTTAATATCAATAAAAATGAGTAATGTACATTTGAAAATTTTATTTCTTTCCTAGTAATATTTCATATAAGTGGATGTGTGCCTCTTTTTATATAACATTCGATCAAATGTATCCGCAGGTATATATGTATCTATCTATCTATCTGTATATATATATATATATATATATATAAATTTGGCCAATACTAACCAACGGTTATACGTAGTAAAAACTACAACGGTTTTCTTCAAGCTACTTAAAATAATTAATCTATCATGGTGAAGCATAAAAAGAGGACTGTTTAAATTTGTTTGAACTCGAGATCAAATTCGTATATGTATATTTTGTTATGAATATGATATTTTTAATTGTTTATTGAATTTTAACTTCAAAATATAATATGTAATACTTTAATTATTTATCTTAATATTTCGTTTTTTTTATAAGTTAAATTTTTGGTGTGTATAACTTAACTTCTAAATACTTTCAATTATAAATTTTATAAATTTTATAACTTTCATTTCTAAAAATTTATCTTCTCATTAAAATAATAGAATTTTATATTAATACACCACTTACATATTGTTAAATTTAATTTCCTTATGCACAACATAAATATGTTATATCAGTAAATAATAGATTTTAGTCGTTTAGGCTAATATTAATATATTCATGATCACTAGTATTAATAGAGAGATAAACGAGAAAGAAGCGTTTCATCGCTTTAGTTTTACTGATGAAAGCTGCTATAATGGATAAATCATGATAATTTATTATAAAATCTGTTTTAATGTATTTTAACTATCTAAAAAACGTCCCAGTAATTAATTTTTTATAGCTCTTCGTTAGTCTGTCAATATGTACATACATGCAGAAATTAGGTTAAGAAAAACTACATTTGGAGCATATAAACTTTTAGGGATTATTTTAAGGAAATCTGTAGGTTCAATACCATATTTGACAAAGATATTGAATGAGAGAGCAAAGCATTAAAATAATAAAAATTGAAAAACCAATTTTCCAGTATTTTCCAAGAAAGTTTATATCATCATATTAGTTGATTCCACTATTTTTTACCTCTACTTTCATATAAGTGAAATAAAAAGCTAATACTCTTAAACTAAAGACAATGTTAGGTCACTATAAAACAAATTTTTGACTAAAGAGATGAAATAATAGGTCAACGGATCGTACTGTCTTACTATATAATAAAGATCCTAATGAAAATAATCAAAAGTATTAATTATTTTCTAATTGAAAAGTTATTTTTCTTTTTTGTTTATTATATTTATTTCCTATTATTAACCTTTTCGCTATTGTAGACGTCTTTAGCCGCTCAAATTAGTTTGCCTGATCAGTGCTGTAGGCTCTTAGATGCTCAATTTAAATTGTTGAGATGCTGCTGTTAACACCTAAAGGTATAAAGTATATTTACTAACATGTTGATTGAATGTAAGTCAAAATCTAGCAACTCATAACATCAGTCACGGCTGAATATCTACCGTTTGCCACGCGCGCTCTGGATTAGATTTTTCCACAGCGAAAGGGTTAAAGCAAATATTTAATGAATCTAAAAAAATATGGCAATTGTTCAACTATATATTACATTTTTCATTTTACTTTTGCGAACGAAATTAGAAATAAACTTCTGTTGGATATAAGTAAAACGAAAAGTAGGTGAGTTTCATTTCAGATTTAAATTTTTAATCACTGCATGAATCGAATAGGTACCTACGGTAGAAACGAATGGTACATTGTAGACAACTTTTTTGATACATTTCCAAGATTTCATCATAATTGTGTAACCATTTTTATAATTTTAATATGAAATCAAATTTATTTTTGTTTCTATATATTATTTTTAAAATTATTTTCATTGTATTCTTTCAAAAATCAAATTCCAAATTTTGTATCGTTCAATTAATGAAATTCACTTTTGTGAACTATTTTACAAGTTATCCATGATTGTATATAATTCATCTCTTTTTAATATTTATGTAATTGTTCTCATTCATATTTATACACAATATTCTTTATGCAATTTTGTTTTTAATTCTTTGATCAAATACAAACCTATTGAATAATAAATCTTATATATATATATATATATGTTTGTGTGTGTATTTTTCAATATTTATTCACGCTTTGTGAACAATTTTAAAAATTGTAAATGTTAGTATATAATTAATCTCTTTTTAATACTTATATCATTGTTATCATTCATATTTATATACAATATTCATTATGCAATTTCGTTTTTAATTCTTTGATAAAATAGAAACAAAATGAATAATAAAGCTTATATATATATATGTACATTTCAGCAATGTGCAAACAATTAAATTGTAATTATGTTCTACAATTATAATTTAATATTTATAATTTTTCATTTCTTTATGCTTTCAATTTAAATATTATCATAGCATGTAATATGATCACTCTATAGATATTATTAGAGATTTATTTATCTATTTTAGGACTCTGTATTAAAACTACTTTTTAATTACAAAAGTACTATTTTATGTTTTGAAACGACTATTTGTTTCAATATAAATAAATCATTCGTAATGACACACACATACACACACATACACATGCATCCACATAAATATACACTTATACTTATGTATCTATCTATCTATATATATATGTATATATATATATATATATATATATATATATATATATATATATTCAAATATGTTCATTTATTGTGATATTCTTATTTAAAATAATATATTTTTTGTTGACTAATTATCCTAGTGCCAATTAAAAAAAGTTTTAAGAATGAAAATCTGTTTAATTTTGTACATCGATGAAAATATACTTTTCGAATTAATCTTATATATTTGAAAAGTGCATTCTACTTCATAACTAGTAAGAAAATGAAGAGAATAAGAGATAAAAGTGGATAAATTATAGAACATCTGTCTACATATCATCATTACAGGATCTATTAAATATCTAACACGATAAAATTTTATCAGCTCTTTATCTACTGAAGATTTTTTTCATTTAAAATTTGTCTGTACATAAGCGTGTATAAAATAACAAGTATTAGGTTGATTGAAAAATAATTGCGGTTTTTATTTCTTGAATTCTAATCGTATTTTTTTCAATGAGTCTCATTTCATCGTATTCATCTTAATATCATTTTTAAGTGAATTCTTCGGTTTGTATTTTAATAATATCGTCTTTGGTTTTATTATTAATTTTGCTTCAAATTGGAATTCATAATTGTTATTACAATTTTTTTCAAAATCTGTTAAATTTTGTACATCAATGAAAACATACTTTTCGAATTAATCTTATATATTTGAAAAGTGCATTCTACTTCATAAGTAGTAAGAAAATGAAGAGAATAAGAGATAAAAGTGGATAATTTATAGAACATCTGTCTACATATCATCAATACATGATCTATTACATATCTAACACGGTTCTACTGGCAAAATCTCAATTTGAACGAAATCATTCTGTATCGGATATCTATAAAATTTTATTTCCACTCGAGCACATTATATTTTCTCGAAGCGTAACTGAAATACCCACCAGAGTGTGAAAAAGAAAAGCAATATCGGATATTTTAATCCTCAACCTCGCGTTTGCCAATACGTCACTGATCCAATCATGTTGTTCTTTTGTAAATGGTAACGGCGGTGTCGTATTCTACGTTTCCGGTTGTCACTAAGTCGAATTCTGATATAAAACGGAAACCAAGATTCGATATAAAGAGGAAAAGGTAACATGCGGATGGTAGTCAAAAGTCACGTTTGAGAATAAGATGTCTCTTACGTTCAAGTCGTGCATACATTGTCGATCAAAAATTATGAAACACGAATGTTTACTTTGGTATACAACAAATACATAGAAAAGCTATATATATATATATATATATATATATATATATATATATATATATATATATATATAACCTACCCACATACATAAAATATGATGGGTAAATTGCATTTATTTCGTTTTTATGCGTCATCAGTATACACAAGTATCTGTACTTTTGAAGTTGTTTTGTCATTGGTGTAGATTTTCTTTTTTGAAAAGGAAATCTTATTCTCTTATATTTTCACATTTTTATTTTAATATTATAAACCAATAAAAATCAAAAACCGATAAACATTTTATCAGCTTTTTTTCTACTGAAGATTTTTTTTCATTTAAAACTTGTCTGTACAGAAGCTATATAAAATAACAAGTATTAGGTTGGTAGAAAAATAAGTGCGGTTTTTATTTCCTGAACTCTAATCCTATTTTTTTTCAATGAAAGTCTCATTTCATCGTATTCATGTTAATATCATTTTTAAGTGTATTCTTCGGTTTGTATTTTGTTAATATCGTCTTTGGTTTTATTATTAATTTTGCTTCAAATTGAGATATTGAATTAAAGATGAAAAAAAATAAATAAGAGTATTTTTTTGTATGTGTTCAAAACGAATGGTAAAGCAGTTAAAACTGCCTCGTAAATTAAACGATACTTTTGGTGTAAGTACTGTTAAAAAACCTGCCGTACAATGATGATTCCAAAAATTTCGTGCTAGAAATGAGAGCTTTGAAGATAAAAAAAGGTCGTGGAGTTTCTTCTTCAGTTCATAATGACCAATTGAAGGCGTTAGTTGAATCAAAACCACATGAAATTCGAAAGCTTACATAAAAGTTAGGTGTTAATCATCTAACAGTACTGGACAACTTAAAACAGCTAAGAAAATAAAAAAAAATGGCTGGATAGTGCGAGCCAATATGTTACTATATTAATACCTTTGGGTTACCCTACCACAACACGAAGTTTAGTCCGAAACTCAACTTCCGAGAGCGTATCCTCCCCTTGTTAGAATAATATTTAAATTTAAGTAATTGTTTATCTTCTATTGTAGTATTTGACGACATTATTGAAATCTCTGAAGATATTTTTAAATCAGTTCTCTCAATAATAAGAGAAAATAAATTATTAATAATCTGTGTGTAAATATATCGCTTATTTGTATAAGTGAAAAACATTTTGAAAAAATGTATAATATAAACGAAAAAATGTATAAATGTTACTTTAACAAAAAGCAGATAGCATATATTTATACATGTTTAATAAACAAGCTAGTTGCTATGTTGATGTAGAAGTGTAGTAATACTATTAAAGAAAAGTAAATATTCTTAAGTATTCTTAAAAATAAACATACTGATACAAATAAACTTTAATCACTTCTAATAATAGCATCACTTCTAAGCAGATAATCAATTCGTGTATTTTGTAGACATTTCAAAATATTTCAATACGAGCATTTATTATTTTAATTATATAGTATTTTACCTTTTTTTCAAAATATTATTTTTATATATACTATATAATATACTATACATGTACAATATAACATAATTATCAAACGTATTTAATTTTCACAAAATTTGTTTTTGAAGAAATTAATAAAATGCGATAAAAAATTGATCTTTTGTAATAAACTTAAAATAATTCCAACAAATTTAGTAGTCATGAGTACAATCAAAACCAATCTACATTTAAAGAAAGTTTTCTGCAAGCAATGCTTTGTATCTAGAATGATTAGTGAGAAATCATCCATTCGACCAGCAATCGATTTACTAAGAAGGAATACTACTCCTAGATGGACGATTAAAGTCAATTATCAGGAAAAAATGTATCATTACATTTTATAGTTTCTTAGATTACACGCATAATTGATTATTAGAGTTTGACTCAGATATTTTTCTCGCATTCGGCAATTGTGCATCAATTATTTCGTTCGTATCAGAAATAGATGAGATGGAAAATAATTTCAGAGTTTAGAGACCATGAAAACAGCACAAGATGCTCTATTAACGGATAAGTTGACTTTGTTTTTTTTGTGTACGGAATTATGAAATGGCTCGAAATGTGATCTAAAGTTATACAAAATAACGATCATTAAATTATTGAATTATGTTGTGTTGATATAAAAAAATAATTCTGTGTGTTGTTTCAAAAATAAACAACATTTTTAATGCAACTGATATACGTTTATGTATATTTAATGTAAAAAGGAATAATGATTCAATTTAAATAGTAAAACGAAAAAGTTTTATTTGCAGTTTTAAATTAAAAATCAAAATATAAATTAATATTATTATAAACAAAAATATTTATAAGTATAAAAAATAGTTTTACTATAAGCATTTTTAAAACAATTAAACTAAAATAAACTAAAAATGCAACGAATTAAACCAAAACTGAACACTTTAGAAATGATTTTCTTGTAATATATATTTTTGTACAACTGTACAATATAAGAAATCATTATAAAATTTTCAAGATTTCAATTAAAAATATGTTATGTAAAACAAATGTTAACAAAATAAAACATTTAATTGTATAGCACCTTTTTATCAACGCCCATGTATTTACGAACAAATGTAACATAGCTATGACGCAGAATATATATTTTTGATGAGAATGTCGAGTAACTGACACATGTTATATTTTCGTGTGAAAAAATAGTGAGACTTTTTGCACGTTTATATATTTTCCACGCTTTAGTTGTTTTTCTTTTGCTCAACTAGATATGTCGCGTAGAAAATGACAGTTACTCTATATGGAATGAAAAAGAAAAAGACAATGAGTTCAACTGTGTAAGTTGTTCATTACTTTCAATTTCAGCATACTTTTCATGCATAAGTCCTGTATTTATATATATATATATATATATATATATAAACATGTCTAAATCTTAATACTTTTTCCTAATGTAAATTTTACAAACAGCCTTGGTTAGGATAATATTTGAATATTTAATTAATTTAATTATTTAAATTTGCAAGACAAACTATATTGCTTCCTAATAAAAACATGGAACAACTTTACTTTCATTCAAGAAACGTATTATTTGGTATTGAATACTTAAAGATCAGACAACATCAATTTATTTTCAGGAGATAGTGTAATGTTAAGAATAAAAGTTGAAAATTAATATTTTAAATCATCAATAAATTTTATCTAAATATTAAAAAAAATAAAAATATATTTATTGATATTGTGTATCCAAATTGATTTCATTTTCAAACATGTAAGTACTGTTATATTTCTCAATTTTTAATACATTCAATTTATTTGTATTTCTTCTTAAAGATAGAAGTATGATTCCTTTTAAGTTATCTTTTAGAAGTATACTTAATTTCAATTTGTAAAAAAATATTTTTCAATTTATTATCACCTGGTTTGACACAATTTTGCTTACTTTAATATACTTTTTTCTTTATTTCAATATACATATTATAGTAAATCAACTATTATTATGTTTATATATATACATATATACATACATACATACATACATATATATATATATATATATATATATATAGAATACTGTTGCTTAATCATCCAAATTTGAGTATATATATATATACACTCAAATTTGGATGATTGAGCAACAGTATTCTAAAAAAGTAGATAAATATTTGTTATATTATTTATATAAGTATTTTTATACATCATCATACGCTTAACAGTCAAATAAATACAAATATCGAGGATTAATAATTGTAGATAATTCGAGATAAATTGAAAAGTTTATTATATTGAATTCATGTCTTTCATAAGTATACCCTTCTATTTTTGTTAAATAAATAGCCGGCAGAAATGAATAAAGTATGTAGGATACTTGACAGTCCGATACGGATTTCTTCTTTCAATATTGATACAATTTCAAATCGTTTCTGACAATCTCATCTTTGGAGCAACAATCTTGACACATCATTGCTGGCTACTGTTTTAGTGGTTTTTTTCGTAATAAAAATGTAGTTCTTTATAAGAATATATATATATATAGAAATATCCAGATATGTGAACCATACACACACACACGCATGTATATATATATGTATATATATATATATATATATATATATATATATATTCAATATTGTTTTTTTGTTATTGTTTTATGAAAATATTTTCATTTATCAAAAAATAGAAGAATAATATGAAAAATAAAACGAAAGACATAATGTTGTGAAAGACCGAAAATTAGAATAAAAGAAATTTGTATATATCAAATGGTAGTGAAATTTATTATGAATTATTGACTGCTGTATTTTTTATTTATTGAAAATATTAAATTCTGTAAGATAAAAAATGATGAGTCTGTATGTTTGAAATTTAAGTACAATTGGTATTAATTATATATAAACACATTGTGTTATTTTAAAACCGAAAATTCACGTTTTCAAATTTTAGTTAAAATAATTTAATAGGTTGTAAAATAGCTTAGTATCAAGTATTTTAAAATTCATAAAATGAATAGAGTAAGTATAGTAGTGTAATTAAATGATAAATAAAAATAATAATAAAAGTACATAAAATACTGAATTGAGAAAATGGATCAAGTTCTTACAAACGGTATTGTCATATATTTTGAAAGTGTCACAAGTATATGTAGATCAAAAGTAATTAATTAATTATGCATTATATTAAAAAAAATCTATTTTAGATAAAAGACATTAAATAACTTATGAATTTTTAATATTATTATAATAGAAAATGAAATAACAATTGAAATAAATAATCTACAATTTAACATTTTAATCTCAATAAAGAGTGTTAAAAATATTAACAATTTTCTGAGACAAATACAATCAATGCTTTGATATCCTTAATGGTAAAACATTATTAAAATATCTGACAATGATAAAAGCAATGCTAAATTTATACGACATTATTCGGTGTTAATTTCTTACAATAAAACTATAAAGTCTGCATCTCGAATGTCCGATTCAAAGCTTTGTGGGAATGACTTGTTCTCATCAGTTCAACCGGACGGAAATCTTCTAGATGCGAATCAACCCTTTGAGACACTGGTAACCTGTTTCCGGTCACCGCCATTCAGTCCCATTACCAGGCGTGGAAACATGACGCTTATAATGCTATATCAGGTCAAAGACCTGAACAGTACGAACGTTTATCAGGGCAAGTAAAGACGCGTGATGGGTCGCAGAATCGCTTGTCTCGCGTGTCGTGTTTTCTTCCGAGCGATCGTTCAATTTACAGTTTGAAAGCAGACATTTTAATTTTTTTAAGCTTCCGTTTAGAACCGTTATGACGAACATGAAAAAAATTTTAATTACTCTCTATCTATATGTATGTATATATATAATATATATATATATATATATATATATATATATGTATATATATATATATATGTATATTATATTATATATATATATATATATATATATATATATATATACTTATTTACTTATATATACAAAAGTTATATTGTCCTATAGAAAACAACGAAATTCATTAAATTATATAAAACATGTTCAAATTCAAATATATCTTATTAAAATGTATTAAAAATTATAAAAATAATTCATAAAAATTCTAAATTTCAGTCAATACAATTAAGTTAGTTTTTTCAGTGATTTTTTAAGTTTAAGGTATTAAATTACATATAAAATAAATATAGCTTATATCTTCTATGATTTTTTTTATACCAACGATCATAAGACACATTTTATTCTCAATGTAATACATAAAAATAAATTTTTGTTGATTTTTTTTTATATTATCTATGATGTGTAAGGCATTGTTGATAATAGAAAAATGATATTGCAAGTAAAGTTAAAAATTTCTAAATTTTTTTTAAGTAGATTTTTAAAATTAATAAAAATATAGTTATTGGTAAATAAAAGACAAGAAATTGAACTTCAAAGGAAAGATAAAGGAAATAATATAACATTTGTTCTCTTGTGAACATTTTGTATTTTATGTATATCAATTTAAACGAACATTAAAATATATAACCAAATTTTAATACATTACAAGAATATGTAGAAATAATGACAACAAAACCAAAAATTTGATTTCAAAAAGTATTTATCAAAATACTTCTTTATATTTTTATCGAATATTATTTTCATGCCTTGTACAAGTATAAAGTGTTAAACAGTAACAGTCAACAGCAAAACAGTATACAGTGAAACTTCTCTATACCAAAATTTTCTATAAGTAAATTCTCTATTTCACAAAAAGTGGTTTTTAAAAATTTTTCCTACTGTACATTGTGTATATAGTTGTAGTCAATCTTTATAGTCAATTATGTTTGTAATGAATAAATTTAAGTAGAATTAACTAGTGCGTTAATGAGATGAGATTTTATTATATATGTTGATAGTTTTAAGATTTTGTATGTATATATATATATATATTTGTATATACATACACATTAGCTGAGAAAATGATCAGATTTAAATAAACATATAATATTTTATTGAATAATGTAACCATCTATTTATTACAACACGCTTTTTGTTCGGGTAATTAAATAAGATGTTAGAAGATAAACGCTAATTGGTACAATATAAATGCTATTGGATTAAGTAAAATATGATAGTTCATTTATAATATGCTGAAAATATGTTATATAATAATTAAATTTAACTTTTTCAGTCACTGATTGAAAAGAAACTTAGTTCGACCAAACTTGTTTCGATGATTATTGAAAATAATAAATAATTGTAAGAATGGCAAATAAATATCTTTCTAGATATAAAAAATAATTCCACGGTAAAATTTCCATAAAACAATTTTATTTCCTGTAGACCACCTCCTCGCAACGCCATTCTCCCTTCTATACTCTACAAGTAGCACGTTAACTACTTCCATTTCCGATTATTTCCGATGTTTCACGAATCGTCATGTTCGTCGAATTCAATGAAACAGTATTCGGGTACGATTAGTTATATGTTGGTATCTTCGGATGCACCTCTGAGTAGGGTATCTATTTTCACTGTACAGAAAAACGCAAATAAATTAAGGTTATAATGTCTACAAAACTTTTTGAATAACTTTACAATAAGTTTTCTTTTTAGTTTCAGAATTTTCATGGTTTCATTTAAAATCAAAAAATAAATTTCATTATATAACATTTTTATTTCGTTTTTCATTCTTTTATTTAAACATTGTTAACATTTAACGAGAGCGAGCGAAACGAGTGTGGGTGGAGCTATCCAGGTATCGGCAAGCGTAACGAGTAGAAGGTAGAGCTCCCTGGTTTTATAAATACTAAATACATACATATATACGAGTATATATGTATATATATATCAATAATATTACCTCTTTCTAATATTTCTACTCAAGAATATGTCTGGAAAATATAAGTATAAGATTTTATAAGTGTTGATTAACTTTAAAGTAAAAAAATATTAATGTAAAAAATTACATTTCAAGCACAATCTTAGCTGATAAGTAATGTATTTTAAATTTACTTTTTGAAGTTAAATAATTACAGTGAAGATAATTCACTTTTTTATCGACTCTGACATAATACTTTTTTATCAAATACTAGGGGGCTTCTCCCCCTGCTCGGTGTGTTCGCCAACTCCTGTGGGGTCTTCACCTCCGCTCGATAACGCTCGCTCTCTCCTAACAAATATCAGAAATTAACAAATTACACACACAAAAATGTTGAAAGTCTTGAAATGTTTATTGAAAAAGTTATGTTAAATTAAAAATTAACAAAAAAATACAATGTTAAGATATGTTACAATTTTTTTTTCTAAGATTTCAGTGACAACAATATTTTGTATTAATTTCTTATTAGTTTTACACTGAAATCGTATATCCATTTTCGTTGTACACAGTGAAAGAACATTGATCATGTACCAACTGATATCAACCAACTAAAAAGCAGATCACGTGATTACCTTAAGCTAATCACGGTTTTGATTTGTATTTATAGAGAAATAGTGAAATGAAATTTGTTCAATGTAATAATGGCATTATGACATATTGCAATATAAAATAAAAAATCCTCAAATGGTAATTTGGCGTTTGAAATTAAGTTTGTTGTTCTTAATGTTTTTTTTTTTAAAAAAAATTAGTATGCCTTTATATACTAAATTATTATATACTAAAACTTGTAAACAATACTTAATATACAATACAGTTTTCCGTTATAATAGATTGCAGCATAATTTCTTGATGCATCAATATGTTTATATAATATTAGTAATACGAGTATAATGAGTAATGACACAGCAGACGGTTGGTTGCATTTAGAAATCGAATTATATCAAAGATGCGGATGTTAGTATATGACATTTTAATTAATATGTAAAGCACTAAACTTATTTAGCGATGAACAAACTTACATAATAGTTCCATTGTATATGACATTGTATCATATGTCAGTATGTTTATAATTATAGTTATAACAGATAATACAACAAGGATTAACAGTCTAAATAATCAGACTAACATCAATACATAAGAAAATTATTTTAAAATAGAATCTAGTAATTAGTAAAAGGAGTATATAGTTTCCTACATTTCTGATTTTGTTTTATTTGGTTTTAAATTGTTTAGTGAGTTTCGATTGTAAAAATATTTTTATACGTATATATATATATATATATATATATATATATATATATATATATATATATATATATATATATATATATATATATATATACATTAATAAATAATAATCGAATTTTTTAGTAGTTTACTTTTTAGAGTGACTGAAAAATTATTTTGAATTGTAAGTTATAAAGAAAAAAATCAATTTTTAATTTCTCTATGAATCAAAATATTATTTAGTTCGATAATTATCAATAAATCTCCGTCTAATTAATTTTATTTTTATTTTTATGCAAAGTATCGAGAAATATCGTTGAATTTTAATTAAGTTTTGAATATCATAGTTAAAAATATTTTGAAAATAATATTAACGAACATTTGTTTCTTTACAAGTAGATCTATCTTACTTTAGGGAATATTCTTTTTTTTATTCATTTTAACAAACAATACTAGAACAAACACTATTACATTAATTATAAAAGTACTCTGTGCCACAAACTAAATTTTCAGTTTTTATTTACATTTTTTTAATGTGTTGTACAATGTTTTCTGTTTACACTGTTTCATTTTGTAATATATTCATACATTTATAAAAGTGTATATATATATATATATATATATATATATATATATACACACATAATTGTAGCTGAGAAACGAGAAATACGAGTAATAATTAAAGGATGCAAATGAATGTGTCATTATTTATCATTAGATTTTACATTTATATAATATAAAATAATGTTTTCCTTTTTCAAGAATTGAATATTTACGAGCAAACCAAATATGTATATTTTAAGGAAAATAATTATAAAGGATAACACAAAATTTACCCAATCAGAAATATCGGTGTGTAATATTGGGTGGAACGGAATTAAATAGAGATTTTACTTTTAGAAACTTTCTGTTTCCGTTTAGTTGAACACGCTGCCAGTCATTCTTGATGAATTGTATATTATATTTGTTTATGATATAATTTTCAGAAGTCAAATGTGTTTCATAACTACATTTACATAATTTATTTAATATATACATCACTTTTAACAGTTCAAGATATCTTCAATTAATAATTTCCTTGCTCATCAGTACCGAGTAAGTTGCATATTACTTTTAACTGTACGATTCTCAGGGATAAAAGTGTAACTGAGACGAAATATATTAGTTGACATTCCTTAATGAGTGATGATGAGTTTCATAAAATTAATGAACATCTGAATTAGTTACTTAGAAGTATTTAAATCCTTTCTTTTCAAACAAATTTATGACATATTTAAATAAAAATATGAATTTTTATTTTGTATATATATATACGAGTACATATATATATATATATATATATATATATATATATATATATATATGTGTATATATAGATATTTATATATATATATATATATATAAGTATATATATAAGTATATATATTATATATGTATATATATATATATGTATGTATATATATATATATATATATATATATATATATAATCAAGGGATTATTTTCATTAACAAAATTAAATTAAAATTACCAGATTTTCGTATTTACTCTATGCATGAAGTTGATTGGTTATTTCTACCATGAAAATTAGATTTGGAAAATATACAAATTATTTTAAATGTTCAGTAAAAAATAAGTTTCTCCCTCATATTAAGTTTAAATTAATAAGAGTTTGCATTGAAAGCCGCTGTTCTCGTGTATAAGGCTCTAGGTGCGTATACTGTCGGTAATGACAGATGTCTTGTTTTAAAGTGTGAACATTTCCTACTAAAAATCTTCAGACGCCATCCTTTCTTTACACAAGTTATTTTCTATAACCGAATTAAAATGGAATGCGATAATTTGATTTTCCGAGGTGTGCTTTTACTCTACTTTGATTTGAAAAAAAGTGCAGCTGGATTTCATCGATTTCTTTCGAAAACTTAAAGTGAATCTAATCCATCGAAAACAGTATGTAGAATTGGTTTCGATGATTTAAAAGTGGTGATTGTGACATTCATGAATAACAACAGCCAGACCAATCGAAAAATTTGAAGATGAACAACTGTAAGTTCTATTGGAAGAAAACACTGTTAAAACATTCAAAAATTGACATTTTGGTTCGAAGTTGATAAATCAACTATTTCACGACGTTTACAATCCTTGAGAAAGATCTAGAAAGAAAGGAGATGGCTGCCACATGAATTGATCGAAAATCCCATTTATTATCGTTTAAACATCTCGATTTCTCAGCTTGCAAGACATAAAAAGAAGAGTTTCTTGTGGTGTATCATGACCGGCTATGAAAAATGGATCTATTTGACAACCCGAAATACAAGAATTCACGGGTTGATCTCGGCAAACCATCAACGTCAACACCAAAGCGTAACATCTACGGTCACTAAGAAATGGTCTCTATTTAGTGGGATATGGAGGGTGTCGTGTACTATGAGCTGTTGAAACCGAAGGAAACAATCACCACCGAAAGTTATTGACAACAACTGGTGCGTTTGAATGATAATTTGATGCAAAAACGACCATCAATTGCATCAAATCTATGAAAAGTGATTATTTTCCATGACAATGCTCGGCCCCATGTTACTATAGCTGTGAAACAAGCACTGATGGAGCTAGAATGGGAGGTTCTCCCGCACCCAGCGTATTGTCCGGACATGGCCACAAGCAATTACTATCTATTCCGATTGATGCAACATACTTTAGAAGATGCAAATTTCCATAACTACGGAGAAGTCGAAAATTGGATTGCTGAATGGATCGACTCAAAAGTCAGACCATTCTTTCGTCGCGGAATTCAACTTCTTCCAGAAAAGTGGAAAAAAGTCATAGCTTCCAAGGGTCAATTCTTTCATTAATGTATTCACAATTTTTGTTCATGAAATAAATGCTCAAAAAAAGCAAAACACAAGAAATAACGGCTTTCAATGCAACCTTCTAATAAATGATATGATTTACATTTATATATTTTTTTATTACTTCTAATAGTGTACTGGCGATTAGTAAAAAAATTTACTGAAATATTTAGTTATTATACACTTTTTAACTTAATTAATTTTACTCGTGAAAGATGAAGTCAAAGGTCGACAAAATGTATAAGCATTTTAAGGAGGTATAATGTAACATAATATGAGAACCATTAGATAAAGCAATTAGAATATCATAACAAGTACTGAAGACGAAAATACTGGTTATTAAAATAATCATTTTTGTACTCGAAAATACTCGTGAATATATATATATATATATATATATATATATATATATTATAATTTATAAAAGAATGTTTAATTAACTCTTTATTGTATAAACAATTTTTAAAACGTTTTAAAAATATTATATATAATTGGAGTACATAACATACACACACACACACACACATATATATATATATATATATATATATATATATATATATATGTGTGTATGTCTGTGTGTATGTGTGTTTGTGTGGAATGTTATACACATAATTATAGAATAAAGAAATACGTGTGCAGGTTCGTAGATATGTTAAAAACATTGCCCTTAAAATGAGTTTTCTTTTAAATTAATAAATTATTGAAAAACAATAGACATTTAAGAAATAGGTCAAACATTTATTAAAAAAATATTAACTTTTGAGTATTAAAAATTGAATTTCTGTTAAGTTTTTGGTGTAAAATTGCAAACATTATAATAAAATAAAAGTATTATCAGTTTGATTGCCTTTTATAAAACAATTGAAAGTCATAGACAAAATATATCATCTATTTGTGATAAGTAACATAATTTCAAAATGTCTAATTTTGAGATTATATCGATACAGAATGTAATGTATTTTAGTCATAAATTACGGAACATTACAATTTCATTATTTTCTCCAAAATTTCAGATATATCTTAGTTTAGTACGAGTTTAATTTGTGTAACAGATATAACGAGTTATATCAAAATGACACAGTATTTTTAACAGTTAATACTTCAAATCAGTTTATTTCCAGTCTTCCAATTTTATCATAACCCAAAAATTTATACATTATCCTCTGTTAGTTTACGAAAGTATTTTTACTTATCTTTATATCATCAATCCAAGTACTCGTCAATCTTATATTTACCGTATAAGGATCATATAATGTTACTTTATATGCCTTACAAGATTAAAATGAGGTACATATAATACTCATATAAGTATTCTGATTCTTATATGGATTCTATAAGGAATATCTAAAACCTTGTACGGAAGATATAAGGTTGAGAAGTACTAGGGAATTTCAAATGTCCAAATATATTTTTTCCTGGTTGCAACCGCAATTATTTATAGTGATTGAGTATTTATATTTATAAAATAATGCTTATATTCCAAATAAATTGTATTTTTCAATTCATAACAACAACAATTATAATAAAAACAAAGTAAATTTATATTTTCAGAAAGAATATCTTAACTTAACGGCTGAAAATTAGAGTTATGAAAGGTTAATATGGATTATCTGACAAATCCCTCTAGAATATGAAATTTGTGATCTTTAATTAGTACAAAACCATAACCAAATTTAATTTAGAGAGGTTACACGAACATTACTTACATTTTGGTACAGTGGCTACTTTTAAGTGATTCTCGTGAAATATTTATATTTAAGTTGTATCACTCTTACTGTATAAGTGAGATATGATATAAATATATTTGTATGTAATATCTTCGTTTGTTTTTTTTTTTGCATAATATTTACAATAAAGTCCGGATTTTTTAAAAAAGTATTTGCGTTGTTTATTTTATATATGTATTCAATGTATTATATTGCGTTTATGAATAGAAAATTCAATAAAATGGTATTCAATACATGATTTGTATTTTCTTCCTTTGACGTATTTATCGTATGATCTGTATGTTGTATTCAATATCTTGACGAGGTTTTAATAAATGTTTTTATTGTGACCAGGATACTTTTGTGAAGAAACGTCTCTTGCAAGCATGCCCATTGTACATTATCTTTGTCTACGAACAAATGATAATGTAATAATAGCATAGTACATTTTTCGTCTATATTAAGGTTTCTTGATTCATCATTATACTCTCTCTCTCTCTCTATATATAAATATATATGTATCTATAAATGCATATTCTGACCACATGTTTTCTAGATAATTTATCTTAGATATGAAAGAATATGATCATTTAAATTAAGGCAAAAAATGTTTTGAAATTTAATTGCTTTATTTTTAAAAAATATAAAAAATTTAATTTAATCTTTGGCTCGTATTAAGTTATAATTATTTATACCAGAGTTTCCAATTTTCTACCTTTTATACATCTATCAATATATTTATTTTGGGTATTTTGTTTCTTATACAGTTTGTTTATATTTACTTTCAAATTTACATATATATATATATATATATATATATATATATATATATATATATATATATATATATATATATAAAACGTGACTATATTATTCCATGTTTTGGAATATACTTAATATGAAAATAAACGTTCCAAATTACACAACTTATATTGTTTTTATGTAAACAATAACATAAACTTTTATTTGAATAGAGTTTGAGTTTAATATTTTTCATTTTTAAAAAGTATTTTCTTTGAATAACTATACACAGTCAAGAATTTCAATAAAATCTTGAGAATAAATTAAAACAATGTTATTATTTGATAAATTAAGGTAAAACATTCAATATATATATATATATATATATATATATATATATATATACACACGCTAAAATATTGTGTATTGCTTGATAATGAATAAATGTAAATAAGCTTTGATATATTTAATTTAAAAAATCGTTTATATTTTATACTAATTAATTTAGATCTCATTTAGAAATATTTTAAATTGTATTTATGAAATAAACGATAAAAAATAAATAAACAAATAACATGTTCAGCTTTTATATTATCAAATATTTTTTGAAAAATTTGTACATATAGAGAAACATATAAATATTATATATATATATATGTATATATATATATATATATATGTATATATATATATATGTATATATATATATATATATATATATATAAATATATAAATATATGTATATATATATATATATATATGTATATATATATGTATGTATATATATATATATATATGTATATATATATATATATATATATATATATATATATATGTATATATATATGTATATATATATATGTATATATATATATATATATGGTTGTGTGTGTGTGTATAAATCATTGCTTTCTGACAAAAAATGTATGTTTCTGAACAACTCAAAAGATGTTACTACGTATAACGCATAAATGGACTAAAAATGTTGCCAGGAGCGCTACTCTGACGCACGTAGCCCTGTCGACTAGCCTCGTGTACGTTCGAGAAGCTTTAGCGAAGCTGACATGTGACCTCGATTCAGGTTAAATTAACTTCTTGATATAAATTCTACTAGAGACACGAAAAGACAAAAACTCCATTTTTTATGTGAACAGAGAATTGTGCTCATTTTATAAAATACTGTGTGATGCATACATATATCATCCATTTATTGTTGAAGTTGAATGATATATACAAATGTATACAATATGTAAGGGTATTTAATACATACATTTACAGAAATTATAAAAATATGTAGTTAATAAGTATAACTCTGTTCTTTAAAGAACACTATGAGCCTGTTGATACTCGAGTGAAATATTTTTTTGAGGAACAAAAATACTGGAGAAAAATGAAAAAAATATTTAATAACAAATACAAAAATAGAGAAATAGTAAAAACATATATTAAAGTATGATACATTTTTACACTGACAATTTGAATTATTCATGTTAGATATTTGTTTCATTGGTAGAAGAAAGAATTATTATTTAACCAATAATGATAAAAATATTTTCTTCAGTGTTTATAATGATAAAAAATTATTTTATTCATATTCATTATAAACTATTAAGTACTTATATATATATATATATATATATAAACATAAGATTAAATATATTAATTATTTCTTTCATTTCAACTTAAGTCTTTGATATTTCAAACAAATAAATAAAATGTTCTTGTATAAAAATGACAAGACAATCACAATAATGTTTCACTAATGTTTAATTTTTTTTTGTTAAAACTAATTTACAAAAAAATAGTTATTTTATTTAATTCTAACATTTTAACTTAATCAACACGAAACATAAAATACAGATTACATAGATTACAGTCCTTAATGCAGATTATTCATCTTTAATTTGTGTCATTATGTAATATTTATTAATATTCTATTGCAATGATATATCAAAACACACATGGTTATTGATTTTTATAAGCATGTCCTTTTATACAATATTATCATAAACCATTCAAAAGACCTGATTGATTCAGACAGTTCACAATATGTTAAAAATGTATTGATGTTAAGGAAAAAATATTCGCATGTATTTTGCGTTGATAACATTGTAAACACAATATTGTATAAAATATATATTATGAAAAACATACACTCTCATCTACTTAAGTCTGATATTAAATTTTAATAAGATTACAGTAACGACGTGTAAAGTAGTTTCTGGATATTTTAAAGTTTAAATTGATATTTTTTTGTATGCATGGTATCATCAAATTTTTAAACATTATTTGTAATTTATTTTTTTAGATATTACTACAAATTAACAAACTCTTTTTATTTTTAAAATTACAATTACACTTAAATCATATTATATATATATATATATATATATATATATATATATATATAATTTTATTAAAAAAAATAATATTCATATCGATTTAAGTAATATCAAAAACTGAACTGAAGAAAAATAAGGAAACAAATAGACTTGATAATTTAATTAAATATAATGAAATTATAAATATAAAATTATGTAGTTTCCACATTTATTCAGTTCGATTATTCCTGACTGAATTCAGATATAGATTTTTTTTGTAAGTTTTTGAGTGTTATAGTGGTTTCATTAATTTAATTTTTTCTACCTCGGATAGTTTTAAGATAGAATTGATTGAATAGTAGTGCATTTGTATTAACTTTTGTATTAAACCTTAAAAGACAGCGACATGAACACTTCAACTTTTGAAACCGGTCTTTAGAAATGATTCTCGGATTCAGAAGACATGTCTCAACAGATTCAAATGGTTTAAGGAAGACACAACTTTAGTGAAAGATACTAAACACATAGCAGACTTTCAACTTCTAAAAGCGACCAAAAAGGTTATCGGAATTCATGAACTTACTTTCCAATCGTCGACTGACTCCTAGAGAACTTAGAAAATTTATCAATGCTTTTCGCACGAGTTGTGTTGCTTTAAAGTTCGGTCCACAATTCTTAACAAAAACAAAAAAGAGAACAGAGTAGAAATCTCAAAAGTTTTTTTAGAAAGAGCTGAAATCGAACCAAAATTTTTGGATGTCCTTCTTGGAATTTCTTTTTGTTTCCGAAAACTAAAGAGTTCGTCAAATGAATGAACAGATAAAAGAATATACTAAGACTTATCTTAGAGTGGTTTCCAAAAATGCCTACGAAAAATGCTTACAAAAGTGTTAAAGATGTAAGCAGGGGTTTATAGCTACAACAGAAGACTCTTTTCAAAGGTACCATTTTAATTTAGACTTTTTTTTATAATTTTTTTTTTGCTGTCAGTTAATTTTTAAAAATAATTTATAATAGGTTTGAATATAATCTATTAGAAATTATATAAAAAAAACATATTACTAAATAAATAATGTTCATTGACACTTAAAAAAATTGTTAATAGTAGCATCATAATTAATACACTGATAGACTGATACAGCAGTCATATGGTTGAATGATATTTGATTATCACTTTTTATAATTTCAGATCTATTGTTTTGATTGAAAAATGAGTGAGTGATTATAATTAACCCCAATGATATGAAAGGTTTCACACTTTCGTTTCACACGAAAGTTATGTAAAATAATGGGGAATATTTTGAGGATGGAAATGGATTTCACTTTTTGTAAACATTCATTTTCTATAAATTTGAAACCGAATTAATGTACACCTAATATATTATGTTATTTTAGAATTTATTTATGATTCTTTTTGATATTCAAAATAATGTACAGTCTAGTATGATGAAATGTAAGAAAATATATTTCTTTTGTCCTGGTGAAATGCTAAACTGTATGTGTAATAATATGTAAAATTATTAAAAATGTTATATATATATATATATATATTTATATATATATATATATATATATATATATATATATATATATATATAAATTAAGACATTGTATAACCACGGAAATTATTTCTCCAATTATAGTCACTACTTTGGTAATAACTGGTCATCAATATGTTATTAAACAATAAATACAATTTGAAAACGTTATTATTCATATTTCATATAATGTGCATTATACTTTAAATGAAGATAATTAGAAATTAACGCTTTTTTTCGAATAAAATTTAGAAGATTTAACGATAAAATTTCTAACATTAATGTAAAAATAAGGTTAAAAGAACTGATCGAAATTGAAATAGAATTACAGTGAGTATAATAAATTCTTTTGTGCTACCCGTGAAATATTTTAACGAAAATCATTTCAATCTGAACACGAAATAAGTTTATTCAGGCCACCATGTTCTGAGAATTGTCTTATTCTATTAATCACTCAGTTGTCCTATTATCATATTATCAGTGTGCACGCGATATTTTCTCCTAACATTTTTCATTGATTCACAGAAGCAAACTATATGAGAAAGTTTATTTTAATTATCCTTCGTTTTTTGCATGTGTTATATTCCACATTCTGGTTAGTTTTCAAATAAATAGACTCATTTAACGAAATAGTAACAATATGCACGTAAAAAAAATTATTAACTAAAAATAACTTGTACAAGTATATGTTTTGTAAAATTTCGCATTATATACATACATATATATATATATATATATATATATATATATATATATATACAAATACAAAAAAAAATATATAAATATGATAATAAGTTTCTTATTATAAATAGTTACCATAGAACTATTTGATCATTTTTTGTAGAACTGACCAAACGATATATTTATTTTGATTTTTATAATAAAATTATTTTTTTAATGTTGTTGATGTATTCCAATTGGAACCAAAACATCTTGTTTAGTACTTTGATAAATCAATCATAAGAACAGAAGTAATGAAAGCCGATTCGTCACTAAGTACTAAATCTTTACATTAAAAAAATATGATTTCAGTTATTTTATACGATTATTATTTAACTTTACATAAAAATTCCAATTTCAGTTTTTTGTTGTTTTAAACTACCTTTTGCTAGAATGTTATAATATTAAATTTTAATTATTTTTTTTAAATTTATTTTTTAATACGACCGTGAAAAAAGTTTAATTATTAATCAAGGATTGTATTTTTTCTTAAATTTATTTATGTAAAACAAATAACTTTATTATAAATTAAAGTGAAAAAAACGTCTCAAAATAAATTATAATTTTAAAGAACGAAAAATATTTGAGTTTGAAATAAAAAATATTGAAACGTTTTTCCAGGATATGTAATATAACTTTAACTGAAAATAGTTATTTTTTTTACAGAAGCAGCTTATTAACTAAATGCTCAACAACATTGGGCTATTAATCAATCTGTCATATTTTCTAATGTGCACGTAGTGATAGATAAACTATTTTAAGAAAATGACGTCGTGTAATTAGTTTCGAATTTGATAAATTTCTATTATAATAATAAAAAATTAAGATTTTATTTCATAATAATTATTTGCACATTGAAACATAATTTAAATGTTTCAAAATTCTGGAAATGTTGTCTTTATGTGCATGTTAATCATTGATGATTTTTATATTTATATTATAATCATTCCTAACGGATTTTTATTATCTTTATTTTTAAACGTGTTAAATAGTTTGTCATTTTATTAAAATCGTATTTATTATTCGTTTCAAGTTTTGATAACAACGATAAAAAATAAAGTTTCTAAAAAGTTTATATAGAAATTAATATAATTAAATATATAAAAACATTCATAATTAAATTAAAATTTCGTAACAATTCATAATTAAATTAAACGAAACATTCATAATTAAATTAAAATTTCGTAAAAGTAGAATAAATATTGAAAAAAACATATTTTAACAATTTTGTTTCAGTGAAAGTATACAATTTTAGTTATACAAATTTACATCATGCATTATACTTAAACTTTAATAATAATAAGATATATATATATATATATATATATATATATATATATATATATATATATACATATATATATATATACAAAAATATGTTCAAACTTCGGATTTTTTAATTAAATCAATGAATAAACTCAAATATAACTCACAATTTTTAAAGTCTTCATAAAAAAACCCATTAAAATATTTCTTACCCTAAAATAAAAATTAATCTTTTTGAAAACAGTAAATATATTCATTGTATTAAAAATGATTACATTTTTGTTACTTTTTTATATTGTTATGAATATAATGTTATAATTGACATTATTACAGATTTTATTTATCTTAGAAATGTTATTGGTCATTTCTTACTGCCGTGTTACCCTTTATGTTTTTATATTCGAAGAAACTTTATAATTTACATATTTTATATGCATAAAAAGTTACACAAACGTCAGAATGGCATTTCATTTTCCTCATTCTTCATATTCTCTTTTCCTCTGTTTCTCAGCTTTTTCAATACAGCGAAAAGTTAGAGATGTTATAGCATATAGCTAAGTCTGAATGTAAAATCACTACTGAAAGTGAATTAATTTTTTTCATAGATGTGTTTTTGTGTCTATTTAAACAAATCAATAGTTTTTGTATATTATCATTTAAATTGCCATTGTACTTAGTTCGATTTTATTAATAATGTACAATATCTTTAATATATATATATATCTTTTATATATATATATATATATATATATATATATATATACATAACGGATTGTTTACGGCTCTCGCCGCCTCTCGGTCCCTAGTTTCCAATTCCTTTTGTCATAGCACATTTCTTCATCTAGGTTTCTTGTTTCCATTGCCTTGTCCACGTCGTCTCTCCAACTTCTTCTCGGTCGTCCTCTCTTTCCTCTTTCTGGTGGTATCCACTCTAATATCCTCCTTGCCCATCTCACTTCGTCCATTCTTTTTATGTGTCCGAACCATATCAGTTGTTTTTCTCAATATCGTCAATGATATCTCCTGCAGTATTCATTTCCCTTCTGATGTCTGCATTTCTGACTCTTTCAAGTCTCGATCTTCTACAACTTCTTCTCAGAAAGTCCATTAGTGGATTGAGTGCGCCTGTGGTTTTTCTGCCTTTGGTAATTTTTTCTTGGATGTCGTCTCTACTCGTTCCTTGTTTATTAAAAATTACTCCTAAGTACTTGGTTTTATCGACGCCTTTTATTATATCGTTTTCCAGTGGTAGGTTTCCGCAGTCATCCTTTCCAACTACTAGATATTCGCATTTATTAAGATTTATTGTAAGACCTGCTTCTCCATATTATTCACACAGCTTTCTGACCATATAGCTGAGATCTTGTTCGTCTTCCGCAAGCACCATCTGATCGTCAGCAAAATAAAGGGTATATAAATTGTCGTCTCCCACCTGAAGTCCCATATTCTTACACTTATGAGCCCACCCTTTAACGGATTGGTCTAAGTATAATTTAAATAAAGTCGGAGAGAGACAACATCCCTGTCTCAACCATTTGTTGTTTTAAAGGATTCCGTCAGTGATGTTCTAATTTTTACTTCGGCATAATTATTCTTATAGTAAGACTGAACAGCATGGATTAATGTCGATCTTATGCAAACCTTTAATAATGTATAAAATTATTATAGACATCATTTTTATATCACATTACCATTATAACAATTATTCATTCTTTAACGATTAAATTCTAGTGTCATTTATAAAAATATATGTAAATAACTTAAGGATTTTGAAAATTTTATTTTTTTGTAATTTTATTTTTTATTCAAAATTTAAGACCTATATATATATATATATATATATATATATATATATATATATATATATGTACATATGCTAAATATTAATATAACAATAGAATTATTTATAAAATAGGTAGTAAAATAATTAATAAAAACAAATAGTGCCAAATTCAATCTTAGATACATGGAAAATTTAATTGAAATAAATAAGTCTTTCTCAGCATTGAAAGAATAAAAGCGCCATTATGAAAATTAAACCATTCTTACTATTAACACTTTTTAAGTATTATATAAATTTAGTAATTTAAAATATTAATATTTATTTTCGCTTTTATAAAATAGAGAAAGGTCGAAGAATACACAATATGCAAAAAATTAATTATTGTAAATTCAAAATTGAAAAAAATTAATATTTCGTTGAAATGATTTAAAATATTTTCTTTAAATCATATGTACGTAATTTTTGTTTTGTGTTCTAGTTTTTATAAAATTCAATACTTAAATTAAAAACAAGCAGAAAACATATAATAATTTTATGTTTCTTAAAATGAAACTTACTAATTCAAATTATTGATATTTACATACACTCTCATTTTTTATAATATAGTTTTGATACTGTGGCTTAATTTCAGATTCATAAATGTCTTTTTCGTAAACAACAATACAATTTTCTGTTCTTATAAATTATTTTTTTTTTTGAACTTTAACATTCTGAAGATGATAGAATCGTTATCGAAATGCACATAAGCAATAATCATAAGCAATAAAAAATCAATTATTTAATATTTTTGATAAATATATATTTTTTTAATTTGCCAGAGAGTGAGAAATTCATTTGTGAACTGACATTATTGACTTTGTTTAAAAGAACTACTGTAAAAAAAATATTAGAAATATACGTAAACTCTTATTTCAAAATTCACGCAAACATAAAAAATAATAGTGTTTTCTTCATTAGTAGTTAATCATAAAAATTAAAAATTAAATAGTCAATTTTTGAAAAATAAAGAAAATGATTTATGAAACAAATAAAATAAGGTGTTGCTTCCTTTTTTCCGCTTGAAACGTTTTTACGATGTGTTAATCACATTTTATAGAAGTAATGATTTATGTGTCTGCACGTGTGGATAAGAGGGTAAGTTGAAAAAGTGTATTTAAAAGACAGAGATATAAAGACACAAGGCGTTTTTAGACATCTAATAAATTATTTCTCAACATTTTTTTATAGAATATTATCAATATAGAGAGTTTTAATTTATTTACTGTATAGAAACCAATATAGTATTAGGTTAAAGAAGTAATGATTTTTTAAAAAACGCGACTTATTTAATATATATATACATATACAGACTTATACATATATTATTTCCCTGAATTGCACTTGTTTATAATCACAATTACTAGACAATAAATATAAAATTTAATGTGGATAAAATAGAAAAAAACTATATATATGTATATTCAAGTGCAACTAAACGTAAGTTTTTATTCCGTAAAAATTACTTCAGTTGTGCAGGAAGATTAAACAGAAAGTTCAAAGAAATAATAATACAACGTTAGAGTTACAAATATATCAAACAGTGTAAAAATCAATCCATTTGAAACGCAAGTGTAAAGATTCTGATAAAAGGCCTCTGGAATTTCTCATCTACTCGTAGTGCCTTAATGTATGTTTATATATATATATATATATATATATATATATATATATATATATATATATATATATATATATGTTAATGTTACATAAGTCATCAAAGAATTAAAGATGACTTTCGAGTGTAATTAAACAACAAACGAAATTGTTCCATAAATGTTTTTTACTTCCTGTTTGTGATTATATGCACACACAAAAAACATATATATATATGTATATATATATATATATATATATATATATATATATATATATATATATATATATATATATATATTCTATACAGAAAAAGTTCCTCTATAACAAATAGTGAGATTGTAAAAACGGTTTAGTTTTTTAATTGTCTGTTTTAATTTATTTTTGAAGGTTTTTGTTGAATATTGCAGTAATGAGATGAAGCAACTTTGTATTATAATTTATTTCGAATTTGTTATTATATAGATTCATTAAACTATATATATATATATATCTATATATACATATATATATATATGCATATATATATATATATATATATATATATATATATATATATATATATATATAGGATTATTCAACTTAGGCTTCCACACGCAAATATTAAAAAAAAACGCAAAAATTAAACAACATATTACGTCGAATTTAGTACATAAATTCAATAGTATTTTAGTATTAAATTTAACTAAAATACTAAATATCAAAAAAAATATTTTTATTAACCATTGTGTCATTTTAATACTTCCAAGTGGACGCCTGAATTGAATAACTCTTTCTCTTTATTTATCTCTCTCCTTCTTTCTCCTCTCTCTCTCTCTCTCTCTCTCTCTATATATATATATATATATATATATATATATATATATGTTTTGTGTGTGTGTGTATATTCTTGTATGTAAAGACATCCATGATTTCTATGAATTTAATTTGAAATTTATTTAATGTGTACATTAATTTTTGATTTATTTAACAAATAAATGAAATATAAAATCACTTGTACATTTATATATATATATATATATACACATATACACATATACGTATATCTTCTTTTGTTTAAAAATAATAGATTACTTTCTTTCAATCACAATTCTTTTCTTATTTCTTCTTTTCCTCGGAATTCTTGTTAACTATGACATTTTCATTGCTCGATTTTCGGGTGTATAGACTGAAATATTTACTTTCCTTTATAGTTTTGTCCTTTTAGAATCATATTTAAGGGTTATTATCTGTTAACCCTCTTTTGCAAATAATTCTATAATAGTCTGTTCTGTCCCGTTTTCCTAAATAATTACTCATTCTTGGTCTATAATTTAAATATTTTTTGCTAATAACAAGTCTCCAGAGCATATATATATATATATATATATATATATATATATATATATATATGTATATATATATGTGTGTGTGTGTGTATGAATGTGGCTTCATTCGTATTATATAACAAAAAGTTTTAAATAAAATTAAGAGAGAACTAGGTATGTAAAAGAACTGTATTTTTGTTAGGAAATTAATGCACTTGAATACAATAAAATAACGTTATTGAAATAATTTGGTAGATTACAAAATATTTATGATATGATTAATATTTTCGTTTACTAATTATTATTTTTTAATAATAAACAGTCGATGAAAATGTGTCAATTATCCCATTAATTTAATGTTCTTTTATTGTCCATGAACGATGTGGTTTATTTGATTACATAGTTTGCATGAATTACGAGTACTTAATGAAAAAATCCCATGTAATTGCAAAACCATACTCTATTACAGTTAAATAACCATTTAATTAGTGTTTTTTTGTAACGATTTATTGAGCAGTTAATCAAATCTAAAAGTTTATTTATTTTAATTTGAATAAATTTATTTTAATTCACTAATTAAGTCATTTTTAATTGTGGATAAAATACTTTTTGTAAAATTATTAAATTAAATATGTATCTTTACCACATAAAAGGATTTTCGTTAATATATTTTAATTTATTTATATTTTTTTATGATATTCAAGGATCAACTGATTTATTTTGTTTTTGAAATATGTTCACAATTCTCACTGATGAAAGTTTATTAGTTTATATAAATATATGATCATTAAATTGATTTAAAATATGTGTTTAATTATACCCATATATTTTCTAAATATATTCATTTAATATATATATACATATATATATATATATATATATATATATATATATATATATATATATATATATAAGTGATTATAAAGTAATTATCGTCAATATACATACATACATATATATATATATATATATATATATATATATATGTATATATATATATATATATATATATATATATATATATATATATATATATATATATATATATATATATATATAATTTCAAACAACGTATTTCTGTATTTATTTGTAGATGTATTATAATATGAATTAATTAATGTTAATAATTATATTTTCACCAAATGATTTTAATTTGTTCAAAAATAAGTATAAGAGGAATAGACTATGAGAAATTTGTTTAACAAAGTCTGCGATTAAAATTGATAGATATAAATTTTAACTCGTTTAATGTAGTTGTTAACATTTTAATATATATATATTTTATAATAATAGATATGTGATTGATATTTTTGATGATTAAGTTCATATCTTATTTTTTTTATTTAAAATTTTATTCGTGTAGATATACTATTAATTATTGGATTTTCACATTAAAATTCGTCTATAAGAAAATAAATTTCCTTCCTGAAAGTTATTTTTATTTTTAGTTTTGTGTTTTATAATATAAAACAAACTATTTTAAGATGAAAACCACATAACCACTTATCTAGTGGACGTAATTTAAATTTTTATTAATTTTAAATTCAAAAATTATGATAATAAATTTAACTCAATAAACTTATTGTACAGAAATATAATTTACAATTGACATTATTTAATTGTTTAACCATATAAGATTTTTAACAGTTATGAAGAAATTTAATTGTGTGTGATACAAGTGATGACTGCATCTTTGTGAATTATTATAGGATTTAATTTTAATAAAATACTATATTCTCACGTCTGATGGATTAATGCGCAATCCAAGTATCTTCAACACGGTTAATCTTTGCTTGTTTTCATATTATAGGACTGAATTAAATTTCGTCGCTATTAAAGTACGTGCATTTAAATATTCAAAGCTTTTCCATAAACAATTAATTTTATACAATATTTGAAAAAGTTAAAAGGCCAAAAACAATATAATTAGTATTTATTATTCAACAGTCTAATATTAGAGCTTTTAAGTTCGCTTACATGAGTATTTTCTCATAATCACAAACAATTACGAAATCTTCATCATATGTACACAATGACAAAAGATATGATGGCGCTTTCCTCAGTCGGGTTCCGACCTAACAATCAGTTTTACAAATATTTGTGTTTGGATTATAACATACTTTCAACGATGAATGGTCAACAAACGAACATTGAAAGTAAACAATGATAATACTTTTGAAGGTTTAATTCATTACAGATATTTTTTTTTGTTTTTATTTCCTTCTTAATCAATATGTTCTCATGAAAATTCATTGTAACTTTTCGCGTACTTTTGTATTTTCATACTTTTTGTCTTTTTGTTATTTCAGAATTTATTAAAATTATATATATATATATATATATATATATATATATATATATATATATATATGTATATATATATGATAAAGAACTATCTGTTGAAAAAAAGTGATTTGTATGTTTGCATTTGTATGAGACAGAGCATAATAAAAAAAAGATAATCTAGATTTCCTAGATGAAAGGTTAAAAAGGATGTGGAATTGTTTGTAAAAAATATTTTTTATCAGCTTACAGATCAAGAAAAGAAATAATATAATTTATTAAAAATTTTGCCTAGGAAAGATATAATCTCTTAAATTATTAGTGGGTAATAATTTAATAGATTGTGTTTAATAGATAGTATTAATGGAGTGAGACGATTTTTAAAATACCTGCACATATTTTTCAGTATTTAGTCATCATACAAACATATATATATATATATATATATATATATATATATATATATATATATATATATATATATATATATATGACATTTTTGTAAAAAAATGTTAAAATAATTTAATGTTTATGCGAAAATATTCATATTATTAAAAATAAAGAACTAACATTCATATTTTGATAGTGAAAAATATTTTAAGTCGGTAATTATTCTAAACAGTTCCTGTAATACTGAATGAAATATATTGTTTATTAATGTATTTTGTATAATTATTTTTTTAAAGATTTTTTTGAAATTAATTTTCGCAAGAAAATACTTTTCTGATAAGGATATACTTTTTTCGCACTTTAGACAAACAAAATAAATTAATTTAAGAAAAATATTTTTTTCATAGATGATAATGTTCATTTTATGAACTGAATATAATTTTTCGTCACACATTTGTTCTAAAGAATTTGAAAATAATAACTTGTACATATATTCAAGATTTCATACTTATTTTAAAAATAAAACAGACTTAGTAAACTGTTTAAGAATAAGTTGATTATTTTAAAAAGAAATCGATATATTAATAAAAATCTTTATTCACTAAAATTAATATAAGTTGATATTTCTTTTACAAATTTCTTGTTTACAATTTTTATTGTTTTATGAAACAAATTAAATACACGTCAGATAGTTTCGACAGCACAATACATTAATCAATTTTTCTAATGAATAAATTATTGCCATAAACAGTAATTTAAAAAAGAATCTCAAGCAAAATAGGATCTGTTGAGATTCGTTAAAGAAATATATTTATAACAGATATAAGAATTAGAGATATACAAAAAGTTTTAATTTTAAAAGATAAGATTTTTCAATACCTTATCGTTCTAGAGATAATGGAATCCCTATCAAAATGCACATTATAAACAATCAAAAAGCATTTATTGAGTAATTTTAATCAAAAAATGATTGTGGTTTACGGTAGGAGTGAGAAATTCAATCATGAAAGTTGTGATATCGCACCGTTTTAATTTCAGTAATATTAATTAATGATATTTATACTTTTAATGTATTAAGAAAATATTTTCATCAACATAGATGTATAATTTAATGTTTAAATTACTTTAATATTTAACTTTTATAATTCTCATTAAAAGAATTAGCTACAGAAGAGTATGTGACTTTATAAAGAGGTTTAAAAATATACTTCATGTTTATTTCTTGTTTAAATAAATGAATACTTTTGCTGTATACACAAATTATTCAAACTTTATTTTTCAGGATTGAGATGCTCTTATAAATACATTTAATATGGTTTATTAGTATGTATACACACGTTCTAGTTCAGTCTATCGATTATATATATATATATATATATATATATATATATATATATATATATATATAATAAGCCATATAAAATACGTAATTCAATAATAACAATAAATAATTAATATTGAAATGTCTTAGTAGGTAGAATAAATTAATTTTTTTTAAATAAAATATTTGTTGAGTTTTATCGGTTTTATAAAAATAAAGATGCATTTCATCTTAAAAATAATTATATATATTTATAAAGTTATTTTTTTCAAAATTTTAGTAATAAATGTTATTTAAACATTAAAAAATAGAGAATAAGTATAAGTTTTCAACAGTGTATTTAAATTATTTATTTATCTATCTACCTATCAATCTATTCCTCTATCTCTCTACCTCTCTGTCACTCTATCTACCAATTTAAATATATGTATATATATATATATATATATATATATATATATGATAAATAGATATATATATATATATATATATATATATATATATATATACATATACATAAATAGATCATTTTTATATTAAAAACCCCTCTTGATATGTTTTCAAATATTTTCATCCTATCATTTCATTGTAGTTAATCTATTAATAGCGAAAATTAATAAATTAATTATTAACGAAATAGGAATTTATTTGAACATTTTTTCATTTAGTCAAAAATGTAAATTTGAGCTTGAATGCAGTCAGTTAGTGTATAGGTTTCTCATTATTTCCATCATATAGATCAATATTTACATCAAGTCTGCAAATTTGTTAAATCGCAACTTCAAATTGTGTTAACTCTTTTAAACTATATATAAATATATATCTTTAAAAGACTGATACTAAAATTGAGTCAATTAGAACCAAATAATATTAAAGTATTGTCGAAAACACGATATATGAAATAGCAATACAAATATTTTGTAGAAGATAAAAATTTAACCAATGAACAATAACAATACACGAATATAAAAAAGGTTGAAAGGGTAGAACCTGAGTTGAAAGAACAAATTTGAAATCTCACTAGAATATAAAAAATAAAGTAACATAACAAAAGTCAATAAAAACTTTTTGAGAGATTGATTCTGGTACAAAATATATGCACCGAAATTATATATATATATATATATATATATACATATACATATATATATATATATATATATATATATATATATATATATATATATATATTAGGTTGGCAGAAAAATGATTGCGGTTTATAACTTTCAAATTCATAACGAAAACCTCAACCTTCCTCTATTCCTTTCAATCCACCTATAAGATTCCTACGACCTTATATATATATATATATATATATATATATATATATATATATATACATATATACACACATATATATATGTACATACACACACACACATATATATATATATATATACATATAAATATTAATTTTAAATACACACAATTTTAACAGTAAAAGAATAAGAAAATATTTCAGTATAATTTAATTAAAATATTTTTAAATAAAAAGACATTACTTAGAAAATGTAATAATTGTGTGTGTAGTATTTAAAGGAAGGTTAAATAAGGTTATATATATATATATATACATACTAGGAGGGCTTAGCCCCCTGCTCGTTCCGCTTGCCATCCATCAGGTTCGCTGCGATTGCCACGTGTCAATTATAAGCGTGTCATGTAACCGAATGAAACAATAAATATATTTTTGAAAACACATTTATATTTATATAATTATTATCGCAGATAGATTGCAAAGTTGCTGTATTGTATATGCGATAAATATATTTGGGTACCATGAAACCCGACATCATAAATAAATAAGTCGACGTCATCGATTTTTTTGTGGATAATTTTGTTTATATATTTCTAATAATGTTGTTTATTTATGTTTATATATTATGTGCATATATAAATTTATATATGTACATATGTTTGTTATAAGAAAGTTATTCATACTTTTTTTGTTTTGAAATAAAACTTTAAAATATTGATTGAACTATTAATTATATAGAAAGAAATAAATATGTTGGTTCTTATGTCCCGATGTGTTTAATTTCTTTAAGATTAAAATTAAATATTAAATTTCATACCAAAAAGCACTTATTTAATAAATATAAATAAATATCAGACTTTTATAAATTCAGTTTTAAAATTTTATTAAATTATCAAGCGAAACAACTTTAAATTTATTCATGAACAACGGACGTTCAATCACAATGTTTGTCACACTAATCTCTTAATGTAAAATTTATTATAAGTACAACATAATCATAAACATGTAGACAAGAATGTACAAGATAATCTCACTTGTAAATTATAAATAGATTAGATAGTGTTCTAAGAACCAGTTTCACTCTCATATAGCTGAAAATAGACATTAATACGTTTTATTTTAAAAAGTGTACATAGTATAATTGTGAAAAAAGGAATATTACCTATGTTACACATTAATTAAAATATTAACTTATATTTTATACAGTCTTTATATATATATATATATATATATATAAATATTTTGTTAAAAAATATTAATTAACACTTTTAATCACTGACGGTACCTATTTAAACATTATTTTTACACCTACATACCTTTCTCAGATCTAGGGTAAACTAATTATGTTTTCTATAATATTTTTATAATAATCATTAGATAACTATATTCTAATTGAGTAAGTAAGTAAGTTAGAAATATAATTAATTAATCTCTTTCAGAAAATATTACAAAAAAATACTTGAAAGGGCTGAAAAAGAATAATCTGAATTGAAAGTGCAAAAAAAAACTTAAATACGAGCTGGTTGTGATAACAGCTTTCATTTAAAAATAAATTATTGAAAAAAATATACAGAATATGTTTTTTTTTATTTTGTTGAAAACATGTTTTTTTAATTACAACCGTAATAAGTACATAAAATTCTAAAATCATTAAATAATATTTCTAGTCCTTAATTAATATTTTTTTTAGTAAAATATAATTTTTCAATCAATAAATTGTATTATTATTTTGGCAAAATAAATTATGTACATATATATATATATATATATATATATATATATATATATATATGTATATATATATATATATATATATTACAACTACAATAAAAGTTGAGGAATTTGATTTTGTTAGCAGAAGACAACATTTATTTTCAATTGCAAATTAGTTAAACTCAGATAAGAAATTTAAAAAAGTTACCTGTACATTTGCTTAAATCAAAACATGATTTAATTTAGAACACAATTCACTTATTAAATTCAATAGTGAAGGAATATTTCTAATTCTGAAAAGTGAAATAATAATTTTTTTCTAGTCCACAATATTTGAGATGATTGTACTATTATTTGATTTGAATAAAAATATAACAGTAATTGTTAATATTATTGCTAATATTTTTCTATAGCTATTAAAGACGATTTCTATTTTAAAAACAAATATAACAGGCGATAGAGATATCAGTTAAGCAATTAGAAAGAATCATGAGCTTTTCAGTACTTTTCCTGAATAATTTTTATAAAGAATTATTAAGCTTTTAAAATCAAAATCTTTTATTATATTATGAATGTGATCAAAAATAAACCGAAAATAAGAAAATGAATATAAAAAATTGTAAAAATATGATTAAGAAAATATGTGTATAACATTTACAGATTTTAGGTTTTCATATTAAAATTGTATATAAATATAAACATATAAATACTTTTGTAACGGTTAAAGGAAAATATTTTGAACAAATAGGTAACTCATAAACAAATGTTATTATAAAACGTGGATTAAACTCATAAATATTTATTCAGATAGATATAAAACCATTAAAAAGTTATGAAACTATATTATAAACTTGTGTAAATTTAACCGAATTTGTTTAAATATGATTATAATTTTTTTTCTAACTTTATCAATTTTATTTCATATGTGTAAACTTAGAATTCTTAAAAATTCGAGGCTAGGAAAACGAAGAAATATTTTACTTTTGTAGAGAGTAAAATAAAAATTAACTAGGGGATATTATAATAAAAATAGGTAATTGGTTGGTGAATAAAAATATTATAACGATATTCATTTTAATATTAGATAAAATGTAACACTGGCTTGTTTTTGGATGTATGAGCAAAATAACCATGACTAAATAACAATAAATTATTGAATAATATTGAAATTTTGACATATATAACATTTTCCATAAATAAATAATTTAATAAAATGCTTAAACAGTTAATAACTGTGTTGATTTCCAAAAGAACGTTAAAAAATAATTTTGAAACTAATTAAAAAACATGATAAGAAAATGATCACTTCAAAAAATATACTTTAACTTTCAGTTTGTGAAATTAAATCATAGAACGAAATAATATTATTTATTGATTATTTATTCAAAGCAACTATTGTTCAGAGCAAGTTTACTCGCTACTTGTCAACAATTTTCTTATCGAGAAACTACTACTAGAGGAAACTTTCTGGCCTATTGCACTTAGCGCAGATCACTTTGTTGCTTTGTACTCACTGGTTAAATGTACTACATGGAGAATCAAAGTTTGGATATTGTTCAAAAAACTGTACTTTTCAAGAAAATTTAGTAGCAAAAATTAATTTACTAGTTAATAAACTCATTAGTGTGTATTGAGTAAAGATTAACGATTTTAAATTAATTAACTAGTGTTCATTACTCGTTGTACATTACACATGATATGATTTTACTGGCTGCAAGTAAATATTAGATTGGAACAAAAATAATTGCGGTTTATGATCTTTAAATTCATATAATTTTTTTTAGTTAGCTATTTCAAATATTTGTTTCAAATATTTCAAGTTCAGAACTATTGAATGACTAACATCTATAACTTTTGAGAAAGCTTTCGAATTGTTGTGCATGATTCTGATTCAACTAACGCCATCAGTTCTCCTCATTATGAACTGAATGGGGACTCGCGTGACCTTTTTCATCTTCAAAACTCTCGTCCTCAGCACAAAATTATTGGAACCACCATTGCATCTTACGTTCCTTAACAGTACCAACATCAAAAGCATTGTTTAGTTTACGAGCAGTTTCTGCTGCTTTATCACCCATTTTGAACTCATATAAGTGTCTATTATTTACTTCTTTTCTATCTTTAATTCAATAACTCAATTTGAAGCTAAACTAATAATGAAACCAAAGTCGATTACTAAAATACAGATCGAAAATTGTACTTAAAAATAATATTAACATGAAAACGTTAAAATGATAATTTCATTAAAAAAATTAAGACTAGATTCAGAAAACAAAAAACCGCAATTATTTTTCTACCAACCTAATAACTTGTCGATTATAAATTAAACTCGATCTATGTAATAGATGTTTAAATCAAGTTTTTTAAATTTTAACTTCACACTCATTTGAGTGCTTAAATATATTTTTTCAAATGTTATCATCTCTAAAGGAAGCACTGAAACTATTTTCTGTAATGATATTTTTTATCTTGCGACAACAAATGTTGATTTTGTACATTTTACATTTTTACTGTTACTTAGAGATTTTTATACACATTCTTTTTAATTCATATAAACATACAAGAAATAGTAAAAGGTGATTGCCTATTTACATACTTAAAAAACAATAGGAATATCTTAAATTATTAACTAAATTTATAACAATACAGAAATATACTTCCTTTATGACATTTTTTTAAAATTAATGCCGATGGAATATTTTACTACCATAAATCATTATGGGTATCTACTTACAATTTCGTTCTTGAATCCCTAAATTTATTATCATGAAAATATAAGTTTCACGTATTTATTTACAAAAATTATTTTCGAAGTTTGTAATAAGATTAAGAACATTATTAATGATCAGATTTATTTGAAAAACCCTGTCATAAATAATTATGATGCTTCACTGCAATAAATAACTTTTAAACACGATGTAAAATTATTAAATATTATAAAGAAATTAAATATAATTTCACTGACATGCGTTTATTGTTTTCAGTTATTATAATTATTATATCAATTCCAAGTAATTAAAATTAATTAGTGAAAAACAATGAAGTATAGAAATCAGATAGCTCTTGATTTAAGATTTTAATTGAATTATACTTACATTAAATATATTTTATCTGGTGTTTAAAAAATCATTCTGTAAAGAAAATCATTTTCTTTGCATGCATTATATATTTTTTTATTTTTGAGAATTTTTTATATAAAAATACCTTTATATAAATAAATTAAAACATATAAATATAACTTTTTTTTATTTTCTCATGGGATTTGAAAATCATTTTAATATATATATATATATATATATATATATATATATATATATATATATAATATTTATTAATAAGTAGAAAACATCTGAATTCAAAACGAAATTGTAGATAAATAAAGAATGTTCAAATGAAAATTGAAAATTACTTTTAGTCTTACATTTCAAAGAGAAAAAGTAATTTATTATTATTAAGAAAATATTTATATACGATTTATAACCATATTTATATATTATAAAAGGAAATAATGTTAATTGGGATATGTATAAATTACCTAATACTGATTAATGTCTATCTCAATTAATTTATTATATTTATTTTTGAACCTCTACTTCTGCAGTATTTAAAATAAAACTTCTATATTTTTGTTCAGTTTGGTTTTATTTTCAATTTTATCCTTTTTTCGATGCATAATTGAATTTATTTATCATTCTTAACGTTATGTCTTTCCAATACCATGAACATCGATTACTTAATGTAAATAATTGTAAAATATATAAGATCGACTAACATATTTTTTTATTTATTTGTTAATATTTCACTAAGCTACATTTTTTATATTGCTACAGATTGTGTTAATTATTTAGTGCACATTATACGGATACGAAACGGACGTGTTATAACATCTTTATTAAAACAAATGTTAAGATATATATATATATATATTGGTGTGTTTTAAGAATTCTTACTGTATGTGATAAGAAAAGCGATACAGCACAACAATACCGCTCAGTTGAAATGAAACTGGATTCATATATATCGATCTTGTTTACCCATCTTTATTCTTAATGCTTTCTATTTCTATCTAACCTCGCTATCGATGATGACAGATAACTTATATGCTAAATATTTTTTAAGGGCAGTAAAGGCATGACACTTCAATTATTAACATCTTCTATTATATATATATATATACGAGTATATATATATATATATATATATATATATATATATATATATATATATATTCCTAATGATATTTTGAAGGTTAGGATAAGAGATTGAGCAATACTTCGTATAATTTTAAATATTTTTTTTATGTATTTGTACTCATTAATGTACACAACAAATATAGTGGTACCATATGATTTTAAATAATTTTCTTAAAATACACAACTTACAACACTGTTGTATTGAACATAAAATTGTTGTGTTAATCTTCTTATTGCTAATAATACTTCTTTTTTTAAATATATAATATCTTGTTTAAAACATTAACGTTTTTCTAATGAGTAAAATAGTATTGCAATAAGTTTTAATATTGCAGTTGAGAACGTTTTTAATATATATTAAAGTAACACTAAAAATAGAATTTTTAATACAATAAATAATAGTAGAAAATCATTAATAAGGAATTAAAGCAAATAATTATAAATACACATTTAATAAATATGTGCATGTGTTTCACTTCACGTTATGTAATAAATAAGAATGAATTTCTTTCTGTAATCGAATTTATTGAATTTTCCTCATATCATACTTTATTGACTCGAAAAAATATATTCAATAAAATCATAAAATAAATTAAAAGATTTCCTTTTTATGAGAATATCGTTTGGATATCAGAAAATTACATTTTTATTGAGTTCACAGATCATTTAACGTGGTGATAACACATTGATTACGTGCCAAATGAAAAATATACTAATGACTTATGTGTGTGTTAGCTCAATGGACAACTCAGTACTGCCCGATGAATTTTGTTTGTCACTTTGGTTGACGCTAATGTTACATCCAGGATATATATTTACGTTCATTTTACATTAAATGGTGTCATATTATACAGGGGGAAATGATTTTTGTATATGTTTATACTTATGTTCATGGAAATAGCTCTTTTTTGATCTTTTTTCTCAATTTAAAAATCCATTAGTACTTTGATAAATTTTACTTTTGTTCACATTACAACAATTCATTACCCTTTATTACATTATTAATTAAAGTAAATAAATGTAATTAATTTAGATTTTTAGTACCGGAAAAAGTAACGTAAAGCTAAAAAAATAAAAATTCATAAAAATATAAACACATATTATCCTTTGATTCCTTTTTGTAATTTGCATTTTATGAATATAATAATAGAGTTATATATCTAAACAGTGTTTTCGTTTCAATTGAATTTCATGAACTTTTTTAATGTATTTGATTGGTAGGAAAATAATTGTTGTTTTTATTTTCTGAAATTTTACCTAATTTTTTTCTATGAAAGAATTATTTCATCGTGTTCATGTTAATTTCATTTTAAAGTTCACTTTCGTTTTTTTTTTTTTGGTAAAATCAACTTAGTTTTATTAAGTATTTTGCTCCAAGTTGGGCTATTGAACTAACAATGGAAAAGAAGTAAATAACAGCATTTTTTTGTATGAGTTCGAAACGGATAGTAAAGAAGCAGAAATTGCTTTTGGTGTGGGTACTGGTGGTGCAATGGTGATTCCAAAAATTTTGGGCTGGTACCGAGAGTCTAGAAGATGAAGAAAATCGCGGAGGTTCTTCTTCAGTTCATAACGACGAGCTGAAGACATTAGTTGAATCAGAACCTAGTACAAAAATTCAAAGGCTTCCACAAAAGTTAAGCGTTAGTCATATAACAGTTCTGGACCACCTAAAACCACTTAAATTAAAAAATGTATACGAATTTAAAGGTTACAAACTGCAATTATTTTTCTACCAACCTAATATAAAACATTCTGTAACTAATTTATTAATTTCTTCTGGTTTTCACAAGTGCCATCAAAAATTAATTAGAGTTTTAGGAATATTTATAAGTTTTGTTATTTTATCTTTCTTTATAGTATAGTAAGTAGAAATATAACTTTTATATATTGATATTTTTGCTTTTAATTTATATACTTTTATTCAAAAAGTGTTAACAAATGTAATATTTTATTATAAAAAAGCAGACACACTTCTGAATATAAAGAATTCATTCATTAAATACATTTATTCTTTTATTTACAAAACAATATATTTTACCTGCATTTATTAAATAAATCAAAATGTAAAGGCAATCATAAAATAGTTGATATGTTCAAAAATTTAATTCTTAAAAGTTCAAAGTAATAGAGTTAACACTGTATATTGTAACATTTTTAAATCTGTTTTTATGAAAAATGTATAAACTTAATTACTTGTTTGGTCATTAAAAACATGATGATTTTAAATTCCTCTAAAATAACATATATTTTTACAAAACATAATTCCATTGTTCAAAGTATAAAAGTTAATAAAATCTCATTATTTTTGATGCATAAAAAGCTCGTATATTCATGTTACTGCTTTAATTAACTTGATAGAGTAATAACCATAGTTATAACTAGAATTTCGTTTAAAGTTCAAAGTTTTAAATAAATAAATAATATAATGAAATAGTGGTCAGTATGATGAAAATAGTAATAATCTTTGTTATAATATATACTAAAAAGGATTTGTGAAGACATTAATAAAAATCGTCGCTTAACAAAAACATAGACATTGATATATTTTATATGAAACGGTTCGAAGTTTTAATTTAAATACGAGATCGAGAAAAAATATACTGTATCTAATAGAATTTCAACACTCTTTGGGAACGTTTTTCCGAATAATTTGTAATTATTTACATCATCACATTTCAACAGTCATATATCTTTACATTCCAAACAAGCCTGATTATAAAGGGCAGTTGGATGAACTTATATATATATATATATATATATATATATATATATATATATATATATATATATCAAAAATTTTAATAACTACGAAACTGTGTTTCATTCGAATGTTCGAAATTGTAAACATGCCCTTCACATATGTTTTTAATTTCGCCGAATACAAAAACATACATTTGTATAATAAATAAAACATACATATGAACTTACACACATACACACACATATATATATATATATATGTATGTATTTATTCGTTTAGATAGTATAATGCATCAAAGAAGTAATTTATTTTAATGTTTTTAATTTGTAAGACTTTTTAATGTTCGTATTATTTTTTACCAACAATTTAGTATGCTAGTAAATTTTAAACTAAAGTAAATATGTTGATACATTTAAAGTCAAGCTTGTACACACATTTATGAAAAAATATAAAGTGTATAAGAAAATAACGTTGCTTTTTATGATCATTTCAATAGATATTTGAATTTTTCTGCAGATCTTTCACATCCTATTTCATATTGTATTTTATACGAAGCAACTAGTGTATTTTGATTTTTAGAAGTATAATCAACAAAATAATTTATAATAAAGGATTTTTTGGTTAAAAAAACAAGTTTATAATATATAATTTTTGAAGTAAGAGACCGTAGTTAAGTAATGTTAGGTAAATAATCGATGGTTTTGGAATGATTAAAACTTTTGTTTAAAAATCTATATTAAATAATAATAACCACATTTATAACATTTATAAATATATATGTCTATGTATAAACATAATAATTTTATAATAAATAATAAACCGTGATAATAATATTTTAATGATATTCTAAAAATTATTGCTATATTATAATTTAATTTTTTTTCAAATCATCAATTTAAAAACGATTTCATCGGTTACACATTAAACCGAATTATTTTCGTAAAATTTTTCCACGAAACACCAAATTTTTATTAACATTCCAAAACGATATTCACATAAATGCGTGTAAAATTCCATTTTCTTCTCAGCGATAAAACACATTTACACGTAATGCGTAACATACTTGTCAACCTGAATGTCATATATCAGTGTTCTATTGTTGTCAATATGTCCATTCTTCGACATATCCATTTATCCATATATTCACTCACCATCCGATACCATCATTTTAATATAGGTTGTCCATCAAACTGTATTAAATTAAATGTTAGTATATATTTTCAATTTATTTTTATAATAAACATTAAAATGATTAATAATCGATTGAAACCCGACATGTAGATGTTAACTTCCGGTTTATTATCTGTTAATTTATTGTCTTTCGAAGCATTATAGTTTACATTGATTACATACTTGTGTATATATATATATATATATATATATATATATATATATATATATATATATATATATATCAGTGGGCAGTGTTTAATTATATGATACTTGAGAGATAAGTGTATGCATATATTTAAAACAGGCAATAATTCAGCCTTTCAGATACCAAACTAACACACTTTATAAAAAAATGTTAAAAAATTATATAATTTCTGAAATTAAATTTTTAAACATATATATATATATATATATATATATATATATATATATATATATATATATATATATAGGCAAAACTATATTCCAGTAAGCGGTTAGATATTGCTTAATAAAAGGTAAATATAATTCATTAAATATGATTATCGTAGAGTGATCAAAACTTCATATATTGTAGAAATAAACATTTAGGTAGAAAATTGTTTATTTCAGTACCTCAAATATAACCTTACAGCAGTTTATGTAAAAATATTTATCTTGGAAATAACATATTTATTCTTCAGAATTTTCCAGTATTGCATCTCTTAACGTATGTTTACATTTTTATTTACGTTTAATAATATACTTTTTTTTAATATTATACATAACTATTTTACAAACGTAAATTGTTAAAAAATATAAATCTATATGTGTATTTCCATATATCCATGTATATTTTACATGGAATGTATGATAAAAGATGTATGAATTTGTAAAGTGATTTGTTATATTTCCTGATCTTAAATAATTAAAAATATAAAATAATAAAAAGTATTTTGTTATTTCCAATTTATTTAAGTGTTGGAAATATTTAATAAATTAAGGAATAGTTTTAATATATATGTATATATAAATATATATATATATATATATATATATATGTGTAAATATATATATATATATATATATATATATATATATATATATATATATTCATTTATATATACATATATATATATACATATATATATATATATATATATATATGTAAATATATAAATATATATATATATACATATATATATATATATGTGTAAATATATATATATATATATATATAGTGGGAGAGATGTATAATTAGATAGATAGAAATGCACGAGAAGCGGGTAAATTTTTTGAGACAAGTAATTCTTGAATGACTTAAAGCATTGAAATTAAACAAAAAAAGAAAGAACCCTACAAATTTGTTTCAAATAACACATGTATTTCTCAACGTAATCAACTACATTCTTAATATATTCTTACAAATATGTAAGAAATTTCCTCATTTCGTCTATGACGAAATCTGTTGCTTCTATCTGGAGATAATTCTTTATAACAGCCTCATCTTGGACATCAAAGTCAAAGTGGCTGTCTTTGAGCTTCCACTTTAATACTAGAAATAAGTGTAATTCAGATGATACACGCTCTTGGTTGTAAGGAGGGTATGTGAGAATATCCAGTTTGTTTTAGAGCTTCCTGGATGAATTTTGATTGGTGTTGAAATAACATAATTAAACACAGTTTAGTTACGGTTAAGTTATTGGAGCGGTAAATGATTGGCTGGAAGAATAAATATCAGATTTATTCATTGACGAAATGTAAAATAGTGTTTCATATTTGCAAAAAACATTATCAAGAATGCTGGTTATGACTTTAAAGCATCAATTTATCATCTGAAAATGTATATTTATTTTTTTTATCTCGATATCATAAGCCTTAAATTATGAACTCCTATGCAAATCTTTTTAACCACTCCCCACATATGTATATATATATATATGTGTGTGTGTGTGTGTATGTATATCTTTCTGTACATGTAAAATCAAAATTATCCGCAAAAAAACTTTATAAAACAACTATGTTGTAAAAAATAATCTATCTGCAAGAATATTTAGACATACTAACATATATACATAAAACAACACATTGCGACGTATCTGCGAAAATGATTATATAGACATAAATGAGTTTAAAAAAATATGTTAATTGTTTCATTCCGTTACATGTATAAGCTTATAAATGATAAGTGGTAGTAGCGTGACTAGGTTTTGGGGAGCGTAGCGAGCAAAGGGTGAAGTCCGCTAATGTATATATATATATATATATTTACCTCATTGATTTCAAAGAAACTTTAAAGAAATAAAGCATAAAATTGAGCATAAATTTTATAAAATTTAGTATCATCAAGAATGTGTATTTAAAGCTTCAACAACATAAATTGGAATTGATCTTAACAATAATTACTATAGATGAATTCACTGTCATCAGTGATTTTTTTTATTCTACAAATCTTACAAAAATTTCTGATTATAAATGTTTTATAATCGATTAGTTTTACTGTTGCTTATACTTATTGTAATAAAGATACAATAATCTGCAAATGATTAATCAGATATAGAAAAATCATAAGATATAGAAAAATCCGTGCATTATTAACTGTATCTTATATACTCTAACATACTTAAACAGCAAATACATATAAGCAAATACATATACAATAAATACATACAATTTTGATCAGATTTTCTTTGTCTTGTAAAAAAATGAAAAATTCGTCAGCGAAAAATTATAATATGGTGTTATATTAAAGTTCCAAAATGTATGTCTAATTTGTTAGTAATGCAGGTGAGATCCGTGAATGCAACTCAAACATGTAAGACATTTATAACAAATATATATAATAAAAATCTATATTTTTCTTCATTTTCCTGCGGGACAAAGTCCATGGTGACGAGAAATGTTTATCTATGGTGACGAGACTTTTGTTTTGTCAGCTCATAGGTTTCAAGTTTAATTCTTTTGTATAATTTTCGTTCTTATGTATTTTTTATTTTTAAATATATTATGATATAAAAACCAAAAAAACAGGTTTTTTCTGGTTCTTTCTATTTTCCTGTCACTTTTGACGGTTTATATACTAGTATAAAATAATAGTTGTGGTAATGAAAGTATGCAACGATTTTTTCAGTATAAATACTAGATCTAAATAATCACTGATTTTCTAGACAAAAGTTTTATATAATATTCAAAAAGTTTTATATAGTATTTTTTTAGACAATGCTGTTTGCATTTCTGGATACTAGTGTTTACTTAAATTCAATGAAAAGAATTCATGTATCTGGTAGGCTTACATAATTTTTCGATCTTTCAGTACTATACTAACATCATTTTGCATATATGAAGCAAAGATGCACGTTTGCCATTGCACTCAATTCTCAGATAATTATTTTTAAGTCTATACTTTTTCTAAAAGTTTCTGTTAAATTGGGCAAATTATCTATTATTTGAGTATAAATATACTTTTCTCTGATAGTTTTTTAACTATCGATCATATATATATATATATATATATATATATATATATATATATATATATACATATATATATATATATATATATATATAATTTTAAAACTTTTATATAGTTTTATTAATTATCTGTATCCTCATATTATGCTAAAGTAACATTATAATTAAAATTTAATATTAGATCATTAATACGAATTGTATAATTAAACAAAAAAAAATAGTTTTCCAATAAAAATGTCTCCTGTAAGTGTAATTAATAGAATAATACTTATTTTGTGACTGATAATACTTATTTCAAAATTAAAAATAGAAAGTTGAACAAAAATACATTTTCTGGTATGATAAAAAAGTATCTCTTAATTATATCTCATAGAATAAAAATTTAGGATATACAATTAAAAACCTTTAAATTTAGCTTTTTTAAATCATATGATTTTCCTGAGAGGATTATTTGTATTCTTCAAATTCGATAGTTGTATTTATAGTTTATAAACTAAAGTTAATATAACGTTTTAAAAATGTAAAATTATGTTAAAATTGAGGTGCGTTCATTAAAATTTATTGTTAATTTATTTTAGCTAAATTTCTATTGTATACGTGTATGGATCGGATATAAATATTATATTTAAGATAATGTAGAATATAAAACTAAATGATTATACAAAAGTGAACTTTAAGTCGTTTTATTTATTGAAAAAAGTTGTTGCAATGATTTTTTAAATGTAATTTATTAAAATAGTAGGATTTTAATTTGAATTGATACAAAATAGTGCATCGTTAAGGAAATTATTTCTTGTCTAATATTTTCTAAAGATTATATTAGATTCATAAATATTTATAATTTAAAAAATTAATATCGGAAGAATGAATCGTTAATAAAAATAATGATTTATAATATATAAAAAAAATCAGTGTTCATGAAATTAAAAATAAAATAATGTAACTGGATTTAGTACTTGTGACATTTCCTTGCATTGGTTTTTGCTAATAATAACTATTTGTTCATATTTTAAACAATGAGGCTGATACGTAACATTCAACATAGAGCATGTTTTTGATAAGAGCTGACGCTGGCATCAAACGTCCATAGAGTAACAATACATCATTTTCAGTAGCGTTTCAATGTATTTTCTACAAATAATATTAATTAAGTTTTATAAACACTAATAATTATTTATAAACACCTATTAGAACCTTTGATCATTTTATAATTTTTATGTTTGGAAATGTTCAGTGCTTTTTTATTGTTTTCACTCGTAGAGAAATAATGCAAACATATCTACCGAAGAAAATAATTCTACATGAATTCATAATAAAAAAATGTATTATAAATTAATTTTTAACTATTCAAATTTATTAAGAAACTTTCTACTGAAAAATTATATAATCCAAGATTAAAGTTGCATCGAAAATTTAATACTTTTATTAAACTATTTCTTTTACTAATTTTGATTTTGAAGCACACTTGAATATACTATCTTTTTCCATTTAATTTATGTGTTTTTATTTTAAAGCCTTTTACTCCATATTAATATATATATATATATATATATATATATATATATATATATATATATATATATATATATATCTATATATACTTTTATTTACTACACTATATGATATTTAGTAATGTAATTCATATAACTAAATATATTTCTGTAACATATAATTGAAAAATGTTGATTTTATTTAAATATTTTGTAGACAATTTTCATATCTTTATATATATTTAACATCAAATATTATACTTAAGTAACTTTATTGGAATGAATTGAAAAAAATATGTCCCGCTAATAAAATCACAATTATTTTAAAAAAAATCATAATTATACAAATGATAATAAAATGATGCTAATAATCATGCTAATAAAATCATAATTATACAAATTGAAAATTATATAAAAAAATTTAGTCACTGCTTCGTAAGTATATAATTTAAAAAATGAATAAAATATAACTATATTACATAAATTAAAAATTTGAATCAATGTAGCTGATAGAATTAACAAAGTAGTTTGTGTTAATTCAAATATTCATTTTTATTAAATTTTGAAAGTTTTTGGATTTATGATTTAATAATGTATCATATTTGATCATAATTTTATTAAAAATATACACTAGCATTCAATTTGAGTTTTGTTAAAATAGAATTATTTCAACAGAATATTCTATTCGTTTCTGTTAAATTTTACAAAATAAGTTTGATGGAGAAATGAAATACTTTGCCAAAGTTCCTCGATATCAAGAATTAATTCCTAAATATATAAACGAATTGTAATGAAGTAGAGTAAGATACATTATTTTAGATTGAAGGTATTAAGAATTAATTTAAGGTGCTCACGGTTTTTTGCATTTTATCAATAACATTTATTAATATAATACATTTTGTGTTAAAAATGGTTTGAACAACTCAAGGTTTTCAATTTTTGTATAAAAATATTTCACAGATTTAAATTGATTTATATATTTGAGTACACTTCCAGTTGATCTTTTTGTTGAATATTGAACTATAGAAGGCTTAACGAAATTAGATTTCATCGTTATTAATGTAAATAAATAATTACATATTTTGTAGTACTTTTAAGTTTACCTATGGTAATAAATTTCATATATATATATATATATATATATATATATATATATATGGTATAGTCAAGATATAGTGAACCCTGCATGCAGTGAATTACTCCGTAGTGTGAACTCACATAAATTTACATTGAATAGCTTACATCACATAAATTAGTACTACTAGGAGTAAATATAAAAATACAATAACCGAAAATAAATTTATTTCTTCAAAAATCTAAATAAACAACAAAGTTATTCCGTTTTTGTTATCTTTTGTAAATTTTACTTTAAATTATTTCAATAAACTTTTAAAAACAATCATATGCTTTTAGTAAGTAAATATACTTCACAAAAGTGCACAAGCTCGGTAGAGTGAATCGTCTGTGCATTAATTGATTCACTAAATCGCGACTTTATATATATATATATATATATATATATATTCTATTGTATGAGTTTGAATTTATATATATATATATATATATATATATGTATATATTATGGTGTAAAGTACTTTTTTAAATATATGAAAATTATTAAAAATGTTCTAAATAAGAAAAAATAGCATCTAACTAAAACTACGAATTGAAAAGTTCTCATGGATATTTTTAAATGTCTTTTATCCTATATTTATTCTATTAAACCAGTATTTTATTTTTCTATTAAACAAATTTATATTTATTGTCGTATTCACAATATTTATTTATAAAGATGAGTTAAGTAGAATTAGAATGTAAAATACATTTTCTATTCTCATTTATCAAAACACTGATTTATTTTACAAGTAATTAAATCGATAGGCAACTCTCGAATAAAGTGATTAAATAATTATTTTCATATACAACAGAGTGTTGGTGAATGACTTGTTGTTCATGTGACGACTACTTAGGATAGAATGTTCCCTTGACAGTGGAGTAATCCTCGATTAATATGCAGTCGTGCGGCTTTTTGCATTAATGTACAAAATCCCAGTTGTATTTTCAGAAATTCTTGTGTTCTAATATTCATTAAATGTCCTACTTGGAAGAAATCTCAACTGTGTATTTTGTAATTTAACATTGTACTTGAAGAAAAATTAGCAGACGCAGAAAATTTTTTTTTGAAAATAATGTTAAAAACCTTAATTTTGAAACCATTTTTAATTTATGAAGTAAAATTATCTTATTAGTACACAAATATTTTCCCAGTACAATTAAAAATAACAAACATATGAAATTTAAAGATTATATATATATATATATATATATATATATATATATATATATATATATATATATATATATATATATATATATATATATATATATATAATAGAAATCATCCCGACGAATTGCAAGCTTTGATATTAATCAAATTGTTGGTTAAAATCCAAAATGTACCCATTGTTTTTTATTAATGAGATAATTGCATAATATTTTATGAATAAAGATTGAAATCTTTCGATATAAGTTAAATCAGAATACAAATTAGATCTCAAAATCAATACATAAGAAAAAACAGGTAAATACGAGAAAAATATATTATTTTCACTCTAAGAATAAAAAAGCTGAGAGTTACGTATCTCTTTTTATAAAAATTAAAATTTACATATTTCAGAAGTAATATATGCATCACAAAAATAACACATGCAATATTTTTTTGTTATAATTAAAATTGAAATAAAAATTAAATATATTGTGTTATTATTTTATTTATCTACCTATTAATATATATATATATATATATATATATATATATATATATATATTTATATAGTCAAGTCTCTTTTTATTCGGTAGATACGTTCCACAGAAAACTGCAAATAAAAGGAATCATACAAAAAAGACATAACTTATGTTGAAAAATTAGGGATACTTTCCATAATTTTTTAAAACCACATAACACCAAAGCAATGAGTTAAAATACACATAAAATTACATAAAAAAGTTCATGAAAATTAAGAAAAATAAGAATGTCTAAAAAAATTGATATACAACTTAAAATAAGTTTGTTTTAAAACCTTATTCATTATAATTTTATTGAAAAGTAAAAATTATTTTTACATTTTTTCATCAGAATTATCGTCATTATCTGATAATGTTCGGCACCATTTGCAAACTGGTGCGAAATCACTTTCATCATTAGAAGAGATAGTCAGTGCATCAGATTTAAATGGTAAAGAATGTTTCTTTACAAACAGAATTGGTGTCAACTTCACCCTATTTCTGTGTTGATTTTTTCCCCGAACTTTGCGATGATGATTTTAATCATTTTTTATTTAGTTTCGATATCTAGACCTACCATTTTTTAGCTCACATTAGAATTTGAATGCTCGTTCAGAATTTGTGTCATGAACAAGTAAATGAATTTATAATTTATTGCAAAGTTGAATATCTTTTAGAATTACATTTGCAGCAAGAGGGATAAGTTTTTCTTCCGCTTTCCTATCATTTTCTGTACCTTCGACGAAATCTAAATTATACCAATAATATCATCGTTACTTAGGGAATTATCCACAAGAAATTCGTCGACATCGTTCTTGATAAATCTATCAAAACCTTTTCTACCAATTTTATGTGCCAAAGTAGTGATTTCAGCTAATAATGTCGATGTTTGAATGGTTGCACTGTTTACAACACATCCAGGCCAAGCTGCTTTCCTGCAGGCATTTAAAGTTTGTGGTCTTATTTCAGCGATAGCAGATACAACATGATTTAAACAGTCCAAAATAAAAAAAAATAAATTAAAAAATATAATAATTCAAGTTAAAAATTTTTAAACAACGTGCAGCTCATATATGTATAAACAAAGTGGAAACCCTGAATTTGCATTAAATATACACAGCATAATTTCAAAACCGCATTTAAAAGATACGCATAAAAATAGACTCGACTGTATATATATATATATATATATATATATATATATATATATATATATATATATATTATATATATATATACATATATATATATATATATATATATATAAATAATAATAATAATACAAAAATAATTTCAAATGATGATGTATTATAAATGTAATAAAAATGTCTGCACGTCACTGCGAACGTTCTACACTCAAAGTGGTTACATGACAACAACGTATCGACGCCACATGACGCCGAGTTCATTTAACTCTCCAACAACGATGATACCGTCGCCATTTAACTCCATTGTGTTGGCCAACAACATTCTCGTTACTCAAAATGTCCGTTTTGAAGCAACGATCGCTTGTCTGCTCCACACTAGTTATCGCTCATCGTTATTAATATTATTATTATTATCATCGTTTTTCGTAGAACCATGCCGTCGAAAGAATATATTTAACGTCGTCGTATGAATTTTCATTTGAACTGATTTCTCAGAAATTCTGCATTCTTCGTTCTACTCTCTCATAATTAAATCAGAATGTAATGGAATGTAACAACTTGAGGGATGATTTTTATGCTTAATTAAAATTTACTCATGCAAGAAAACTTTCTTACAAAATTTTAAGAGATATCCAAAAAGAAAACTTTTACCGCATGAAATATAAATTCATTTATGTTTGTGATATATGTATATATATATATATATATATATATATATATATATATATATATATATATATATAGTTAAATAAATTATGTTTTTTCGGCGAATTTGTTGTCTTTTAAATGTATCTTTTTTCGTTTTTAATATAAAATTTTCAGGCGATTTAAATATTTTTTAGTTATTCAATTAGAAAATATTTAAATATTGCAGCTATCGCTATATGTAACCTAACCCAGTATACAATTTAATTTGGACTTGAATATTTACAATTTGAAACTAACTGTAGTTTTCATTATTTTGTGAGTATATCATAATAAATAGATACGTGTATAAATCTACTATTGAAAATAAAAAGTATTGTACAATTAAATTTAAAATATATAAAAAAATTATACAACCTATTACTTAAAAGCATAACAAATGAAAACTGAAATTATAACATAAATTGCATTTAATTTTAAATAAAATGACAAATTATAAAAAAAATATATTAGCTAATAATCGATATATTAATAATCGATATGAGTTAATATTTTTTATGAAAATTTTTCTATTATGTAGAATTATTTTGAAATAATCATTTATTGACAATTTAGATAGACTGAGTTCAGTTATTGTATATTTCGCAATCATCTAATGTTAATTAAGCTCATTAATGTAAATTAGTACTGTAAAAAAACAGTTTAATGGACAAACGACTTGGAAGTACTCTTCATAAAAATAATGGATTAAAAATAAAATCGTGAATAATTTAAATGTTAATTACAAAATGTGGTCATTCGCTACAAATGTGATATATATGTTACTTGCTTTTGTATCTTTCCTGAATCTAATGTCTGCCACATGTTCCATAAACCTCATTTCTATTACCCTTTTACTTTGTACTATGTAATATTTGTTACATGATTTACAATTTATTCTGTAAACACGGGATTTTTCTTCAATGCTCTTCGGATCTTTTAGATTTCCTGACATATTTTTTGGGCTATTAAAAATGGAAACTATTCCACATTTTATTTTGTTGAAAATATTTGATAATTCTTTTGTCTTAAAGATAATATGAAAATTTTCCATTTTTTTTAATATCATTTTATCGAAAGATATAGTATTTTTGATTTGTAATTTGTTTTTGTGTTTTCTAACCAGATTTAACACTATATATTTTTAAAAGTGTTTCATTCTGCAGTTTCCATTATATATTTTAATTAATTTTTGTAATTTTGTTCGGAAAATGGAAATTCATTAATCTATATTACATATTTAATTATATATATATATATATATATATATTACATTTTAATTATATATATATATAATTAAATACCATACATAGAATTAAACATGTCCTTTTTTGGTTAATACGAAGATTTAACTCGTTCATGATGTACTTGTATATGTAATATCTTGATTTAATTTACTATATATATATATATATATATATATATATATATATATATATATACATATATATATATATATATATATTAAATTAAATAAACAAAATTTGAAAACTATTAAAATGAAAATAAATAAATAAATGCCAATCGTATAATTTAATCATTGACTTGCATTAAGTTGATATCTTTGAACTTTTTTACGGCATGTATTTTTATTATTGACATAATTTCAGCACTTTCTTTACAACCGTCCAATCATACAACGACAATCTTATAATGTATTTTATGCTTGTGTTAGAGAAATAAATGTAATTTATTTTTTGTCCAAGTAGTAGACAAACATTCACAGAGGTACCAGAAAGACGACCGATATATGGATCGATTATATTGTATGTCATTCAATAAACATAACTGGGACTGCTTATGTCTCTTAAATTGATATTATTTCTATCGTATCGGAAAAATAAACACATGTTACTTCAATACGGATAATTGTATTCGTTGTTTTTTATACAACATTGCCCAATCGTTTTATATTTATTATTTATTGAACATATTTGTAATTAAATAAAAAAATAAATATTGTTCATTTTATGTATTAAAGAAATATATCTTAATAGGTTCGAAACATTATTAATGTTGTCGTTACTTTTTCTATATATTTACCCTCTATCTAAACGAATCACTTGTACTAATGGAAAATATAATACCACTTACTACAGAGCATCAACTCCTTTTATCAAAGATGTCATTATATTCAATGACAAAAAATATTTGTATCTATGAATTGAGAGACTCGATTTAATTTAATTCCTCTTTGTGCTTAATAGTTACTAAAAGAACATCATAAGAGTTTAAATAATGTACTTTAAAGGGAGAAACTGATATAATTCTGTACTTATATTACGTATGTATTGTACAAAAACACACTGACACAACAAAACCTAGAACTTAATATAATATATCATTGAAAAGTATATATCTTGTATTCAGAATATATTTTTTTTTAAAAAAAAAGAATGAAAATAACATTATTTAGATGTATTTATAACAATTATATAGAAATTTTTTAATACTTTTGTTAACAGAAAAAAATATAAATACGAAAATACTTTCTTTGATTTATATTTGAAGTTATTGATTCTAATATAACTATATAATTCTTCCTTTCGCCATCATTGATGATATCAGCATGTGCTTAAATATATATATATATATATATATATATAGAGAGAGAGAGAGAGAGAAAAGTCTAATTGATTTAAATAATTCGTGAAATTTATTATTCAAAAAAGGTACATTATTAATAAAACTCTTATTTAACTATAATAAACAGTGTTTTTATGGAATTCTATAACTCTCAAGATTCAGTCTTATTAAATATTCCGAATTATTGATTTTCTAATGAATGCTAAATTGGACGATTAGATATAAATGTCATACTCATTAGCCATAATGTCAGTATGTTAATATTTAGTTTACGTTTAAACATGATTGTTAAAAATGTGATAAATTAACATTAAATAGTGCTAAGTCACGGAAAGTTGCCAAGTTTGTGACAAACTATTTGACTAATAGGAATGTATTAGTATTTTTTTATTAAGTGAGTTTATTTTTTTTAAGTAATTCATCTGAATAAATTTGTTAGGTAATGAATATTTTCTATAATGTACATTAAGTAACTAATAAATATATGTAGTATACGCTTTTTAACAAACATATATTTTCAAGTCAATATTTATTTAAATGAAATGTATTCTTTTAAAAATAATTACTTATCTCAAGTACATATTTATTTCAAACTTCAAGTAGAGTAATCAGTGATTACAAAAAACATGCCTAACTATTCCTTATCAAACGATTATTTTCTTAAAAACAATCGTTTTCATTAGCCTTTTATAAACTTTCTAAAAGCATTCATATTTCTTGATTGTCAAAGCTGACAGGTTTATTTTTGAAGATTAAAAACCAGAAACACATGAATTTGTAGGCTATCAAATACTCAAAGTTCGTTCTATGATATTGCTTTGTGTTGATCAAAATGATCATCTGATTGAACTATTTCTAAAGAATACGAAAAACCGATAAAAAGAGTATAAATTAACACCGTTAGTTTTTGTTTTACCTACTTCGAAGTGTTCAGTCTGGAATTATCAAAATGAAAGACAAAACACTTTCGATTAGCCAAAACTGGACGGTTTCTTGGATTTATATTTCCATTTATCTAATTTCTGAGAAACTTATCCAGTTGTTTAGTTGAAAAATATTATATTATCTCATAAAGTATGACTTACTTGCAGTTCCACTAAAGAAACAAAAATATATTTCAAGGATATAAACAATCATTTTGTCGTTCTAACGGGTTCACTAAGAAACACCAAATTGTTTCTTAGCTATACTATTGTTTTGGATCCACTTTTCATATACAGTGATCCATGTATTAAAAAAAATGATTTTAAATTTTTTTTAGGTCAAACAACTGTATATTGAAACTTAGTTCATTAAATTCTTTCCAGTGAATACATGAGATATCTAAGCGACATTTTATTCGAGCGAGATTTGAAACATATCCAAGATTTTTGGTATCAAAAAGTGTGAGGTTTATTTAATAAAATGTATGTTTACAAGTATCGATATTTAATCGATCGATATTCGTATATTTATCTTTAATCATTTCGAATAATATCATGAACTTTATTAAAACAATCAGACAAGTCAAAATCGTCATATTTGATTATTTTCGAAATTTCACTTAGGGTATGTACAAAAAAAGAAAACAGTGTTCTCATTTTCAATAAGTCTAAACCATTATAAAATCATTTGAAACAAATTTCACAATATGTCTTTCTTGAAAGATGATTTGTTTTGATTGATTTTTTTTATAACAGTGTTTTCACAAACAAGCGTCAGTAACTGCAAACATTCCAAATTAGACAGGATTTTTAGTAATTACGCAATACATAAAACTAAGTTCAGTTTTTTACCTAGGAAAATATAAGAAATTAGAAAATATATTAAATAACGAATTTAAAGACAAAAAATTCATTTAGGTTATATATACATATATATATATATATATATATATATATATATATATATATATATATATATGTATAATAGAAGAACTAAACGATGCCAGTCAAAAAATCGGCCTCAACATGAATCATACGATGACAAAAGTACTGTTCAATGCGTTTGTATGTCCGAAGAAAATTGAAATAAAAGGAACGGAAATAGAAGAAGTTAAGAAATATGTCTATCTTGGCCAACTTATCAACAGAGATGGATCATTCACTGAAGAAGTAAGCAGGAGAATAAAAATGGGATGGAGCTCTTTTGGACGAAACGCCTCGATATTTAAATCAACATTCCCACTCTGTTTAAAGAAAAAAGTATTCGATCAGTGTGTACTACCGGTCCTTACCTACGGCAGCGAAACATGGGTGCTTAACGCCAAAATAGTTCAAAGACTCCAAACAACACAGCGAAGTATGGAACGATGCATGTTGGGAATAACAAGAAGAGATAGAAAGAGAATAGAATGGATACGAAAACAAACAGGAGTCATAGATATAATAAGAAGAGTAAAGAGTCTGAAATGGAAATGGGCGGGACATATCGCAAGAAGGGAGGACAACCGATGGACAAGAGAAATTATTGATTGGGAACCAAGGAATATGAAAAGACCCAGAAAGAGACCAATGAACAGATGGGATAAGGATATTAATAACTTTCTTGGAAAACTGTGGAAAAGAAAGGCACTGAATCGAACAAAATGGAAAATCATGGAAGAGGCCTTTATCCAGCAGTGGATTAACAGGGGCTGATGATGATGATGATGATATATATGTATATACAATATATATATATATATACAATATATATATATATATATGTATATATATATGTATATATGTATATATGTATATATGTATATATATATATATATATATATATATATATATATATATATATGTATGTATATGTGTGTGAATGTAATGCTTATTTATAATTTTGTATGTGTATTAATATTCTATGTGCACATGTATATATGAGATAATTAAGTCTTACTTAAATTTTTTATGCAAGAGTTCACTTCGTCAGACGCTTTGAAGATAACTTGAAGGAATTACGTGCGTAGAGGACACACACGTAGTTAATACTAGTAATTAAACGGAAACGAAAGAACACATACAGAGACACATGTACACAAAGGGAGCATTGCGTGATATAGTAGTCAAAGAACGTAATTACAGCGCCAGATAGCTTTATAATAATTGTATTTTAAAAAAAAAACTACTAATAGATTTAATATACTGACATGATATAACTTTAGTATTTGGTAATTAATATACTCTATTCAGTAAATACGATCAAAATAGTTTATGATTAATACAAAAAAATATTCTATATCAAGTTTATATTTTATTAAACATTTTCGGAAAGATGCATAATTTCTCGTGATCATACTTTTAATTCAATTTAATATTTATATATATATATATATATATATGTATATATATATATATATATATATATATATATGTATATATAATACAACTAATTATTTCCATGCTTTCATCAAGAATACCAGACAAACACTTTTGATAAATATTATAAAAATATCGTATCTACTTAATTTTAATTACTTATTTTAAATGACTTTTACCCGATACCTTTGCTCACTTATCTATTACTTTATTATACGAATTATATTGTACGTTATTGGTTTATTTTTTTTCACACTATTTTAAGTTTTGTAGCAATTAAACTTGAAAAAAGTAAAAATAAGAATATTTTTCAAACGTGCAAAATGTCTGATTATACTCTACATTTTAAATTTATACTTGTAGAGAGAGATAAGTTAAAAAAGAAAGGCAAATTATTAATTGAAAACTGTAATAAATATAAAAATAGCTAAAAATAAACGAGATATTTGAAGATATTGGAAAAAAACATTATAAAATATATTGGAAATGTACGGAAAAGAGATTTACTGGATTATTCAAATAGGAATAAAATAAAGGACATTATCCTTCATTGTAATAGAATAAATCTATGTATATGTGTATATATATATATATATATATATATATATATTATATATATATATGTAATCTATTATTTATCCACAATTAATTGTTGAATTTGATTAAAAGATCTTCATTATTTAATTTTTCTATTGTTATATTTATTAATTGTCCGATGAAAAATTAAAAAATAAATTAATAGAAATATTTATTATAGGAAGTTCAGTAATTTTTAGAATTCTTAATTGATGGTTATTTAATAATAACTGTAAATATTCATAATAACATACAAAAATGTTTTTGGTACCTAAGAAATTTTAAATAAATAATTTTAAATTAATAATATTCAGTACCAATATTGACAATTCCTTCCAAATTTGGTAGCAAGTCTTTTGAACCACCATGTAACGTAGACGTAATTAAAAGTGTTTATAAATTAGGAAACACAAATATTGATAAAATAGAAAACGACTAAAATATTATATAATAAAAAATTAATACGAAAAATTAAATTTCAAAGAAATATATCATTTTGACTTTATTACAAGTTTATTATCTTAAAAATAATTTTTAATATTTTCTAATATATTTTGTAATACAAGTTGATTTCTAATATAACGAGTACTGCGGGACGAATATGAACACGTTATCATTTTTTATTTCGTTTTTTTTAGGTATTTATACATATATATATATATACACATATATATATATATATATATATATATATATATACATATATATATATATATATATATACATACATGTATATATATATAAATTAAATTAAATTTAAAAATATAAAAGAAAATATAAGCAAGCAAAATTTATTTTTGAAGCTAATGTAAATAAAAATATATCACTTCTCAAAGGATAATAAACTTCTTGCAAACAATGTCTAAATTTAAACATATTTTTACATTAAGGCTAATCGAAATAAGGCAAGACGATAAAACGAAACACAAACTTAACACAAATAAAACATTGGGATCTTTTGGAGCCAACTCTAACTCGATACGAACATCTAATTTCATAATTTAGATGTAGTGAGTATATAGCTTGAAGTGGCTCTGTTGGGATTCACGATGTATGGAGTCTGAACTTAATACCAAGCGGTAAATATTTCGAGTTCGTGATTTCTCTCGTGTCTTGACGCCTACGGCACAAGAATGAAAAGAATATGGCGACGAAGAAGAACAAAGATTATTGTGTATTATGTTTGCGTGACAATTCGCTTGGACAGAAGTACGGCTTCTGTCGATCTAGTAAATGCTTTCATCGTACTGTAGATGTCTGTGTGTACTGCATACGGTTGTCGTCAATCGATTTTTTGTGAAATAATAGAAATATCTAGTAAATAACAGTATTGTATCAACATTTCTGATCTTTTTGTATTTTTGAACACTTTTCCACAAATTCAAAATAAAACTTTTTATTTAATATTTTATTTTTATTACAAACACTGATTTAAAAGAAATATAAAATTCGAATCATCAATTAAAAAAATGTTTAATTAATAGATAATCTTCGATATTAAAGATAATTTGCAACAATATAAAAAATTTCATGTATAAAAGATTTAATTCAAATATCATTCGATTTGATTTTTATATTAAAATGTCAAATCATTATTATAGAAATACAAATTTACAAACATGCTTGCGTCAAATACAGTAGTTATAAATGTCACACGTCATATGCAGAAATCTATTTTAAGTTCATGTAAATTCAAAACATTTACGTGAGAATATTGCAATAATTTTCCCAATCCGATCTGTTAGATAATAAAAAGATCATATATAAAAGATTTTGTTTAATTTTGAAAAAAAAACAACAAAAAATTAAGTGGAAAAAAGTAATAAATGATGTATTAAAAGTGTATCATATATTGGATCAGTGTAAAAGTTCGTATTCGATTTGAAATTGAAACTCAGGCGATTATTTTTCGCAGGAAACGCTTTTATTAATCAATTATGTATTCACTATCTTTTTGCAACTACTTTCTAACGTTCAGGCATTTGGTGATTTTCTCGTTCGTAATATCTGCGCGATTTTTCGGCAAAAAAGCTTTCACAGTGTCAAATTTTTTACCTTTTAAACTGTTCTGCAGCGACCAGAACATGTGATAATCCAAAAATGTAATGTTCGGAAAATACGATGGATGCGACATGATTTTCCACTTCAACTGCTTTGGTTTCAGCAAAGTCAGTTTTACAGTATATAGTTTTGCGTTGTCATGGTGGAAGATGAACTTGCGATTGGCCAAAATCGGACGCTTTTCTTTAATTACTGCATTCAGTTTAGTTAGTTATTGACAGTATTCCTTCTTAGTAATTATTGGAGTATAGCAACGATATACACACACACACTCTGATATAGTTTTTACATTCACAGTATAATAAATCAATGGTGGGTGAATTCAAACATAATATTTGCATTCAATGCACAGAAGACCCAAACAGTACAGTACAGTCCAGATACAGCAACGCATCAGTCTATCGATAACCTCTAGCAGATGCGCCCACGCCGTGCTCTTACAGTTTCTTAGTCTCTATCTTGTATATACAGTGCTGTGTTTTTATACTTACGTTTATACTGCATTTTTAACATTATAGAACATTATTACTTTCATTCTGTGTAATCAACTTTATGTGTATTCATTACGTGTAATTCCCTGTTTACTTTTGTCATAAATATTATACTACATCATAAACAAAAACTATTTATTTGTGTTAAATTACCAAAAGTAATCGTTTCGCCCTGTAAGTGGATCTCAAAATAAACAACACCTTCACAATCCCACCAAACACATATCAACATCTTCATCGGATGCAAGCCAGCTTTGGTGACTGGTTATACCCGTTCATTCGCTTGTTTCCACGTTCATCTTCATCGGAAGTTATTGTACAGGATCTACTTCTTATCACCAGTCACTAAACGATCCAAAAAGGCTCTCTGTTGAGACATCCAAGCACAGAAACTGTCGAAGAGATGCGATCAAAATTGTTTCTTTTTTCACACGAGTACGGTACCCACGCATCGAGCTTTAACGTGAACTCCAGCTTCTTTAAATGCCAAAATATCTGTTGAGTTTCTCGGCAACCTCTTTCGTCGAAATCCGTGAGTCATTGTCAACTAAAGCCGGATTTAGCTATCCAGAGTGGGGTTGAACTTCGAGGTTAAAATCGCAATGTCGAAGTTTAGCAAACCATTTATTCACAGTTGGAAGTGATGGTGCCTAGTCTAAATAAACCTCCCGAATATTTTTCGTTTCCGCGCCAACGGTTATTCCTTTCCGAAATTTGTACAACATAACGTGACGAAAGTGTATCTTTTCATTGTCCATTTCAAAAAATTTTCTTACACATAAATCGAATCGAAGAAAATGCATTTTATGCTCAAGTGATACCTGTTACTGTCACCTTTCAAAAGATATATAACATGAATACGTGTCAATTACGAACGCCGACATGTGGTACTGTTTACACTACCTATTTAATCGTATACGAAATTTTAGAGTGATCTTCTATACAAGAGCTATCACATATTTGTATGTAACATTAAAAAAATATTATAAAACTTATTAGATTGCATAAAAAGAAAAAAAAATGATGATTCGAAATTTTATGTCCAAAAAAATGTATTTTCAAAAGTTAATATAACCTAAATATAAATTAGAAGTTTAACATAATTTACAATTATAAAAAAATAAGGTTATTAAATTTTAAAATAAACTTGTAATAGGTACTACTAGTAAAACGAGGATCTTTGGATAAGTTTAGTAAATTTCTATGATGTCACTTTTCAAATTAGCACTGACGAAATTTCAGCCAGAAGCGACTGTTCGCGTTTTTCACGTTCTACAGATGTTTGAAGCGAACATTGTAGTAGTTTCCGCAAAAATGGAAAAAATAAGCAAGCCTTTTGCGTCGATTAGTCATCGTGGATGAAATATGGATCCACCACTAGACATCTGAGTGGAAGTAGTAGTCAAAACAGTGGACAACGACTGGTGAAAGTGAGCCGAAGAAGACGAAAACCATTTTGTTGGCTTGAAAGGTGATACCTTCAATTTTTTGAGATTCTTAAGGTATAGTCCTGATCGACTACTTAACGAACAGAAAAACGATAACAGGAGTCAATTATGCAACATTACTAAACCGTGTGCAAGAAGAGCAGAAATAAAAACGGTCAAGATTGGAGTACAAAAAAGTGCGCTTTCACCAGAACAATGCATTGTCCCCATAAATCGACCGTCGAAATGACAAAATTGCACGATTTAGACTTCGAATTGATTCCTCATCCACTCTATTCTCTAGAATTGACTCCATATAACTTCTCCCTCTTCCCAAACTTGAAAATTTGGCTTCATGAGAAGAAATTTTCGTCGAATGAGGACGTAATCACCTCCATCAATGCGTATTTTGCAGACAGTACTTAAATTCATCCCTTTATAACTGAAATCACTTGGTCTGGAGTCATATATGTTAGGATCGATTATAGAAGATTAGTAATTAATTGATCTGTTATCAAGTTTGATCTCCCGAAAAAGAGTGGAGATATAATAGTTTAAAAACACGTTGTCATGTTAGTCATCATCCTTTTGAATCATCTGAGTATATGTTTTATACTATTAATTTCGGCACGTGTGTCATCTTCATATAGATATTAAAGAATAGACAGATTATTAAAGGTCTTAGAGTCTTGAATATTCGCTCTAAAGACAGACAATCAGATGACTCAGACAGACAAAGACAATCGAAAAATACATCAAAGGAATCAAAACTTTAAGGTAGATGTATAATATCGGATTAAAAATTATTTAAATAAACTTTACTATATATATATACGACAAATTTTCAGTTTGTATGAAGAAACATAAAATGTTTAAATATATGAAATATCTTGTGAACTGAAGCTGTTTTAAAAAAATTAGCAGTACATTTTAATTTTATGTTGAAAATGTGAGGTACAAAAAATTTGGTTTGAGAAAATTGGTATCGTTTTTCAAAGATAATTATTTATTTATATATATATATATATATATATATATATATATATATATATATATATATATATGTGTGTGTGTGTGTGTTGATAGAAAAAGAAAATATTTATTTTGAATATTGTATCAAATAATAGTTTGATAAATATGTATTGATTCGAATCGAAAAAAATCAAGGTACTATATATTTAACTATATATTAAAATGAAATATTTTTCATTCTTTTAAAAAACTTAAAAATGATTATTTTGTGAAATGGAACGTATTCTGTTCTGATGGAAATGTACGCAAATAAAAGCACGATATCAAAGAATTTCTTTTACATTTACTAAAAGAGAAATACTAAGGTTTGTGTTCTTTTAATATAAAGTACCATAACTATGTATTTTTTTAGATGAAAACGTATATTTATTTTGAAGTAACACAAACTCATACTTAAATACTATCCACGGCTGGTATTGATCTTACGAACTACTGGACTACTGTATTCTGTGATTGCTTTTACAGTCAACTTGTTGCCATTCTGCAATACTTCATTCCTATAGACACAATAAATTGATCTGTTCACATTGACCAAGTAATTTTTTTCAAATTACAACATCTGTGAGCTTCATTTGTATTGTTGTATTTTTAATAAGGAAATTAGATTTTTTTGTAGAAAATTAGTGATTTCTAAACATCTATGTAAAATATTGTACAGAAGCTAAATTTTTATAAACATTTTTTATAAAATTGGAAGTTTTAAATAAAAAAAATATATCAAGTAAGAGTAAATTTAGCCTTTAGGAATGATATTTAAGTCGACACATGCAGAAAATTTACTTTTAACACTAGATATATTATAATACACGCTTTTTAAACAATTTTTTCTACTGTTTGTCTCGTAAAGTACTTTTTATGTAATTTTTTATTACAAACTTGTTTAGGCGAATAAAATAGTAGTCATGTTAATGTACATAAATTATACTTTATCTTTGTTTCTTTAATTTTCATTTAAACATTTTAACGTGCCTTATTCCGTAAAATTATATAAGTACATAAATACACCACACAACAAATAAATATATAAATCTAAAATAGAAAAGTCATAGAAATCAGAGATAAATATATTAAAATTTTTGAAAAATTGCATGAAAAATTACATGTATAACACTGTGGCTTAATTAATTTTTGCAAATTCTTTTTTTAAACTCACAAACCATCATTTTCTGGTCAAAAATGTTTAATAAATTGATACTTATTTTGACGTAGGTGCCATCTTCAGAGTGCTAACGTATAGAAAATTCTGGCTTAACTTTTTTTGTACCATTATGCTCTGAAAATAATGGTATTTCAAACGAAATATGTATAAGCAGTCATAAACAGTGATTATTAATGATTTATTCAACATTATTAAGGTTTTTTTTGTGATGAAAAAGATTTCATTTTTGATAGTCAGATATATTCACTTGCAGTGAATAAAAATAGACAGAAGAAAATTGAAAAAAGAATAAAGTTTAGAACTGTTTTATCAACGATTTTACATTTTTTTAATTTTATTAATAGTTTTAAATATAAATATATATGTATAGTAGAATTACCACACATGAGGTACATTCCTGTTATAAAAAGTGGTTTTTAATCGTTTTGAGTGTTTTGTCTATTACCCCCTATCAAAAAGTCAGAAAAACTAACCCACGATATCAAACAAAATAAAGATATAGATTTGATAAGCATTTCTAAAAAAAACGTGAACTTAAAAGTATAGCTAGTACCAGAAAATTAACTGTTAAATTGAAGAGAAGTTTTAATCAAAAAAGGTCTGTAAAAATATTATAAATAAAAATACATAAATTTATCTGAGTTCAGCGAATAGAAATTTGAATGAATTAGATGATGATATTTTAATAATGTGTATTCCATTTTTGAATAACATAAATTTAACAACAATTATACAAACAAAAACAAGATGAACAAATATACTTATTGCAATATTTCATCTTTAAAATATATCTTTTTATTTTAAGACAAAGAACTTAAAAAAAAAAAACAAAACTCAAGAAACGTAATAAGCCTTTTTGAAGGAAATATAATTTTGATTGATTATTTCCCAAGATAAATCGATTAAATAGATATTTTATTTTCTTCGATTGCTCTACTTATTTTAAAAAATAGAACATGCACAGAAATACATCTTTATGCGGCATGACGGCGTCAGTTTTTATCAATTATTTGGCACAAGCACAATAACTATCGTTTTAACTTGTCATGATAGTACGACTCTTTCTTTATCTCTGCACACAAAATATAGATACATACATACATACATATATATATATATATATATATATATATATATATAGATAGATACATGTATATATATATATATATATATATATATATACATGTCGTGTGAACATTCTCCTAGAGGAATCAATATTATATTGTTATAATTGTAATATTATCCAATGATGCTTTTAATCGATATTTTCACTTCTTTATCATAACTTAATGGAAGAAATGATCAGTGCGTGTTTGCACTTAAGAAGAATATTGCTTTTCTAATTAATTTTAAATGAAATATTCGTATAGAGAACAAGTCGTATGTAAAATAAACATACTCCATATACCTGTACTTCCTTGTGCCATCTGTATACAGTTTCCCAGCAGCTGGTGACGTTGGCATACATTGGATGGAAACAGGCTAGAAGGTAAATTCGATTCTACGCGTCTGCGCCACATTCATAAAACATGCATTTACCAGCTGCGTACCGAATACATTCCATTGCTTTCTCATACCTTAACAGAAGAATATTCATGGAGATAATAGCTATGGATGCACTGAGAATTTAGTGTTTCATATAGTTTTTGTATTAAATAACGATATGAATTGTTATGGCAACAAGTAAAGTATCATTATTTATATAATGTTGAAAAGAATTTAATAAAACAATCATAAATTAACTTTTATATTAATTTTGTCTTTAAGAATAATAATTGTAAATGTTTAGGACAGAAAAAAAACGAAGTGGTTCTAGTTAGCAACAAAATATTATTTTTTTTTGAATTCTTATTCACAATTAATTATTAAAAAATTAAAGGCTGAATAAATAATTATTTCTACGTATATCATTCCATCAACTATGTTTTATAATTTTATTTTCTTAATTTTTAATGCTTAGTCATTTTTTTAAATATAAAGAATATTTTTTTCCGATAGAATTTATCTGAAGCTGGTTATTATGTAATGATTTAAACATACAAATTAGTTAGCCTATTCTTTTTTAAAAACTTTTCTAGTCAATAAATTTTAACCATTCATATAACCTGCCCAACCTCAGTTATTTATTTGAAGAAAAAAACATGTAATTTCTTAAAAAAATATATAATATTGTAAATTTTTATAATAAATTTCAGCAATATCGATTCAGCAATTCTTGCAATATCGATATATAATTTTTAGTTAATCTCATAATGAAATTTAAAGTCTTGCGTTTCAATGATCACTTCATCTATTTAAAAAAAATTAAGATAAAAGAGTGTAATTAATCGGTTGATAAATCTTATAAAAGTAGTTTTCAATGGATTCACTTTTGTAACTTTCCACTTCATCCAATTAAAAACTTTCCTAATTAATAATAGTATTATTAGAAATTGTTTTCAGAGAGCCACATAAAACTATTTTTTATGATAAATTTATTCTTTAAAGTATATAAAGCAATATTTATTTATTAAGAAAAATAAGAAATAAATTACAGGGATGAAATTATTTTATTTTCCGTTTTTCTATAAGTACTTCTCTCTCTTTTTTCTCTGTATATACATTATATATATATATATATATATATATATATATATATATGATTGTTTTTAACGAAATATCGAAAATGATACTATAGAAGGTTACAATATAGATCTGAAAATGTGGCTGAATTTACCTTCACAATAAAATATTTCACTTGTCTCACAAATCATAGATAACTCTGATCAGATATATTCAGTAAGTGATCATTGGTTGTTCTTAATTTTTACTTTTTCTCATTTCATTGACAATGCCATCATCTTTAGACCACTGACATATAAGGAAAGTGGTAATGTATAAACGTTGTAGATGATGTAGAAATATTATATGTAAATAACTTATTACTTTTTACAGAAATAAAAGAGTATGTAAATTTTTTAAATTAGAATTAAACTTTACATTTTTTCAGTATGACTATCTGTAAGTCATTTAACACAAACAGTAGGAGATATTTCTTTAAATTACATTGATGTTAATAAAGAAAATTTAAATAATAATTAGAATTTAAATTTAAAATAAACTTTCTGAGGAATATGTAAAAGAATACTTATAGAAAGAACGTATATATATATATATATATATAGAGAGAGAGAGAGAGAGAAAGAGAGAGATCCTTAAAAATATAATTATTATGATTACATACAGAAAGAAAATCTAATCTGATCATGTAATCTATACATTTATTATACAATGATGTCATATATTTAATAGTTGATGCAATGCAGATTATGTAGAAATAAAAATAAAAATATTTTTCATAAAATGAAATTTGTTCTTAAAAATAATAAATTTATTTTGTTAAAAAATTGAAGTATATACCCAAATATCTTTAAATTAAAATATTAAAATAATTTTTGTAAACAAATTTTAATATAATATTTTTTTTTAATATTGAAGCACAAGTAGTAAAATTGGATCATTTTTAAAAAATGTTTATATATTTAATAAGTGAATTTTTCTAATTTTTTTGCCATAGAGAGAGTATTATTTCATAACTTAAGTTCCAAAACTTAAAGTTTGTTATATTTATGAGGTTTTATAAATATATTTATAATATACTTGACTTATAAATATTAAGTCATTACAAAAATGTATAATGTACTATAAATTGATACAATGATATAATTTTTCATAAAATTTATTTTTTTATTTGATTTTTATTCTGGATATTATCAAAAATTCCATTTAGGAAAATAAACATAAAATAGTATTTTTGTTTTTTTTGAAAGATAAATATCCACATGTGATAAATATCCACCGTATTACAGGTCATTTTACAAACCAACATATTTCACTGAAACTAAAATTATTATGAAATATAGTAGTGTCTTAATATATGTGTAATAATATTTTAACAGTTTTGATAAATAGTAAAGCATAAACGCATATCAAGTTTTGCACACAAATATTTATTATTGTCTCCTCTAATATAAACTACTATGGAACATAATACTTGTAATTAGAAAAGCAACTAGTTAAAGTTATCTTTATGAAAAATGTAAAGATACATTCTCGAAAAACAAATAATAACCTCCACCACTAGGCCACTGGTAAATTGATAATGTAAATACGATAACTTTATGGAAATCAAAATAATAATTATATTAAATCACTCATGATGTATATCTCCCTCGTTTCCGTACATAAGAGAGTCATTCTGATTGTGTGGCTTCATTACGTTCATGCATGAAATTTGGACTTTCATTTTCAGCGGTCGTATTAATCAAATATTTATATGGTGGAAATAATTGCTACGAATTGTTGCTTTATATATACTAGCTTATTATAATTTATTCATAAATGAACGTTGTGCTATGTAATATTGTATCATCTGTAAAAATATCTAATATTATTTTGTTTTAAAAATAAACATAAAATATATATTTTATACCCCAACTGACTTAGTAGTCTCATGTTTATTAAATATTGTTTTTGTGTTATTTCCAATACAATGCAAAAAAAATACATGTAAAATCATGCCATTTCTTCATTCCACATTTACATATTTTTAATCTTAATTATGCAATCAAAATGTGAATGTATTAGATTGGTAGAAAAATAATTGCGGTTTATGTCTTTCAAATTCATATATATATATATATATATATATATTAATTTAAGTGGTTTTAAGTAGTCAAGAACTGTTGGATGATTAACACCTAACTTTTGTGTAAGCTCTCGAAATGTTGTGCGTGGTTCTGATTTAACTTAGGCCTTCAGTTAGTAGTGATATACTGAAAAATGACATCCGAGACTTTCTTTATCTTCAAGGCTTTTGTCCTCAGTACGAAATTTTTGGGACCACCATTGCATTGTTTGTTCCTTAACAGTACCAGGACCAAAAGCACATTTAATTTACGAAAAGTTTATGCTCCATTACCACCCGTTTTGAACTCATACAAAAAATAATCTTATTCGCTTGGTTTTCATCTTTAATTCAATAGCGCAATTTGAATCATAATGAATAATAAAATTAAAGTCGATATTACCAAAATACAGACCGAAAAATTCACTTTAAAAGTATATTAACATGAATACGATGAAATGACACTTTTATTGAAAAAAATTAAGGTCAGAGTTCAGAAAATAATAACCACAATTATTTTCTTACTAACCTAATATTATGTTCAATAAAATGTTACTTGTTTGATTCAAACATAATTTTATAATGTGCATTATTACATAACATGAAAATGTGTCCTTTTACAATTATCAATTCATATATTTTTTGATTCAGGCTAAAAAATGTATGTATTAAGTTCGAGGTAAAATTGAGAAGTACAATATGTCTTAAAATATAATAATATTTTATTTTATATTTATAGTTTTTTTTCTTGGTATTTTAACAAGTTTACATTCAAAAGTAAATTTTCACTCTTTTCAAAGAACATCAGAATTATTGTTGATCAAAATGTTCAATAATAATTATTGATCTTTCTGATTATTGCAGATGTGAATTTCAGTAAAGATTATCTAATTACATTATATTCAAATAGCTAACATACCAAAATATCTGATATGAAAGTAATGATTTTTCAGTATCTTTGTTGTTTGCAGATTGTGGTATTGCTATTAAAATATCTATAAGCAATAATCAGAATGATATATAATCATTATTGATTATTTTCATGTAAAATTAGTATTTTAATTTGGTATGTTCTTCATTGAAAAATATTTATATGAGAAATATACATATTACTTACAAATTGAAATAGTCACTGAGGTTCATTTCATTGTAATTTATTAATATGAAATTAATGATTAGTCATAGTAATTTATTAAAGAATGTTTTTATAAATATTTTTTAAAAAGTGATAATTTATAATTACTTTTATGTATTGTTTCTGATTTTATTTATTTTTTTATCGATTGCATTCTATTGAGTGTAAATATCAATACAAAAGAAATTAGTTCTTAGAAATGATTATTATGAACCCACTTTTTATATTTATAGTAAAGTATAAACTGTTTTAAAACTGAATTTTTAAACGTTTTTATTTACAAAATATTTGAAAGTATATAAAGATAATTTTAAACAATCATAAATTTACTATTTAAATGTGTATTTTGTAAGTAAAATCTTTATGTCATCATAATTTTATACTTTTTTTTATACGAGTAACAACATGGTTTTCTTCCATTATTTTGCTCAAATAATTCATCTGTGAATAATACAATTCGACAATAATGATTTATATGTCTAGAAAAGAAATTACAAAAAAAATTGATTTTTCCAATCCTATAATATACAGAACATCACTTTTTCCCGGTACGAATAAGCTTTCGAGCAGTTTAACGCTAACGCGTTTTGATTAATTAAATTGTTTGGTAGCCATTGCTGTAAATGTCATACATTTTTGTCATATGTTAATTTTTTTTAAAAAAGAATCGCTTCCGATAAATTTTATTGAAACTGATATTTCATGAAACATTTTTCCTGTTGATTTGTATAACAGCCAAACATTATATTTGTCCCTATTCATTATTTATTGAAATCAGAAAAAACTGATTTATGAAAACTGTGCAATATGTTCACAATAATTCATATTGTGTAAATTATTTTTATTTAATTTGATTATATCGTATTCATTAATATTCAAAAGTTTTTGATCGCTTACTATCGTACAAAGTGAATTCATTATTGTGATTTTCTTAATCTTAACAATTTGTTTTCATCATCATTAATGTAGTTTATATTTCACAGAAATACTATTCTACTACTACTGTTTTTTATGTATTTGATAAAATTGTAAATAATTAATCTTATTTTTATTTTAAAACGTTATAAATTCACAAAATTAAAAAGGATTAACATTAGATTTACGGAACCTGTCAATTTGACGAGTTTCAGATTTCATGATTAAAAATTCCGAACATGTAAATATTATTTTCTTGCTATTATATATTAGTTTTTAATGATATAATGTACTGAATATATATCTCCAGTCATTTTATCCGAAAGACCTATATTTTCTTTTTTCTATATGTTGTATACCTATTTTTAAGAAAATCCGTCAAATTGACGGGTTGATTAATTTACAATCAATCGTTTCAATTGTTGCGGAATAATAAAAATAAAAATTAAAATTAGTAAGGAAAAACAAAATAAATAACGGATGTTTCGCAGCGAGTGCGTAAACGAACAGCTTTGAACTATTTGTTTACAAAAAGAGCAAACCTTATCATGTTACGAATGATCATCTCAACTGTGTAGTTTCCAGAGAAACGATGTGATATTTGGAAAATTAGTGAGGATGAACTTGTTATTTATAATACAATTGGAGAAAATCGAGTGATTATTTCAAAAGTGAATTTTGCAGAAAAGGAAGTGGAGAGTATTTACTAAACGAAGATTTGAATTTTTCAATGTAGTTTGAACATCTAACCATAAAGAAATATTTTTTTACATTTATGTTCTGCCTACTTTTGGCTAGGTGTTATGGACAAGTCACGAAAAGATATTGAATTGATAAAAAAACTAACCAGTATAGATGAACACCTATCTAGATCGGATCCTGATGCAAGTGTTACTGAACTAACGTTGATTTCTGTAATATGGGACAGATTTATCAAAAATAGTCAGGCTTGTTATAAACCTGCCGCGAACATTACAATCGATGAACAATTGTTCACAACTAAAGCTAGATGCCGATTTACACAGTATATGCCAAATAAACCCGATAAATTCGGCATTAGTTTTGGTTGGTATCGAACGTTACAAGCAAATATCTTATAAATGGCTTTCCATATTTAGGGAAAGACGAAATACGACCATCAAATATACCTTTGAGCGAATTCATCGTGCTCAAGCTTGCTGAATCACATTTAGGCCGTGGAAACAACATTAATACTGACAACTTTTTCGCAAACATTTCGCTTGGAAAAAAGTTGCTTGCAAAAAAACAACTCTTCTGGGGACTATACGTGCAAACAGAAGAGAATTTCCAAAAATTGCAAAGGCTAAAAAGGATAATATGGTCCGATTTTCCACATATCTTTATAAATCAAATGAATACCTTCTCACAGTTTACAAATCTAACCCAAACAAAAAACTATTATTGCTCAATTATAAACATGAAAATGTCAAAATAGAAGGTAATGCTAAACGTGTCCCTGGAACAATCACATTTTACAACAAAAACAAGTTTGGGGTGGAAGCTGTAGACCAAATGGCTAGAAAATATAGCATGAAAGCAGGGTTCCGTAGATGGTCCCTTCAAGTGTTTTATAACATTTTAGATTGGGCAGCCATCGATGCCTGGATATTGTATAAAGAGACCACTGGAGTACACATATCTACAAAGATTTTTATTTTTCAACTGGCTGAAGAACTAGGCAGTGACCTTCGCGACGAACAAAATACTAGTTCCAATCCATTGCCAATTATACAAAATCTTAATGTACGAAAGTCTTGCCAAATCGGATTATGTAAGAAAAATAGGTCTAACAATATTTGTATTGAGTGTAACAAGTATGTATGCGGAAAATGTACATTCAAAATGGAGTTTATATGTAAAAAATGTACTAAATAAAACTGTTAATTAAAATCTATTGATTTAAGATAAAAAGATTTGCAAAAAATTGCATTTTTATTTACCCGTCAAAAAGACGGATTTCAGTAAAAATAGGTATACAGTCGATACCCATAAATGTAGTGTTAAACTAATATAGTTGCGAAACAACCCCATGCCCAGCTGTTGATTATCACTCGTACTGCTTAAATCTGTCAAACTACTTTCTTCTTATAACTTACGTCAGTTTGAAGTTGCCCCAGTTCATATGATAAAAATTATTGCAATAATATTCATACAAATGATATGATGTTATGATGAGCTCGTTGAAAGAATATAATGTAATTTGTTTTTTAAATTAAAGAAATTCATTTCTGAACCGTATTAGAATATGAAATATATAATATGTGATAATGCGTTCTATCTAATGTAAGAAATGTGTAGAGTTTTTTTATAATTATATAGAACATAAAATAGAATAAAAATATTTGTATTTGAAGAAAGTGAAATCTAAGTATATATTAAGTTATAATTGATAAATTCGTATAAATTTCTCTACATTTTTTTGCTTTCCTCTATATACAGTTGAGTATACTAAAATCAATGATGTTACAACAAACAGTCGAAATTAATCAAAACAAGATGCTACAACGAACAATAGTTACTACAACGAACAGCGCAAAGAAATAGCATTCGACGACGTAGCACCACAGTGAAGGACCACACAAAGAAATTGTCATTTGAGGATCTAACAGAGCTTCACAATGAAGAGGCAGTGTGACTGAAGCAGAGTTTAGCTTTCAGGGACGAGAACAAAGAAAAAAGTCAAAGTATTCCAGCTGGGAACCTTAAAAAATTATTTTCTTGCTAAGATAAACTGTTCAAACTTATGAAAGATTATCACCCATGTATTATTGCTGTGAAAAAGGTCCTTAATCATTTTATAGACACCTTGATATCTCAATTTTGAAGGATCCTAAAATCCAGGATAAAGCAGTTAAGCCTAGATTCATTCTTCAAAATGATAGACAACCTCCTTATAATGGTTTAACTCCCACAAGAGAGTTACACAAAAGGTGTAAGAATGATGACCCGTCCTCTCTTACCTTCTATCTCTATGCGATTTTTTACGATTTTTATTAGTTTTCTTTGTATTTTCACTAAGGAAAGATTCTTTATTTTACTAAAGTTAAATAAATCAATTTTATATTATTTTTACAATTATTTTTTTTTATATTCTATTATATTTTTTCTATTAAAATAATAATGTAAGTAGTAACTGCTCTAGTCTCAGAGTCTAGAACGGATTACCCTTAAATACATATATTCCAATGTATGATAGAACGAACAAATGCTATAACGAACGAGGTTCTAGAACGAATTACGTTCGTTCCATTATATCCCGCTGTATATATATATATATATATATATATATATATATATATATATATATATATATATATATATATATATATATATATTCGTATATATGTATAGATAGATAGATAAATTGATACATTTGAGTGTGTCTGTTTGTATATTGTACATACAGACAATATATATATATATATATATATATATATATATATATATATATATATATATATATATGTATATGCTATGTATGTATGGATGTTAATATAGAAAATAAACAGAAATGAAATATAAAATTAAAAATACTATTATATTATATTCAAAACTAATTGGATAACAAAATATTAATTTTAATTAATTAAATTTTAAACTTTGTTACATTAACAAAGAATAAAGAGAAAGTGTCCGTAAAATAAACATAAAACTCATCTGAGTTTTGATTTTCTGATAGCGTTTTGAAAGAGAGAGTCGGAGAAATGAATAACTCTAAGTTTGCTCGTTGTCTACACAATTGTGTTAAACAACAGTGTGCGTTAAGTTTTCGCAAGTTTTGTGGTCGATACGGTGAACCAGATAATGTCGAATCAAACTTAGTTTTACTTGTCTGCTTTAAAGAAAGACGACTTGTTCCCGCATTTACGATGTTTTCAAGTCTATGAAGTTAAACATCAATGATGGATTGAACGAAATTATTTTCATGTTTCATCGGTAAACTGTTTAAAACTTTTTATCAATAACGTGACATTTATATAAATATTTTATAGATTTATATAGAAAAATTATGTTCACGAAAAGTTTTCGTATTGAAGTAAAACCAACAGGTCAGTTATAAAAATAGAAATTAATATATATGTTTTAGTTGATATAAAATAGTAAAACAATTTGTAACTATATATAAAATGTTATATAAAAATTATTAAACATTATCTTTTCTTATGAATAAACATGTACTAACATTAAAATGGTTTTAATTAAATTACTTTAGTTACGGTCTGACAAATGTTATACTATTTTTGAAAATAAAACAAGACATTTCATATTAAAACATGAAAACGTTTATATGAACCAGGCCATAAAAGTACAAAATTGTGATACATATACATATATATATATATATATATATATATATATATATATATATATATACATTCGTACATTAATGAGTATGTACTTAGAGACCTTTCAGTACTTTCTGCTTGCTTTCATAATATTCGTTGGCACCAATTTGAGATTCTGGACTACATTTACATGCTTACGTTTGCGTATCCGTACTAAATCCTTTTATATAGTTATCGTCGATTTAACGACTGTGTCATTATTAGACATTACTCGGATGTCTCCATGTAACTATTACTTGCACAGGGGTTAAATTCGCTTGTTAGAAGTAATATTTCAAAATAATTGCTGTAAAAAGAGATGCGTGCCTCAAAAAATATCTTTTAGATTAAGCTGTAAAAATAAATTTACATTACATTTGCGATTGTGTCTATAAATGCGAATAAATCAAACAAGAAAGTAATATTTAATTTTTTATTGGATTTATTTATCAGTAAATCAATCAGTCAATAAATATTATGTAAAAAATATATTAAATCAAATCTAAACAATTTTGTATTGTAATTTTCAAATAAAGAATGTATATAAGGACACTATAGCTATATATACATATATGTACACAGACACACACACACACACACACATATATATATATATATAATATATATACATACATATATATATATATATATATATATATATATATATATATATATATATATATATATATATATATATATATATATATATATATATATATATATATTAAGGGTTTTCCAATAGGAACGCAATTATTTAAGAGGTTATATTTCACAGATGTCAAACTGACAGTTATATATTTTTTTATATTTATTAAGTTTTAGTATTCCCATTTTTAGTTATGGCTTCGTATACAAAAAAACAATATACTGAAATAATACAATTGAATAATGAAAATGGTCGTTCTGTAAAAAATACATTTCGTAAATTATGTAATATTTATTCTCAAAATACTAGTCCATCTGAATCAACAATTCTTTGATAAGAGAGTAAATTTGAAGTGACTGGGTCGGTTAAAGATAAATAAACACCAACATGTGTTCATAGTGCTCGTTCTGAAGAGAACATTAAATTGGTTTGTGAAAGTGTAACGGAAGAGACAGAAAAATCAATTTCATGACGTTCGCAATAATTGTGGCTTTCACAGATGACCACATGGCGCATTTTAATAAGGATTTTCTACTAAAGATATCAATACGGGAAGAATTGCACATGGCCTTCATTGATTTAGAAAAGGCGTACGACATGATACCTAGACAAAAACTTTGGGAAGCCTTGTATCAACTGAACGTTAACCCGCATATGCTAGCAATAATTCAAGAAATATATAAGGAAAATCTGACGTTTACCAAGGTAGGCAGACGTCTATCTAACTTAATTAACTCTTCCAAAGGATTAAAGCAGGGATGTAGTTTGTCACCACTACTCTTCAATTTATACGTAGAAGTCGTACTCAGGAATTGGAAAAAAAGCTGCGTAGGCATGAGAGTACCTATTGGAGACCATAATCTTTTCACGTTAAGTTTTATCGTCGACCAGGCCGTAATGGCTTAAGACTCATACGATCTAGAATTTATGACAAGACGACTTTATACAGAATATGAGAAATGGGGATTACATGTAAGTCTGAAAAAGACGGAGTTTTTGGTCGTGAACAACGAAAAAAATTTGAAATATTTATAAATGATGACTCAACAATAGAACAAGTTGAAGAGTTTAAATATCTATGGGCGGAAGTAGATAAAAACGAAATACGAGGTGAGAGAGAATCGTAGGTGAGAGAGAAATCAAACACCGATTACAAGAAGCAAAAAAAAATAATTGGCTGCCTAAACTCGCTATGGTGGGACCGAAACATTTAAAACGAAAAAACGTATAGGACAGGTTATAGTAGAGTCGACTCTCTGTTACGGAAGTGAGATCTGAACAATGTCGAGGTAAAGCGAAGGCTGATTGCAGTAGAAATGGACTGCTTCCGACGAAGTGCAAGAGTCCCCAGGCTTCAACACATAACAAGTGAAGAAATCAGACGTCGAATGAATTCTGGAGAGACAGTTACCGATAGAATAGAACTTTGAAGTTTAAGATGGTTTGGGCATTTGATGCGAATGCCAGAAGAGCAATGGCCACGGCGGATATTCAAATGGGTCCCGCCGGGAAAAAAGAAAGGTGGACGACCTCGGCTTTCCGGGAACTCAGGGATAAGAAAGGCCTTGGAGAAGAGACAGCTAAACGACGAAATGACTAAAAGGACCGAAAAGCTTGGAAAAGGGGATTGGGCAGGCGGCATCTAGCTGTATTTTGATAAAATTACATATTATGTTTCATAAATATTATATTGTAATATCAGGCTCAAATATATATATATATATATATATATATATATATATATATATATATATATATACATTTACTACTAAAGACTTATAAGGTTCAATCAATACAAGAATTGAAACGAGCAGACCATTAACGGTATCCGAGATTTGTAAATTGAATATTGAAATAACATGGTTTTTCTGAAAAAGTTATCTTTAGCGATGAATTCGAATTCTCTGGCTACGTTAAGAAACAAAACTACAGAATCTTGGTTAAAAAAAATCACTGGGTGACCGTTGAGAACTCACTGCACTCAGAAAAAATGACTGTTTAGTGCGCACTTTTTCCAGTTAAGTCATTGGTCCTGACTTTTTTGAGAATCAGACTGGTGAAGCAATTACTGACTGTGAATGGAGAAAAATAATGAAATATAATAACCATTTTCTTGTGGGCTGAATTGGATGATAATAATCTGGAGGACACATGGTTACAGCGATACGGTGCAAAAATCCACACAACTGATAAAACAATTGATTTGTTGAGGACTAAATTTTTTGATAGCATTATTTCCAGAAATGTAGACATTATTTGTCATTCGAGATCTCGCGATTGAACACCGTTGGACTACTTTCATTGGAATCACGTTAAGAGACAGGTGTACACCAATAATTCTAATACAATTCGCGACATAAAAGATGAAATCCGAAGAGTAATTGGGGAGATAGAGCCCCAGTTTTGTAGGGATGTTATTGAAAATTTTAAAAAAAGAATGGTTACTTGTAAGAAAGTATGCGGCGGTCACTTACACGATATTATTTTTCATTTATAAATTGCATACCGCCAACTATTATTAACAATTAATAAACTTGAAAAAGTAGTTCAAATTCTATCTTTTATTGCAAATTAAAAAAGTGCGTCCTCCTTGAAAAACTCTGTCTATATATATATATATATATATATATATATATATATGTAGATATATATATATATATATATATATATATATATATATATATATATATATAAGATTCATATGAATAAAAAAGTTACGTATGATTTTTTTCTTATTTGACGTTTTATTAAACTTTTCATCTGTACAAAAAATATTATTTGATGTTCATTTTTATTCTGTAATTTATTTTTATGTAAATTGTAAGACTTATGAAACGTCACTTTTACCACATTTTCATGTTAAACAATCCAACAGTGAATAGAGTATGTTCATGTCAAGATATAACTTACTTACTTTGTTTCCTTGTCAAAACTGATAAAATATATTCAAGGCACTAACGTATCTCTATTAGTAGAAGTTATTTTCAGACACCATTAAAATGTATACAATTAAGATTTCTAACGGATATTTCAATATAAGATGTACCACACCTCCAAAAATAGATCACTTTATAAATTTTGAGCAACTAATCATGTAATAGATTAAATCAAACTACAAACGTTATAGATTTATTTCGTCAGATGTATATTAATATATTATAAATGAAATGTTTATTATGAATATGTATATACGTATATATATATATATATATATACATATATATATATATGTATATATATATATGTATATATATATATGTATATATATATATATATATATATATATATGTGTATATATATATATATATATACATATAGGAATTAAATTTGTATATTTTTTATGAACTAAAAAAAATTTACTAAAACCGATTAAAAAATAACATATTATATATATATATATATATATATATATATATATATATATATATATATAACATATATTATACAATAGTAAAGAAAACATATATTTGAGATGTCATAATTCTGTCTAGAATAGTTATTTGGTATTGGTATTAGAATGGTCGATTTATTATTTAATGGTTGAAATAACATATATTCTAAAAAAATAATATTTTATTTGCAAAAAAATTACATTAACACTAGATCTGCGGGTATCGACTGTATATCTATTTTTACCGAAATCAGTCTTTTTGATGGGTAAATTAAAATGCAATTTTTTGTAAATCTTTTTATCTTAAATCAATAGATTTTTATTAACAGTTTTATTCAGTACATTCTTTACATGTAAACTCCATTTTAAATGTACATTTTCCGCATACATACTTGTTACACTCAATACAAATATTGTTAGACCTATTTTTCTTACATAATCCGATTTGGCCAGACTTTCGTACATTAAGATTCTGTATAACTGGAAATGGATTGGAATTAGTATTTTGTTCGTCGCGAAGATCACTGTCTAGTTCTTCAGCCAGTTGAAATATAAAATTCTTTCCAGATGTGTGTACTCCAGTAGTCTCTTTATACAATATCCAGCCATTGATGGGTGCCAAATCTAAAATGTTATAGAACACTTGAAGGAACCATCTACGGAACCCTGCTTTCATGCTATATTTTCTAGCCATTTGGTCTACAGCATCCACCCCAAATTTGGTTTTGTTGTAAAATGTGACTGTTTCAGGGATACGTATCCTTCTTATCCTTTGCAATTTTTGGCAATTCTCTTCTGTTTGCACGTATGGTCCCCAGAAGAGTTGTTTTTTTTTGCAAGCAACTTTTTTTCAAGAGAAATTCTTGTGAAAAATTTGTCAGTATTAATGTTGTTTCCACGGCCTAAATATGATTCAGCAAGCTTGAGCACGACAAATTCGCTCAAAGGTATATTTGATGGTCGTATTTCATCTTTCTCTAAATAATGGAAGCCATTTATAAGATATTTGCTTGTAACGTTCGATGCCAACCAAAACTAATGCCGAATTTATCGGGCTTATTTGGCTTGTACTGTGTAAATCGGCGTCTAGCTTTAGTTGTGAACAATTGTTCATCGATTGTAATGTTCATGGCAGGCTTATAACGAGCCTGACTATTTTGGATAAATCTATCCCATATTACAGAAATCAACGTTAGTTCGGTAACATTTGGATAAGAATCCGATTCAGATAGGTGTTCATCTATACTGGTTAGTTTTTTTATCAATTCAATATCTTTTCGAGACTTGTCCATAATACCTAGCCAAGTAGGCAGAACATAAATGTAAAGAAATATTTCTTTATGGATAGATTTTCAAACTAACTTGAAAAATTCAAATCTTTGTTTAGGAAACAAACTCCACTTCCTTTTCTGCAAAATTCACTTTCGAAATAATCACTCGCTATGCTCCATTTGCATTATAAATAACAAGTTCAGCCTCACTAAACTTCCAAATATCACTTCGTTTCTCTGCGAACTACACAGTTGAGATGATCATTCGTGATATGATAAGGTTTGCTCTTCTTGTAAACAAATAGTTCAAAGCTGTTCGTTTGCGCACTCGTTGCTAAACAGCCGTTATTTATTTTGTTTTTCTTTACCCATTCTCATTTCTATTTTTGTTATTCCGCAACAATTGGAACGATTGATTGTAAATTAAGCAACCAGTCAATTTGACGAATTTTCGTAAAAATCGGTATACAACATATAGAAATAAGAAAGTATAGGTCTTTCGGATAAAATGAGTGGAGATATGTATTCACTACGTTATATCATTAAAAACCAATATACTCGTATAATAACTAGAAAATAATATTTACATATTCGGAATTTTTAAGCATGAAATCAGAAACCCGTCAAATTGACGGGTTTCGTAAATTTAATGTTAAAAATATTTAGAGTCAAATATAATAAATAAATTCTAAAATCGCCTATACTCGTATGTCCCCTGTCTGAGGTGACCTTCCTTATAAATTCTTAAAATACCGTTATTTTTTAAAAAAACTGAAAATGAATTTTAATATCCAATGGAATACTTTAAATACTGAAAATATTATATATATATATATATATACACATATATATATATATACATATATATATATATATATATATATATATACACATATATATATATATACATATATATATATACATATATATATATATATATATATATATATATATATATGCAGTTAGATAGAGATGTGTTTATATATATATAGTCAAATGAAATATATCCGCACTTTCAAAACTAATAACTGTGTAAACAAAAAAATATTACTGATGAAATTACCACAGTTTGAAATTTCAATGTGTAGTTGTACTTTAATATCTGAATGAAATTCAAGTAGACGTTCAATATTTACATCCTGTTTAATAAATCCATTATTTCTCCCTATACAAATAATTTGTAGTAACGTCAAAAACAAAGAAGCTGTAAGTTTAACGAAGTTGATTAAACAACGTTAAGTATAATATTTTATGAAGTTTCAATAACATTTCTTGAATTAATAACAAAATGTATAAATACGATTTTCTTTAAAAATTAATTAAACTTTGAGAATCTATTGAAACTTATTAGTTGAATATTTTAAAAATTTATGATTATTAACAGTTTACATTTATTATAAATACAAAGGACGTTTTTCAATCGAAACTTAATAAATTATTTCAAAGGAAAACATATTTTAAACGTTTAATTAATATAATAATTTTGTTATTATTAAGTATTAAATTTGAAGCATGTGCTTTTGACATGATTTTGCTGAAAGTATAATTTTAAGGATACGCTTAAAATTATAAATATTAACATTTTGTTGATTCCATTTTTTGTTTGAATAAAAACAAGGGAACAAAAATATTTTCTTATTTATTTAGAAATTAAATGTAGGTTCAAATATCTATTAAACATACTTTGACATGAATTCGGTAAATAAGACCTATTAATCGTTAATTGACTTGCATAAGTTTGGAATTTTCAAAAAATCGATTCCTTTGCATATTATTAAAACTTGAAGACTTAAGTTTTATTATCAAAAGTAATTTTATCCGAATAATAAGAATTCCCTGAGATACAAAGATTTTAGTGGATGAGGTTCACAGCAGTATAGGGCTTAGCCCGAGCAAGTTCTGTCGTTTTTCTCGAAACTATACTTTTCAAACATTTGACAAATTTCACAAACTTTTTACATCATATCTCAAAAACTATTCATCTGATCGGCTTGAAATTTTGACTGAACATTGTTAATAACATTCTCTATCGGGTGACTGAATGATTTTGATATGCTTTTCCATATTTAAATAACAAACAATTGTGTGTCAAAATCAACCTTTTTATTCAAACGGATGCCATTTTAGAAATTTTCAAAATTTTAAAAAACTATCCAGTCATTCAAAAGTTATTACATTTTTCTATAGGTACATTATTCTGTTTTTGGTGTCAGGTTAACGTAGTTGCCGAAATCGTGTACAACGGTTAACTATGGAGCAAATACAGTTCTTCAATTTATTTTTAATACCTTCATAGTTTGTACAAATTTTTCAATAAAAAATTAGAAAAGCTTGATCAAGATATTTGTTTAATGTGTGCAAAATTTTAAAGTTATAACATTAATACCCATCTCAAAAAAAATGATCAAAGTCTACTTTTCGAAGGGAAAACTTATGCAAGTCCCTTAAAAAATTTTAGTAAACACAAATAAATGTTTCAATTTGAAATTATAAATACATTTTTAAAAGAACTACGTTTTCACTATAAAAATCCATGGGATTAAATTTTTACTTATAATACAGCATGTTTCGTTTATATTTTCCTTATTTAATTAGAAGAAAAAACACAAACACAGTAATGTAATTAAACTGAAAAGTAACTGGATATATACATATATATATATATATATATATATATATATATATATATATATATATATATATATATATATATATATGTTCTGGTATAAACACAAATTTTATTCATTCATTCGTAATGCTTATTTATTCGTAATGTTCTGCATTTCTTTCCATTTCTATCTATTCTCACTATTGATGATGATAGATAACTTAATTATTTTTTAAGAACAGTAAAGATAGAAGATTTGTGTTCATTATTGATTTATTTTATCTTATATGTCTAAATTAATATTTGCTGTAGACGAGAGACTCTGTTTTATAATACAAAGCTAAATTAAACACACTGTGTCAATTGTACCGACTAACATGATTTCTATAAATCCCTTTGCATTGTGTTGCCATCGAGCCCTTAAGCCTAACCTAACTTGACTTTACATTGTTAATTTATAAATAATACTGCTAATACTTGTGTTAAATATGATTCAAATATATATATATATATATATATATATATATATATATATATTATATGATAGTATTTGTAATTGTTTAATTACAGCCTTACTTCTTAACATTATATATAATAATTTAGTACACAACACTTTTTACTTTTATGGTATAATTGAATAATTTGTAGACATTATTCGTTACTCTATCATAGCGATATATAGCCGTCGGTAACAATAAAATGACAAAATCAATTGGTGGGAATTTTTTCTCAATAGGAATTAGAGTGAATATGTTAATTTATTACCTTTTATACGAAATTTAGAGATATTCTTAATTTGATGACCTTGTATTTGCATTTTCACCTCACTGGTGATATTCACTCGGTCGGTATATATGCAAATATAAACTGTGATTTTTGTCCTTTTGCAAATACAAATAAAATTTGTGCTGCTTTTACACATTTGTCTAGTTTTGTACTTTGATTACATTTTTCTAATTAGTTGTTGGATACAAGTAACGTTGACATGTAACAATAAACGCTGAGTAAATGTTATTATCTATTGATTGATTGATTATGTTTGAGGGAGGAGGAAGCTATCTTGCCTTCGGGCACTTAGACTCGAGGTTCATTACGCTTTCACTCTGCTGATCGAAACTACTCGAGAAGATTCGCTTCCTTCCAGAAGCCTATCAACCTGCCCGAGTTTATAGACCCTAGTACGGCCGCGGTGAGGAAAAACTCCCCAAACAATCGTCGCCTTAAATTGACCCATGCTGGACATTCCGCGAGGAGGTGAATGGGGGTCTCGTTGGCTCCCCACACCATCTACATTTCCCATCCGTCCTTCGGCCTTGTATATGTTCGTGGTAGCTTAATCTCCCGTGTCCTGTGACAATTTGCACCAGGAGCCGGGAGAATGATCTGCCACTTGTATAGATTCTCTTGGTCCAGTCCTTATTATTCATTATTATAGACTTAAAATATTCAACTATTTGTATAAAAAAATATCAGTCCCTCTGTTTTTTGCGTAGAAAATCATTGATAAGTTCATCAAACTTTTTACTATAATTATAAATATGAATATATAACTTTTATATTCCTTTTAAATATACTAAATACTCGTTTTTTATAATGCCAGTATTTCTTACCTGAATGTTTTAATTTTCAAATTTTCTTATTGCTCGTTAAATAGCTGATACACTTTTCTTAGTTTTTTTAAACTATGAACATATTGAATCTTTTGATAGAAGTATGTTGTATACACAAAGGAACCAATCAAAAGCATTCGTTTTGTAACAGGGTGATTCCTCCAAACTACGATTACAAAGCATTGCGACTCATGAACTCTATCACTAATCACATGTTCATATCTTCGATTTAGGAATATCGATTAGTTATGTGAACATTTTTAATAGTTTTTCGACGGTATTACTTTTCACTGTTAAGCTAGCAGAACTTCAAATACATTTTCTTATTGATTACTCGTATATGAAAATTATAAATTACAGTAATATATATATATATATATATATATGAGTCTCAAGAATATCATTACTGTTTTTTGAAGAAAACGGTAACTTTATTTGCGACTGGAGAGTTCTTACATTTTCTATTCAATCCATCCATATCAAAAACAGTGCTACCTGCTTTACTGCACTGGTGCTGGTATGCATATTTGTCTTTAGTTTAATCAAATGTCCTACAGGTTTTGATAGTTTTCCTCACATAGGAATCATTAGTAAATTGTATTAAAATTTTTCTTTAAAAATGGTCAGCTTGAAACGTCTTCTAAAGAGATCTTTATTATTATTATTATTATATATATATATATATATATATATATATATATATATATATATATATATAATATTTTGATGTCAGACTTTTCATTTTTAGGAATTTACACTTACAATTAATTATTTATTTACAAAAAGTTTTTCTTAAAATCCAGTAATAAAAACAGTTGATAAATAACTTCTAAATGCATTTAAACGCTCTACAATTATTTAATTAATTGGACTAAATTAGATATTTAAAAGTATTTTTTACTTCTTTTGCGTTTATTTTAATATAAATATTATTCAAAATATTAGTTTAAAAATAACTTCTGTGTTCTTTCTCTCTTTCATTGATGCCTTATTATTCAAAATGATTATCATTCTTTTATAATTAAATTTCTTAAAAAAAGTATTCGATTTTGTGTTTAATGCTTACTGTTTTATGCATTAAAAAATATTTAAAATTAAAATTAAATTTAAATTTAATTATTTTTAAATAATTACTAAAATAATTTACAAGAAAAACGTTTAGTAATTCAATAAGTAACAGAGGTTAAAATAATGTAGTTTTTAGTTTAGAATACAATAGTAAGTTGCAGGCATTTTCAAGTCGTATGCATAATTTTATCGACTAGTATACATATTATTTTGTGAACACTACGTAATAAACTCTGCCTGCCCACAATCGATAAGCACAAGAACAAATACGTCTACTATACAGTAGTACATAGGAGAACAACGGAATACTAGTGAAAGCCGAAGCTTTTAGTCCCAGACAACTGATCCATGAAACTTGTACATAATATGCGACATAAACGAGGCAGCGATTTATAATCATATCATCATGTTAATACTGGTTCAGAGATGCTATGAAATCTCCTTGTAATTAGTACTTAACCACACAACCGACTTGAAAAACTTTTAATAGTACTAATTAGGAAATAAATATAAACGGGTTCGGGAACAATTAATAATGGAATGGAATCATTCACGTTTCATTTTCTAAACAATTTTAAACTTTTTGTAATGATATAATTATAAAATACATATTTTTTAAATACGAAAAAATAAATACACGCTAAAAATATATTAAAATATTAATTGCGACGATGAAAATATAGAATATATATATATATATATGTATGTATAATGTTGAGAGTATAATCCGCACTTCATATAACATTTACAAAAATACTTTTTTCCTTTTTTCCTCTTATTCTACATTATTTAATTCTAGTTTAGACCGTTATATTTTCTCAGCATAAATTGTTCTTTTTCCATGTTTTTTAACTGACTAAATTTCATTTTTATTAATGATTTGTAATCAATGTACACTAGTGTTCATATGTATTCAGACACTTTTTATAAACTAATGTCCCATATTTTAGGTATAAATAATTTATATGGCCACTTTATATATATATATATATATATATATATATATATATATATATATATATATATATATATATATTGTAATGTTATAGTACAAATTATAGGAAAAAAAGCATAAAACCTAATTTTATATTTCAATATACGACTCTACAATTTCACAACCACCATATACATATATATATATATATATATATATATATATATATATATATTTATGTATATATATACACACTCTCTCTCTCTTTCTATATATATATATATATATATAAAGAGAGAGAGAGAGAGACAGAGACAGAGACAGAAAGAAATTAAAATTTTTTATTTTTAAACTATCTTAATATTCGTGTATATTAATGTATATCACTGTGTTTTATACCCGATACTTTTCTGAATTTTATATGGAAATTATAAATAAAATGAATTTTGGAAGACATTGAGAAGGCAGTAAGGTGTACAAAAAAGGTTAAGGTTATATATTATAAGATGCAGTTATTAATATAGTTGAAATATACTTTAAAATTCCTGTTAAATACGATGCAAAAATACATTAATTATAATACAAGAAAATAAAATTCAGTCAGAAATAAATATAAAAATTTGTCTTTGTGGCCCCATTTCTTATAATTTCCATAGTTTCGTCAAATATATATATATATATATATATATATATATATATACATTCATCTGTTCTGCTAATTTATATTTTATAAACTAATTTGTATTCATTATATAACAAAATATTAAAATAATTTCAATTTTTATATATATATATATATAATATAAAATTTATAATTTGCTGATTTATTTATTTCAAATACATTTTATTATAACAAAAACATTTTTCTTTAAATGTTGCTTGTTTTTAAATTGGTTTCTGTTATATTAAGATTCAAACTAATACATTTATTAACGTTATTTGTTTAATCTGTAAAATATTTTACGTTCCAAATTCATATTTTTTATCGTTATTAAATATTAGGTTGGTAGGAAGATGATTACGGGTTTTGTTTTTTAAATTCTAACCTTGAAACTTTTTTCGAATACAAGTATCATATCATATTAAAATAATTTAAAGTGCATTTTTCGGTCCAAAATCGACTTTAGTTTTATTATTAATTTTAGTTCAAATTGAGCTATTGAATTAAACATGGAAAAGAAGCAAATAAGAAGTTGGAAACGGGTGATGAAACAGCAAAACTGCTTATAAACTAAACCACGCTTTTGGTATGAGTACTGTACGATGTAATGGTGTTTCTAAGAATGTCGTGCTGTGGACGAGAGCTTTGAAGATGAACGCGGACGTCCGTCTTCAGTTCATAACAACCAACAGAAGGCGTTAGTTGAATCGGAACCACGCACAATAATTCAAAAGTTTGCACAAAAGTTAGGCGTTCGTCATCCAACAATTCTAATCCACTTAAAACTACTTAAATTAAAAATGTATATGAGTTTGAATGACATGAACCGTAATTATTTTTATACCAACCTAATACTTTTGTTAATTATTATTAAAAAAATATTTATTTAACAGTACAATTATTTTACAAAAATATTTTCTTAATACAAATGTAATACACATCTCACTGGTATATATTCTTCTATTTCACTTTTAAAGAGATAATTTTCCTAAAACTATTATTACATATAATGAAAGCAGTCACATGTTGATATTGTTAAAAGTAAGAATGCTTATTTCAGAAGTGTTTTTTTTATTTCTTTTCTTTTTTGCTTTTATTACAAAAAGAACGTAAATATAGTTTACGATATATAACAAATTCCTGGACATAAAGTCCGTCAGAACAGTTATATATTTCTCCAATATCGTATAAACACGCGATCTGATAAAAAAAACGTACCTCACTTCCCCCAATAACAATCCGTCTGCAGGGATAACAACAATGTTTCAGTGTCATGAATGACGTCAGGCGCGTAACTAGACGATCACGCATGCGTACTGAATATAAAACAGAACACCATGTCTACATTATTAAAGTCATGGCACGGGGATAGATCGGCGCGCGTTGTACTGATTTATGTTTTCCACCTGGAATTAGGTCAAGGTTACATATTTTATATTCGATAAACTTAGGTCAGTTTTGCTTTATTTTTATTTGTTGATAACATATTCTTGCTGTGTTTTCATGAAATGTTTTTACAGTCATGTTTTTAGTTCTACGAAAAGCATAATTCAAGTTTGATTATTAATACTGTACTAAGAGTGGATTTATATGGTTTTATTTATAGTGAAACTAGATAATAACGATAAGAAGGAAAGACTATATATTAAAAGCAAAAATTCCCGAAAACTTGAATAGGTATTAAGGGGTATAAAGTTTAAAAATATTTATTTTTATTCTTAGCATTTCACGATTAGTGTAATTATTTTTGCGAGCCTAACTCAATAGATAACTGTAAAATATTTTTGTTTTAATTGCATCACGTTAAGCTGTATCGTATTATATATATATAAGTTGGCATTAAGTAAAGTAAAATTTTCAGAACATTAATAATTTATAAATAAATTACTGCTAAGCAATCCACAGAGTAGGATAAAAAATACAAAATACCAAGCATACAGTAGAATATATTACGTGTAAAAATTAATTCGGTGCCTTTAAATTGAATCAATAATAACTATGTTCAGAATTAAAATATTTTCCCGTCGTTTTTAGGATTTTGAAGTGCCAAACTTAGCATTTAAAATCATTATATATCTTAGCCAAGCAGTTATCATTTCATAAAACAGTAGTGAACACGATGGTGTTCGAAAATCAGCATATTAGATATTGCATACGTTCCGCATTCCAGTTGAAAAAAATGCTGCCGTAGATGCGGGAATGAATTTGTTAGCTTTGGGAGAAGAAAAAAAAAGAATTTATTGATATGCATTTTAGAACAGTAGTATCATTAATACTAAAGTGCACAATATTTCAGGTTAAGTCGCGGTGCCTCGCCTGGGCGTTGACTCGTATATGTCTGGATGTTGAATGATGCAAAAATGGAAGTTTGTGTATGTTTTGGAAGTGTAGGTGAGCCCGGAAAAAATTTCAAAACCGGGCTAGATCAGATTTTTGCCTACAACTAACTTAAAACTAACTATGCTAAACTTAACCTAACTTAACTAGTCGGCTTGCGCCCAGTTCAGGAGTTTTTTGAGGATATGCAGCACTATGTGTCCTATCACTGTCACTGAGACTTCACGCACTTTTGGGCACAGAGGAAGAACACTACCCGTAGCACAGCACTAGTCTGAACGTTTTTGCCTTTTTATCTGCCTGCGTATCAGGAGATTAATTTCCTCTGGAAGTAACTTCCTCTTAGCAGCTTTGCTAAGAGACTTCTTTGAGACTTTATTTTGATGATCAGCCACCGAGTGCTGGTAATTGGGAGAAGAGGTTGTAATGCATAAAATACGCAAAAAAATGCTAAAACAACGGAAGAATTCCGAAAATGCTTTACGACTTCATCGGCTCAAAATTACCAACTTTTTTCAATAAGAGATTAGTCAATTTCCAGAAAAATGAAGCAAATATATACAAAATAATGAGAAATATTTTGTTACTTGGAAATATTCCAGTTTTCAGTAAATATTCGTTTTCTATAAATAGGCACCGAATTCATTTCTTAACCTAATACGCTGCTTTTAATGTACAGCTTAAAAAACAAATACATTTCAATTTTTATATGTATTATTTAAAAAATATTGTTTTTTTGTCAATTTTATCATTTTTTCTGCATAGAGAAAATAAATGACGTATCAATAAAATAATTTAGATATTTTATTAATGAAAATTTCGTATAAAGTTCTCCTCCTTTGTAAAAAAAACGATTAAATATTTTTTTAACAAATCATTTTCACTCTGTATTAAGCTATAATTACACATTTTATTGACTGTAGAGATATTTGTTTTCTCTTCATTGTCCACTGAGGGTTTATAAGTGTAAATATCCTTTTCAAGCATGCATTATGCCTTTAAATTTATGAAAAAAATTCACGAAATTTAAAAGTTCATATAAACAATATATATCTTTACAGCTTTTAAGAAATATCTTCATTTTATAAATAAAAGTTTATCAAAAAAAGGCTCCTTGCTTTTCAATTGATTAGTCTATTATTATACTATCATCAATAATAGTATAATTTTATTTAAGATACGACATGCAAGGTATTATAATTATTTAAGAATTAGCAGTTAGATACCAATCTTAAATAAAGACTTATATTAAACACTCGTTTTACAAATTATTGTTACCAAAATAATACAAATTAAAAATTTTATTGAATACAAAAATTGAATATAATAACATATATTAAAATGTCGGTCGGATGGCGAAGGAGGATGAAAAAATCTGTGTGTTTTTTAATATAAGTTTAAAATAAATTAGTGTTTCTTAAACTTAACACATTTTTCTTTAATTGATAAATATTAATAAATTCATTTTTATTGTATACTTATATATTTAATATATTTAATGTTTTTAATAAAAATTCACATTTGAGTAATATTAATCAAATATTAGTTTATTGAATACCCTTCACTTATTTAAATAAGTATTGCAATGCAAACGCTCTTGTGATGAAACCCGCTTGGTATTGAAGATCTACTTAAATATTTAATGTTATTTGTAATACAAATTTACTTTTAATTTACTGAAATATTACTGTTTTTTTAAAGTATACATTACAATGCACATGTTAAGTGATCAATCATAATAAAAGAAAGTATCATGAGAATTATATATTTATATAATTGATTTTAACATGGTTTTGAAATTTTTTAAATAAACTTTGTCTCGGGTAACATATTACACCGCTTACTGGAAAACAAACAAAAATTAAAGTTTATAGAAGTTAGCTCGAACATGTCGGTGTATATTATCGTTTTCCCAAATGAGTTCTTTGTGAGACGAATGGTTTTGTAATACGAAATATATGTTGAAGAAGGAAAATTTAAAGAACGAGAGAAATCATTATGTTCTTCTAATTATCATTCATAGTTACATCAGTGTAATTTAGTTAAAATAGTTATATATATATATATATGTAGGATTATTTAATTCAACTTTCCACATAAAAAATCTCAAAAATTAAAAAAATCATGTTATTTTTTTAATTTCTGCGTTTTTTAATACTTTCATGTGGAACCCTGAATTAAATCATCCTATATATATATACATATATATGTATATCTATCTATCTATCTATATATATATATATATATATGAGGACGGTTTGAAAAGTAATTTGGTATGTGTACTCGCTGGCGGAGAGCAGGACAGCTGTATATGTTTCTATGTAGTTCCATCCCTTTTAGTAACTCATTTGAAATTGCAAATCATTCCACCATTAATTCTTCTTTTGGAAATTATTTTAACAAAAGCATTTCTTTCGAAAATTCTAAATGCATAAAATCGAAATTCGAGGTGAAATTCAGTTCATTTAGAAAGTAAAATATCGAAAGAAATCAATGAGTGGGTATTTACTACATTGAGTGAATTGTATCCTTCCTACGAATCCATTCAACTTTGAGTGAATGAATTTAAACGTAGTAAAACGAGAATCGAAAATACAGCACGCTTAGAAGGTGCGAGAACAGTTGTCACACCAGAAATCATCGATGAAGTCCATGATATAGTTTTGTTCGACCGGCAAGTGAAAGTGAGCGAGATAACAGAGGCCACAGGCATCTAAAGTAAGTGAACGCATTTCATTTTGTTTAATGAATTGCGTTTGAAAAAAAGGTTCCGTAAGATGGGTGCCGCGTTTGCTCACTACAGAGCAAAAACGTGTTCGTGTCAGTCGACTTCTTGCAAATGTTTAAGAAAAATCCAACGGATTTTATGCTGTGTTTTGTGACCATGGATGAAACTTGGATTCACCATTACATACCAGAATCTAAAACGTAATCGAAACAGTGAACTGAACGCTGTGAAACGGCTTCGAAGAAGGAAAATACGGTTCATTCAGCTGAAAAAGTGATAGTATTAGTTTTCTGGAATGTGAAAGAAATTCTCTCGATCGACGATTTCAGAAAAACTGTTACTAGCCAGTAATACGCAGTACTTTGAATTGCCCTAAAACCCAATAACCAACCATCTGCGCAGCAATTTTGGACAAATTGAAGGTAGCGATAGAAGAATAACGTTCCGAAATTACCAAGAAAAAGTATTGACAATGACAAAGCACCGACTCATTCAAATGTTATCACTCAGCAACAATTGGTCGAATTAAAGTTTTAAATTCTTCTACACCACTATATTCATCTGATTTGGTTCCTTCCGACTTCCATCTGTTTTCCAAACTCAAAATTTTTCTGGTTGACAAGCGATTTAGGTCAAATGAAGAAGCAATAGAAGCCGAAAATGACCATTTTGAGGTTCTCGAAGAAACCCACCTCCAGAAGGGAATCGCGAAGCTGGAGAAACGTAGGGACGAGAACATTGAACTTCGAGAGATTTATATCTTAAAATAAAGTACATTTTAATACTAAATCAGTTTCCTCTAATATCGAATCAAGTTGCTCGTAAACTGCACTCGTATATATATATATATATATATATATATATATATATATATATATATATATATATATTACGAT